>CADWAE010000073.1:629937-1259874 GCA_902982915.1 Phalloptychus januarius
CACATTATTTATGAGTTTAAGGTTCATGGAACTATATCCAAACTTTCGGTATCTTAATAAAAGCAGAAATGTAACTGCAGGCAGGCTGATCAGAATTAGAGGTCAGGTGGTAGGAAAAGACACAACTAAATCTGAACTACAAGGTTTCTGATCACACCACAGGGTTTCAACTTAAAACCAAAGTTGGCTTTGTGGAAGAATACCAAGAATGGATACAGTTTTGACTGAAAAACACAGAAAGGCCAGACTTTAATAGACCGAAGATTAATGCTGACATGCTCCAGTTTCTACGAGAATGTCCTTTGAGATAAAACTGAAGCTTTTAGGCTAATCGTATTGATACAAAGTATACAGAAGGAAAAATGAGTCTAGCTCCAGGAAGCAATCATTTCCTGGAACAAAACAAAACAATTGTTTTGATTGTTTAGACAATCAAGACAATCTCAAGTGAAACATTGAAAGCTCAGTTTGGATCACAGGTTAATGGGTCCTTCAACATGATAACAGACCAAAGCATACATCTAAAAGCGGGGTGCGAACTCCAGTCCTCCCTGATCTAAAAACACTCAAGCATGCAAAGGAAAAAGCATTAAGATCTTCTCAGATGGCCTGCCTTAACTGTCTTATTTGAACATTGATGAGAACATTTTAACAAGTAGATTGTAAATCTGCCCTTTTAAATTTGAAGTAGGCTGAGCCATTTGCTTAAAAGGAGTAGATCAAACTACCTGGACACCAATGCAGAATCTCTTTGGGAAGTTCATAGATCAGCATACATCTGGCAGTAGCAATGGCCAGTGGGTTGATCCCTTGGCAGCACTGAGAAACCTGTCAGTCTGCCTTGTGTGGCTCCATCCAGAATCAATATGAATGTAAAAATGACTAAGGCCAGATTTGTTTGTCCTACAGTCTCTAAGAGTTTGATCTATTGGGTTTCTTTGTTTAAGCAGGTGCTGATTTTTGTAAGTGAGCAACAAACCAGGCTAACAGAACCTTTTGATCAAGTGTATAGTTAGACTGGCCTGGGTTTCCTGAATTACCTCTGCTGCAATGCTGCCATGGGCTACAGAAGTGCATACTGACTGATTCTCCTCTCTACTACTTTCTCCTACTACTCTTCATTTATGTTTTATCTGGAAATATTGCTGCCTTTAACTTCATGTTCTCTCGCAGGTTTTTTCAATCTATAGAAGTTATACATGGCAAATTATTTCTGGTTGTCTATGTCTTCTCCCTGGAACAGGCTGAGGTAATAAGTTCATGTTCTCTCTTCATATGAAGTGAGAAAAGCTGAAACTATGAAATCTGAGACAAAGTGCCAAATCTTCATTAAAGTAGAATGATTCTCTGACTCAGCTTCTGCCTTTACCATCGCTGCATGTCTGAATTAACTCCTTCAGTAGTCACTAAGCTCTGTTCCAGCCTGTTAATGACTCGTTTTTTGCCATTATTTGGAATGGAAAAAAGTCATAATAATGTGCCAATAAAAAAGTCTTATCAAAACCATAGAAATACTAAGTTAGCATGAGAACTATTATCAACAGAAGTGGGATGCAAGTTTATTTTATTTTAGACTTTGTAACTGTACTTTCAAAGTCAAATCAAACTTAAATTTATTTCTTTTTTCTGCATATTTATAATAAATTTCTGCTCAAACACGACATTTAAAGAAATGCAGTTTATCACTAAACTGTACAAGCTTGATAATTTCACATTAATTGAACCAATATGTAAAAGCCAAGATCGGTCCTAAAACTTGATACAAATTGATATATATTGACTGCTTGTTGGTAAAGCTACCAAACATTAAAACACACACAGTGTGTATAACATTACCTGCCCAAAACTTCCCCAATCTCATAGAAGTCTTCCACATTCTCAGGCTTGAACAGAGCCATGTTGATTTGCTTCACATGGATCTTCTTTGTCCACTGTAGAAAATAAAACAGTCAATTTTAGGTTTGTAGTGACCCATGTTACACAAAATATTATGTTCACTAAATAATGCACTGTACAGTGTCAACTCCACAATTTATAAATCAGGTAGCCTCAGCCCCAATTTCATTCATTTTGGAATATCATTGACATTTGAAGCCGATCTTAACCACCGATATTAAAAAAGTTCTAAAAATCAACCACTGTCCTCTTCTGCTCTGCTGGGACAGAGGTTTGACTGACAGAATGGCCCACCAAGTCAAGTCAGGTTTATTTGTACAGCACATTTCAGCAACAAGGCAATTCAAGGTGCTTTACACCATAAAAACATAAAAATACAAATTTATAGAGCACAGTCAACAACAGAAGGATTACAATTTATCGTTACACATCAGAACCTTTATTAATGTTTCAGATGCAACTCTAAGCAGATGGGATTTTTGTCTAGATTTAAAGGAACTCTGTTCCAGTTGTTTGCAGTTTTCTAGAAGTTAGTTCCAGATTTGTGGTGCATAGAAGTTGAATGCTGTTTCTCCGTGTTTGGTTCTGATTCTGATGAGGAGCAGACCAGTATGGGAGAATTTTTCTGCCATAATCCAAGAACACACATTTTCAGTCTGAAAGCAGGATTTTATGTCTTTTGTTCTCAAAACTGTTCATATTTTTGCTTACATTTTTATTTTGAAAGCAGGACTTCAGATATTTCTTTTAAAAATTTGTAATGATTGTACTCAAAACTTCTTGCATTCACATTTAGTTTCTGCTCGGACTCTCTGCTCGCTTTTGGAAATGCCTTTTGGCACAGTCGCCTGGCAACCTGGGGAGAAAAGTAGAGTGACCGTATCAGAAACCTCAGAAGAGGTTTATAATGACGACAAAGTAATGGAGGCTTAGAAGAGGAGCAAGTTGGAAAGTCTGAGGAGGAAACCCCAGGAGAGGAACTCAGTAAGGCTGCAGACTGGGAAGATGAATATGAACCAGCAGCCAAAAGGCAACAAATAGAATGTCATTTGTGTGAACAAACAAGAACAGAAATAAATTATCTGTTACAGTAGAACAGAGAGCTCAGGTCAGAGCTGAATAAAAAAAAGCTGGACAAAGTTTTTAAGGTTGACACAAAAGAGTCTAATAATATCCAGGACTTCCTTGTTTTGTCATCTTGTTATTATTGTTTTTCTCCTCCCAGTGCTGCTTGTTCAGAGCTGCTGGCGGGGACAAGCACGGCGATATTGTTTATATAAGTGAACTGATAGACTGAACACTGCGGACTGCTTTAAATGCAGAGCTTTACTGACTAAATGGTAAATAAATTTCATATCATCCCGGTCGCAACAAATAGGTGGAGGAGCGCATCGGGGCGGTGCACAGCTGGTACATGTGTTTCTGTGTGTGAGGGTTAGGGGGTTAACCCTAACCCTAACCCAAATCCCGTCGCTAACATGAACACAAAGCTGTAAATGTCTGGTACGGTCAGAGTTCACCTATTAAACTGATTGGAGATGAATACATAAACCAAAAGCTGGCGTACAGACATATTTTATAAGCGTATTTGTGAGCCTGCCTCTTTATTATTAACTTGAATATAATTTCAGATTTTTTAATAACTTTCCTTCAGGTTAACTTAGAAAATGAGCTATTATTGTTACTGATTAATTTTCTAAACTACAGAAAGGTCAAGGTCAAATATGAAAAATTGGACTGATGTTGATATGTGATAGTAATACTGCTGTTATGTTAGATTTACCAATGTTTTAGTTTATCTCTTTTTTTATTAGATTAATCGATTAATCGTAAGAATAATCGATAGATTACTCAATTATTAAAATATTCGTTTACAACAGCCCCACTTCCCTGGTTCCGGTATTTTTTTGTTCTGCTTCGGCTCCAGTGTTCTCTGTGTGCTCCCTGTGATTATTGTAAGTTTTGCCGCTTCTGCCACTCCTGCATTCGGAGGAGACCTTCGGAGGAGACCTACTTTAAGACCACACATTATGAAGTTGTGAGTGTGAAGAGGAGACACTTCTTGACGACATTGTGTATGTGTGCTGCAGTTTAGTGAACTAATGTGTTTGTAAAACCTAATGCAAATAAAACCTGCACATGTCAATATGAAACTGCAATTGACGTGCAATTACATGTCAATTGATTGGGGAAAACAATATTTTCTGCACTTCTTGTGTTGAAATATTTGTACAGTTGCTAGTATTGTATGTTAAATGTAGATGGCAAAAAATTAAATTGTATTTGTTGCACTCATTTTGAGTTGAAATATTTGTGCAGTTGAATTGTAACATGGAAGTGCCTGTTTTCTCTCATTTAATAAATTCATGTACCATGGTAAGCATTCATGAAACATTTGATTCAAGCACTTCAAGTAACATGCAAACATGTCATGAACTAGACCAGAGACTGTTTTTAAATAAACTATTTTTTTTATTTATTTGCATAAAAATATATATATATTTCAACCTATCATCCACGAAATACACTTCTGGGATTTAGGGCGAGGTAATTTTTCATATGACCTAATAATATTTGATTATTTCATATTTTTATTTTAGTGGCAATGAAAGACTCTCTGATAAGAAGTCTGTAGACATCCCCAGTGAACATCCAGGGTTTGGACACTGACACTGTGGCGGAGCATCAGTACCTCAACAACAAACTGGATGGTCCTCCAGCACAAACTCTTTGTACAGCAAGGGTAAAAATTGACTCCATCTTCTGAGGAGACTCAGGTCTCAGTGTGTTCAAGAAACTGCTAAACATCTGACACTGTAGTGGCATCTCAAGTGCACCAAGAGGGACACAAAGAGTCAGTGTGGAAAGCCAGCTCTGTCTCAATTAATTTATATGCTCTGCAGAAGAGCAGGGAAAAAGAGGCACCAGTGGTGCAAATCGTAAAGAACTGTCCAACCCTGAGGCTGAGGAATGGCAGAATACCAACTAAGATTTAGTTTTTGTTGTTTAAATAACGGCCTTCTTACTGTTTCATGAACCAAGCGCCTGAAGATTCCTGCTCGTATCCTCTATTGTGTTGTCGATAGCTTTCGAAAAATACAAAGAAAGTCATGCCAAAAGAGGAATTGCAGTAAGAAAGTACTTCCTCATTAGGTGAGTTAGGTCAGCAAACACTGGGCTGTATTTCCCTTTCTACGAGGTAAGGGATGGTTCAGTCACACAGAATCTATGATAATTTATTATTGTCCTTTAAAGTTTGTACTTGAACAATTGTGTTTTTAATTTCAAGTCAGGGGCCTTATATCATGTAATATTTGTTCTATAATTTGAAGTACAGGACAATACAATATAAACGCCTTTATTATTTTTCAGCTGTACAAACAACTGTCCAGTATTCCAGTTTTTCATCTTTGTCAATTTTCTGTATTAGAAAAAACCAGCTGCCTTTGTACCATGTGGAAATTTTTTAAGGCGACATTTTTCTTTGAACAAAAACACTTATTTAATAAGAAATGAGAACAAGTCATATTCTGTAACTATGACAAAACTTGCCATCCGTCCTTGGAACTTGGAATCCTCCCAATAAAGTCCAGTTGGTCACAAAAAAAGTTGCAGGCCCACTGGACCCATTGGACCCACTGAACCAACTGGACCCACTGAACCAACTGGACCCACTGAACCCACTGGACCCACTGAACCAACTGGACCCACTGAACCCACTGAATCCACTGGACCCACTGAATCCACTGGACCCACTGAACCCATTGGACCCACTGAACCCACTGGACCCAGGTCCAAACAAATGGAAGTCAGAACCATTAATATTTTATAGAGATTATGTTAATAGTCAAAACATCGATTGCTCACTAAAACACACAACCTGGATGCCAACCAATTTACCCTTAGATGTTTATTAAAAGAGCAGTCAAATTTGAGTGTTTTAACTCAACATGTTTTGTGTCTCCCTCCCAGTTCAAACCCTCTGGGTGTTTTCCCACCCCACCCGCCGTGGAATGTCAGAGCGAAATTAATGTGAGAAAAATAGGAGCAGTTCAGTTCCTCCGTTTAAAATAGGCCGTGGGCAACATCGCAGGAACTAAATGTATGACAAATAAAGCAAATGAATACTGATAATAATAGTACTCACAGTTGTTCCTGCTCCAATGTTCCGCTGAAAGGACTACGATCCCATGTATGATGGGAAGCTTCCGCCCGGCGGTGCGGCGCAACTCGGTGCGGGTCCCGAACCGGAGCTGAGCTGCGAGCTGACTGCAGGCTGCAGGAGGAATGCGGAAAACGCCACTCTTCTTTTCGGCTTTAGTGGCTCTTCAAAAACGACGCGCTGCTGCATTAGCTCCACCAGTTGGTAGTAAAGAGCTGCGGATCCACAAAATCCTGTTAGAGAAAACCGTCTATACATCAGTTTCCATTAGTGACATGTTTATGTTGCCTTAAAGTAGAAATTCACTGTTTCTTGCAGAAACAGAATCTTACACAGAGAGTTAGAAAAAAATCTACCTATCAACTCATTCAGTGGAGGAAAAATCCCATATGCGCAAATGCTTACGTTCAAGAAAATTCCCTACTGCTAAAAATCTGTCAGTCCTCCCGGTGTCACAACCCTCACCCGCCTTCACCTGAGGGACAAAACTCAGTCTTTCTAACGTTTCCCAACACTCTATCTATCTATCTATCTATCTATCTATCTATCTATCTATCTATCTATCTATCTATCTATCTATCTATCTATCTATCTATCTATCTATCTATCTATCTATCTATCTATCTATCTATCTATCTATCTATCTATCATAGATATTCTAACAAAAGAGGATATACAGGATCTATTGCTCCTATATAGGAGAAAGTCAGGATTCACCTGCACTGTAAACCCTAATATGTTCACAGAAATTACAAATTATTTTGTAACAGATTACATAATATTTGAGTGATGTTTTTAAAAGTTTTAAGTTTACATAAAATAAAAATGACATGAGCAGTTGTCTTAAATGATCTCAAAGTTATCTTATAAATGTTGATATTTCTCAACTTATCATTAGGGAGTACTTCACTTAAAATTTTCAATATTTTCAACTCATATAATGCTTGAAATACACTGAAATATTTCTGTATTACTGGGAAACATCTACTCAAAATTAACCCTATAATGAAATACTGAAGTGAGCCCACAGTGACAATTTAACATTTTGTTTTATTCAATACAATGTGCTTTTTAAAAGGCAGGAATCAGTCAAAACAAACTGCTTGTCATAAATGAAAACAAATGGAACAGGAGATGACTCCAGCACCTATGTTAAAATCTCACAAAGAATTCATGATAACCTTCCAGATAATAAGTATAATTCATCCTCAACAACGACAATTATCACAATGTGCAGCCATTTAACACTGTTTAATACATTTTGGCACTTACTGCAACTTAAAAAAACATTCAAATAAAGTTCTTGTTTCTACTGTGTTGTACTTCAACTGGCAACCTCAGGTAGAGCATCAAGGTAGGCATGAGGCAACAGAACATTAAATATGTACAGTGCATGAAATGAACAGTCGTTTCCCACAAGTTATTCAGTGCATAAGTTTGAGCAATATGCCAATGCTGTGATATTTATCTATTAACAATCAATGTTTTAAATTTGAGGCAGAAGGGAAAAAAAACACTTCCTCAATACTCACTTCAACAAATAGTCAATTCTGAGTGATTCACTCATTGAACAAATCATTCTTCAGCGTCAGGAGACGCCCTTTCAGTGGTTTGTTGTCCTCAAGACACATCAAAACTTTTTGGATACATCTGAAAGTAAGCTTAAGATTCTTTGGGTACTGTAGGTCTAACACATAGATGCACCCAAAGAGCAGGAGAAATGAGTCAGCCAGATTTGTGCGACCACTCAAGTATTCCGTCCTCCACGACCACACAGATGCTCTCAGGGCTGATCTGGGCTGCATCAGTAGTGTCATCTGTGACGACTGTCAGAAGAGCCACCGGAGTGTCAGTGAAGTCTGGACCATCTGCTGACTGCAAAACACAAAAATGAGTTCAGTCCCTCACAAATCATGCTAATGATGTCTAGACATTACTGTCACTTAGCACTTTGGACTTAGACTGCAACTTAGCTACATGTTTAACCAATTGTCTTTGCGTATGCTTACATCTTATGTTACTTTCACACTTATCTGTTTAGTGGAATTTACACTTACCTTTTAATTTATGCAATTTAATTTATGTAATTTCTACATGTCAGATTGCAGAATAACAAGTAAACTCCATAAACAGATCCTATTCCAGAAAGGAGGTTCAACAAAGTTGAGCTCGTGCCTGACGACTAGTAAAAAGCCACCATCAATGGAGCTCCGATACCATGATTCACCATGGCAACATGGGAGAAAACAGGAAGCAAACATTTTCTGGAGGGACAACACATCCACTGAGAGTTCAGAGTAAAGTTAAAGTTTTATTTTTATCAGACCAGTGCTGTGTGTTAGTACCTTGGCATGTTTTGATGACGTCCAGCTGATTTATGCAGGGTTAAAGTAGCTGGCAGCACAGTAACACCAGGTGACTTCTGATGAAGATAGCAGGAAGTAATCGAAACATGTCAAGCACTGGTCTGATAAAAAATAAAACTTTAAGTATAATCTCTTGTAGACCAAATGAACCTGTTTGGAATATCAGAGTCCAGAGTTTGTTGAACCTCCTTTCTGGAATAGTCCTCTGGAATGGATAACAGTTTTTCTCTCATCTCAGGGTTCACTCTGAGTTTTCACATAACCTGCTTTCTGGTTCTCCTAGAGTTCTTTAAGTGATGCCATATGTTTAAGTTGACTGAATATCTAGGCAAAGGGATTGATAGTGAGGCCAGTACACTTATGTTACAGGTCCTGAAGAACTTGGAGGCATCTTCACGCTGATATGCAGGAAGTGCATGAAGGATGAGGGCCCATCTCATATTCACATCATGTTGTTCCTATGGACAAAAAATATCCATTATATTATTATTATATACATAGCAAACAATTTTTATCCAAAATAATAACTTTCTATTGTAAATAATAACTAACAGACATGCTGCAAAACATCTAAACATTATGAATAATTTATGGCAAAAATCTGTAGTTTTGTTTTTTGCTCAAATTAGTACATTATTTTCAAAACTCACCTATTGGCCCCTGTCTGATGGTGAAACGCTGAGTCTCTGTAGCATCTCTGTACCCCGATATCTGCACACAAGATGTGCACAAAGATGATTTATTCATTTTCAAAAGATGTTTTAAATAATACATAATGCTAAATATTAAAAATTAAATATAATAATCACACAGTATATTAGAGTAAAAATGGAAATGTTAAAAAATGAGCAAGTTAGTTATTAACAAGCAAAGCATCAAAATTGTGGGCTTTAAGAATTGACAATTCGATTATTGATGGGTTTTTATCGCCATAGTTTTTTCCGGCAGGCATTCAAAGTTTCAGTTTTCATCTCCTGAATGGCCAATCTACTGTATTATGTATATTTAAATACGTTATTGGGACACAGGTAGAGAAAAAGCGCAGAGCCAGCTTAGCCAATCAGGACGAATTGGAAAAAACTGCACAAAAAAATCCGCGAAGCAGAAACCGTGAAAAGTGAACCGCGTTTTAGCGACGGTTCACTGGACTCAGTACGGAGGCACATTACCGGCGAACAGTGGAAACAACCGACAGAAACCGGTCTTGTGCGAAATCCTGCTCCCCCGTGAAGTTCTGCCCCCCTGCGTCGGGAGCGCGCATTGCAGCCAGAGAGGCGGATCCGGCGGATCTGACCATTTCCACGGCGCTTCTGACCGATTCTCGGTAAAACAGCTCATATAATCATGTCAAGATTTTAACATTCAGTTTAATCGGCAGCTGCTGTTTAAAAAAGAAGCAATAATAAATGAGTAAAATGAATAAATAAACGCGGTCTTGTGTGGAGGTCTTCTTACGCTGTTTGCTGTTATTATAAACGCAGAGAATCGATCTTTCTCCAACTTTATAACTTAAGCCTGACAAATAAAAGTCACATTTCCAACACGTAGTGATTTTATTATTTTTTATTCCTGGATTAGGGTAAAAAGTCGCGTTACAAACAAATAAAAAGAAATTAAACCGAAGTCCACATCCTCACAGGCTGGTCAGAACTTCTCCGCATCGAGGCAAATTCAAGATGGCTGACTCATCCTACCTGAGAGAGAGATAAGCCCCACCCACCAGAACGTCATGACACTCTGGTTATTAAAACTTTTGAGTGTTCCACACAAATTAGCTATAAAATATTGAGCTCTATTCAGTTAAAATGGCATAAATGTCAACAGAGCTCAACACTTTATAGTTTGGTCAACTCCTTAAGGACATTTGACTGTTGTGAACTTATTAGTTATGAGCTAGTACAACTGTTGGGGTTTACAGTGTGGGAGCAATTTATCAATTCAGGTCAAATAAAAAAAAAGTCTAGTGAAAACATAGAAATATGTTGTTATGACAACTTGTTCAAACCTTTTGCATGTTAGGGCTGATATGATAAAATTATGTTTACATGTTGTAAAGGTTGAAACTATTTAAGAGAGACCCTTGTAATTTATGTAGTCTCACCAGGGGGAGACCAAAGAGCTGTCTAAAGACACCAGGTACACTGTTGAAGAACAACAAATAAGACACATTTTTATTTTAATGTGTTTATTCACGAACAAAAGAATTAATTCATATTACAGTATATTTGATCAACATAAATCAAATATATGTCCAGACGATTAGCTTCACAAATAGTAAGACATTTTATTTAGGATGAAAATCATAAAGGTTATTGGTAAACAGAGTTTTATCTGATCGGTGGTGAGAGAAGACCAGGTGGAGTCCAGATCCTCACAGTTCACCTTTCAGGAGCTTCTTAGCTTTCTGCATGTTGCTTACCACTTAGGGAGAAAAAGAAGCAATGATTTTGTGCATTTTAGTTGAATACATACAGCCTGCAGGACACACATGTGCAGCACTTACAGAGGCTGATGTCACCCGTTTCATAGGCGTACATGCGGTTAGAGTAGCGTCCATTGATGTCAGCTCTCACGGTCATGGAGGGGTCTGTGGAGAGACAAGTCCTGGATGAGCGCAACTAGTCAAGAACTGTGAGCATCTACTTTTAAGAGATGTCTGATAAACATCCTAGATTATGTGCAGGAATAAAAAAGGATTTGTCACTTATTTAAAAGGCAGTTTGGTGACAAACTTTGTTAATTGCCTCTGCCTGTAAGTATATGGTTTGGGATTTGGAAAATTAACATCTTTCTGTAAACTAACAAAAAACATAGCGTGGAAAAAGAAGATACTTTGCTGAATGTGAATTTTACAGTCTAACTTATATTTTGGTTTAAAGTAAAGCAGAGTGTCTTCCTTTAAACCAGAAGGTAAATGATGAGATGTGCTGGAGTGTTTCCACTCTGTATAGATAAGTAAATACATAAATGTTTGATATATACTATGCTTGTTTCTGATATCTGCAACTTAACTAGTATGTATACATGAACAGTAATTTTATCATTAGTGATACATAACATTAGTGATATATTTTTTAATACATAAAGTTTTAGTCTTCAGTCTACAGAATTAAATCTGTTAATTATGTAAAAAAAATTCTGACGCAAAGCATTTACCAACAAAAAGGATCCGTGGAACATATTGTCCATCAGGGGAGAGATGCTTGTCTGTGGTTTCATACTGGAGGGAAGAAAAACGGCAAGTTTGAGTCTTTCATGTCTTCAGCTGTTTGTCTGAACATCAGCATCTGTTCAGCTAAAACATTTCTGGCTATGTATGTATGTGATACTTCAAAAAACATAAAGGAAATTTTGAGAAAGACAAACAAAATCTGTCAGAAAACTGAATGATAACTGAATGGGTTGTTATTGAAGACTGCACCTTCAAGTATGAAGAATGAGCAATTATGCACATTTAAAACACACTGGTTTCCAGGGAAACCTGACTTGATAAATTGTGCAACCTACCATGAGATTGAGAACAATGAAATCCTCATCAAGATTTTTCTGGATCTCATTGTTTTCAGAGACGACCTTCTTTAGTGCTGCAGCAGGACATGGAGCAAAAGCAGAGGCAGAAGGTGAAGTAACATATGACCAACATAATCCCCAACCACTAACAACCCAGAGCCTTACCTTGGCTGTGTGGACAGTCCTCAAGGTGAAATATGACCATCAGAGGCTTGTTCCTGAAAAGCAGCACATTTCATTTACTGCTCTATTCAAGAAGTTCTGTGGTCATCAGCATTTCAACTGTTTCTTACCTTGACCTTGACCAGTAGAGAGCCTCCTCATATGTCTGAGCCCAGATCAGCTGGTCACCCCATCCTGGAAATGTGTAACAATATCAAAAGTTGTAAGAATCTAGTTGGTCCCAGCATATGTCACCGTCTATATTCGTTCAGTCATGCAGTCTCAGCTGGTTGTTGCACACCTCTCGACAGAGTCTGTGGGATCCTCTTGCCAGTCTTCGGGATGTATTTGGCAATGGTGGAGGAAATGACCGCCAACACCAAAACAGCAGAAAGCACAGCCTTCACCATCCTTGAGGATTACGTTAAAGATAAGAGTCAATACAAAGAATACATGAAAATAAAGCACAATTTTTTTTAAATCACAATTTAAAAAGAAAAAAAGTTTGTAGATTTATATAACCATCACAATCCAACAACCTGCAAGTGTTTACATCCCCTGCTGGAATGTATAAACACCTTTTCTTGGATTTTTTTCAAATCCAAGAAAAAAAAGTGGAGCATCCACAGACAAAACTTCCTCTGTCAAAGACTAACTTCCATTGGCTATTAGTAAATTTGAGAAGAGTTTAGCTATTAAATCTGAAAGGGAAGAAATGTTTCCTCTAGGCAAATTTTCCATAAAGACTTACCTTCGTTGTTTGTGACTGGTCGGATCGAAGCTCAGTGATCTCCTGCATGCCAAAGCGCCCCTGCTCCCTTTTTATGCTCCTGTTCCCTGAGGATCCGCCCGCTTCTTTCTCACTGCTCCCATTCTTTTCCTCCTCAGCTGGAATTCCCGGGAATGCCTCAAAAGTTTGCAAACTGAACTCTATTGGAAAAGTTGTATCTGAAATTTCTGTGCATTTTCCTATAGAATCACTGACTTTAAAGTACAACTCTAAACATTGATTAATTTTATAACTAGGAATTAAATATAAATGATTTAAGCTAGTGTTTTTTCAGATTCAGCTCACTAGAACACCACAGATAGTTCCTGGAAAGGATATTTCACATAATGAACAGGTTTAATAATCTGTCAGTTCTGTTATTTAATCTTGTTGTTTTGCTCCCAAGTCATTGAGTGTATTGTTGGGTCACAGGAAGAGCTTGGCTCAAGTCAGCATCCTGAGCTGAATGATGATGGATTTACTGCACATCATAATATAAAGTTAGAATGATCGGCCAGCTTGTTGTAACTCAATGTGTAGTCCATGTAGTAACCACATTCATAACAATATTTCAATCAGACATAAAAAATGCCACATTTCTTCAATGCTGATTCAGCTTTGTTAATCTTCTTCCAGGTCCATGGCTGTTTTTGGGAAAGAGGAGGAGTTTAACTCCATTCTAATGATGAGTCAGCACTGGAAGACTCAATCATAACTGGTTTTATGTGATTTGCCCGATACACAAAGGTGCAACTCAGTACATATTTGCAGCAAAGCATAGACTGTTGATTTGTCCAGGAAGACGGATGCAGACACGTCAACCTGGACAAACAAGAATCTCAATGTTTTAGGTTGGCACTGTTCATTTTCTTGTCTACATGCAGTGTGTCTACATCCACAATTTTATAAAAGTTTGATTTTTATTTTATTTTTTTCATTTTTTCCATCATGCCAGTTTCCTTCTGCCATCACTATCAGGGGTGTCTTCACAAAGCCTGTAAAGAGGTAGCTCAATGCCTCCATTGTTCTGTTCCAGGCATGAGTGAGTCTCCGGACATCCAATCCACCTTTTACTCACTCCATCAACTCTTTCCTTCTTTTTCCAGTATGCCAGTGACTGTTTCTACACTCAGTCTGAACCCCTGCCTCTCATGTTTTCTGCAGCAGACATCATATCATGACATAAAAGCACATCTTTTTCACTGTTTGGTTTTGCGATGAAGCTGTTCTGCTGTGCTGTTTCCAAACCAAGGTAAAATCCAGTAAAATAAAAGTTAGGCTGAGTTATAGATAGAGCTTTCCAAAAATAAAGGCTTAGTTCTACATGTGTTTACTGAATTCAAACATTTACTGATAGAAGGAAGTAAAGCTTTAAGAATCCTGAGTAAAATTTCTATTATTTCAGTGAGTACTGCAAGAACTACAGTCACCCTTAAATGATAAGTGTATTCTTATCTAAATTGGAAGGGAAGAAAACAGATTGAAGCATTTTAAATCTTTTGTGGAAGTTTAGCATAATGAATGTAACATGCCTCTTGCCCAGTTTGTCATCAAATACATGAGCCTTAAACCCCTTCAAGGCCTCCTTTGCTCAAGAAAAATACGTTCTTCAAAATGAGTTAGTGTTCTGATGGACCTCTTCACCAACTGAGGACTAAAACAAACAAATTCTGTCAACAGTCACTTGTAACAGGATGCGGAAGCTGATTAGTGCTGAGGTGTCCTAACTCTTGCTTTCAGTCCGTTTTATTGTATGTTTTAAGAGTACAATGGTCAATATTTGCTCTCATGGGCTTGGTTAAGATCTCTCCCATTAACGTTTCATATTTATCAGTTACACTCAGCCCCGCCTTGTAAAGACGGATCTGATGCTGTGTGTATATGTGTGTGCATAAAATACACAAAGAAACTTGTTCCAAAAATCTCAGGAGTCTCCGGGGTTTAAGAAGCAAAACTCTTTATTTTAATGCCTGATAATTGTTCACACATCTTTTTCTCACTATCTGAAGTTAAATCAGACCAAACTTTTCTTGATTTAGGTCGGTTAGAATTGCCAAAATTATTTCTATAATTTCCAGGAAACTTAGTGAGAACATTTCTTAGAGCTATTTTGTGAAGTTCTTTGACAGTATTATTATAGTATTTATATTATATTCTTTATTCAGAATATTGTGTGTATGATCTATTATTGTGACAGAATACTTCATATTCTGTCACAATAATACTGTGACAGGTGGTGATTTTTGGATACACGCTGCTACTGTACTTTTGTAAATGTAAAAAAGTAAATTTTTTTACTATATTGTCAAAAGTATTTGCTTAGCCATCCAAATTATTGGAATCAAGTGTTTCAATCACTTTCATGGCCACAAATGTATGAAATGAAGCACAAGGTTTTTCAAACATTTGTGAAAGAATGGGTCGCTCTGAGGCGCTTGGTAAACTCCAGGATGTCACCTCTGCATCCTATCACTTGTGAAATTTCTTCGCTCCTAAATATTCCACAGTCAACTTTCAACTCTATTATAAAATAATGGAAGTGTTTGGGAAAGACAGCAGATCAGCCATGAAGTGCTAGGCCACGTAAATAGACGGAGCGGGGTCAGTGGATGCTGAAGCACATAGTGCAAACATTCTGCACCAACTTTCTGCAGTCAATCACTACAGACCTCCACTTTATGTGGTCTTCAGATTAGCTCAAGAATAGTGCACAGAGAGCTTCATGGAGTGGGTTTCCATGGTGACCAGCTGCATCCAAGCCATACATCACCAAGGGCAATGCAAAGCATCGGATGCAGAGGAATAAAGTGGACTCTAGAGCTATGGAGGCACGTTCTCCGGAGTGACGAATCACGCTTCTCCATCTGGCAACCTGATGGATGAGTCTGGGATTGGCAATTGCCAGGAAAACAATACTTGTCTGACTGCATTGTGCCAAGTGCAAAGTTTGGTGGAAGGAGGATTATGGTGTGGGGTTGGTTTTCCAGAGCTGGACTTGGCCCCTTAGTTCCAGTGAAAGGAACTCTGAATACTTCAACATACTAAGATATTTTGGATAATTCCATGCTCCCAACTTTGTGAGAACAGTTTTGAGTTGGTCCCTTCCTCTTCCAACATGACTGAGCACCAGAGCACAAAGCAAGGTCCATAAAGACATGGATGAACTTGCCTGGCCTGCAGAGAGTCCTGACCTCAACCTGATTGAACACCTGTGGGATGAATTAGAACAGAGACGCAGAGCCAGGTCTTCTTTTCCAACATCACACAACGTGACCGCTGGTCAAAAATCCCCTTAAACACTCCTAAAGCTTGTGGACAGCCTTCCCAGAAGAGTTGAAACTGTTCTAGCTCATATTGAACCCTATGTATTAGGAAGATGATGTCAGTTAAGCTCACATTGTGAGTCAAAGCAGGTGAATGAATACTTTTGGCAATATAGGGTATGTTAAAAGATAATTACAGACATTTCTTCTCAATGAAACCCTTTCAAACAACTGATTGATTGAAGCTATTGTGAACTTAAAATTACAAGTTATATTCAGAGCCTTTAGTTCCGTATTATGAGCTTTATATTCTGTGTAATACTGGCCATAGGTTACACTAACCAATTTAACCCCAGACAAGGCTTCTAAATTAATAAGTGTTTCAGCATTTATAAATTAAATATGGTAAGTTTTATCTTTGTAAAACAAAAAAGATGTAAGACACCAACATGTTTCTAGTTTTAACAGTCTATAATCTGAGATTAAATGTAAAAAAAAAAAAAAATCATTGGTCAGAGTTGGATATTACTTCATTTCATGCCTGCAAAATAACTGAAAAAGATCACACATTATATGATCATATATGTATATAATATATTCACATGTGTGTGCGTGTGTTCTGTATTCATACTGAGATTTTGTTCCAACAATAGAAATGAAGACATTTCACACAAGTTCAAAGGCCAAGACTGTATCAAAAAATAAACAAAAAAAGTTTGGAGGGAGCAACGTTTAACATTACATTCTCAAAGTCCCACAAGAGACAAAAAAAAAATCTATGTTTTCACAGAAAACACTTGTTATACGTGACCCACAGATGGATACATCATCTCTAACACTGACGACACAAACCCTTTCTGGGTTCACATGAGAGTACACAAGTTACAGGCAGTAGCTCAACAATAATGACCACAGTTATGCCAAGATTGTCACTTTAGACCCACAAATACAGGTGAGTCCATCATGCATGCAGAAAATGTCCATGTAGCACACTGCTCAGCTTTTTAGCATCTGCTAGCATTTCATATTAGCAACTGAAAAAAAATGTATTGAAAAAAGCTGGAACTGCTTTGTTGGATTAGAAAAAAATGTTTAGCTGCTCAGTTAAACCCAGTACAATCTGACTGCGTTCTGTTTCACTAACCTTCATCAGTGTCCAAACTACACTGGGAATGGGATTAACTGAAAAAATCCCACAGCAGCATAATATTTGGCACAAACTCCAAAGCCAAATTAAGAGGGATGTTTAGTTCTAAAAAAAAATATTTTGGTCAATGATATTCACAGCATGAAGCACAGAGCAGAGCGATTCTATAAGTAGCTGCAGCAACTCAAATATAGTGGTCAGGTCATGTCTCAGTCTCACAGATCAAGAAAAACAATAAAACAAAATCACAACAAATACACTCGCAACCCATCTCTGATCATGTTGCACAAATTCTGTTTGCTGTAGTCTCTCAAAGCGTCTGTCTGCAGAGGCAGATCTCAGTGATTCATCAGCATAACTGCAGTCAGTCTGCCACTGTGGATGTAGAAGACATGGGAAGCCACAGTGTCCTCTAGTGGCCATGCTGGTTGTGTTGGTTAGCAGGGTAGTTGGGTGGTAGAGGAGGGCCGTTCACACCAGGGTGGTAAAAAGCACAGTTGCTTTCATATCTGCAACTTCCCTTCATCATGAAGTGACGACATACCGGCCTTTTGGACATATCTGTGACAAGGAAAGACCATTACATAGTTACATATGCTGGTTAAGAAATTCTGATTGGCTTAAAACTCTCCAGTTCAATCTGTATGTTGAATAAGAAGATGTAATATAATCTCAAAATCCATAATTTTAGCTCACGTACCATTCATGTTGTTGTGTCCTCCTCTGGGCCCTCCACGGCCCCTGC
Source organism: Phalloptychus januarius (assembly GCA_902982915.1). Lineage (NCBI taxonomy): Eukaryota > Metazoa > Chordata > Actinopteri > Cyprinodontiformes > Poeciliidae > Phalloptychus > Phalloptychus januarius. Next base: position 647,958 of record CADWAE010000073.1, read on the forward strand.
CTCTGAAACCCAGATCTCCACCGCGACCCCGGCCTCCTCGGTGGAAATGTCCTCCTCTGTGCGGTCCTCCTCTCATGGAGTCCTCTCCCCAGTAGTTCCCGTTCTCTCCCCTGCCCTGTCCAGGCCGGGGCCCCATCATGCGAGGGCCTCCAGGGTTGTTGAAGGGTGGCCCATGGTTCAGGTGAGGTGGAGGGGGATGGTTGAAGCGAGGACCTCCAGGTGAGCTGTTGGGTGGATATCCACCATTCATGGGCCCTTGCATGTGCATGTTGGTCATGTTGTTCATGCCCGGACCGTGTCCCAGCAACCCCAAGTTGACTGAGCAGGAAGAAGACATTAGGGTGTGTTCTGGAGGGAAGGTGCAGGATGGATCAGGATGTTTGCTTACCTGGAGGTGGTCCTCCCTGCGTTTGGATCTGGCTCTGCTGCAGGGAACCCAGCAGCTGCTTGATCTTATCGGAGAAGTCTGGCTGTTTTATCAGCTCTTCAGTAGACTGACCACCAGAAGCTCCCTGATGACACAAAACGGGTATTAGCTTAGCTGAACAAGGTCTGTGTATGTGTGTGTGCATTCTTTGAGAGCACCAGAAACTGTGCTTAAAAAGGAATATCTGTTGTTCAGATCCCATCAGTACCATGATGGATGAGAGCAGCTCCTGTACGTTGACCACTGGAGCTGCAGGGTTGCTTGTGGCACTGGAGGCCTGGGGGCTGCGGGCGCTGCCGCTCAGGTTGACCATGAGGTTGGCCAGGACCGGCGGCAGCTTGGAGCTCTCACTCTGGGCCTGCTGGGAGGCTCCGTCTGCAGGCTCACCATAGTCCTCATCCACCATAGACGAGTCCTGAAGGGAAAAGCACATACACTGCTTAGTAGACAGCATAAGACATCACAGTAATGACTGAGTGCTTGTGGTTCTGTGTATTAACCTCGTCCAGAGGAATGAGACAGGGGGGCATAGGTTCATACGGCTCTGGGTCTGGCTCATGAGGGCTGTCAGGAACACTGAGGAACACAACAGATTAGGATGAAAACACTCAAAGCTGCTTCCAGCGTTACAAGCATAGTGCAGACTTAATGTGCACACTTACCTCTCTTTACTGAGGAAGATTTCCTGTAGAATGCCCATCTCACGCTCTCTTTGGGTGTGTTTCTCTGTGCTGTTGGCCCCAGGGGCCACCAAGCTGCCTGCCAGCGTCAGGGGCCTGGGTTGTGTCCAGGGGACCCTTTCTTCCATAGTGTCATGTGAAAGCCGACGAGCCATCTCAAAAGTTTGCCTGTCCATCATCAGCTCCCGCTTGGCAGCCTCACCAAAATCTTTGATCTTGTTGACATTGACTGTAAATGAAATTTAATTAACTCTTTAAAGGTAGTGGAAGGGACAACAAATTCCTTCTTTTGCACTATATTTTATACAAAGCATATGTTTTTTTTTGCAGATTTATTTTGTGATGCTGATCAGTTTCTCAGCAAAAAGTATGTGTATCAGTTTACACATACCTCTCTCTGTCTCATCCAAATCAAAATAGAAATAGTGCTTGAGCTGCTCTTCCTCGGCCCAGTGGACGGTTTTTTTCTTTTTGCCCTTCTTGGTCAGGCTCTCCTCGTCTGCACGCGGTTCTGCCAGGGCATTGGGCTTCTCAGCTGAAGCACACAGGAATAGATTTTGATTTACTGTGCAAAGTCATACTTATCTGTCAGTAGAATTTGGCTGGTTAGCCAGATAGACCATCTACTCCTTCAGACACACTGTGTTTCACTAACAGGTTAGGCTCAGACTGTAACACATTATTAAAGTTTGTGACAATAATTGTTTCAGATTAAAATGTAGATTCTTGTACAATGTCAGTGAGATGTAAGACAAATTCTTAGAGTTGCAATTCTTTGGACCGTACTGTTGTCTGCTGTGTCTGGATCCTCAGCAGGAATTGGGGTCAAAGGTTGCTCTGGCTCCTGGTTTTCATCAGCAGCAATTGAGGAAGCAGAAGTTTCTGGGGATGCAGGTCGAGCTGAAGATGGAGAATAGCCAGGTGGTTTGCTGTCAAATGGGTTAGTCTGAGGACAGAAAAGGAAAGAACTGCTTGTTAGAAGCAGTTTTACAGTTTAAAACATTCAAGTTGAGTCAATATAATGAGCTGGAGGGGACTAGCTCTTGCTGTGGCAGACACCCTGAGATACTGCTGTGACTACATTACAAATCTGCTCAAATGAAACCAATGCACCAGACTGAAATCTTTTGTCATCCTGTCTTTGTTTTTTTTCTCCTGTCTCTCTTTCTACCAATCAATCATGCAAATGGAAATTATTGAACTTGCTTTCATTTATTATGCGATTTATTGAATTATTGTTCATTGCGGCAGGCATAGTAGCACCAGTAGTGTGGAATCCATAGTATAGCATAGCATCAGTAGTGTAGCACAAGTGTAGCATCATTATGCTAATGATGCTACCTTAGCACCATTAGCATAGCATATTGTGCTATGCAAATGATGCTACACTACTAATGCATCACTACACAAATGATACACTATACACTACTGGTCTAGTATCACTACACCATCATTAGTGTAGAGAGTTACAGTGATGCAACTGTATGTTACAGTGATGGTGTAACATAGCATCACAGTAGTGTGGCATGACTAGTGTAGATTCAGTAGTGTAGCATCAGTAGTTAATAAGGTGTTGAAGCGTCACCAGTGTAGCGCCCCCACCTTAACAACGCTAAGGCTCCTGTTAAGAGTCCCGTAAACTTAGTCAATACCTTGGTTGATGTTGGTGAAACAGCTTTGGTGTTGGCAGGAATAGAAGCACCAGGCGGTTTCTTCTTTTTGATCTTAATCTCGGGTACTGGGGCAGAGTTCAGAGCGTCCAGAAAGCCTGTAGCTTCCATTGCTGCAATGAGGGAGAAAAAAACAGCCCATATCAACACTGTAATTCCATCAACAAGGAACACAAAGCTGCTTTGTTTTTGATTAAGCTTACGTGGTGCTGGAATTATCTTCACTTTGATCTCTTTGGTTGCGTTTGAAGGCGTATTGAGAGGTTTGTATTTTTTCTCAAGAGGTGGAGCATCTGAAGGACCAGAACTATTGGAAAAAAACATTTAGTGTTCAATTTGGCAGCCTGAACTAGATTCATTATCACAACACAGGGTGGCACTGTTTTAAAAGATAAAACTAGAAAACTGGCCTTACCTCGGCCTCTTGAGTAACGGGGGCTTTATGATGTATTTCTCACCAAGCTGTGGTGCAGAGGAAGTCTTTTTAGGAGGAGTTGGGTTTGAAGCCTCCATCTCCAGACCTATGCAGTACAAACATACAATCATTACATATACAGAAATATACAGTATATACTGAATGGCCCACAGGATCATTGTTGCTAACGTCAAGGGTACCTATGGAGCGAATCTTTGTATGGCTGGGTGCATGAGCTTTGGATTTCTCCTTCTTCCTCCCCTCATCTCCACTCTTTTCCTTCACATCCCTCACTGGCATTTTGTTCTCTTCCTTCTTCTTTTTCTTATCTTAAAGGCAAACAGCAGTGTGTTAAAATGGTAGACTTTACAGTCTGTAGAAGAGGGAAAGATAAGTAAGTCCGTACCAGCAGGGGAACTGCCGCTGCTCGAGACACTCTGAGAACGAATTGTTGCCATCCAACCGTCTACCAAAACAGCTGCCAACTTTCTCAGTTCTAAAAACAAGAGTCCATGTTAGTGCTGCAACACAAACCAGCTTTTATTTAGCTTAGAGTGAAGTAAACTGACCTTCTGTTTCTGCACTTTTGCTCAGCTGCTTCACAAGTTTTGCTGTGTTGTTCTGAGAAAACAATGGAAGCCAAAAGGATTACTAAAAGTAGCTGGACATGTGACTACATGTGTACTCCGGCGGAAAAATAAAGGCATTACCTGTTTGAGATGGTCTACTTTAAGAGGCAGTTTCTGCAGTGTGAGCAGGATGAGCTGAAGCAGAGGGCTGTTGTTGGTGGTTTTTGAGTAGGTCAGCCAGGAATTGAGCAGCCTGTAGCCACCAACTCTGATAAACCTGTATGAAGAAACTGCTGATTTAATGAAGACTAAAACAGAGTCCATTTCAGCTGTGGTTTACATCAGGATCCATTTGTACTAACACATTTATACACCAACAGCCAGCTGAACACATTTAGATCTTTTGAGAGTAAATTTATTTGTAGCTCAGGGACTAGGAGTTAAATGGAACACTACATAATGCAGGATTAATAATGGCATGTAGAAGTCCCACCTGTTAAGAATGTCATGAGATTTCGTCTGCAGCAGCACGTTGAGGTACATACACCTACTGACCATCTTAGTAGAGGCTTTCATCAAGCTGCAAGGAAAAGAAAACAAGCAAAACTATGTTGGCACATTTATTAACAATGGAGGAGCAGGGGGCACCGACGTTCATCAGACTTGAACTTCTCACCTAAACACTTTCGGGACTCCCTCCAGACTGCGCAGCTCACCATCCTTTCCCAGGAGGGCTTCAACACCTTTCAGAATCTCCCTGGGGTCAACTGGTCCCTTCGCCATGTCTGAAACACACACCGTTCTATGAATGCACATACCAACAAGTCAAAGGCAGTAAATATTACATTTTTCACACACACATGGTTCTGGGCTCCATTATGTCTGCCTGCCAAACAAAAACAAAGCCAAAACACAGACTGTTTTCTAAGACCATGAATAGCAAATGGCTTTGTGCTCTTCCACCACAAGAACTTCAAGGCAACCTCAACTGACTCAACTAAAGTGAATTTGGACCAACAAGGTTAGAATAGAATGACATCTCTGCATCAATTAGAATGCAGAGCCTTCTACAGGAGTACAAGCAACTGGTACTTCTGCAAAAGACTGTCTGACTACACCAACTTGTCTGCATTGATTCAAAGGTCAGACAATAACAGCAACATTAGTGTAGAAGTGCCCTACATCTTTCAGAACACTGATCATCTTAACTCGTCATTTCTCTGGTTTAACAGGTTCCACTACACTTGTTAAACCAGGTTGAGACATCCACATACACATATCTTATATTCCAGAAACTTACACTACTGCTCTGACACGCACTGGTAGTTTTGCCTCATAATCAAAGTTTGTAGAGTTGTTCCCTGCACTCAACTAAAACCAGTCCAACAGGAATACAAGTTCAAAGTCCCCGCACAAACTCTCCTCTCACAAATTTGCTCACAAGAATAAACATAATCCCATACAGTGTATATTGTGTGTGTGAGACAACATATTTATTCCAGTTTAGGTTAAAAGTACAAAGTGAGACAGTGTTTATAAAATTGATCCATGAAGCACATCCAACAAAAATACACTTTATTGATCTTCTTTTTTTTTATTTCGGTTTAAGAAACAAAACTCTATTTTCACTCTATGTTACACAAGGACAAAAATTTGGTCACACCTTCAAACTTATTTTCATGAAATAAGTACATTTTTCTTAACTTTCTTTGTTAATAGAAATTATCAACCCTCTAATTAACATTTTCTAAGCTTGAGGCTGAAATAAAACATCTTTCTCTGTTGACCACTGGTCTGACAGATACTCAGACCTGCAGGGAGCAGGATAGGTCATCAGTCCAACAGGCAAACATTCTGATGACAAGATAAATGGTACCGAGTTACAAAATGTTGATTTGCTAGTATAAATTCTGAAGTGGTCAGAAACTGTAGAAGTCCTATAAACTTACACCCCTCACTGTGTGATCAGGGGGAATGTTTCAGTAATAATACACAACAGTGCCTTACAGTTAAATGTGTTAGAAATAGCGAAAGCGTATTTGTCACAATCATCAGATAAGGCCCAAACTTTTCTTCTTACCCCAGGCAGATTTTATTTTGCACCTTGTTTCTTCTAGTCTGAAATAATAGTAACTTTTTGGAGTGGCCCAGCCAGTCCTGGCTTGAATCCCACTGACAATCTGTGATGGGAGTTTAATATTAGGGTGATGACCAGCCCTCAGAGACCTGGAGCTCTTAAAGTGTAAGTCATAACAATAGTAGGAAAAATGCAACAAGGAGGTTAGCAATCTATAGACTGATTGTTGTGATGTCAAAAAATGTTTTCCAATGTTTGATGTTATAAACATTTTTGTTAAATTTACAAGTAATGCAATTTTTTGGGGGTGGGGTGGGGGGGGATTTATACTCATTTTACATTTTTCCTACACTTTTCGAGCAATACCCATCTCATTTCCTATGAGAAAAACTTCTTGGGTGAATAAAAATTATTCAAAATTTATATCTGCCAGCGATGTAAGTAGTTTTGGACATAAATGTACATTGTTACTTTTAGATTTTCTTTACGATTATTATATGTCGCCTTTAAAAAAAAAAGAAACACATAAAGTAGCTATTGTTTGACTTATACTGTCACATTACGTGGCAAAGGCCTAAATGGCACAAGTGAACGGTTATAATTTTGTTTCCATTATTTGATGTTGTTTAATAACTTTAAAGTCATTATATAGGTGATGCTTTAAAAGCATACATTTATCTCTGATTATTAATAATCAAGCTGTTTTTGCGCCAGTGTCTATTCAAGTGCAGAAGCCATAGTCCTGCAGGAAACAAGTTGAAATGATAATGTCAGATTCATCAGATCTTACCCGTGTAACAGTTGTAGTAGAAGTTTTATATTGTCTCACATCTCCACAACACTGCAAATACCTGACACCCTGTAAATGTCACAATAGTTACACAAATGCACAAATTCATTAGAATAGAAAACATGACCCTAATTTAGGTGGGGGAAATGTCATGGGTCACATTATGGTGTTACTGCACATATTCAAATCATCTGAGTGGATTTAGTGAGCAAGACTACCATACAATGGTTGCTAGAAAATCAAGCTACCAAGGAAGAAAAGGTTTTTTCTTGAAAACAATAACTACACTAAGCGAATCCTATTTCACAAGCACCCTATCCTTTGAAAGGCTGTGCTGATTTGTCCCAGCAGAAGCAACCTACAAGCCTGCATCACCACTTCTCAACTAGGGGGAGGGAACTGCAGTCTGACTTCAGCTAAGTCCCACCCCCACTTAACCACTTCCTCCGTACATCAGTCCCCCATACAAACAATGGGTGTTGCGAACACCGTGATGGCCGATATCAGACGTATACACCAGCGTGACCAACGAACTAGATCACAGACAGTCTATGCTCGCTCCGAAAACATTAGAAAAAAACCATCAAAAATCTTCATCCGGAAAGATAACGCCGAGTTGTCCGAGGACGGAAAGCAAATAAAGGCCAATCCACAATGTTTGTGCTTCGATGTACGGCTGGGCCACCATCCTGCAATCTTTATCCACAGATTGCCGTCTACATCACGCTCAGTGTCCATGTCCTATATTTATCGACAAAACAAATGGGCTTCATATTGTGTCCGTAACCCCAATACTACCGCAATCTTTATGTGCAGATTGCGGTAATTTGCGATCCTTGAAAGAACCTCTATGAAACGCATTTTTCCACATAAAATTTCCGAATTATGTATTTCCTTTCTATCCTTAGGGCAATCTTTATAAACAGATTGCTTATGAAAATGCTACCATTATCCTGTTTAAACTTTTTATTTTAACAATTTGTCCATCCTGTCTCACACACAAAGGAACGGGGCAATGCGCGCCCGTCCTCTTTAGTGTGTGAGCTCATACTAGAATATATTTGCCCAGAGCCAAACTATTTTACGAGCTCTGTTAGCTCGCTACCGATAGCTAGCCGTAACCTACAACAATTTCATTGGAGAAATGTCGATTTAACTTCAAAAATGAACTTACTATTGATACTATAGATCCTCAGCGTCTCGGCTATATTATGATGTACTTTTTCAAGCACTTATAGCTCATAATTCATTTATATGTCGTCAACCTTCATGGTTTTAATTATCATCAGAAAGACTTCTTATGGACTGGGCTGTGCTAGCTAAACGCTAGCCTTTTCTTCTGGACCAACTGGAGGCAAAAATAGTAATCAAATGTCCATTACTTGAAGGGAAAAAAATGAAATTGAGAAGAGCTGTTTGAAGTCCTCGACGGTTCAGTCTTCGGCAAAGCAATTTCAAACCTGCAGAAATACACAAAAACCACAAATTCACATTCAACTGACTGTTAAACACCCCCGTCCTTGAACAATAATAAGGGATTTTATTATCCTTAGTAGTATTTTTCGCATTTAAAAACCACTGTTGTCTTATCGCTCCCCAAATTTTACTGCCTTTACTTACCTTTGACCAAATCCGCGACTGAGCTCGGAAAGGAGGGACATAGTTTTTATACTGCATGACGTTTTTGACGTCACGACCAATGTTTTTGCCCATATGAGCACAAACAAAATGGTGGAAAACCGACCTTGCTTCTTTGCTCAAGGACGTAATGGCGAATCTCACATGGTAGAAAAAAAAATCTTCTAAAAGGCTCAAAAGTTTATATTAAAGTTGGTTTATCTTGAACCACTCTGGACATAATTAAACTACTATGATATTCTGATGATTAAACAAAGGTTGTAATCATTATTTTATACAGAAATTTAATTTCACATTCTTTTTAAAATGGCGACTGAGTTGGTAGTCACATTTATGCGTATTAGAGGTAAAAGCGTCATACGTCAATGAAAGCTGCCATATTGGGGAGGCATTCATTGTCCGGTTTTCCCCTGAGGATTTCAACACAGCACCTAGGAGATTCCTCCTCAATATAGTTATATCATAAAACGTTTTTATGTACAATCGAGAAAATATCACTGATTTTAATGTAATTTATATGCAATTTATATACAGTATAGCGGTTACTAGTCTATTTTTACCCAATCTTTTTTCAGTTATCATCAAGTAATCATACTATATCTAATCTATATATCCACTATATCTTTTTAACAACACATAAACTATATATTTTCTTTAAACTCTACTTTGAAGCTATCAAACAGACTTTTGGCTATGGAGTGCGACTTTTCTGAAGAAGCTGTACTGTAATAACATATGACATCCTAAAATAGGATGTCATATGCAAATTAAGGTAAAAGCTAAGAAAAACTTAATAAATACTTTGGGGTCACCTGCATTTTTGCTTCTACACTTTGTTTCAATAGCAACAAAACTGGCAGACTTTTTACAACCCCAAAGCGCTTCACATTACATTCAGTCATTCACCCATTCATGTGCAGATTATTTCACTTATAACCTGGGAATCTAGTAATGTCTTGTAATATGCCAGTGAAACTAGCTAGTTAGCCTAGGCTGATTACTTGCTGGTTCCACTAGCAACTTATTTTAATTATAACTTGGGAAAAAGGTCTTGTTTTTAGTTAAATAATCTACCAGTGGAAATAGCTATATAGCATGGACTGTTAACTAGCTAGTTAGCATTGGCTGTTTACTGTCTATTTCCACTGGTAACTTATTTTAACAACATTGGGGAAAGGTCTTCCACTGGTAAATTATTTCACTTATAACATGGGAAAACACTCCATATTTTCTGATCTGCTTCTGCCTTTGCAGAATCATCTTTGTGGTGATAATTGCAGTTTTAATATTAAAGTGGAAACTGTTTTCCATCAGGAAAGGTCTCAGAGGAAGCTGGGGATTTTGCAGTTGCTCTATACTTTATGATTCAGATCTATGGCTCATAAAATAGATCATAAAAGTTCAGCCTTCTCTTCTTCTTTTAGATGTACCAGGTTTTAAAAATATTTTCCACAATTTCCATCTAAATTAAAAATGTTCAGCAGTCCCCAGTGAAAATTCCTGAATATTCTGTTTCCAGGACCCATTCCTGCTCAACAGACTACTGATAGATGAATATTTACTGATACCAGCTGTCTAAGCGTTAAGCTCAAATGCCCTCCTCTAAACATTCGCGAAATATTCAACACGACACTTTTTAAGGAGCTTTATTTTGTCACAACTGCTCTTTAGATCACTCCACTGTCACAGTGTTAGAGGGCAGAAACGCGTTTCCAGTACAGTTCCACCTTAAATTCTACCACACAACAACATCTAATGTTGTCTTCTAATGGTTTCCGTTGTAATTGGTACAGGTATAGAAAACTAACCACAAAAAGCAATGAATAACAGTTGAAAATCAGAATTAGCTGCAAGATAAGGAATCTGAAGCTAATTCTGCACTCAACGGACAGACATAAAGAATACATATCCCAGATAGCAAAACTAAGTGAATCAACGTTGAAATATAGTTAGACAGAAACATTGAATCCACTTTGCAGCTTGACATTGAAATGCTTTTGAAAGTGGTCGGTGACTTACATGTTGAATCAATGTTAGGGTTTCCAGCATCATTTGAATTTGGATCTACATGCATATTTGTTTTGATTTTATATTGAATTAAAGTTAAGGAATCAATATTGATTCATGTAAATTTTTTGGTCTGATAGGTCTACATCATAACATACCATTAACATTTTTTTCACTGGTGTTAAACACAATTTTGTTGGCAGACAGCATTGTTCAAAATTATCTTACATTACCATATTTCCAAAAATATGGTAATGTTTTAATTTACAACATGGCATTAATATTACAATTTATTAAAAGAAGCTTTGACATGTGAACATATTTGACTCGTTTTTGGCTGAGAAAACAAAATTCTCTCAGCCATAGAAGAACAGCATCCATGAAGTTGAGCCTGGTGAACCAGGGAAACAGCGTCTAATTCAAACTTGGTTGGGGTAACCTAAGTTTGACTCTGGTTGGCGTCACTTTGGTTCCTTGATGTCTTCCTCCTGTTCTGGTGCATAACAAGGCCAGTTTTACTGTAGTCCTCATCAGTCAGCTGTGGGTCAAACTGCAGAGCAGCAGCTGAAAAACACAACAATCAGTGTGAGGAAGACAATGGTTTGGGCCAGTTAGAAAGATGTTAAAGAAAACGTTTGAAAAGCTTTGAAATATTAAATAATGTACTGGTCCGAGAAGTCTGCAGAGTTCAGACGAGTCTGTTTATGTAAGTCCGAGAACAAACATAAAAAACGTATGCATGGTTCCACTTGTACACTTGGTAAAAGTAATAAGGACACATTAATGAATATTCATTAATATTTATATTATTAGCTGACATACATAATCGCACATTTGCCTATCAAGCTGCAGCATAGGCACCAAACTTATTTTTCAATAACTTTTCACATATAGCTTCCCATATTTTTTCTATAGCTTCCTGCCTTTGTAATTCAATTCAGTTCAAATAAAGATACTTTATTGATCCCAAAGGGAAATTAAATAACCGTCTATCTCACTTTCTGTCCCTCACTCAGTCTCGCTCTTCAGCTATTCTATAGCAGATTGTGTCCATTCAACATCAAGATGCTTACATCAAACATCCACATTAGAGATTATTATTACAAGAGGGTGTTTATCAATGTATTTCAGGTAGATCTGAAGATTTTTAAAATTATTTTCTAACTTTTAATATTCTTTTATTTAATTGATTAAAATATAGTATAAAATTAGCAAAAAAAAGAATAAACCTAAATTTGAACTCAGTTTTGATTAAAACAAATATGTTTGGTTCAATAAAGCCACAGAATGTGGCTGCATGGTTTGTGTAGTGTTAAAGCTTAGCAAACTTCGGGCCAATGAATGTAGTTCTCAGATGCATGATTAGCCAGTGTGTGTTATACACATTACTGTGTTGAACAGCCATCTTCATTTTGATTTTTTATTTAACAGTAAATATCAATATTCCACTCATTGTTCTGTAATTTATTTTCAGGTTGTTCCTAAGAAACCCAGACATCCCCTTGCACAACAAGCCAAGTCACGTTCCATGGTGGTATTCTCTCATTCTATCTACATTGTGGCAAATGTCTCTTCTTTTATTTTGTGGAGAGGAAAAAAGATGAGCGCTTTTCAGATCTGTAACAGGTTTGGATGAAGAGGTAAAAAAGCTCTATTTTCAGTTCAAAATAGCCCCCTTACCACAACAATACTTATGGAGTACTTTCTGCTTTAGTACAAATTTAGTTTTACGTTAAAAAATTACTGTTTCTTGTAAATAAGATTTATATATTGATATATATTCAGATGACAAAAATATATTGATATGACATGTCAACAAAGGGGCAATTTGGGATGCAGCAATCATAGAGTTTGATGGTACAATTATAGTCTGGGGAAGGAAAAACAATGTCACAATTATTATTATTATTACGTGTTGTTTATTTCCCAAATTAGATGAATAACATTGTATTTGTAGTCTGAGGATTTGTTGTATGTTCCTCTCAAACTTTCATAGTTAATGCTTTCAGACAGCTGTTGCCTTGTTATTGTCAACACACAGATGTAAAAAATAAATTGAAAAAACGTATTTCTTTGGTTTTAAGCGTTTTAAAAATATTTGTGTTCTTGAGGCAATAATAATAATAATAGGTTCTATCTGTTAGTGCTTTAAATAAAACTCAGATACTTTACAATAATATAACAATTTATGAATGTAGAAACTGGAAAACATTTGTTTACCATACACTTAGATAACAAAAATTAAATAATACCACCACAAATAATAATAATAAGTACAAGTTGTCTGAAATGTCAGCTGTTGGGGTCAGTTTGAACATTTCAAGTTTGAGTGAGTCTGATTTTCTGAAGGGAAGGAGTCTCAGAAGGTCAGGGTGTAATATTCTCCTTTAACCTCCATTTTCACTCTTCTGTCCAGTTTTCTCCTTCCACCTGGCTGCGCCTAATTTCCAGGCACACATAACACAAATGTTGCTGTAAGTGAAAGCTCTAACATTAAAATTCGTCCGGCTGACGTGAACCAGGCAGAACCCCCAATATGTTAACATGTTACAGGCATTTGAACACATATTAGGTAAGGTGCTAATATGGTGACAGTAGAGACAGCCAATTACACGTTAGCAAGAAATTTAAGATCCAATCGATGAGGTTGTTGGCGGACTCAAAATAGAAAAGATTCTGCTTCAGGAGCTGTTTTCCGCTTGGCCCTGGTGCTTGATCTGCTCGACCCATCCTATCCCCAAAGTAAAGTTCCAGCTCAATGGTGGAGCATTGACGCATGGCATGAGAGAGGTTTGGATCCAGTGGAGCTCTGCCGCAAACAGCCAGCTGGCCGGGGGATTAGTCATGTGGTGGAGATAAGAAGTGACATGGGAGGAGTTTTCTTCCTAAATGAATTGGGTTTTCCAGGGTAAAGCAGATGATAACCTATCAAGACAATCTGAGATTAAGCTATTTGCTGTCAACAATTCAATTTCATCTTTATTAATCTCATTGTGAAATGAAATGTAACTCACATTAATTCAAATTCTTCAGAGTCATTGTAGACAGTGATGGTCTACAATGAAAGATCTCCTGTATTACAGTGAATCTGAAGAAGCCTCTGACTGAAGACACCGTTTTCCCAAGACAGTCTCACGAAGAGGATGGTCAGGGTTGGTCATAATGTTCTTGATTTTATGAAGAATCCTTTTTTTATGCATTGTCTTCTCCAAAGGTTCTACAGTCACCCTCATAACAGAATCAGAACGGAACCAGCTTTCTTTGTCACATTATTCAGGTCCGTGGTTCTGATGCTGCTGCTCCAACAGATGACTGCAAACAACAGACTGATAGAAGATCTGCAGCAAACCTTGAAGGATCTTACTTTCTCAAGAAGTCCAGTCTGCTCTGTAGACGCTTCATGTGAATAGAAATTTCCAGATCTCCTGTCAGCTAAATCATAGTGTGGAACCTTTCATTTTAGTATTTTAATTTTATGTAAGACCCAAGCAGTATATGTTTATGCCTTAACAGCAGGGTGGCGGCGGGATGGAAGGAGTCAGACTTCCATTCACCAGGCTGTTTGGGTCTGGGGCGTTTAATGCTCTATAATAGGTAGAATAAAACCAGGTTTGGTTTGACCAGAATAGAAAAATAACTAAAATCTTGTGGAGCTGACTAAATACTAATTGACAAAATAACAGATGTTGGGAACAAATAACTCTGTTTCCCTCCCGTGTCTCTTTTCTCAGTTTCTCTTCTCTTTCAGGTATTTGCATGTTCATATACACACAGTGCACAAAAAGGTCATGTGAATGGAAATGACACGCGAGGGAACGCCCTCTTTACTGGGTACCGACTGATCCGGAGACTCCAGCTCCGTCCTTAGGTACTAGTTACAGTGGTGAACTGCTTTAACGAGTAGTATAGTTGATTAATGTACATTATTTATTATTATTATTATTTTCCGTTTGTGACGACCTTTCACCTTTCACCTTACATCCGATGTGAAGACAAAATGGCCGCATATGTGTTGAACGTAGCCAGGATATTTTCTCGGGAATTGGTTTCAGCTTCATTCCAGTTTCATCGATATCGGGTATGACACGTTAGTGTCCCGTCACCATGGTCACCATGGTCACCATGGTTTCACTGCGGGTCAGATGGTCGCGTTTCTGATGTGATTTGTGTCTGTTTCAGTCCTGCCTGCAGAGGCTGCGTGCCGTGAGGCTGCGAGCGGTGAAGCCGCCCCCCCCCGCTGCTCTCCTCACACACCAGTTCGGGAGTTCAGCAGCATGCTGGCAGGAGGCTGAGGTCCAGGCAGCACAGGCTGCGGATCGGTACAAACACAGACCCTGGGATTACCTGGACAGCGAAGGTACCGGTGTTACACCATATTATGTGACCACTGTGTATTGTGACCGTAGGATAACCAGGGAATGTGGGGGTGAAGAAACTTATTATAGTAAAATAAGACTTTACTATTCAAGTATTTATTATGCTTTTCTATAAGTAGAACATTCCATAATCGGCATAATATTAGTGAATTTTTTAGGCTTTTTTCTATATTTTTCTTTTTGCTTTTGTTCAGCCTCTCTCTCAGTAAAGCTTCCGTTTTGGTGTAGCACAGTGTTAAAATGCAACAGCGCCTCCTACGGTCACAGTATATGGTGATCACAGAATATGGTGCTACCAGAAGGGAACTCTAGATTCTTGGTCATTGCTGTTATCTCCATTCTCCATGTGTTTGGCAGAGTATGTTGAGCGGTACGGCAGCAGTGTGGTGTGGGCAGGCTACAGGAGGAACCATAAGGGAGGCATCCCGCCCCAGAAGACACGCAAGACTTGCATTGTACCATTCCTTCTCTGCAGAACTGACTTCCTTATGCTCTACTATTTAAATAACTATAACTCTGTTTTTGTTTTGCAGAGAGGAGACAAAATATGTGGGAATCCTTGTCCAATTTGTAGAGATCCTAACATTATCATCCACCATCAGGTAGGTGAAGGTCTGACTGCACGCTTGATCAAAGTGTCATGTTTTCCCTCTGTCCGTCCCTCCCTCACCCGTGCCCCTAGTGGGGTCAGCAGGGGTTTTCTAGAGTTGCATCAACTGGTAAATACGGAGCATCTGTGAGAAAGCAAATCTACATGATTAAGTTTAAGATAAAAACTTTATTTCTATTTCAAAATCCATTTTGTTGTTTTATTTTTAGATTGTAACATGAAAATCCATTTATGTCCCAGTTTCAAAGCCTCCAGTTCTGTTTTTAGACTGAACCAGTTGTGGATGCTGAACAGTCGCTTTAGGTCAAGTTCTGTGAAATAGAGGCTGTTACCTTTAAAGATCAGTGACTGCTTGTTATTCCAGCACAGCTTGTATTCTGTTTTTTCTTTGCTGGATCACTTATTATGAAGGAGGAGTTCATGTTTTCAGATCCACTCATCTCAACTAATTCAAATGCATTCTTATTGGTTAAATATCTTTCTTTCACAATGGAAATTTTAGTCCATTATTGTTGAGGAGAAGAACTTCTTTTGGAGCACAAAATAACTCCTGTTATCTTCACTTGTAGAATGTGAAATTACTCCAGCAGTTTATCAGCCCACACACTGGGATGGTGTATGATCCCACTCTAACCGGTAAGGCATCGTCTGACCTTTTAATGTAGAAAGTGCAGCAGCCACTGACTGTTCTGGTGGATCTCCTTCCCTCAGGTGTGTGTATGAAGCAACAGAAAAGGCTTAATGAAGCCATCAACAAAGCAAGAGATGACGGTATGAAATTCTTAGCTCCTCTTGATCTCTGCATTAAGTCTACCGGGAATTTAACATTTCTTATCTTATCTGTTACGCAGTGGAGAGCAGGAGGGCGCCAGTAATATCAGGAATGTTACATTTTTTCCAAGTTCTGTTTTTTTTTTTCCAACAGTGAATAAATTATTCAACAAATTCAGAAAACATGAACTTAAAGCTGTTCAGTTTCAGGTTTTTCTTTAACCCTCATCATTGCTTAAACAGTTTTGATCCCATTGAGCTTTACTCATAGCTTCAACTTCATACATCCCCACCAATCCCTAACAATTTATTTAGTTTTCCCCTTTGTCACTGCTGTCATTTTAGATAGAACTATCCTATCCTTAGTAAGCAGATATGTAATCAAACTTTTTCTTTAAACATGCTCTTCATAAAGATGCTGTAATAAATTACAGACCATTATCTAACATGCCTGAAAAAATAGTTGCTAATCAAGTACGTAATCATGTACATACTTGATGTAATCATCAAGTTCGTGATTATTTGATGAATTATCTGAGCTCTGAAGAGATCCAGATCAACTAAAACTGCCCAGGTGAACTCACTGGTTTTCTCACAGGTCTAATGGAACATCATGGGATTGTGCTGTTAGACCCCAGTTCCAAATACAATGCTTGAAAATGACTGAATATTTTGATGTTTGTATTAACTTGGCAATATTTTTCTGTTTATAAATTTTATGTCTTGCATAGTGCCCTTCAGGCACCTTTTCTTATGCAACAGCTTTATAAACAGACTTAATGCTTTTCTTGGTTACAGACGGCAAACCTTCACATATATCAAGTTCAGCAGTTTGCAGATTACATGAAGTTGTAGCCTCAATCGCAGCATAAAAGTCACATAGAAACAGTTTTCTATGCATTTATAGAAAATAATAGGGTTTCAAAAAGCAACATTAGCTAACCTACTGTAATTAAGTTGCTTTTTTTTCTTAGGGTACACAGAACTTTAAGCTACTTTTCTGCTGCAGTGTCATTAGAAAGTGAAAGTTACCAAAAATCAACTTAAACTTAAAGTGTGTGAAAACAACAGAAAAACGTAATAACCAAATATTTCTCCTTTTAGGTTTACTTCCTTTTCAGATTCCACATGTGGATTTTTCACGAGAGGATTACTCCAACACCCATGATGCTGTTGGGTTTACATCACCTCCACCGCTTCTCAGCCCTAGTGAACCCTGGTATAAATGGTACGGAGAAATAATGCCTGATGATAAGAAAGTGGATCAAGTCAAGAAGATATACAAGGCTTATTTAAAACACTAGAGTCGTAAAAAATGCTGAAATCTACCACAGTCTTCAACATGCCTGAACGTTCTACTGAAGTTCACAACTTTTAAATAAATAAAATGACAAAAATGCAAGTGGAAGAGTCTTTTATTAAGTTTTGACAGATCGCAGTTAAAGATATTTAATCTTCCTGCTTATGTGAAGCAGGAGGAATGACTGATTTTCCAAATGTCCTGATGTATATGATGGTAAATAATCCATAGTGGGGCTGGAAGTGATCATGGATTGACCTTATTGACCATGGTTTCTCCAAGGGCCTCCAACACTTCCCTCTTGTAGTCATCAAAGTCTCCCTCGATCTGGTTGACGGTGCTGTCCTCCACCACCCACAGCTGGCACTGAGTCTCCGTGATGAGTCGCGCGTCATGGCTCACGATGATCACAGCTGCTCACAGGATCAGAGTACAATTCAGATCATCTGAAAAAAAATCAAGCTTCTCTGCCTTGCCCCTATGGTCCTGTTGTCATCTGAACAAATACTCTGCACCATCAGAAACAACCAAACAGAGCCAGTTGGAGGGCATTGGTGCTGTCAAACATGCTTGTGTACATGCTGCTTCCACTCTCCCCCTTGCTCTCTGCTACACTACAGCTGGCTTACAGCAGAGACTGCCATGAATGCTCAGGCTAGTTAGCATGGCCAATACAACAGAAAAATGGTTTTCTTGGAACAGTAAATTATTTTTATGCCTCTAGTACAGTAGGTTGATTGACAGTGCTAAGACTTTCCTTGTGACTCTCATTGGTTGGTTTTTAACCAATCAGATGGCACTAGCAGCTCAGGAAGAAGGAGCTTGATTTTGTATGAGATTATCTGTCTCATACTGTCATGACATGGTGACAATCTTAACAAATATGTAAAAAACATGTTTGTAAAAGTTGCACACTGCAGCTTTTTATCGTGGCTGTTTTTGTCTTCCCTCTACTGCAGCATATTAGAATGGTAAATTAAACGAACACAAAGCCATAAAAACATCAACAGGTACATCTCAGAAATTTGTCACTCATTTCAGAAAGTGAAACAAAAACTCATCGCTTAGAGTGAAATGTTTGAAGCTGTTATTTCTATAATTATGGCTCACATAGCATGTCAGAAAATTAATTATTACTTAAGGTCAATTTAAAAAAGACTTAGCAGATAAGTCAGACGTCTAAAATATATGTTTACTGGTATGCACTCGGCCTGGTTGGGGTTCCTGCTGTATGAACTCTGCATCAATGTGGCACAGCATAAGCTAACGCTGCTCTCGTGCAGAGACTCCTTACTTCCCTCACAGCTTTAAAAAAAATAATAAGAATTTTACTCACCTCCTTTGTATTCATTGATGGCCTCTGATAGGGCATCTATTGACTCAATGTCCAAATTATTAGTAGGTTCATCCTAAAAAAAATATGTATATATATATAAATAATATTTGACTTCATTCAGAACTACAACCAAAAATTCTAAAGATGAATAAATTCAGGTGTGGACACCATCAGTTCAGGATGTCTTTGGGACATCATATGCACTCTGATTGTATAAATATCCTTATTAAGTGTTTTGGAAGCAAAGTGAATTTGGCCCATAATGCCGTCTGAGTGGAATGTCATCTAATAACTCAGAGTAGATTCTCATGATTCTCACTTTAAGTGAATCTGCCACATGTTAATGGTAGATTTGAAAAGGTCCATAGATACTTTGATGACTAGACAGAAAGCAGCTCTTACCAAAATAAGCACATCTGGCTGACGACAAGCCAACTCTGAAAACACAACTCTGGCTTTCTGGCCGCCTGTTAGGAGAAAATGCAGTCAGAATTAAAAATGGCTGCTCTGAAACAAACGGCCATGTGGCAGCTGCTTAGGTCCATACCAGAGAGTTTGGAGATCTGAATGGTGTGTGCATGACTTTCAAGGCCAAAGCGTCCCAGGCACTTCCTGCTATCCTGGTAGGGCAGGTTGAAGTTTCTCATAAGGTACTCTGTTGCTGTCTCCTCCATGTTCAGTTGATCAGCATACTGCTGATTAAAGAAGCCCACTTTCTGTTGGAGACAAAAACATGAAGGGGCCAGCAGGTGGGACACAAGGAAGGAACACAAGGACATCAACACCAACAAAAACATTTATACTTCAGGACATTTAAAATAAAATCAGAACAATACAACAAATGAATATTCTTCTACCTTGGAGACTGAGCTCCAAGATTACTGGTTAAAATTCCAGTTTAGGGATTTATTTTTCTTGCGGCTTGCGTGTTGTTTACTAGAAATGTTCCCTTTTCTGAGACTTAATTTGGTTCTTTCTACAGAGCAAAACATACACATTAACTCATAGTCGACCTTTGACCTGTGAACAAGGGCCCTTCCTCTCGTCCATTGGCCCAATCCAACACTTACACTGCACCCTACAGCGCTCTATGAAGTGTGCACTCAATCAAAGTGAACATAAGACTTTGAGTGCACAGATTACAAGGACTCAAAATTTGTTTCAATTCAACAAATGCAAACATCCAGAATGGCGGCCTGGTCACGGTTTAGGCATTTGTGCTGCTAAAAAGTACCACAAAGGCTAGCATTTGTTCTTTCTTTTATCTTTTAGCACTTGTGCTAAAAAATGCTGCTTTTTACAGCACAGGTATTTTTGCCTGAGATATTTAGCTGTTCAAATGTTTTGTTATGACTTGTTGATGTTGATTACAGAGCAAACTGTGATGTATTTACACATACATTCAATGTGTTTTGTTGGGTGAAACAAAAAAATATTTCAATATTTTACATTTGAAAACGTATTTTTTTGCGACAGACAGCTTAGATGTCATCATACAATAAAGAGTTGCCATCTTGAAAATATGGCAACTTTTTATTGTATAATGATTTGTCAAAATATGCACATTAAAATGTACTAACATTCAACTTAACAGTTTTAATGGCAACTAATTAATTTAAATTAAAGACATGATTACATATTCAGCTGTTACTCAAAAAGATACATATATTTTATGCAGGTAAAAGTTAGATATAAAGTGGCGCTAATGTGCTAACAAAGATCAAGTTAAGGACAAACATACAGCACATATTAGATAGAGAGAAAAAAGCCTGATTGCGAAAAATAAAAACAAAAAATATTTCAACTAAAATGCCCTTCTTTTAAGAAACTATGGATGTTGTGACGTTACAGACCAACAATATGAAAAGACATTCAGGAGGAACACTGACATCAAATTTGTCCCTCTACCCTGAGAAGAAAAATGTGTTTAAAAATCTTGATATCTCTAAACAAAACAAGAACTAAAAGCCTTTCTATTACAATCCCACAAAACATTTTTTTTATTTCATAATTATGTATGAAGTTTTTCCTGTAATGACTTTTGCAAAAAATTTCAATATAAATATCAATTCTTGTGCGTTTTGTGACTGAGATTTTGAGACAACACATCTTTTTTCAAATGCAACTTCATTATTGTTTTTAGAAAAATTTTCACAACTGGATCTTGTACCAGAAATTGATTCTGCTTTTAAGTTTTAACATAATAAAATGTGGTCTTCTATTATGATATTAACAATTTAATCTTCTGGCTAGATTTTATTCACAAATACCACTTTCTAAAATTTTCCTCAATTTTGTATATTTTCAAAGTGAAATAATTTTTTTTAGCTTAAATGCTACTACACAATCTTTATTTAAATATTTTAATAACTTAATTGAGGATTTGAAATTTGTCTACCATTTGAAACATTTTGTCTACTTTCCTCACAGTTGGTTTGTGACTTCTTTTTTATCCCTTCTTTTTTCTGCTCAGTTTATCATATCAAACTTTTTTTGTTACCCATGTGTGCTTTGTAATACTATTTTCTTTAATTTATAATAATGACAAAATTGCCATGTAATTGCTTGTAATTGAAAACGTCGCATGCAGGGATGAATTGTGTGTAACACTTCACCGAAGTGATAAACCTGCATCAGCCTAGATGCAGGTTTATCAGATGTGTGGAATGGAACCCAAAATGGGCGGGGCTAAGACTGGACGTAGAGAATGTGAAACCCTTCAACATGAAGGCGCATTTGAAGGACACAAGGGTAGAACAAGGGTGGAAGTGCAGGCCCTTATGTGTTTGCATTTATGTTACTCACCAAGCGGTGATTCTTCCTCATTTCACCCTTAATCTGTGAAAGAAAAAGTCTTCGGTTAACCTTGCTATATATAGGAGGATAATTTTAAAAAGAAGAATTTCATGTATGTGGTCTTACAGGATTTAATTTTCCTGTGAGCAGCAGCAGCAGAGTACTCTTCCCAACACCATTGGGTCCCACAATGCAAACTAATGGAGAAATGCGGGGGGAAAGTAAACAACAGAAGAAAAACTGCCATAATGTCAACATTATAAATAAAGTGGTAATTCATGCAAAGTTCTCAGCCTTTATAATGCTCAATGAAGACATAATTAGCACCAAAATCTAAATATGAGTGTGAACCATCTGCTGTAGGATTTGGACACTCACTCCTGGAGTCCATGTCAATGCCAAAGTCCACGTTTTTGAAGAGAGGCTTCTGGCCCTCGTAGCCAAAGTCAACACCTGCATACAGTAAAAACTAGTCACACAAATATCAACAGACGTGACATGTAAGCACACATAAACATACATTTTATTTTGTTTGTATATTTAAAGGTTTGTAGTTTAAGGATTTCTTCTTGTTAGTCTGCTAATTAAACCTTAATCCAGCACAAGTTTTCAAAAATATTTAGCATAAAATAATATTCTTAAGATGTACAAAAAAAAGATAATATAAATCCCTGCTAGACCTAGTTAAGGCTGACTGTTTATGAAGCGTCATGCTTTTATGCTAAAAAAATACAATGGTTTCAAAACTCTTAAAATTTTGTGTCTTGCCACTAAACCCACCAGGGGCATTGTGCTTTAATCTCTAGTAGAAGGTCCGGTTGGTTTGGGGAAGTGTGAATGTGTAATCGAACTCCAATGCAGACCAAAGAAGCAAACTCTGGTCCGCGTACAAGCCTCAGCCTGGGTTCAGTTGAAGTGAACCCTGCCACGGCTCAAATGCATACCATAATGCAAGCGGACTGTATGGACATAATAAAAGAATAGACCCCTCATTTTGTATATTTGTATAAAAAGTATTGATATTACCAAGTTATGATCGATTAAATGCACTGATACTTCATTGCACCTGCCAAACATACAACGCATTCTTAACGAATGCCTCCTAATTAATGTTTCCTAAACATCTAGCTACATACGAGTAGAGCGGTCGACTGCTCCAAGATGTGTCGTTTATCTTTTTATTGTATCGATGCAGTGCAGGGCATTCTGCAGAGCCAGAGGGAGAAATGGTTTAAGGTATTTCAGCAAAGACAATAAAGAAATCCTACAACCACTAAAATCTGACAATGCTCATTTTTGTTTACATTTTGTGAAGAAGGAAGTTGTCTTCTTCTGACATCTTTGTGTGTTGTTCTGTAGTAGTTCTTGGGGCAAAGGGTTTGGTTTGTTTGACACAGTGCAGTGTGAAACAGAACCACACCAGCTGAAAATGTAACTCAAGTTGCAAATTTGGTCACCAATCGAACCAAGTTGACCAGACTACCAGGTGTGAAAACAACATAAGATTCAAATCCTTTTAATGAGATGCCAGAGAAAATCCCTCACTGCTGGTTTAAGCAAACAACTCCCATCACTCACATATGACTTCTGTACAAGAAGAACGATCAGTTTAAGGAGTATAATGATTATATAATAATCCTCCTAATAATGAGGGTTACCATTATTATGGCTGACTGCCTTGCTCAGCTGTTTTCTTATTAATAACACTAAATAAATGTCAGACATTATTATATAGGTTTTAATCAATATTATTTTAGCAGCATAAATGTAGTAGTGTCTTCTTTTAATTAAAAGCAACTGGACCCAGTTGATCATTTCAATTAAAATTTGTATGTTAAAACCATACATACAAATGGTATTAACGTTGTATTTTTTGTAGCTCCTTCTCCTAGCAGCTATAACTTCATGTTTGCTGGCTACATATCTGTACTTTATCCAAATTGCAGACTCTTGCTGGATGTGGAGAGATGTGCGGGTCATAGCAGATCTTACTGTGCAAGCCCAGGATGGGTGGAGAGAGTGGAGGAGGGTTGGGGAAGGTGAACTTCACAACGTACTCCTTTGGCCTCTTCAGCAGCTCTGGAGCCTCCAGGCTCTCCTCCTCCTGAGGTCCCTTCTTTTTGCCCTTTTGCTGCTTCCTGGTCAGGGCCTCCTTAGTCTGTTTCTCCTGAAAGATAGAAACCAGTCTGGATGAGCGTGGTTAACAATAAACACCCAACTGTTGCCAACTTAGCCACTTTGCCAGTATATTTAGCGACAGGTTTAAAACATATCAGCCAAAATTCTTATCAGCAGCTCAGGCTTTTAAAGACGGTACTATCACAGGTAGTGAAACAAGAAAAACTTTTAGTACATTTGGTCAAGCTATCTTATATCTTATATTGCAGTGTGCTAACTATGTACTGTGTGGTGAGGAAATCACTGGAGATTAAAATTTGTTGTAATTTTCAACACATACAGATGTGATTTTGTGTCACAGTGAGGGAAGACAGCCATACTCACAGCCTGCTTGGTGGACTTGCCTCCAGCCTTCAGCTCTTTGAGTTTCTTCTCCTGTTTGTCATACTGCTTCTGCAGCTCCTTCTGCTTCTGCACGTACATTTTCTTGAAGGTCACTTAAAACACAGAGGGAATCAAATATTTGAAGGATGTATTCTTTGCCAGGTGTCCATTTAATGAAAGTTACTGAACACCCCTACCAAAAACCTTCTCCGGTTTTCCAAACATTTTCTCCATTTCTGTATGTAATCACCAGAGTCCTACAGTCCTACAGCAGCTCTTTGTCTTCCACAACATCAGTTTATCACAGCATTCGATAGCAATGAAGGAGCAGCACTAAAATGTTCCAGTGCTGTACAAACTACTCACTACACTTTCAGGAGCTTTCAGATAAAAACAAGAAACTAATATAGCAGAAAGAAAGCATGATACTTACAATAGTTTCCTCTATAATAGTACAGTTTTTGGTTGTCTAGGTGGATAATATCAGTACACACATCGTCGAGAAAACTCTGGTCATGGGACACGATGAGGAGAGTCTTCTTCCAGCTTTGAAGGTAGCTGTAAGTTGATTTGCAGGGGAAAAAATAAAAAGTTTTCATACCATTCAGAGCACAAAAAGTCAGAGAAAAAAACATCACAGTGGGAAGCTAATCTGAACTAAATATGCAAAACATTTTTACAGTAGATCAGTTATACAAAGAAATGTTTGAGTAATTAATTTTTGAATTATTTTTGATTGATTGTGTTGTTGGGACTTAAATCTAAACTAATAATCCCCAAAAAGCGAGCGCCACGCAAAAAGTTACACACCTCTGAGCTTCTCACATTTAGTGATTTTACTGTATGATAATGGGATTTTATCTGACAGACCAACAGAAAGTGGAACATAATGTGGAAATAGAAGAAAACTACTTCAAAAAAATATTCACAAACAAAAATGGTCCTTGTATTCAGACTATTTTAAAGCCCAGAGGAACCTTAGATGCACCGATCTGATATCAATATCTGATTGGGTTTCAATGACAATATTAATTCATAAGAGCAGATCTATTCAGTCTAATTCTAAGTGACATAATTCTTTGCTTTTTATTTTATATTATATTTAGAATTCCTCATTGCACTTTCTGAACCATTTGACAGAGGGTTTGTTGCTGTTTATTTTTACATGTTTGACCAAAGCAGTCAATCTGTTTTGGCAAGTTTCAGTCTGTTATTTATTTTCCATTGGCTTTTTTACTTCTGGCTTCATTGAATGGGCAATGTGAAGTTGTTATTTTTACATGCTTGACACACCAGAAATGTACAGCCAGAGGTGAAATGGAATGGTCCAAATCAGTAAAATGACCTAGTCAAAGTACAAAAATACACTGATTTGAGAACCTGTAACAGGACTTGAATACAGATGTTCAGTCACTTATTTAATCAGGTATTCACACCAGGGGGCTTCATTTAAAGGCACATCACACTCTAGATGTTTTGGGGGACAAAAACAAGAAAAGATAGAGAGCTTTTGAGTTTTTCTCCCAAAAGTATAGAGAGTGTGTTGAATCCCAGTAGGGAGTCGGCCTTGCATTTGAGTACATATTGCCTATTCTTCAACTTCACTGCTATGACTCTAAAAATGAGTGCTTTTTCAAGGGGCATGAAGACTTTGGCTTCCTGTCGATAATCTGATATGAATGCAAGCTGGTATGAATGAAAGCTTCAGTACTTGTTCAACCAGATGACAGCGTTCAGATCCAGGTGGTTGGTGGGCTCATCCAGCATCAGCAGGGTGGGCTCCATGAACAGGGCTCTGCACGCACACACACACACACACACATATTTTATGGTACTACTGCAATAACAATAAACCTGACAATAGTAATTTATTTTTTAAGTAACAGCCTGGCTGTCAATACATAACACAGGTATTCTTTAAGGCACCAGTCACATCAAGAAATGTGATTTCTATCACTAGACTGGACCTGCTAGCTGGATTTAATCATATTTTCAAATTTATTGATATTTGTTGATACTCTCTATGAACAAGCAGTGAAGAAGACCGTAAAGATAACTATCCTGATGGTGCAAATGTTTTTGGGGGCTATTTGAAAATTTATTTTAATTCAAAAATCTAAATGATCATGACTAGAAGTTTATCGTGATGAATGATAAACGATACAATCAATGTCCACCTCTAGATTTGAGCATACCTAGCAAGGGAAACTCTCATCCTCCATCCCCCTGAGAAACGCTTGGTGGCTCTGTTCTGCATCTCAGGGGTAAACGACAGACCGGCCAGAATCCGCCTGGCCTTGGCCTCCGCTGCTGCCGCTCCAATCACCCTCAGCTCGTCGTACACCTGCCAAGGATGAGAAGCATGGAACATTTGTCACTTTTTAATCACCATGCTCTTTAAATGCTCATAAATAATCCCCATAAAAAACTAAAGTACAGCTTCAGAAAAGAAATGAGTTTAATCATCGGAGCCTTCTGGTTGGCTCCGTGTTATCTCTCTACAGAGAGAGATAACAGCTTTCATTAAAAGCTCTTTATGTTAGGTACCTGCATGTTGACAGCTGGTGGACACTCAGCCCTTCTCTTACAAGATGGAAAGTGTCATCAGTGTGTCAGAATGTTTCTTTCTGTGTCAGTGGAGTAAAATGACTCTGGTTTAATCCCAGGTGAAATGTCTGATAGAGAGTCGCTGATGACATTTGCTTAGGATTTCCAGCAGTTCTCTAAGAAAAGCCCGTTTCCAGGGTAAAGTGTGCCCCAGCTCTGTGCTGAGGTGGTGCGGTGTGGACTCAGCAGCAGCCAGAGCTGCAGCAGAAAGTCAGGAAAGTGCTGTGGTGTGTGAGTGCTGAGGCAGCAGCAGTGTTACTGTGAGGCTCAGCAATGAGAAAAGCAGCTCAGAGGTTAGGCTCACCTTCTCCAGCCTCTGGGCCACGCTGTCCTCTCCCTTCTCCAGACGAGCCTGGAGCACCTTCTCCTCCTCTAGCAGCTTCAGGCGGCGGGTGTCAGCTTTCAGCACGGCTTGCACTGCCGGGGTGTCATCAGCTATCACCTCTATCCAAGACACACACACAGTCAGCAGGCGCCGCACGGCTTCAGGAAGGAGAAAAACATCAACAGTTCACTTACCCTGTTCACACAGCAACACGTCGATGTTGGGGGGGATACTGAGAGCTCTGTTTGCTATGTGTTTTAGTAAGGTGGTCTTTCCTTTGCTAGAAGACAAAATGAAAAACAAGACGGTCTAGAATGAGAGAACTGACAAAAAAAATGTATAGCAGCGTATATCAAGTATATTAGATATACCACACAACTCTATAACAGTATAATTCTTTAACATGTTTGGCCACTGATTAACAATAAAAAAAATTCTATTCTATTGATCAGAATTTCTATCTATATTTTCGCATCCAATAGCAGGAAATAAAGTATTTACCCATTTGGTCCAACTAAACCATATCTTCTTCCTGCCACAATCAGAAGATCAGCATTGACAAAAAGCTCCTTGCCATGAGCAGATATGCTGAACTTCTCCAGCTGAAAGACACACAACAATGTTCAACAACTGAGCTGCTGCTCTACACACAAGCTTAACATGCAAAAAAGCTGGTAGGAATTTTAGAATAAACTACAATTACCCTTCAGAAGTTTATTTGGTATTTGTTTTCTTGTGGTTTTTGCAAAGTACAAGATAAAACTAAGTCAACAAGTTACTAAGGTGAACGTGTTACCTTAATATCTGAGGCATTCTCCAGCATCGCCTGCCTGGAGGACAGCTCAGCCTGAGATACAGAGAAATCTCCTTCCAACGCGTTTTGAGCTCGGACACTTGCCACCTGACGCTCATATTCCATCTGGACAAGCACATCACAACAAAAACGAAAATTACAGGTTTCTAATTGCAACAATGTCTCACTAGAGTTCAGAGGTCGAAATTTGGTAAATCAATAGAATCTTGATACAAAACTAAGACATTGATGAAAAGATCAATGTTGTCATTTAGGGAATGAAATTGTTGAAATTTGATAGTAAAGTAATGTAGAAATCTCTTTGGAGTTGTTTTGAAACAGTGATTTGAAAAAGTACCCCCCACCCGTCTCCTGATTAGTTTTTTTTTGCATGTTTGTCGCATTTTAGCGTTTCAAAACATCAAGCCAATTTAAATATTAGTCAAAGATAATAGAAAAAACAAAATGCTGAAATATTCATATGCATTTAACTTCATTAAATAATGTTGGTGAAATTAAAAATTATACATCAAACACATGTCTGTTAGGGCTGCAAACAGTTTTGCTAACTGGTAATGTAGCATTCAAATCATTTAGTTATTGCATTATAATCAGATGTGCTTTACATGGGTCTGATTATTTGTTGTTCTTCGGCACAAATTGGACACATTAATAAAAAAGGCTTACCTTTCTGTTAGGAAAATATGTTTGTTAAAAAAACAATTGAGACAAAAACAGTTACACTGGCAGGTCAGAGCATTCTGACAAACAAAGGAAGTGGTCTTGGTTATATACACTTTTTATGCCCTTTGCACAGACAGATGGTGGGTGTTTCTGCAACCCTGCAAAAAGCACCTAGAACCCTTGGTTCAGACAGGCCTGGTCTCCTGCAGGAAATGAACTAACGAACTTAGTAATATAAATGCTGCAATGTGTATGTTTCATCACCCGTTAATGTCACATTATTCTGAAATCATCATATGTTCTGGAGATATAAGGTGAAGGGGCAACAGATGGGTAAATGATCAGTACAATCAAAAAATAATGGTAGTGAACAAAAGTTTTTTCAACACGTTCTTAAATCTAAACAGGTACATATAAATTATTCTGTCACAAAAATCATTTCTGTAGTTACTGCACCTTCTTTTTTATAAACATAACTCTTCTGAGGCGTATTCTGAGGAATGTAGACTAAGTATCTACACCTTAAATAACCCTTAGCTACAATAGATATATATTTGGAGTAAAAAAAAGGTGATGTATAGTAATTACCTGTTTTTTTTTTTTCTTTTTCTCCTTTTTACTCAGGTTAGCAAATGGGTCATCTGCTGCCTCCTTGGCCTGTTGTGCAATGACATCCTCAGCACTCTGCTGGTAACAGCAAGGAAAGTCACAATCTCACAGAGAGCAAGGAGGGTGGAAGAGGATGTGCAGGTGCAGCATACCATCATACTGTCACTTCCTTCATCATCTTCCTCATCGTCCTCCTTATTATCAGGTACGTTCCGTTGTTGGTCAGCTGCTTTTCCTTTTCCTTTCTGTAAGAGTTTAATTGCAATACAGAGATACGTGAAAAGAGGCTTTTTTTAAATCTTTTTGTTTACACTAAACTCCAGTCGGCAGTCCAAGTCCTTCATGTGACATGCATGGTAACCATGACAACTTCACAGCAACCACAATCTTCTCAGGCCGAATGTCACCTGAACGACAGAAAGCCCTAATTCTCTGAGAGAACTTCAGCATAGTTATGTTTGAGCTCTAGCCATGTACCTTCACTACAGGTTTATTGTCATCCTCATCCAGATCTGGTTCATCATCACTCTGACGTTGGCTGAGAGCAGCAAAAATGTTTCCAGTCTAGAAAACACCAGAGACATGTCAGGATCATGCCACACACACACACACTGCATAGGAAACTCCATACACTGTTCCTAAGAAACAAACCGTTTTCTTGTTTCCTTTGCTGGGTGTGATGCCTGTGGAAACAAAAGCAAGTAAAGCAAATAAATGTTTAGTTGGGAGATCGTAGCTACCCTGATGGGAATCATTAGAGGAAAACATCATACCTGGTTCATCTTCCTCATCACTTCCTTGCACTGAGAGATTTTTCAAGGTCAGCATGACATCCTCATCATCTTTCTCACCCACATCCATACCTTTTCCTTTCCGTCGTTCTTTTTTTTTCTGGGGCTTAAAAGGGTAGTTCCAAAAATGATAGATTGTGAATATTCAGATAGTAAACACTAGCGGGGGCTGTTTGCTTCAGTAATGGTGACAGAAAAACCACTGTTTATCAGCACTGTTAGCTTGGCCAACCTGGGTCTTTGGCAGCTGGTGATCAGATAGCACTAGGTATGCTAACTATGACACATGGAAGTTAGAATGGCTCATCTAGTTTAAAAAACAAAGCATTTTATTCATCGAAAAAAAAATCCCACGTTTCCAGTCGTCATGGAAACCATACCCTCCCTACGCCACACATAATTACATTGTTTTGTGTTCTAGTTAATTCAGTTAATTACCTGTTTTGTTTGATTGTCTTTCCCAGCAGCCTCATCGACCATCTCAGGTTTGCTTTCACTTGAAAGCTCTTCAAAAAACTGGAAAAACATTCACAACACAGTTAATGAGATACAGTTTCACAGCAGAAGATCTACTATGATATTTTTGAGGAATAAAGATCTACTCACACTCTTTTTCCCCTTTTTGTCTTTCTTTCCTTTTTTAACTGTTTTTTCTGTGGGAGGATTTGAGATAAAATTATATTCTTAAAAACACAAGAGGTCAGATATCCCCTTATAGTTGTCAAACTTTCACAGTGACCATCAGGCTCCATCAGGCTGATGAATGTAGCTGTGTTGTCTTTATTTTTAGTCCCACATGCTAAAATGGGTGAAAGTCATATGAAGTTACATGAAATTCAATATAATCAAGGGTTCAAGGACAAATACTGCCATAAATTCCGTTTGGCATCCTATTAAAAAAGCAGCAAACAGAAAAGAACTATGAACCTTTTTGACTTTTTAACATGTTTACAACTTGAATACACATGAACTGAAACTTTTTGCAACACTGGAACTGGAGGACATTTAAAATGCTCAAAATAAATCAACAAGCCTTCAGGCTGGGTATTCAAAGAAAGTTCTTTGTGGTCCCAGAAATAATAATAATAACAATAATAATACAGGCTGCCCAGTGGCGCAGCTGGTAGAGCTGTTGCCTTGCAGCAAGAAGGTTCTGGGTTTGATTCCTGGCCCCGGTCTTTGTGCATATAGTTTGCATGTTCTCCCTGTGCTTGCGTGGGTTCTCTCCGGGTACTCCGGCTTCCTCCCACAGTCCAAAAACATGACTGTCAGGTTAATTGGCCTCTCTAAATTGTCCCTGGTGTGAGTGTGTGTGTGCATGGTTGTTTGTCCTGTCTGTCTCTGTGTTGCCCTGCGACAGACTGGCGACCTGTCCAGGGTGACCCCGCCTCTCACCCGAAATGACAGCTGGAGATAGACACCAGCAACCCTCCCGACCCCAGTAAGGGATAAAGGGTGCAGGAAAATGGATGGATGGAAGGAAAATGGATGGAATAATAATAATAAATTCAATTCAGTTCTATCTCTGTAATTCTAAAAAGAATTTATCTCCAACTCTGACACAAGGCAACACAGAAGTACTCATGACACGCAACAATCCACACATTGTGAAGGTAATTTAAAGTGACCACCTAACTTGACATTTCTGTTTGGGACTGTGGGAAGAAGCTGGAGTACCCAGAAAGAACCCATTATACAGGGGTAGAATATACAAACTCAACACAGAATTTCAGTCTTAGTACATAATGTATTATATTCCTAATACATCCTTACCCTCACCACTACAGCTTTAGGCTTTGTTAAGACCGGTTATAGAACATATTATCTGAACCTGCTACATGACAAACTCATCAACATATAAAGTAAAACCAGTGTCATAATCGTAATATTTTTAAAGAAGTAAAACGGATCCATTGGAACAAATGATAGTCGAGTATACGATCTTAAGGTTTTGTCTTTTGGAGAAAGAGTTATTATGCAATATTATACTACTCTACTACTACTGTGCATTTCCAGTAGTAGTAGAGTTTTAAGACAGAATAAATTATCCGTATTAAAATCATCTTAACTGGACTTGGGCCAAAAGTTACAAGAAAGCATATCCGGTATAGGAGTCAGAACGGTCGTTTTAAAACTGGTAGTCTGCTGACATGAATGGCAGTCTGATACTACCAGTGATTACAATAAATCAATTGAGTTTTCTTTGACTCACATCGTGCTAGCTGGAAGGCTATGTATCCTTTACCCAACTTCCCACAGTCTGTTTTCTCACCTGCCCCTGGAGCGACATCAGTGTCCACCCATTCTGTTTCTTCTTTCGCTTTTTTAGGCATTTTACTAATTTAACTGCGAATTTTCCTGAGTATGACGTTATGACGTTGCTTTAATTTCTATCAAATAGGCCCAGCTAGTCTCACATGTATTGCGGCCTGATAACCCAATGATGCAATATCGGGTCGCCAAAACACAGTCGGCGGAAACACGTGACCTTGGAATTTGCAGCGACGCGTCAACATGGGCGCCATGTTGGAAAGGGAAGGAACACAATGACCATAGCTGCTGTAATCTGATTAAAAGTAGTTAACACATCCGGAGGCAGATACCTCTGGACACCTTCTATTGAGGCCTTCCCAGTTTCCTCCGCTCCTACAACTCTCCATTTCCAAGTGCATGTTTAGGTACATTTACATTAAAAATGAATATTATCTGTCATTGTGTCCTTGGGCAAGACACTTCCTCTACCTTGCCTGTGGGTGGGGGTCAGAGAGCCCGGTAGCACTGGGTTATGGTAGCCTTACTTCTGTCAGATTGCCCCAGAACAGCTGTGGCTACTATCTCGTAGCTTGCCACCATCAGCATTTGAATGTATGCATGAATGGGTGAATGACTAAAAAAGCAGTGGACTTGATAATACATTCTACATGTACATGTCGTTTACTATTTTAAAATATATTTATTTTCTGCCTTATGAAGTCCTATGGGTATGATTGAATTTAGGTCATGTGCATTTTAGAAAGAGTTTAGAATGAAGTATTCTGGTTTTCTTTTATTTTGGAAATTTAATGGTAGGTTGAAAAGCTTAATTTCCAACTCAAAACGGTGCTAGGATGAAGTTACCTTCTCAAGAGATCCCACCAAAAATCCCACCTTTCTCTATCCATGTGTGCCACCTGTTTTATGGAAGCAATAGTTTTTGACATTGCCATTCATCCATTTTCCTACACCCTTGTCCCTTACTGGGATTGGGAGGGTTGCTGGTGCCTCTCCAGTTATCGTTTCAGGCGAGAGGCAGGGTACACCCTGGACAGGTCGCCAGTCTG
The DNA here is from genome assembly GCA_902982915.1 of Phalloptychus januarius. Classification (NCBI taxonomy): domain Eukaryota; kingdom Metazoa; phylum Chordata; class Actinopteri; order Cyprinodontiformes; family Poeciliidae; genus Phalloptychus; species Phalloptychus januarius. Next base: position 681,051 of record CADWAE010000073.1, read on the forward strand.
TCGCAGGGCAACACAGAGACACACAAGACAAACAACCATGCACACACACCTAGGGAGAATTTGGAAAGACCAATTAACCTGACAGTCATGTTTTTGGACTGTGGGAGGAAGCCAGAGTACCCGGCGAGAACCCACGCATGCACAAGGAGAACATGCAAACTCCATGCACAAAGAGCGGGGCCGGGAATCAAACCCAGAACCTTCTTGCTGCAAGGCAACAGCTCTACCAGCTGTGCCACTGGGCAGCCCTTTTTGACATTACTACATTCCTTATTGATCAATTTCTGTGCCACTAGCTGTTGTCTTGCCAATAGTCAAGTCATTTGGTAAGACTGCATCTCTGTATTCCTAGCAACAAAATACAAATGAGTGTTAGTGGTGTGACGTGAAGGAAGGGAATGTAGAGTTTGATAGTCCCAGTGAGATTTGAGGAGGAAATTGAAAGTGGGCAAAGATGATGTTGTTCGGAGATTCAGTTTATTCCAGAGTTGGGGAGCAGAGTATAGTTGAAAGACCTGAATTCCATGGTGGACAGATGGACAGATGGCTTAGAAAGAAGAGAGTCAAAAGAGAAACAAAGGGTGCAAGGTGAAAGAGATTAGTAAAATACGAATGGGCTAGGTTAGGGAGGACTTTGAATGTTAGCAAGAGAATTTGTAATTCAGTGGTTCTGAACCAGTTAAATTCTATGAAGGAATTTGTGGTAAACCAAAGAGCAGCGAACTGCAAAACTCAAATCTGGATATGATAAAGACCTATGTCATAAATGGTGGTGGGGATAAGTGAGGGCCAGAGACAGTTGATGTTATAGAGATGGGATTTGGAGTCTTGTATCAATAAAACAGCTGTTTTGATAATCAGATCATAGTGTAGAGCCAGTGGTTTGTACAAATAAATCAGTAAGTATGATCAGATTCACAATAGTATTTAAAATTGGTGGAAAGAAGGGCACTGAGGGCAGGGAGGTTGTGAAAAAAATCATGATACCAAGGGGGGACATGCCAGAAAATAATTGAGAAACACTGCCCTTGAGGAGTTTGATCAAATGTGGAGGCTAAACTGACAAAATGTGGTCAAAATCTGAACTTCGATGCAAGATGGCCAACTTCCTGTTTAGTGTAGACCGGTATTTCTCCAAATTTTTCAGGCTGACAACTTAACCCATTTAATGAACACTCATGAACCACCTAATTTGAAATTGCCCCACAATAACACAAGATGTTAATGCTACCTGAAATGAAAATATTAATATATTAGTACACTTATTAAGAGTGTATTAAGAGTGGGTTCTTTGTTCATCCGTGGTAAATATTGTTGTTGAGGGGCACAAGCAAAAATTTAAAACTTGAAGAAGAAAAAATGTGCACTAGGGGCATCAAGAATAAAAGGCTGGGTCTCAAGCTCTTTCCGAGCCCCCACACCCACCCAATCTGCATGTGCCTGAGTACAACAAAAAGTAAGATCACTCATCAAAAAAGAGCAAAGGAAGTTCTAATCTTTTTATTATCGTTGCTTTGAGGTTTGGATATTTGCAGTAAGTTCAGTCTCCTGTTGGTGGCAGCACCGAACGTCACTCAAAGAGGTTAGAGAGAAAGAAGAAGAATATGCGAATTTCCTACATCAGCGAAAGCGCCGTCGTTACGTTACGTAGTGCAAGGACATAGGGGGAGTGACATTTGTTAAAGTTACCTGGATTACGTAGCCTCTTGCTGCTCTCATCCGTTCTGCTGCTGCTGTAGTTCTGTGGTTAAGACCAAAACCGTCGAGACGAATGTGAGCAGCTTTCCGTTCGTGGAAGGAACAGAGCAGGAGGTCAGTAAGCCGGACTTAGAGGAGACTCATCAGCTTCTTTAGCTTAGCACGGAGCTAGCTGCCGCTGTTCGTCATTGACTGTCAATGTTGGCTACTCTGCATAGTAGCATGGTTATTATGTTTTTGTTTCTCCAAATAATCAACCAGATATGCACAACTAAGGAAAAGACAGTGGCTTCATATTTAATCTAAATCCTTGTTGGATTTTTATACATCAATAGCTGTCATGTGTAGGTGTGTTAAACACATCATATGTGACCAATATGCTCTTTTCCTTTATTACATTTCATTTAGGACTTTTTAGCTTTAACAGATAATGTGCATTCATTTTTATAAATAATATTAAGTTCTTGAAAAACATCTGAAATTCAAATCAAGGTTGTTAAGGTTCTAAATTTCAAAACAAAAGATGGGAGGGGGTTAGTCAATTTTTAGAATTAGGACACTGGAATTTAGAATACAATATACAGTTAAAACCAAAAATATTTATAGTTTTGGCAGGATTAGGCTTAATCTTATAATTTTGCCATTATGTTCTTCCTACTTTAGAATTGTGGCTCTGTTGCTGTAGTTCTGATTTGTTCATTGTGTAGTTTTCAGTTATTTTGCTTGAGGTCTTGCTCTTTGAACAATTGTATTTTGTTTTAGAATTGTAAGTATTCTTGCTCTTTCTTTTTTACGTTCAGATAGTTGCTATGATGTGTAGCCATGGCAACATTGTTTATTTTTTTATAACCTATGATTTTTTTGTATATATTTTTTTACATTATGACAGTTATGAAACTGTCATACAGCAGCAGTCTTCAGTCAGAGGCTTTTTCACATATCACCAGTCCTGGCTTCCCTATATTGGCTTCCGGTACCCTATCAGATGATTTAAAAATTTTACTGCAGGTTTTTAAAACTTTCACTTGCTTAGCTCCTCCATATTTACAAACTCTGACACCAACATACTCCCAATGAAATCTTAAGGTCGAGTAATCAAAATTTCCTAGTTGTCCATTGGTCCAAACTCAAGAGTAAAGGGGATCACATTTTTTTCTTTAGTGGCTCCCAATCTATGAAATAATCTGCCTTCTCATATTAGGTATGCTCAAGGTTTAAATGGTTTAAGGTGCATCTTTACACCCATTTTTATCTAAGGTCATTTGTGATTTATTGTAATTATTGTAAGATATTTGATAATTTATTTTATTAGAAATAGTATATTTGTGCTGCACAGTGGTAGAGCATTTGCCTTGCAGCAAGAAGGTTCTGAGTTCGATTCCTGGCCGGGGGTCTTTCTGCATGGGGTCTTCACAGGAAGAACACACATGCACATGTTCTCCCTGTGCATGTGTGGGTTCTTTCCAGGTACTTCTCCCATAGAGGCTTCCTCCCACAGTCCAAAAAAAAAAACATGACTGTCAGGTTAATTGGTCTCTCTAAATTGTCCCTAGGTGTGAGTGTGTGTGTGCATATGTGACTGTCTCTGTGTTGCCATACAACAGACTGGCGACCTGTCCAGGGTGACCCCGCCACTCGCATGGAACGTTGGCTGGAGAGGCACCAGTAACGCTCCCGACCCCACTAAGGGACAAAGATGTTAGAAAATGTGTGGACGGATGGACAGTATATTTGTTGACTTCTGTACAGTACATTGGTGCAGTTTCAGCTATTTTGTAAGTGCTTTATAAATAAATTTGACATTGACAAATAGGTCGACTGAGATCTCACTCCTGACCTCAAGCTAAAGGAACTTTAGGTTAGAGGAACTATTTGTCTTTTCATTGAACATGTTTTTCTGACATAAAGTTAGAAACCGAGGAAGACCTAAAGAACAGTTTCTTAACCTTTTTCTAAGGTTTTTCTATGTTAGTGTTTTTTTTAATAATCATGAGGATAACATTGCCATCATATGGTTGTATACTCTTGCTGTGGTTTAGCAGTAGACGCAACCCTGAAAAGTGCAGACAGTGGTGTGGAAATCTGACCCTTCTCTGCTCTTAGGTTCGAGCTTCAGGACAGCTGGCAGCTCTTTGGGCTCCCTGCTTTGCGGTGGTCTCTGGTGATGTTCAGCTGGTGTCCCCTGACTGGATGGCTGTGAGCAGAGGAGGGGTGGCCCTCTGGATGGGTTGTCTCTGCAGCCAGAGAAGAAGGAGACCTGTTCAAAGATGGAGCCGAAGTCTCAGCCAGGTAATCTGTTGGATTCTAAGATCACTATACATTTGGCATCTACAGTCCTGCTCACCAACATTTGCACCCCTTCATGTTTTTAGTATTTGAGTGAATATATTCAGAAATAAATGGAAATGTTCAAAATTTATATCAGCACTAGGCTGAGGCAGTAGAGTAGTGGAAGAAATACTGCCACCTCTAGATGTTAGGTATCAGTCACTTAAACAGTCACGCAATGATTTTGGCAATAAACTCACAATTTTGCATCATCTCAAAAAGAAAAAACGAGGTCAACTGTTGATTATGATTTTCTGGGATAAAAGGGGGGATAGTCTAAACACAGAGATTCTTTACTGTCTGTCTTTTGATTGGCAAGTCTCCTTCCCAGTGTGAACTCACATTCATAATTTGCAAACATCCAACTAGTGACTTTTATCAACGTGTCTTAGTTCAGTAAACACACAGATGTTAAGTACCTCATCATCAAAATGATGAAAACTAAATACTTGAAATTAGTTTTGCAACAATTGCAGTGTTTTGACCGAACGATTTGCTGTTTGTTGCTGTTTTTTGTCTGAATTGCCACTGGAAATGGTCTGAAATTTTAAAGTAATATGAGAGCGTGGCAAAGAAGCCTTGGACTGTAGTATGTAGAATGAAGGTGGAGACAAAGAACAGGTAGAATGTATAAATGTGTTGCTATTTGGACATCATAACTTCTCCTGTGTGGGATTAATAAAGTATTTGTTGACTGATTTGACAGGCAGAGCCAATAACTAAATGCTACAAACTGAAAGAGTGTTGCAGAAAAAAATGGGTTAGAAGGATTTTTTGGAGGTTTTTATTTTTAGCTTTACATCATGTGATTCCCTCTTGAAAAACATATCTGGAGTGTTGCTTTGATTCTTTCATGCATATTTGAGAAAACCTTGAATCTCCATGGCAACCATCCAATGTTTGCTCCCACAAGGCAACACCTTTTCCACCCAGCTCCTCCTGAGACCTGCAGTCTCCAGCTGAGCTTCAGCCTGACAGAAACCCCCAAACCCTCTCTATGCTCCCTAGACTAGTGGCAGCAGAAATTGGCAAACCCTTGGTGGAACTCAATGTATCATGTATGTGAGTTCAGCACTCCATAGAACTGCTGTAAACAACTTAATGGAGAAAGGTTGCTGTGATGACCTCCTGAAGGCAGACTATTAGAAAGAGCAGGAGCTTCTTAAAGACAAAGAGATATAATTTCAAGGCATCATGTTGCAAAGTCAAAGTTCTAAGTCATATGTGATATCAATAGCATTTGTATAAAAGCTGAAGTTGTTAGGTTGTGCTATAAAATATGTAATACTGTCCCTTTAAAATGGCAATGGACAGGCAACTTCTCCGCCCGCCTCTTGGGGTCACCCTCCATTGACTGCTGGAGATGGGCACCAGCACCCCTCATCACCTCACTAGGAATAAGCGTGTTGAATGGATGGATGGATGGAGGGACAGGCGCAGGGACTGACCGTCTGTCCCTTTAAGGGCAGTTCTTTGGGCTGGTGAAACCTAAATGAGTGGGAAAGGACACAGAGGACTGTGAAATAAACCACGAGTGATGTGTGAGCTGCAAATTCAGATCAGAGGAGAGAAGACAAGGACAGTTAGTGGTGGAATGAGGAATAGCCCATAGAATGTGTGTGTATAATATATTTGCTATCTTTAATTAGCCCAGGAAAATGTCAGGTGTTTATGTCAGCACATGAAAGTTTGTGTAAAGGAAACCTTGCATAAAAGTGTTCAATGCTCCATTGTAGGTCTTCCACTGGCAGTGGATGTGTCAGGTGTGTCCACTAAGCAGTGCAGCTTGGGCTCTGGCCCCCCCCAACAACCTGAGGTATCAGAAGTCAAGGCAGCCGCTGCTGCACCACCCGCTTCACCACCCGCTGCACCACGCCAGCCAGCAGAGAGACGGCTGCTGCGAGGAGGACTGGGAGGAGTCTCACAGCGTGTGTGTACTCCTGCCACAGGAGAGACTGAACAGTATGCACACACTGCTGAAACTTCCTGCCTTCAGTCACATTCAGCCTGAAGGTTTGATTACTTTGGAGAATCCCAGCAGAGATGCAGCGTTTTCCTTTCGACTGACCACTGTGGATGGCAGCAGGGAGGACGACATCAGCATTGACAATGTCCAGATGGCAGGAGCAGATGTTATTCAGAGAGACTTTAGCTGCTTCACAAAACTGCTGGAAAGAGAGGATTGTCTGGTGCCATTAATGTATGGCTCCCAGTTTTATTGTTTTCGTTGTCCAAGCACACACCTGGGTGTTGGTGGAATGATGAAATCCTGCCAGAACCATGGACTGAACAGGACGGAGCTGCTCCTGCTGCCACCGTCCTCTGTGTGTCTGTGCAGCCCGCTGAGCCCCGGGGGAGTGCTGGGGGACGGAGACAGTGAGGAAGAGGAGAAACTGGGCCTGATGTATGAAAGGCTCAGGCAAGAGGTGAGTTATTATACAGCTGTCCCAACTTTCCATCTTTCACATCTTATAAACACACAACTACACACACAATCATAGGCGCTGATTCTATGTTTACTTCGGGATCGGAGCACAAATGGAGATTTGTGCTCCTGGCACACACCAAACACTACATGTGTACCAGGCAACCTACACTTTTCATTGATTTGTTAACAACTACAACAAGTCCTGCAAGTATGGTGAGCACCACCAACATGCTCCATATATCTGGGTTGGACAGTGCCTAAAAGCTAATGACTTTGTAGCCCATTACTATGCATTCATTTATTTCCATAGAATTTATGCTCATTATTTATACATTATTTATACAGAATGAGCATGAATCTATCACAAAAGTGGTCTTTTTGCTGATTCTTTGAATGATTGTGTTATTTCCTGACTCAATGCAATCAATACTGTATATGTGGCACATGAAGGTCATGTGATATCCAATGCAGTAATTCACCCATCTACAGTGAGCACCCACGAGTAGAAACATAAATCAGTGCTTCTGCACACATCTACAAACCGACATGCTCCTCAGCAGGGAGTCTGGGGTTAAGTGCCTTCCCCAGGGGAACATCAGCATGTGACTGGGGGAAACTGGAGTCAGTCCCGTAACTTTCAGGTTTCAAGTAGCTATTGTACTCCATCAACTTCAGTTTTCTTAGTCCAAGTTGAAAAGATTTCTGGAAGTTGGACTGTTATGTTTTGTAAAACTATATTTTAACCCTACATGCTAATAGTTTCAGTCCTATGGGGGAAGCTGGTGGGAAAGCTGCAGGTGCGCTGTGCCAGATCGCTATGACTTGTGTTCTAATTGTGTTCTTTTTTTTTTCTTTTGCAGCTTCCAAATTTCTTTTTGACAAACCACGACTACACCATGTACTCGAATGATGTGGAATTTATCAATGGCTTGCTAAATATGAAGACCAGGTGACTGCATGTTCAGGCAGGATACTCTTAATGAAATAGGCTCCCAACAGCAGCAGTAGATTTTTGCTCATTTTGTGATTGTAGAGGTCTTGTGGGGTACCGGCTCACACTGTCCTTGTGGCGCTTCCTGTCCCTGTGCTACTACGCCGAGGCTCGGCTGGATGTGCTGAAGCTCACCAAGCACATGGAGGATGGGACCATCAAGGCTCGCTGGAGGATCAAGGGCCTTCCCATTCATTCTGTTCTGCTGCGCTTCTACCGGAAAGACAAATCCTACCTCTACAGGTGACACAGTTCATTCAGACTAGATACTAGTTCACTACTTTTACTTTGCAAAGCCTTCACTTGTTGGATTGTTGTCACGAGAGCACACACCAGGTGACTCATGGTTATTACTGCAGTATCAGACAGTACAATTTCATAAAACTGGTTTTTAAATGTTTCATATCAAGACACAAGCTTGTTGGCAACTATCGTTTGCAATGATAAACTGCCTACAGAATCAGTTTCCTGTGGAAAATTCCTAATGCCTAGACAACAGGTTCAGTAATGTACCTGAAAAAGCATTTCTGATACCCCAACCAGGTGTTACAGGGTTTCCCGCAGAAAACCTGCTAAGCCTGGTGGTTGGTTACCGAGGCAGTCCGCTGGCGGTCCACCATTTTTTAATTAAAAGATGTTAAGTTGACAGGAAATGTAAAATATTACAGGGTGATTATGTTACTCGAAGACATTGCTGACAATACTTAAATCCACTTCTATAGAGTCTTTAAAATGACTCAATTATTTGCACTTTTGTTAAATCCAAGTTGAGTCAGCAGCTACTTAGGGCCCCCCGGGCCTTCAGGGGCCACATGAAGGCTAAAGTTTTAACACAGACCACAGATATTAAATTTTTTACATTTGTTTATTCAGAATGACAATGCTGTTAAATTTGAGTGAATGGGATAAATTAAAAGATTTAAATTTTAGATTTTAAGGAATTAACACATTTACTTTGTAAAAGTTCGAAGAACAATGTTTATTGTTTATGTTACCATAGCTACAATCTGATGCTGTGAGTTTAATCTGGGAGTTTGAGCTCTGTTTGTTCGCAAATACAGCTTAGTAAATTACAATTATAACTGATTATAACTGATATAACTGATCCCGGCCAATTAAGCTACTCTCTTCTCCCAGAATTTAATAAATTTATGTTGAAAGGCTATTAGTGGTGCTGATATTATTAGCAGGAAGAAGGGTCTCTAAATCAAATTCTGCTCAAGGCCTCATACATCCTTAGACCGGCCCTGCAGGAGGAGCTAAATCCACTGAACTGGATACAAAGGAACTAACGGGGAGATTTAAATTAGTTTTTCTGATCTCTGTACTCTGCCTGACTGCAAGTAGACAATGCATTTGATATGGCGCAGTTTGAAGCTTTGTGTAACTGCAATAATAATTATAAAAATAATACTTATAAAAAATAAGTTTGTCCACAACCTCAACCACCGGTCCACTAACTCACCATTTAAAAACACATCCATAAACTGTATCAGTGCAAAAGGCCCGCCGGGCTTGTATTGCACTGGGAGAAAACCCTGTGTTATGCCTGAGAAACCAAATTAGTTCCTTTAGAAATGGAAGTCTTTTACTCAGAAGGGGCATCAAACTTATCTCTTCACATAGCAGTTCTTCTCAGAACATAACATCCTTAGGAGCATTCTCATATCATACTGAATTCAATACCTCATTTGGTCAGATTTAATGTTTGAAGAATTTTTGGCTTTCTAATCCCACTCATTCCTAATATCATCTCTTCTAGGTCATATGATGCATTTTCAACGTTTTACATTGGACACGATGGGCTCATTCATTGTCACAAAGTTGAAAAGGTGAGTTAGTGGTTTCTATTAAAAGGCCTTTAAATATTCAGATTCAAATCAGGTGCCAGAGTAAAGCACTACAAAATGTTAGGAATACTTGGATTTCTGAAAATACTTCATAATGCACCATAATCTTTACAAGGGAACTAATTAGACTTAGTCCAATTTTCAAAGGCATCTGTCCAGCTGTTAAATAGTTCAGCTGGACTATTAACAGCTGAACTACAATAATCCCAAGTGTTTGATCTAAGAATGAACCACTGAATGTTCTGGATCAATGACAGTTTGTACGTTAACATGCCCTTTTATTATGCTGTTCATTCTGTGGTGCCATGAGGCCAGTTAGTGGTGTCTGAGAGTTTCAAGGCAGTCTGCTCTCGGAAAGGACATATTCACCCACAGCGGAGGACACGGCTCTCCTTTCACTCCCTCATATCCTGTTTCTGAGCTGGTGCCCCCAGCCGGGGACAGGAGGGAAGTGATCTTTTGGTCAGATCTTCCCAGAGCCCAACCTGAGTCCTTCTGCATAACATCTCTTAATTCCACCAATATCCTGGGTGTTATGGCAAAAAGGGAACTACCAACAAATTTTTTAACCTAGATTTTTTTTATTTTTAGTGTAAGATATAGATTTAATGTCTTCATATAAAAAAATACTTGAATAAAGCCAAATTATATGGGTAATTATTCTTATCATTTTGCTTAAGTTACTTTATTTAACCAAAACAGAAGTACAAGATTAAATATTGGTTTCTGATGTTTAATAAGAATAAGTAGTCCATAATTTATAAACTCATAGGGATTTCTCTGGACCTTAAGTTTGTTCTGCATTAGAGAGGTATAAAGCTAAATGTTGGTTCTCCATGTTTGATTCTTGTTCTGGGTTGTTAGGTAAACTATTAAGAGTTTCTCTAGGTCTTGCTCTGACATTAAAAGTTTAAAGCTAAATGTTGGTTGGCTCTCCATGCTTGATTATTAAAACTAAATGTTAGTTCCAGTTGTTCTGGGTTGCTATGTAAATGGTACTAAGTTTGTTTTGGAATTGTAAAGTATAAAGCTGCATGTTGGCTCTCCATGTTTGATTCCTGTTCTGGTTTATAAATCACAATTTATAAACTAACAAGTAGACTAGTAGTATTAAAACAAACTTGTGGTTCTTGTCCCACAGTATGTTAGTCTGAGTTTTTGCTAGTCAGCCAAATCCATCACAGTGATCAGGCAGTTTGACGAGGGTTGAGACGGCTGCCGACATCTTCCAAATTTGTCGATAAGCCAGGACTCCACCATCTCCAAATAGCAGAAATCCTGTTATCATGAATCCAAATAAATACAGATCCTCCGCGTCTTTCAGGGACAGACCAAAATATCTGTAAACATCCCAAAAGTCCAAAATGTATCCTGTTGGGTATGTCTCTGCAGGATAAGCAGGCTCTCCTTTGCCCTGTCTTCTCGTTGATCAGTTGCATTGAGAGACCAGTTAACTGTAGATTCATAAGATATGCAAAGAGAGGCTCCAAAAAAGCAGCACAGAGACAGAGCAAGCAAGACAAAGACGGGTAGGGAGGGAGGAAGGAAAAAAGCTCCCGCCTTCATTGAGAGCTGAAAGAAAAAAAATACTGGTGTTTAGTTAGTAAAAGAATAGTTGAAATGAAATTACGTCGTGTTTTCTGTGGAGCAGATCCTGTAATTGTTTTGTGTCCTCCTCTCCTCTCCTGTTCCAGGTGATGCCTGCACAGCCCCCCGTCCTTCCCAGAGTAACGTCCCTCCTAGCGGGGGCTCTAGTTGCATTGGGAGTGCAAGAACACAGACCTGCTCTCAACCTTCTCCCCCCCATCCTTTCCTCATTGCGACAGAGCAAAAATTGATAGTAGAAAAATAAGTCAGTGAAATGAATGTTTGATCCTGAAAATGTCCATTCACCCTTACCTCTATAATGCAGCTTAAAATGAAACTACAAACAGTTATGTTTGATTCCTGCTGCCTCTGTGTTAGATAAGCAGTCATGGCTTTTCTCTGCTTCATCTGTTTCAGTTCAGTTGTCTACTTAAACCCTTCCTTAGTTTTTTGGGTTCAGACATTACAGGGTTGTCAGTTACTACTGCGCTGCCAAATGTTGTTCTCCCAGAAAAGCTGCCGTTCTTTCACAACTATTAAAAGTATCAGATTTTAAGGGATTCCCTATTTGAAGCTTTGGAATAAATGTTTACAAGTTAAAGATTAGCTAAGCAGCTTCAGAACAAATTTTCTACTTGCCACGAGTATAGAGTATTAAAATAATGTTGGATATTCTCCAGTAACGTTCAAAAGAATATTATTCAGTAAACATTTTAGATGACTTCTCTCTTTTTTTTTTTGTTTGAAGATACTTGCAAAGTGATTGTTTTGTCCCTTTAAAAAGCATCAAGCTAGCATAAACGGTAAGAAAAAGTAATCAAATGTAAATGGATAGACTTTGAACTGTGTGGTCGAAATTGCCACAAGCTTTGTGTTCCTATCGCTGCTTGTTTTCTTATGACAACACAAATCATCACAGCTAGAGTCTTTGTTTACCTTATAGACTTTCAATTGGCTCTCTAGTAGTTATGGAAATTTAGAATAGCAGACTTCTGAACATAAAGCTCTGGCCTGAGAAGAAGTCACATGTTTGGAAAGCATTGTTTTGTTTTATTTGCTAAATCATCCCATATTTTCTAATCTACCTGCAGTCCATGGGGATGGACCTGTCCTCACACATTTTGTCTGGATTGTTGCAGTGAGCACAGCAACTTAGTGGCTAGTTTAACAGCCATCAGAAAACACCTATTTTTTGTGAAGTAGTTTTAGCTAATTATTTAACAAATGGCATCTTCACCGCATTCAGCCTATGAGCTGGTACAACAGCAGTCCAAATAGGAGTTGAAGTTATGTGGAAATAAAATTTTAATATGGATCAGTGCTGTGGCCAAGACAAGCCCCAGTTTCCAAGCCTTTACTGCTGTGTTGATAAAAGTGATATTATCTTAAACACATTTAGCAATGCACATATCTTTACAATATAAATTATTTTGTGCTTCAACCATAAAACCAGTTTTTGGGTTAGAAGATGTATTCCTTCACTTCCTTTTACCTACATTAAAAGTACACAAATAAATAAAATGGGTTCAGGTTAGTTTTTTTAAAATGCACTCATAAATGTTCAACTCTTTGAAGCTTCCTGTTGACTGGTTGGTTCTTAAATAGGTTCTTTTTAAGTAATATTGACAGTCTTTAGGCAAACATAAGAGGAGTCAGTCTATTTATTAGTGGTTTTTGCAACTGCTGGAATTTCAAGTCCTCATCATTAGTCATACAGATTCATGGATTTTCACAAGAAATGCTTTATAAAACTAATAGATGTTCTACCAGTAGCCGTGGTTCATCAGTAACCCTCTGTATTAAACTAATTTTCAGGTTCAAATGTGTTCAGCTCTGCATGTTCTAGAGTAAACTCTGGTGTGATTCCTGACTGGAAGAATAAACTTGTTTGATTAACATGATTCCTGTCTTGACTGTAACTTGGGAGGATAGATACAGTGCCTATCAAAGGTGATGTTGAATTTCTGTCAGCAAAATTCTTGCAGTGGGGAAATATTAAATTCCTTGCTAAATGAGTAAGTTTTCTCACAAAGAAATGAAAATGCTTTCTTTTTTAAAAATAGGATTACTTTTTTTGAAGATGAGCATAATATTTACCAAAACAGCCAAATAATATGTCTAAAACAGAAATGTCTAAAATATTTACTAAATTTCAAGAGTATGTCAAAATCTTTTATACTTGGTACAATGATGTTTTAGTGTTGCATCAGGGTATATTAAACTGTAAGAAGGACAGGTCTATGTCCTGTTTTGGTTCTTGCAGCAATATCTTTTTGCTGTTTAAGAAGAAAAATAATGGTCTTCCTAATGGCTGTCGGAATGGTGCAATACTTACAATGAAAAGGTTGATCTTCGCTATGTTATTGGACTAACAATATTTGAGATATCAACTGGAACATCTTATTTGTGACATTTAAAACATTTTATCTGAGAAAGTACTGGCATTTTGCAAACACAGATTCTGTTTAGCCTCTGAGAAGCCCACCTTTTCCATGGCTCTAACCACTCCCACTACTCCTCCAAAGCATCTGGGACACAAGCTTAGCTCCAAACTGGGGGTTTGGAGCTAAGGAGGGGATGGAAGAAATGAAATGGGATTCACCCTTAAACGTTTCATGTGGTTGGTCAGGTGAATTTTGGCCTGGTCCTCCTTAAAGAAACTGGTTTCCTGACTGTAACTTTGTAATCACCTCCTGCCAATTTTGTGCAGGACTTGAGGACTGAAGGCTGCCCTTGCTGCTCTGTGACTCTAATATGCTTCTTGGTGTGTGTTGGCAATAGCTTATTACCTTGTTGGCTTGTTTTGTTTTGTCTTATTGGAAAACTAACCCACAACTTATCTTTAGTGTTCTCCACAAAGGATGGAGTATGATCAGATTCAGTACACTGTGCTCTACGTCTTACATGTTTAAAAATAAAAACATGCTAATGTTTACAATGTTGAGGACAATTGAGAGAGCCCACAGACTAAATGTTACTTTGTTTAAATCCTGCGTCTGTAATATAACCTCCCCTTTCAAAGTGTGTATAGTCAGGCACTGTAAACATAAAGACTAGTAACCAAGACAAGAATGTTAAGAAAGTGTTAATTTACTCTACCATATATCTGAACATGCCCTGCGACAGACTGGCGACCTGTCCAGGGTGTACTCTGCCTCTCGCCCGGAACGTTAGCTGGAGACAGGCACCAGCAACCCTCCTGACCCTACAAGGGTGTACAAACAATGGATGGATATATCAGAACAAGATCAAGGGTTTATGAAGACAAGAAGACAGGCGAGTTGTTAAGTTTTTAAGGCTACATCTAAGCTTTTCATGTGAAATTTAAGATTTCTGACAATGATGACTGTCACTATTTACAGCTAAGTCAGATAACATTGAGATGAGAAAGCCAAACACTCAGTCTGTATTGCTGTGGTTATTCATTATGCACCTATCGACTCTCACCAGCAGACATTACAAGCTGTTCACTTATGTTTTCAGCCAAATCCTTCAATCCACAGAGGGATGCAAAGTGGAGTAGCGCCCCCCAGAGCCACGTTGTGTCAAATGAACTTGCTGCAAAATTTGATTTGTTCATCGTAGGTATTCATTATTATTCATTAGCAATAAAATCAATGAAATCTGAGGAGCCTCTGAATCAAACTGACCTAAAGGTGTTTTAGAACTTCACTGGTGTTACAGCGCCCCCACGTGTTGAAGACAATATGAGCCACTTAGCGCCGCTGTGTCTCAAATGTTTTAAACCACTTTCATATCTACCCAGATGACGTCAGCAGAAGTCTAAATTGTGCCTGATTGCATTTCTGTCAGCATGGCCAGTTACTAATACTTGCATAGACTTGATCTAACAGTACATTTTTAGTTGTGTGTGAGTGGGAGAGAGAGAGAACGGACAAGTTGAGACAGAGGTGAAGGTGTGGTGGCAGCAGGCTTGACGAGCGAAGGAGGAGCATTTAGTGTCACAAGGAACATTTGGAGAACCTGCTGTCAGTGAGGAGAGGAAAAGCTTTCTGAAGGAAGAGGAGGCAGCAGCGGACATCATTCCTTCTTGGAGATTTGCAAACCGCGTCTCTGTTCGCAGCCTTACGTCCATGGAACTTGCACTAAAGAAGGTTTACTAATCTGCTACACAAGAAGGCAAATCAACTCTGAGGTTCGTGAATGATTGTGATGCGTTGACCCAAAAGAGGGAGATACGATTCAGTCCAAATGCTGTGCTGACTGCTAACTAAATGGAAGATTTGTTTCAGAGTACCTTTCTTACCGCGATCAGGTGTTCCAGGAAAAGGTCAAGGACTGTGGAGCTGACTCGAGTTCTCATTGGCCTGTTTAATCACGAGCTTTACAGAAACCCTAACAGCAGCAAACTTTGGTTAAAGTGAAAGAGATTCTAAAGGTCAGCTGCGACCTAATAAGTTGAGGGTCAAAAGGTTTTTCCTTCATCGTAACTACGTTGTTCGAAAGTTCACACATGTTTTTGTAAAGTAAAAATAATAATAACCCTATAAGCGAATGATGATAAAGACAATTCAAGCCTCAGAGTTTGTTTGCTGCTACCGTGTTCTGATTCTCTGACTCCGCATCATTTTCCATCCGGCAAGGCAAGAGACGGCGTTTGTACGAGATTTCATGGGGCACGGGGGTAATTTTTTATTATTGCAAAAAATAAAAATAAATATTCAGTATTTAGTCAGTGGGATCTACTAGCGGTAACAACACCATTACAATTGAACTACTGAATATCCTGAATTATTTATACATACATACATACATACATACACACCTACATATTCCCATTTGATTAATTAGGAGAAAAAATAGGCTAGTAAATAAGAATAATTTCCATTTATGAAAAAAAATGCTCACATGTGAATTAACTATGCAGTTGAGCATTGGGATACAGTTAACTACATTAACTGAAGAAAGAAGTTTAATTGGTTGCAACTCCAGTGAAGATGACTGAAAAAGCCTTTGACACAAAGACTGGGTTTGAGGTTTGATACAGTCAGGAGAGCTGACAGAGAGACTCTTGGGTTAAGTGATGACATTTTTTTCAGTGCCAAACTGTATCCTTATAGAGGAAGACTTTCCCAATTTTAAGCCTCAGCTTTAAAGTAAACGGTGTCTGCCTCCCGGACCAGGTGCTGCAGCTAACTTAAAAAAAGGAGCATAGTAATTTAACATGATAATTTCTTATCATTTTAGCACCACATTTTTAAATGTGGTGCTAAAATATTGATTTCTTTCACAATATTTAATTTTTTATGTTCTTGTAGTTCTAAAGGATTTCTGAAAATTCTCTTTGCTCTATTGCTTTTTCACCCCTTCAAGCTCAGTAATTTGTTTTTACTATGATTCTACATTATGCTGTATGTTGATGACCATGAGAAAAGGGAACACTAAAGATCCAATTTAAATGAACTAATTATATGTTTTGACAAGTTTCAGTGATCGTTTATTCATCAATATGAGAAAGTGTCTCACCTTATGTTTTATGGTTTTTATTATTGTCTTTTGCCTTTTTGCAGCACTTCTGTCTGACGGTTTTAGATTTCCTGTCATAAAGAGAAGCATGCGTAGATTCAGCTCTGAAGGATCCCTTCTGGTCCTTGATACCTTACAATGGGATAAACTATCACAGAAGAAGTCAGAATATGGAAGCAAGAGGACGTCAGCCATATGCACACCTCATTTGAAAAATGATGAACTAGACGCAGGAGCAGCAGACTTGACTCCCAGCATTCAGGAGCCGAAGCAGACACCCAGCGAGGTCAGAAGGATGGAGCTGATCAGAGAACAGAGCGTCAGCGTTGAGAACCTGAGTGACTTCGGGAAGCAAGAAATGGACCACCTCAAAGTGTGTGTGATCAACGAAAGCTGCAGGGCTTACAGTGACAGTCAGCTGGCTGCGGTGGCAGAGGACGTCATGGATGGTGAGAAAAGAGAAGGCCAACATGAAACGTCTCCATCAGTCTCCTCCAACCAATTCCCCTCAAAGTCTCAGGAAAAACACCATCACAGGGCCAGACTCTTAGCTGCTAAGCTGCACCTCAAGAGTCTCTTTGATAAGGTAGGATGTTTACTGCATCTCCACTCACTAACATGTCCTATCACTGTGTAAGAGGTAGGCCTGTTGTCATATCACATTTTGATGGATGGTAAACTGTCCCAGAAGTTATTGTGAAAAAGGATAATAATGTTGTTTTGAAACCATGCTGAAGTAATGCATGGTTTCTTGAATGTGTTCTTGGATTGTAATGCAAGAACACATTCTCAAAGATCAATAAGCTTAAAATTCTAATGAACATTTAACACTGGAACACATTTAAATATCAAAAATAAATAAACAAAACAGCAAATAAAATGAATTATGAAGTCTCTGTAAACAAAGTTGTTCTTAAAAAAAAAGGAAGAACAACTTCCTAGTTCAGACCAGAATGAATACTTTTACCATCTGGTTAAAAGAAAGAGAGAAAAGAAAAACAATAAATCGTGCAAATAGAAGTAATTGAGATTGTTTTAATTTATTTTGCAATTAATTGATTATTTATTGTGCCAGGCCTAGTAAGAGCTACCATTTCATTCTGATACAAACTAGTGGCACTGCCTTGTAGTTTTATGTTTAGGTTTTACTGGAACTCAGTATTGAAAACTGTCCTCTAACTGTGGCCATAAAAAGGCTTTACGGTGATCTAAATGATGATGTATCGGCGTGTGAACGATGAATGTGGCGACTGTAGCTCAGTGGTACCGTGGTCAACTTCTAATCAGAAGGTTGTAGGTTCCTCCTGTCACATGACAAGGCATGTAACTCCAAATTGTTTATTGATCAGATTGGTGTGTAAATGTGTGTGTGAATGCGAATGGGTAAATGTAGCTTGAGTGTAAAGCGCTTTAAGTGGTCAGACTGACTGGAAAAGCACTAAGTTCAGTCCAATAACCATTTGGACTAGTTAAAGTGCTATACAATTACAGGACATTTACCAAATAGGAGTAATCAAAATTGTAGATTTAACCAAGCACACAGAACAGATGTTTCCTCTAAAACAAACAGAAAGTTTCACCAAACAAATCCACAAACTTCACAAGAGAAGGCTAAATAAGTGACTTTCAGCATTAAGACGTAAATACAGAGGAACGTGAAAAAATCAGATTAAATTTTCTTACTAAAATTAAAAAAGAAAAAATTTTTCTGTAAGCCTTTTAACTGGAAACGTATGAAAAATGTTGGACAACACTGCAACAGCAAAGCCGTACAGATTAGGTCAGTACATAGCTTCTGTTTTATGAGCTTTCTGTCCAGAAGATCAACACTATAATTACTCTACGAGAACTAAGCAAACTCTGTTGTTCATTAGTGATGAATTATTTTTAATGGTTTCCTATCTGATCTATTAGTCATGTATTTCAGTTCTTTGAAAGTTCAACTATAGTATTTCAATCTGGTTAAGGTCTGGACTGTAAATGGGATGTAGCAACACTTTGATTATTTTCTTTTGTAGACATTCAGTTCTAGATTTGCTGAAATATTTCAGATCATTGACCAGTTAATGACCCAACTGTGGCCGAGCTGTGCTCTCTGTGGGCTGGTTGTCAGGCAGAGACTGGGGGTCTCAGGATGGAAACACATGAAGTGGAACGTGTTCAAAGTTCTGCCATAGTTGGGACTTAAAGCTCCGTCTCACAGGGGACTCCGCCAGACGTTCCCAGCAGACCCTCAGAACACATTTGGGCCTGCCAGGTCTGACCGGCATCCTCCCCCACCACCGGAGCCAACTCACCACCAGGTAGTGGTCCGTGGAGAGCTCCGCACCTCTCTTCACCCAGGTATCCAAGACATACGGCCGCAGATCAGATGAAGCGATGACGAAGTCGATCATCGAACTGCGGCCTAGGGTGTCCTGGTGCCAAGTGCACACATGGACACTCTTATGCCTGAACATGGTGACGAACACCACGTCCATAACGATATGGACAATCTGTGACGAGCACAGAGGTCCAACAACATAACCCCACTTGGGTACAGATCAAGGGGACCGTTCCTCCCAACCACGCCCCTCCATGCCTCACTGTCATTGCCCACGTGAGCATTGAAGTCCCACCCTTTTTGGAACAAGGACTCCAAAAAGGGTGGGTAATCCGAACTGTTGTTCGGCCCGCAAGCACAAACAACAGTCAGAATCCGTCCCCCCACCCATAGGCGGAGGGAGGCTACCCTCTCGCTGACCGGGGTAAACCCCAACGTACAGGCGCCGAGATGGGGGGCAACAAGTATGCCCACTCCTGTCCGACGCGGGCAACTCCAGAGTGGAAGTATGTCCAGCCCCTCTCAAGGAGACTGGTTCCAGAACCAGAGCCATGCGTCGAGGTGAGACCGACTATTTCTAGTCGGAACCTCTCAGCCTCACACACCAGCTCTGGCTCCTTCCCCACCAGAGAGGTGACATTTCACATCCCAAGAGCCAGCTTCTGCAACCGAGGATCAGACCGCCAGGGCCCCCTCCCTCGGCCGTCACCCAGCCCACATTGAACTCGGCCAGGCTCCATCGGCAAAAGCCCGGCCACCAAGCGCTCGCCATCGTGCCTCCCCTCCAGGGCTGGCTCAAGAATTGGGGCCCTGGTGGCCCGCGTCCAGACCTGTCATCAGGGGTCTTCGGGCTGCGCTTTGTCTGGTCCCTCACCTAGGACCTGTCTGCCTTGGGTGACCCTAGCAGGGGCGTAAAGACCCCGACAGCATAGCTCCTAGAATCATTGGGACACTCAAAGCCCTCCACCACGATAAGGTGGCAGTCAAGGAGTTTATATTTTATATAATTTAAGAGCTTTTTGTGTGAAAAAGCTGTATTTCCTTTTTGTAGAACAGCTAAACAGCCTTTGCTACAAAGCAGCAAATATTACTGTCTATTTTTGTTCTGTATGTAAAAACTACTCAAACAAATACACCATGAAAATTTGTAAAAGTTTCTCCTGAAAGTGGCAAAAGGTTTTCAAATAACTGTATGGGTTTTGTTTCAGAGTCCACATTCATCAAACTCAAACTTGTATAATGCAGAAGAGAAAAACAGGTGAGAATCTTGCTTAATTGTTCTTCTCGCCTGCTGATAATTGACATTATCTGCAATCTGAATGTCATTTTTATTGTGAAGCCGTTTTTTGTATTGCTTGTTGTCTTTTTCTTGATCTATGCTTGTCTGTCTGAATCCCTTGCTTACCCTGGCTCCCAGTGCGACAGAGAGGAGGTCTCGTATGCACTTCATGCGCCAGTGGAGTCAGGTGGGCCACCAGAGCAAAGGTGCGGTCAGTCACAATATGCTGAAAAGTTGGGGCGAGTCTTTGAACACCCTGCTGTCCAGTCAAGGTAAGTTCCAAACACATTACTGGCTCTAGCAGGCAATCTAGACAGACTTGTAAAACTAGTTTAGTTCTGAAAACCTGTGAAATCTTTTGAATGAAAACAAAGTTGTTGCTATTAGCTGCTCAACCTTCCCTTAAGTTGAGAGCTGCATGATAAACAAGAGCACACGCTGCAGGAAAAGGCCAAACCAGACAGGTTGGTTTGGCCTGTCTGGTTTGGCCTCACAGCTGGTTGTTTTACACAGGAACCAGAGGAGTTGAGTGCTTCAAGTCTAGGACTCAGAAATGTGGCGCATGCTCTGTACAAGAATTTAGATTTCAAGCAAACCAACCGTGGAAGGTGATGTGCAGCCTGAAGCTCCAAGGATGAAAATGCATGCTTCTACTGGGGTTTTAGTTATCCTAAAATTTCCCAATTGAATCTAGAAAACCCAATAGCTGATACCATTGTATTCTTTCTAATAAATATCAGAAAAATACAAGCCATTACAGTATTTTCATTGTCTTAATTAGGGCTAAACAGTTGCAGGTGATCCAGCACTCATTTAAATTAATACATCCCTCTCCAAAGTTGCTTCTACTTGTCAACTTCAGTCTGTGTCCACCTCTTTGTTAACATTCTCCGGTTTTAAGCTGCTATTTCAGGATAGCACAAAGACCACTGGTCATTTGGCTGCTTCACTCTTGATGGATAAAGCTGCTACTAGACCTGGCAGCACTGCAGAGTTGCTGGAGGGGGTGGGTCAGAACTAAACTAACACACTGTGAGAAAAATTTATAGTTGCATGTGTGCTGTAAACTATACAGATGGTGGACACACCACTTTGTCTTTATGTGTCACACCCTGACAGCACACATTGGTGAGGATACCTGCCAGTCAAAAGGGAAGCAGTTCAAACTGCCACAGGGTTTAGAGCAACCAACCCAGACTGTCCTGTAGAAAACAAAGTATCGCACAACCACTTTCCTTATGTGGAGTGAGCTTAATGAGGGAAGACATAAAGGAAAGCTTCTGGTTACTGCTCTGTCTGCTTTGTGTGCATCACCATAAGAGCCAGAGGTCAGAAACAAGTGACTGAAAACTTGCTTTGTAGCTTGGCCAGGGTCAGCTTCAGAGAGGGGCCAACAGCACAGCCATGATTTCTCACACGCTGTGAAAGTGTAATTGCTTACTATTCACTAATATTGTATCTTTTAAATGTCTGTCACAAATGTCTGAGTTCACAAACAAGTTGTTTACCATAAGAAAAATAATGCACAGGCGAGTTTAAAGGTGATTGTTGGACTTTATGGAACATGCCCCAGGGGGCACGGACGATTGTTTTTCTTTTGCCCTACCTTAGTCATCTGACCGTTTTGATTGTGTCTTTTTTGTGTTAGTCTGTTAAATAGTTGTTTTTATGTGCAGTTCTATCTCAACCTTACACAACAGACATAAACATGCAGTGAATAAATTGATTTTCAATCAGTTTTTTGCACCAAAGAGTTAAGAATAAACACGTTTTCAATGAGGCTCTTTAGATGTGTATATATTTGAAATTTTAAATTGACATTTATGACAAAATAGACCAGCAATATTGCAATAAGCAATATTTGCTTATTGTGAGGGAACACAAAAGTTTTGCTAGGTAACTCAAAAGAACAATTTTCCCCCATGTCTCCTAAGGGGCCCCGTAAAACTGTCACATCTTCATTTTCATTGAATATATGTGTTAATTTATTTACCCATGTCATATCTTCATTTTGTTTGGAAACATTTACCAATCTGGACTTGTTTTGCACTTTTTGAACAGCATATTCATTTAAATCAAAACACAGGTTTGGTTAAATTTATTGCTTATAATAGAATTTTTAGCATTTTATTGACCTGGACTTTCTGTCTCACTTCTGTGGAAAACCTTCTGATCACTGCGATTAAAGGGGAAACCATACTGATTTTACGTTGCTGTTATCTCTGCTTTTCTTTTGTTTGTAAAGGAATAGTCTTACTGGTAAAGAGGATCATCAATAACTTGATTTGCCATGTTTTAGTATTACCCATAAGTGTGTAAAAGGTCTACTAAGCAATATCTGTTATGCCAGTCATAACAGATGGAAAGCAGGTTGTGGATCAGAGCAGATTTGACTGAGTTAATGCTTTGAGTTGCAGTCAAATTTTAGGTTGAATCAACCTTGATTTCTAAAAAGAAGTCATTTTGTTCCATCACAAGTATGTAAAGAAGTTACTATAATAACTGGCCCTCTTCAGCCTCTTTGGCCAGTGTACGTCCTATTCCCTTTGAGGTTTTTCACATTTTGTTACATTACAATCACAAACATCTGTCTTTTTTTTCCCTTTTTGTATAAGACCAACACCATGTCAGCATAGTTGTAGTCTGCCCATCATCTTCCTGCACTATTCCGCTCAATTAAAATCTTTCTTCACAACAAGTCTGGGTTTTCTCCAGTTGACTTTGATTGACTGTGGTAGATTTTTGTACTGGAGCTTATATTTATGTTTCTTCTCCCGCTGCTAGTTGGTGTTTCAGTGTTTGGAGCATTCCTGCGTTCTGAATTCAGCGAGGAGAATCTTCAGTTCTACCTGGCCTGTGAACAGTACAGACACTCATCCAACAACTTCAGCCTGCAGAGAAGAGCTAAACACATCTGTGCCACCTACATCCAACGTGACTCCCCCCGAGAGGTACCACACTGCCTTCACACTGCCTTCACACTGCCTTCACACTGCCGTCACACTGCCGTCACACTGCCGTCACACTGCCGTCACACTGCCTTCACACTGCCTTCACACTGCCGTCACACTGCCTTCACACTGCCTTCACAGTCAAGCTCTTTTGCTGCAGCCCTTCACACTGCCTTCACAGGCAAGCTCTTTTGCTGCAGCTTTTAAGACAACGTAAAGCTTCTAAGAGTGTAATTTGATAACATGTTTTCTTTTTATTCTTATGGACTCCGTTGTTCTTCTAAACCAATGAGGGAATTTGTCAGTAGGTGAAGTTATCA
Source organism: Phalloptychus januarius (assembly GCA_902982915.1). NCBI lineage: Eukaryota > Metazoa > Chordata > Actinopteri > Cyprinodontiformes > Poeciliidae > Phalloptychus > Phalloptychus januarius. The sequence continues at coordinate 704,293 of CADWAE010000073.1, forward strand.
TTTAAACTAAGGATCATGTTTGTTCTCTTGCAGGTAAACCTGGACAGTAAAACTCGAGATTTGACTCTCCAGCTGCTACAAGCTCCTTCTCGCAGCTCTCTGCTCCCAGCACAGAAACGCATCTACTCTTTGCTGGACACAGATTGTTACCCACGTTTCCTCGAGTCAAACGTTTACCAATCTCTGCTAAAGGATGCTGAATAGAAGCCTCACAAACCTGACGTTCAGCAGCCAGAGGCTCTGTGATCTTCACTACTCCTGAGTATCGGACATTAAATATTGTGCACTCGGAAAAAAAATCCCTTTTTGTCTGAGCCTGAGATGGATCAATAAGGAATTATTGGCAAAATCTGGTTTGCCCAACTCTAAGAAAATATCAAGTAGCCTCGCCTTTATCAAGTCCTCAGATAACTGTAATATACTGTAACTGTCTATGTTGACTAGTCACTCTTGTCACCATCACAAGGACTTCTATTAAAAGTGAATGCTCATTAATAAAACTAAATGTTTTTAGGTGCGTGTGAGGGGTTTGGTTTATGACTGAGACCTTTGAACACTAAATATGAGAACTGGTGAATTTCTATAACATCTTCGTCTGTTTCATTCAACAAAGTGTGGAAATGCTCACAGCTAAGCCATTAAGCAACATGCAGAGATCATACAGTTTTATAAATAACCTTCCAATTAACGCATTAGCAAAGAAAACAGAACTAAAAATTGACATATCTAGTCTTTTAGCTTTTCAATTTTAATTTATCCCATTTAGGTCTCATAAATAACTTGCACATAATGGTATCCTATGAAAAGATAGGCAGAGGTCAAAAAGACAAAACACAGCTGTCACTGGCTGTCGGTATAAATTTGTAGGTCATCTTTAGAATTGAATCAAGGCTGTGTGTCATTTGAATGTCGTGGGGCTGGAAGTGCTGAAACAAAATGAACGAACAGTGTTACTGTATCGGTGCAAAAGTGGTTAGATTGTAAAAACAGACATTTTAGTCAAAATGTGTATATATAAGGCACTATAAAGTATGTACTAAAATATGCATATGCACTTAATCTTATTTAGTTCTTTAGTTAACTAAAGAACTAAATTGCTAATTTTTCAGTGATTTTGGAATAAATATCCACCAAGCCATTTTCCTGCAGTTGTTTCTAAACATTAAGTCTTCTCTGAACAGCTCTATGGACCATTGAGCATTGTCTGGGTTTTGTTCTCTGCTTACTGGAAAGAAAAAAACAAGCCAAGCAGGAATGAGCTGTTGAAAAGGTTAAAGTTCTGTCAGCACTGCTCAAATAGGAAACTTGAGAAACCTGAATGTTTCCACTCAGACTTCAAATTAGCTCAGTCTTAAAGAAAAACACTTATCTCCAAAAGGTGGACAAGTAAAATGAGCACTGATACAAAATTAAGAAGCAGAAAGTTGCCGAAGAAGCTCATTCATTTCTGAAAACTGCAGTAATTCAGTCCTATTGGTGTGACATACACTTTTAATTTTTATATCAGTCTCTGATCTCAGCTGGCATTTAGATTTTTACATTTGCATTGTTTTGTTCATGTAGCTTCTGTTCCCATCTATAAGAATTACTCTGTATCACACTATTACACACTTCATCTTCTTTAAGCCCCCAGAGGAAAACAGTGTCAGGCTGCTCAGTGTTATATTGACTTTTCTGTTCACACCAGGCAGATGATACAGTTGAACGACGTATGCTAATGTGTATGATAGTGGCTTTTATTAAAAAAAAGAATTTGTTTGGACGGGTCGGAAGCTGAACAACTCCAGCAGAATGAGTCGCCATAAAGGAATGCATCAGCAAAGTGCCTCAAGTACAAACACCTAGATGTTGGCAGGAGATAAGCAGCAGTTCCTCATACTTAGAAAGTCAAGTTACAGGGTGAGTTCAACCTGACATAAAAGATGGTTGTCATGATGACGTGTTGCCGATAGATACAGGTTTGGCTTAGTTCATTATCATCATCATACTCGTTCTCACTCTTTACTGGAACAGTGCAGTTTATTTTTATCCTTTAGCAGATTTTAAGATAGTAAGAGGGTCCATGGTGTCAACGTGACAACTTTTTGCCAGTTATTTATAAATAATCCACCAACTGAATAAATACAATCCAAATATTGTGTTTTTGTATTAGTAACGTGAACAAGAATTGAGAAACAAATCCACACTAATGATCCTAATAAAGACTTACCAACTATACCTGACTCCACAGCATTGGAGAAAGTTGTTTACTTTAACACTAGCTGATGAGGTACCATCCAGAGGTCAGGGGTCACTGGGCATGAGGCAAGGTAAATGGTAAAGTTTGATCATTCCAAAAGACTTCACACTGGAGTCAGTCATTCACCAATTAATACACACATTCACACACTGATGCTGGCTAACTTCATAGTAGCCACGGCTGTACTGGGCAGTCTGACAAACTGCTGCTACTCTGACCACATCACAGGTATATAATCATGCACACACAAATTCACTACTAAGGTGAATTTAGAAGTAGCAGTTAGTGTAATTCATAAATTAAGAAAAAATTATAACTTTCTTGTCTTAGTTTGAATTTGCACACTTCTATTTAGCTTGCTGCTGGTACACATGAATTCAGTAAAGAGTTTTCTATTCCAGCATACTGGTTCTCTGTGAAGCCAGAGAGAAGCCACACTGTAAGAGGAGAACATGCAGAAAGAACCGCAGGGTTTTGAGCTCAGGACCTTCTTGCTGCTAAGCAACAGGGCTACTAAGTGTGCTACCATGGAGCCCGAATGTGGCACCGGACTGACCAGTGGATTTAGTGGATTTTTCCCTCAATGTCACAGGTTATTGAAAACTGTGGAGTTCCATTAACAACAAATGACTCAAGTATTTTGGCTTCACTGAAACTGAATGTAAAATAAAACTGTTACAGAACAGTATCATTGAAGTGTGGCTGTTCAGTTGTCACAGATTCAGAACTGCACTCCACACTCAACAACCGACTCAGAATCAAACATTGGTTTGTAACATTCTGCTTGATTTAATACCGCAGTCCGGCTAATCCATGTGTGGCTGCTGTGTTTATCTTAGTCATCCATGTTAGATGCTCCTGATCACCAAGGGCGGGTGCTTCTGTAAACCTGATTCTGCTTGACCCACTGTGCAGTGGAGTAGTTTCCTCCCACTGCCCATGACCAGTCTGGCTGTTTCCTGGCATTAACTTTCTCCAGAGGTTTGCGGTTGCCTTCAGATGAGCTCTGTTTATTGTCCAACACTTTGGTCTCCTCTGGCGTTGCATGGGACTCGGTGGCTGAATCCAGGTGCTTCTTCGTACCATCTGTGGTAGTCTGGCTGTAAACATCATCACTCTGAGGTCCAGGCGGTTGTGCCGGGCCAGGCTGGGCTCTGCTAAACAGAGAGACAGAACTGGGGTCATTAGGGCAGAGGGAAAACAAGAAGCTGTTGAATATTTCCAAATGCCATCTGACAACTTCAACTGCTGATAACTGCCGTAGCATAACAATGTATTTAATAACCTTATTGAAATGATGGGAGATATGAGGAATGCTTCTTTAAGCTCTCAGCCAGCTGAAGGGTATGTAAGTGTCTGGCAGAGACAAGCCAAGAGCAAGACACAAACATTCCTTCCAAAGCTTGAGCTGTAGCCGGAGCTTGCTTATGTTTTGTTATGAACGGAGCTTCACAGATGCAGATCTGTTTGTAGTAGCCAATGTCACCATGAAGGTGATAGCAGCCCAAGCTTAGCCACCAGTTTAGGTCACCAGCACAAGACCTGAATTTAGCATTGTCTGCCAATTCTATAATTGGCTGTATATAATACTGCCAGTATAGTGTTAAACTGTGGTCTAAGCCACAGTTTAACACTTATACATCCTTATGCCTAACTTTAGCTATAAGTGTCCAAACTAATTCCACACACAAACGGCAGTCTTTTTCTGTTGACATATTTTTGCCACATACACTTTCTCTGCACACAGGTTTAGTCACTCAGTCTAATTTACTGTCTTTATATCCAAGCCCAAACGGAACAGTCAGAGCTGTAAAGTGCAGTAAATGTCTACTCAGTGGTGTGTGAATACTTGCCAACCTGTGTTTGTTTTTCCAGCCCAGTGCACATGTCTGTTCTCCTATTGGTGTCTGACCTGGAGGCAGTGGATTTTTACACATCAGGAGTCTGAAAACTGTGGAGGACCAATTCTGACAACTTATATAAGTTAAATACAAGCATTTGTTCTTTTTTCATTGCCTCTTCTCTTTTTTTAACTTTTCCTTATGCATTTCTGCCTCATTATGCAAATGAGCATGGCAGTGTCTTAAGACTTCAGCTTCTGCCTAATGGTTGGTTAGCATTTAACCAACCATTTAGCCAACAAAGGTGGCCAGCAGTTTATCAGTGAGCTGAAGCTTAGCAACTTTATTAGAAAATAATGCTATAACTCCTGACTTAATTATTTTTCGTGTGGATGCTCATATAGAAGATGTGTTTCAGTTTCATGGACTCAAAGGTTCACCGTTAGGTTTTTCATAGTTTGGACGAAGCGGCTGCAGAAGTTTAAGCTTTAACATACTGCCCTCCTCATATGCCCAATAAGCCACAAATACTGAAGGAAATGGAATTCCAGGTGCTTGTAAAAGGAACAAATGCTTTTGCGTTGTACACTGACAATGCAAAAGAAGACACATATATTTCTTGACAAAAACACGTGTATGAAAAAGGAAAACAATATATATGTATTTGCGCTTCTATTTTTAACTATGTCAGAAATGGCCCTCCAATTCTGACATAGTCCATTATACTTGCTGTATAATGGGCCATTATACATTATACATGTAGTTTTCTCTTTCCAAACAAGGAGTCACTGAGAGTGACTCAATTGTGCTAAGTTGCTAGGATGAAAATAAATTAACTCAATAAATATTAGTTACAAAAACACTTCACACCCTCCCAGCCTCAAAATCTAAAGGCCACAAAAATGTTACAAGTATTTTCAGTTCATGCTTTTGAATTGTTGGAAGTGTAGCTTTTGTTTTACGTTTTTAGACACATGATCAATTACTGAAACATTTAAACTCAATCAGGGCTCTGAAGGTTAACCCAAAATTCCCAAATCGAAAAGCAGGAAAAGAGATTCCTCTTTTTGTTCGCCTCACAAATTTGCTGAGGAATACTTGATGCAATTGTTTCCAGAAGATCAGTTTTTGCAAACCTCAAGTCCTAAAACATTCCCAATGAGATTTAGATTAGGGAAAATTGCCGGATGGTGCAGCAGAGGGATGCTATCCTACAAAATCTTTTTCTCAAACATAAAAATTTCCATGCAAGTCTCTGAGGACACACAGGTCTTTACAGGCTGTGTGGCTTTTGGTCTCATCCAGAAAAGATTATCACTAATTTTGGACCAAACACAATGACGCCTGCCTTTTCTGCATGAAGTCGGAAGAAATCCTTATCCATTCACTCATGAATAGTTTGGATACAATAATTCAATGACTATGGTAACATGAACATGAAAACCTGGATTTAATTAATAAAAATATCCTGTAAGTAAAACTGTTCACACTCAACATTTCAAATGGCTAAAGAAATCTTACCTGAGTTTCTGTCCAGCAGTCTAGCATGTCTGATGTCCATGTGTCGACTGTACAGGCTGGATTTGGCAACTAAACCATTTTCGCTACTGGAGAAAAGTGCACAGAAACCAATGATGCAAACAGAACAGAAATGATGACAAAAAGCTAGGAAAAGCAAATGAACTAAGGTATGGAGGGGAAACCAAGCAAATAACAAATAAGAATAAAATATACATCAAATGCATAAAACTGGAAAAACAAATTATATATACATATATATATGTATATATATATATATGTGTGTGTGTGTGCGTGCGTGTGGCTGTATATGTCTGTATATATACTGTATATATACATATACACCACTTTATTATGCAGATGGGTCAGTACTTTTATGAGCTTATGAGAATTTACCCTGAGAACTTTGGACGGTCTCTGATGTCACACTCCTTCAAAGTTGCATGGATGGAGTGACAGCATTAGTAATCCTTTAAAAAGTGGTTTCCAACTGTGATCACACTTTTCAGTTGTCCCACGAATGATTTCTATGTGGTGGTAAAAAGAAGTCTCTCCAGACTTTGCACAAGATATGGGGCTTGTATATAACTATGAAACATTGAACCAGATCTTTGCCACTTCAGAGTTGCTGAGGTAGTTACTGGAGTTTGGTTGTGATGCTCAGAATTTTTGTGGATCTGGAGAACAGTATAAACTGTTATAAACACAGGTCTCATACAAAATGATTAATTTTCTGTCTTGCCTCAGAAAGCAAGGTCCTAACCAACAACTATGGCTGTATCATTGGCACAAAGACCAGCTTTCTCCATATATGGATTGTACGAAACCAGGAGGGCCTTACTGTTTGTGGTGTAAAGGAGAAGCAGTAGTGGAGGGAAAGAACCTAGGTTTAAAACCTCAGGGTCTAATTTTGCTGCAGAGAGTGATCAGATTTCTTTGGGACAACAAATAAGGGATGAATCAGGCTTTCCTTCCTGAACTCGGATAATTATTCCTCAATAGGCAGACACCAACATGGAAGGATAAAAATAAGAAGAAACCTGAGAAAAAGGATTTTATTTCATTGATACAAGTTCATGTGCATTTGAGTTAAAACCAAAATCCTATCTCAGAATTTAATGGGTTAAAAAGACAAGTAGAGTTGGTTCACTGTGCTAAACTTAGAGCTGAAATCAATATGGGAATTTGTCATTCTATTCAGGTGAGTCAAATCCTTATTCTAAAACCAGCAGCTTTTCTATTCCCAATCAGGAAAAAACAAAAGCGTCAATATCAAGCTACGACAGTGGAGCCGTTGTTTGAAACAAACATCAGGTCCAGGGTGGCTAATTAAAACCCAGCTGAGATCTACTGAGGGAACTATAGATGAATTACCAGACAAACATGGAAACAGTGTTAAAAAGAACAAATTATGTAGAACAGATGAACAAAAAAATGATAGAAAACAAAAGACAGAAAGAGATACACTATTACTAATCAGTTATCAATTATGACAAACAAGGTAATCATATGACCAGTCTCAATGGAGATTTGCATAGTGGACTAGCGGAAAAACAGATTAATGGGAGGAATTGTTTCCATCTTCAAATCCAAACCGAGAAGCTTTTTACACGCAGTCAGGATTAATTCAGGTGCCCATAATGTCACATTATAAATCCTAATGATCAAAAACACAAAACTGGCGAATCAAGTTCTGTTTATCTACATTTTGAATATATAGAGCCTTGTTTATTATGAAAAAGGTGCCTCTGTTTGGGACAGTTCGATTGGTGCATGTTTTCCAGCAGTGACGGTTTGCTGTATGTGCGATGGAGCTTGTTAGAGCATTGAGTCAGGGGCTTCCTATCCATAATGTGTGACCCAAAAACAAATACATGCACTAGTAATGTTCCCAACCTCAGAAAGCCTCTGCATACTAAGCAAGAATTCAATCTCTCTTCTAGAGCAGCAAGAAAAAAAAGTTTGTCATTCTGTTACAGGCATGTAACTATAGTTTGCCAATAGTTTTTAAATTGAATGGAAAAGTTAGCAATATTTCTCCTTACAAAAAGAATCTGAGAATCAGTTATTGCTGTATTTGCAGCAATAACTGCAAATTATTGCTATAGTTATTGCTATATTTGCTGCGTCTTACGTCACTCCTGACTTTTTTCTAGTCACACATTCAACATCTGCAGCAGCCGTCCAGATGTTGTCTTTACAGTATGTATGCAGAGATTATTTATCCACTATGCCCACATAAAAACTTAATTTTATTGTAATTATTGCAGCATCAACCTTTAATAAAAACATATTTATGATCACTGTCTTATTAACCCATCCATTTACTTTCTGAAACAATGCAGTACTATCTGTGAATGAGTGAAAGCAGCTTCATTGTATTTTGAGTGATAGTAATAAATCAATAAAATAATGGCACATAAACAGAAAATGTGGAACAGAGTAATTGTGTGCACTCAGCTCTTACTTGCTACGTCTTGTCCTGCAGCAGTCCATCAGAGGTGAATGTGGGCTCTGCTCCCTGCTGTCTCCAGCAAACGCCAGATGTGTGACACATGGAAGCACCCTCCTGGGAGAGGAGCCCACACTGGGAGACTGGGAGCAGTGGGAAGATACTGAGCGGTGAGGGGACTGGGGAGCACCAAATGGCCAAGGAAGCGTCTTCTGCTCTTGGCGAACCACTAGAAAAAAAATGTAAATAAAAATTTTAAGCAAAAAAAATAAAAATAATCTGATTATGGAGAACTTGGAAAAACTGTGACCCATTTAAGTTCCATGGCAAATAAATAATCTAAACTCAAGTTAAGAGTCTGTTACAGCCACCAAGAACCCAACATATTTAAGGACACGAGACAATGAAGGTTCCAAAGATAATTGTTTTATTCTTTAACTCTCATAATTCAATTCTTCTGTTTTTACCTCTCTGTGGAGAAACAGAGAGAATTAAATGTTCTCCGGTTCCCGTGTCCCAAAAACAAACAAGTAAAACAAAACCCCCAAAGTATTAACAGAAAGGTGGACCTGGTGAGCCGATCAAAAAGAACTAAACGGTACAGCAGGGGGCCGACCCTGTACAGGGCCGTCGAAGCCCCTGCTAGTACCGGAACTACACAATAAAAGATCTAAAAGACAAATCGAAAACAGGACAACCATTCCCCCAGGCCAAAATCACAACGAAACAACCGACAACAGCTAACAAAACTACCGCATGGCAGGCTGGAGGATGCGGCCTACAAGGGCTGGCGAGCTGACGCACCCTGCGTCAACACGCAGCTCGGGTGGAGCTGGGCGGATGGAAGGCGGCTCCCTAGACTCTTAAACCCAGCCTATTTATAGGCGGACCAACAGCCCACCAATTAACGCAAATAATTACCTAAATAAATGACCACAAACGCCATAATCTATTAACAAAAGATAATTCAACTAAAGATTATACACAAAGCAATCGGGAAAAATAAACAAAATGATTAGAATGTGCCCGAAGCACATAACAGAGTCAAAGAAGGATTTCCACAGTTGATGTCCATGAAATGATAAATAGAAAAAACTGTGTGTAAAAAAAAAATTGTTGCTTTGTGATGGAGACCAAGGTTTCCATCCATTATTGATTATTGATATTATATTTAGTTTATTTACAAGCCATATGTTTTGATTCTGTTCTTTATTTCAGTTATATTATGACATTTGAACATTTTCTTTCAGGCAGAGGGACTGGCCATCCTTCCTGTAGGGGGAGATTGTGGGAAAATGTCAGTTTGTTTCTAATTGGTTTGATTCGAGTTGTTTAAGGACTTCCCTTTGCTGGGTGTGTCTCCTCAGCAAGATGGAGCAGCAAAGGGAGACAGGTGCTCCAGGTGCTGTTAAAAAGCTCCTGGAGCATACCATTAAAATTGAGAGGGGTAATGCTTTGAAGAGTTATCATAAGTTAAAGTATTCTTTGATTGACTTTCGATGAGTTTAGTTCTAATGATTTGTATGCATGTAAATATTTGTTGGTACCATTTATTGTTTTGTTAGGTTTGTGTAAATAGTGTTTTCTTGTTTGTTCTATTTTGATCACCCCTTTATTTAGGATGAGTGTGGACCTGGCCTCAGGTAGAAATGCCAGCCTTTTTGGCACACCGGGGGTTGGGTGTCGGTTCAAATGTAACCTGCAGTTTTTTAAAAATAAATTTATGTGGACTGCATTCGGCTGCCTTGTTTCCTTCCCTGAGCGCAGGGCCTCCGCCGGTCAAAAGTGACATGCTTTCACAGGGTGTCACAGGGCAAATGCAGCAACACATCGCATATCAGCATGAGCAATAAGAGGGGAGCCACAACTGTGGTTTACTGGATCATCACCAAGTTTTAAAGAACCTAACCTGCTGCTTCCAATGTGGCCGAACATCAATATTCCAGTCTTGTTAAAAAGCATTGAACAATGCAAACTTGCTTTAACTGCACAAAGTAGTGCTCTCAAATATAAATGAACATTTTTATTTTAGAGGGACCCCTTCAGTGAAAAAAAGTGTTGCGCAACATAAATATTTTATGTTATATTTGTAATCCACTGCTTAACACATGCATGATTCAATTGCAATGAGGAATTGGAATGGAGTGGGCCTGCAGTATTCAAGTGATCTTCAATTATAAACTGAGCTTTTCCGCCAAAACCTATAGACAACTAAAATGATGGTTTACCTTCTCTTTCCATTAAAGAATACGGCTTAATCTCTCCATCAGGCTTTTTTACTCTTCTCAACTGGGACTCTGTAAAAAACAGAAAGTACACTCAGCTCTGGATGGAAGGCTACATCTTCTTTTTTTTCACAAATTAAGTTTCACTCTTACCAGCAATGCAAAAAGATTAAAATGCATAAACTGGCCAGTTAAAAACCAGATTGTTATTTTGTAGCACATTGACATTAACAAGTGAAGTGCATTCTAAGTAATATGTTTATTATTTTTGCTACTACTATTGAAGAAGTTGTTCCATCTATCCAATTTCATTAAGTGTCATTGACATCTTCATACTTAAAGTCAAACACCAGCAGCAGAAGAAGCTTTTGAGATGTACAACTGTGGGAAACTGTGTATTATACTTATTCTATTCAAGTTATTTTTCTGTTCTTGATACAAAGTGCAAATAAATTTTTTTAGCTAATTATAAGGGAAGAAAGGAAACAGCATGACAATACTGAGGAACATGAGAAAATGAATAAGCACCTCCTAAAAAGCTGCATATCTTCTAATTTATAAGGAAAAACTAAATTGTACCTAGAAATTAGGCAAAAAAAAATTTATTAAAGCAAAAATACATTTTGAGTTGTTACCAAATAAAAACAGTCTTACATTAGCAGAATGGAAACAGGAAAAAAAATATTTTAATCGTGGTAAATGGTTAATTTAAATAATAATAATAATAATAATACAGTGAACTGAAACAAAGATATACAGAGGACAAATTTAAAGCAAATGGGTTTGTCACATTTAGAAAATGACCTTCATGGCTCTATTCATGAGCGAAATGTAACAACTGCCATAAAAAATAAAAAGGTTAAAAATTACCTGCTCTTTTGTGGAAGAAGTCCTCAAAGGCAACAAAGTTATTGACCTGCACACAGTGATAAAAAAGTTACATCAAACAATGACAATGTTTATTCTGAGAACAGAACATTTATATCACAGGATACATTTAATGGGGCTTCCTGCAGCTGTCGGACAACAAAACACCTCATGGATATTCCAGCATGTTCACCTCCTAACTAAATCGAATTAACAAATTAGTTGAACTTAACTGTAAGTTCCAGAAAAAGATTTATCTACTTGATCTTGATTGGATTTTTAGTTTGTGGGGTTCTTCCAGATTAAATCTGTACTGTTATGTTCCCATATAAAACAGTGACTTACTGAGTGAAAGAAACCACTGAGGACAATACAGGAAAATGTACCATCTTAATTCAATGAGCAGGAATCTTGTAAGTCTTCCCACTTTGCTAGTAAGTTGGATTAATTTCCGGTGGAAGTTGGAGTCTGCCAAGCCGCTGTTTCTTCACCTTGAGAGGAGCCAGTTAAGGTGGCATGAGCATCTGGTTAGGATGGATGTATCTCCCATAAGGTATTCCACCAGGAGGAGACTCAGAGGAAGACTCAGGACATGCTGGAGGGTGGCTGGGAAGAGGAATGTCTAGGCCTCTCTACTTAGGCTGATAACCAATCCAATCCAAGGATATTCTGACATCCTCCCTAATCTTTTGTCATATACAGTGAGAAGCAGAATGAGTGACCTAATCATATTCAGTATTTTCTTTGAGTGGGCAGGACTGACTGAGTGGGTAGGCGCAGCCAAGGTGTTGAGGGGATCTGTTTTGGTGGCCTACGTTCACATCGCTGCTTTTTGTGGATGATGTGGTCCTATTGGCCTCATCAGTCTACAGCGAAGCGAAGCTCTCGCTGGAGCGGTTTGCAGCTGAGTGTGAAGCAACCGGGATGAGGATCAGTGACTCCAAATTCAAGACCATGGACTTGAGCCGGAAATAGTGCCTTCTCTGGCTCAGAGGATGTCCTGCCCCAAGTGGAGGAATTTAAGTATCTCGGAATCTTGTTCACAAATGGGAGAAGAAGGGAGTGGGAGATCGACAGACAGATTAGTGCAGCACCTGCAGTGAAGCGGGTGCTATACAGGTCTGTCATGGTGAAGAGAGAGCTGAGTCAAAAAGCGAAGCTCTCAATTTACCGAAAGATTTTATTTCCTACCCTCATCTATGGTCATGAGCTTTGAGTCATGGCCGAAAGAACAAGGCCATGGATACAAGCGTTCAAAATGAGTTTTCTCCGTAGGGTGTCTGGGCTCTCTCTTAGAGATAGGATGATAACCTCAGTCATCCGGGAGGGACTCAGAGTAGAGCCGCTGCTCCTTCACGTCAAGAGGAGCCAGTTGAGGTGGCTGGGGCATCTGGTTAGAATGCCTCCTAGACGCCTCCCCCTGGTGAGGTGTTCTGGGCACGTCCCACCAGATAAGCAGGTCTGATTGATTGATGGACGGATGAACTGACTCATTGACTGACTGACTGACGAACGGATGGATGGATCAATTGGCATTAACCATGCCAATTGAGCAATGTTGAGCAATGATGTCCAAAACATTTGGTGCAGAATGGATGATGTATCAGATGTATAGATAGAACTATTCCAATAACTTGGGAAAAATTTGGGCAGGAAAAAGAATAATAACAAGAATTCCTTCAGATACAATAGGCCTTCCCAATGCTTTTGTTTCTCGGCCTAATAAAATTTAAGCTTTAAAAAATGTTAAAAATGGAAATAGAGAAGAACATGAAAGACTTTACAGGAATGAAGATTTTAAAAATCTTGTGAAAGTAACCTATATTTTATCTTATGTGGTTGTCAGAGAAAAGTAAAACCATAAAATAGATACTCACAGGACAGACATAACAGGTCTTACCTGAGGAACACTCTGCCTCAGATTGTAATGCTTGGCCAAGAATGCCAGCAATTTGGTGGAAGGTCTATCATATGCCAACAACACTGGCTCCACATTCTGATGCTACAGCAAAGAAAAAATGGACAATAATGGTTAGTCTGTAGCAGAAGGCTATTGTACAATAATAATCAGAGGAATATAATTTTTCTTCAGAAGTTTACATACATTTACTTAGTTCTTGGTAGAACTGCGTTAAAAATGCATGATATAGGTCAAACATTTTAGATATACTTGCACAAGCTTCTCTGCACAGTTTCCATAGCACTTAGCTTGGTTGTATGCTTGAGGCCATTAACCATTAATCACAGCTTTAAATTTCTAGCCTTTTTCTCGAGATGCTTCTTCAATATTTCCGCATTTATTTTGTAAAGAACACAGTTCCTCATGCAACAAAATACCCACACATAATCTACATTATTTTTATTATCTTATGACTTCTAGAGGTAACCTTCTAGGTGCAGAGGGATGACAGACTTCATCTGTATTACCATAAGATCCGCAAAGTTTAGAAAGTCTGTAAAATATGTGCCTAACAAAATCTACTACCGTTAGGATGGTAAATGGTGCAGAGGTGAAAAACATTCAATCAGTGATCCAAACTCTGGTACTAAAAACTTTAAGTATTTAAACCTTTTAGTTACTAAAAGGTTTAAGTATTTTGTTACAGTATATATGCATGAGACAGTCATTACCTTCTAGGAAGCTACTGTGTATGTTCTTCTTCAGCTGGAAAAAGAACATACACACTATCCAACCAGCAAGATGATTTTACTAAACAAGATGATAAACATTTCTTGTACTTCATAAAGTGGAACTATTTGCATTTATGTCAGTGTCCCCTTCTGTGTAACCCTCTCTTTGGGACTGTTTTTTTCCCCATTCCGGTTGAAAACGATTTTGTTCAACCAATATATGATCACCTAACTATGTCTATTTTAAATAAGTCTGAAACAACTATTTGCTAATTAGGATACAGAATAAGACCTGTTGATCCCCCTGCTGGCTCACATTCATCATTACGACTCTAATTTATATTTTATTACCAGATTTTTATGGTGAAACATCTAAAAGCTTTACCTGTAACATATAATTGAATAGTTCTAGCCCATAGCCATGTCGCTGTAAGTTTTCTGCAATGTAGAAATCCAAAACACACAGTGGCTCTACTTCGATGTGCACACCATTTCGATCCTAAAACAAATAAGAGTTAAAGAACTATGATTTGGTATTAGAAAATGAATAACTATGTTAAAATAAAGTTATAGACTCACAAGCAGAAATAACTTCTTGTAGCCAACCTTCAGAAATCCCACAACCACACCCCGTCCTCTGTGTGAAGAATACATGACAGAGAGCTGCTATCAGTGCAGAGGAACATGAGACATGTGGGTCTGGCATCAGCATAGAACCAAACTTCAATATATTTTAATATAATTAACATTGTTTTACAACAAAAGTTGCTTTAGGCCAGAATTCAAGTTATACTCATCCAAGTCCCCACAAAATGAAATGTGAATGAGATTAGATCTTATTCTGTAAGACTGCAGCCTCGATCAATCCAGACATACACTTCAGTTAGAGATAATATTAATAGTTTATTCACAATGTTGTATTAGTAAAAGAATTACATGATATCAAGAATTTGCATAATTGAAATACTATTAATGAAATGTTAATGTTTATATTAGTCATAAGTAGCCTACAGTTCTAGCTGACCAAATATATAATCAATATGCGGAGCACGAAGTCACGACTCCTGATCGGACCCTGCCAAAAATTATTTACAAGGAGTCATTTTTCCTTTGCAATATTATAAACACTGATTCTGATGATGTTCTTCAGAATATCTGAACTGTAAATAGTATTTATGAAATGTATATTGTTCCATAGGAAAGCCAAGATATTATAATAAATCTTCTGAGGGATGTTTTGCTTTATCCCGTTGAGCTGGACAAAGCAGAAAAATATTAAACTCTTGGAAAAGCTTTGCCTGAATCCTGTTGAGACGGTACAGATTACTCCCAGGGTGTCTATGTAACTAATTTAAATCAATTCTACCAGTTCTAATAAGAAAAATAGAATTATGTCCTAGACTTTTGGTCAGACTGCAAGATTTGGAAGAAAGAAAATGAGTGAGAGAAAAAAAACACATTAAATTAAATGTTATGAACATGTTCTAGGAACATGTACTGTATGAACACATCAGTCCATGAAACAAAAATGAAAAGGGGGTGAAAGCAAGGACATGGGGTTTACCGGCCGCTCTCTCCATCCTTCATCAGGTACAGCTGATGCTTCTGGAACTGCAGCTTGGAAGCACTTGTTATAGGAGCTGGGAGGTCTTGTGCCTGTAGTGGCACCAAAGAATAAACATGATTACATTCAAAAATGTCCATAAACTTTGCTTTAAGCATGATGCATGCGGCGATACCAAACTACCCAGCAGCATATTTGCAGTGAATTTATTGTCTAAGACTGAAACGATTCCTCGAATGATTCGAGTACCTCGATTATTAAAATTCCTCGAGAAAAATATATCTGACTCGAAGCTGCGTTAAATGATGTTTTATTAAGTAGCGCACCGTGTTCCGCCTGGATGATTATTTGTGGTGGGCAGCGCTTTTACTTCCGCCTATGACTTGTTGTGAAGTGCTTAGCATGCTTTTTGGGGAGAAATAAGGATTGTTGCGGTGCTCTGGGTGGATTACGACAGCTTTTGTTGTGTTGGAATCGGTTCGTGACGGTGTTGGGGTGAACGGTAGAAATGGAGCAGAGAGAAAGAGAGAGAAAGAGAGATCCGATTCCTTGGATAATTGCAAGTATATTCTATAAAGTACTCGATTACTAAAATATTATTTGACAACAGCCCTACTATTGTCAATATGTGATGTGGGAAACCATTTTTGTAAGAAATTAGAGAGATATTTGTTCATCAGAAGATCCTTTTACCTAATCAAAAAACTTCAACCCCCAAATAACCCCTTCACACAAAAAATCAAGAACTCACCTTTGCTGAGGCTTTCCCAAGTTCATCAAGAACTGTTGCAATTTTGACCCGAAGATCTGGCCTGTGAAGTTCCACCCAGCAAAACAAACAAGGAGGATCAGGATTCAGCTTCTACGCACCACAAATCTAGAATAAACTTCCAGAAAACTGCAAAACAGCTGAAACACTGAGTTTCTTTGAATCAAGAGTTGCTTTTGTACCACAATACAAAAAACATTGACCAAAATATTTGATGTGTATGATTTTGGTGATGGCACTCATTAAAAAAATGCATGTTTCTTCTATTGTGGCCTGTATGGAAGTTTCTTTGTAACTTTGCAGTTTTATTATGTAAAGCAGTCTGAACTGCAGGTTGCAGTTTGAGCAACATGGATGAATGGATAAATAGACAGATTGATAGACTTTAATGACCAGGTTTCTGGAACCTTCAAGAACTGCTGAATCCTGTCCAGACTTTAAAAGAAGGTGATTCAGCAGTGACCAGCACAGATAAACGGAGCAGTTATTTGCGTAAACACGTCGTCACATTTTAACCTACTTTTCTTTAGATTGGCGACTTGCAACAAGATTCTGGTCCAGAATGGAGATCCTCTCAGAGAATAACTGATTAATGTCAAAAGGAAACTCCATGGCGCAGACTGTGATATACTAGTGTAAGGCTGAAGGAGGTTAGCTAGCTGAGAGGTTTCAGTCTCACTAAGCAACCACTAAACAATTTAACGAGCTACTTCAAAGATATTCTCCGCTTAACGAGTCGAAACAGAAACACCACAACCCTTTAAGACTGAAATTTCTAATTCTACAAGAAACTAAATAATGCTGTTTCATCTGCCGGGGTTATTTACACCACTACTTCATTGTGTCGCTAAGGCACAGCGTCACTCCCAGTGTAACCGTAATAAGCCGTCAGCTATTTAAAGGACGCTCCTTGTTCTATTTTTGCAGACTTGCCATCAACATCTAAGGATCCGTCAGAGCAATGCACAATGCAGTTGTTACCATGCATAAATGGTAATACACAGTTCTATAAAATTAACTTTTTATTTCTTAGTAATTGTCCTTAAAATTGTAAAGGAGCTGCAAGTTCTGGTTTTACGGTAAATGAACAACAGGAAGAGGAAAGCAACCAGGCGGTGATTGATTCTTAGTTAATTTAGAATGTTTTAAAACATACATATAAAACAAACAAACAAACACACACACACACACACACACACACACACACACACATATATATCTTTGTTTTTTTGTAATGTTGGGGGGCATAATTTGGCAAATCAAGAAAACGATGCATCCTTTTCATGCCAACACAATGAATGCCCTTTTGTCTCTTCCTACTTACAAGCATACTGTAAGCGAAATATTTCAGAATAGCCATTTTCTTAATATAGTTTGTTCTCATTTTTTAAAACCAGATCTACTTTATTTTTTATTCCTGATAATGAATTTTGGTTATAAATCTTTGAAATGCTCAAGTAGGATATGCATAATTTAATTTATTCGAATTTAAAATGTTAACGCTGTAATACCCTCTACTTTTATTTGGGTTCTGGTGCCAGACAAATCTCCCTCTAAGCATGAAAGGCAAAGGAATCTTGTTTTGCAAAGGGCTGTCACACAAAGAACATGCACACGAACACCCCCCCACACACACACACACACTTATGGTTTAATGTTCTTCATCCTACATTGTAGGCCGCAAAGTTGCCACAAGGTGGAAGCAAATGTAACTAAAAGAGTAGGTTAAAATATCAGTTATAGGGTTTTAGTGTATAAAAGAGTTGGTCTTTTCAGGTTTGAAAATGCAAAAAAAAAGGCACCATTGCAAAATTTCCCCATAAAAAAAGAATAAACCTAAGTTATTAATAATTATATTCTCCTGAAAAATCCCCAATAGGTGCATAGTTTTTCAAATTTTTTCTTTGGTTTACGTTATTGTTTGTATTCTGATTATTCCTGGATTGTGTATTCTATGGCTGCACAGTGGCGCAGCTGGTAGAGCTGTTGCCTTGCAGCAAGAAGGTTCTGGGTTCGATTCCTGGCCCAGGTCTTTGTGCATGGAGTTTGCATGTTCTCCCTGTGCATGCGTGGGTTCTCTCCGGGTACTCCAGCTTCCTCCCACAGTCCAAAAACATGACTGTCAGGTTAATTGGCCTCTCTAAATTGTCCCTAGGTGTGAGTGTGTGTGTGTGTGTGTGTGTGTGCATGGTTATTTGTCCTGTCTGTCTCTGTGTTGCCCTGCGACAGACTAGCGACCTGTCCAGGTGACCCCGCCTCTCGCCCGGAATGTTAGCTAGGGATAGGCACCAGCACCTACCGACCCCACAAAGGGACAAGGGAGTATAGAAAATGGATGGATGGATGGATGTGTATTCTATGTTAAATAAGCCAGGGACACTGCACAGCTTTCGTAGTCATCAAGGATTTGGATTGTTTACATGAACAGACGAAATAACATGTTATATATGTCTTTTTTTATATATATATAAAACATGTAGCATCAAATTACCATCTCTTTGTGTGTTAAACTAAAATCTAACACAGGTCTATTTTAAACTGCACATCATTCAGTTTCTGTTATTACCATCTCCTACAGGTTGGTTTGTTCCGTACGCCTTAAAACCCTGCTGATGGAGAGGAGGAGGAGTTCTGAGTGGCTCAACTTAGTATCAGTCCAACCTTTATTTCCTGCAAATCCTCCCTGAAGCCACAACCCATTTCAATACTTACAGAAGAAACTAAGGAGTTTAATTTAAATTCTGAAAGTAGGCAGAATTGTATTGGTAGCCATCACAATAACATTTAGATATACACAGGTGGATCAAAAGATCCAGATGACATAATGGGAGTTGTGTTTATTTTTCCAAAATGTTCTCAAAGTACAGTACATGCGAAATATTGGCAATACTCAATGACTAGAGGATGTTAGAGCACCTAAAACATTCATTTGTCCAGATTTAAGTTCATCATTACAAAGTAACATCCACTCAGAGGTTGAAGGTGAAGGAAAAGTGGCAGAAGTAACAGGAGGAACAAAAGAACAAAAAGGAAGACACAATGGAAAGTAGATAAGACGAGAGATGGGGGGAGGCAGAAGAGAAGATACATTAATATCAAAACTAACATTTGGTCACATGAACAGCACATTTAGAATGGGGGAAAATAACACAAGAAATTGTAGGCTTTAACATGAAGACAGTAGAACAACTGCACATTATGTTGCACTGTAAGAAATGCAATGTTGCCGGTCCAGCAATGGAGTGGTGACTGAAGACCTGCCTTTTATCCGTTGGCCACTGGAGACAGGCATCCTGCAAGGATAAGCATGTTAGATAATGGATGTAAGAAATATGACAAGAAAAAATATATTTCTATCAAAAACCTTGAAAATATTTAAGCTATGAGACCATTCTGAACTATTTTCAGCATTAGAATACCAAATAGGAATTTCAGGCAAAGGTCAATGTCAATGGTTCCAAGTTGACAGTACTTGGAAACCATTAGTAACCACTATCTTCAACCACTAACAATAACCTAGTTATTGTTGATACAGCGGTTGATGAAAATTTATCTGACTTCCTGAACAGGCATGGGAAAATTACGAAAACCCTCAAAATAGATGACCCACAGTCTTCTTACAACAAAAATGGCATTGTGGAGTATAAGAATGGAGCTGCCTTGACAGCATTGAACCCTTACTTCCTTACACACTTGAGAGCCCAAAGTCCAAAGGGATAATGTTGGGATAATGCTTCAGCTCAAAAACTAAAAGATAAACCACTTTCATTCACTGAACTACTTCTACAGATGTGAGTTGAAAAATACAAGCATATAGCAAAAGAGAGCAGAATGAAAAAACACTTTGCTGCTCTGAGACCAAAAGTAGCCTCCTACACTATTGCCTCTGATCTCTCTGAGCCCACAATGCAAGACAATCTCACTGATGTGAGCCCAAAAATCTCAGTTGCACAGTCAGCTGACAAAACTGAAACCCCAAAAAGTAGTTCAACCTATTGTTTCCCAAAATGATCTTGTCACAGAACTAAAGGCACAAATTGCTGAGCTTCACAGCTATCTGGTTAAATTAAAATCAGCAAACCTCACCAAGAGTTAAGCTAAAACTAAAACATAAACTAAGCCTAAAGTTCCTGAACAAACAGTGACAGTCCAAACTGGAAAGAACTTGAAGCTTTGGTGTTGTCAATGTGGCATGGATGGTCATATTATTTCAGGATGCTCCAATGAGCTAAAGCCATCCACTGTTGCAAAAAACTTTCTAGAAAACATAAACATTTCTGAGTTTCAAAAGTCAAAAGGTTTTGAATTTTCAAACTCAGAAATGCTAGTGTTTTTTTCTATAACTTTTCTGAACATAATCTCACAATTTCTGAGTTTTTTGGCAGAAATTTTGCGTTTCTTTTTTTTCTATTTGCAGTGACTCTAATATGTTGTGGTATGATGGTCTTAGACTTAGCACAAGCTTTTAATTTGACTCTTGTTGCAGTTTGAACAATTCCATGAATTGCTGGCCTGTTCAGAATATTGTTTTTGTGCAGGGTTGCATACAAATGATAAATAAATCTCCTTGTGATTATCACATTATGATGTAATTATATTTTATGTTTTTGACAGTAAGTCATACATGGATTTGTTTATATGGAACAAAAGTCAGGTCTGTTTGGTAAACCAATAGACAGTTAATGTATAAATGGGCCCGTGTCACTTTGGACTGGAAATATTGGGCCCCGGGGTGAAAAGGATTAAGAACCACTATTTGATACTATCTGTACCAAACCTGTGTGATGCAAGTTTCCCCTCTTTGCTGTTGAGTACGAGAGTTTATTATGTTGTAGGTCACCCTTTTGCCCTTCTGTGCAACAGCCAGTTTAAACTGTTTAAACAGTTTTTGTCATGTATAAGATAGAAGACCGTCGCCAGTCTTGAGTAGATTTATGTAACCATGCAGCAGTGTGCATGTGAGCAGATAAGAAATAGAGAATCATTTTATCCATAACAATTACCTACTCTGTGCTACAAAAAAAGAATTGCTTGCATTCTAATTGGTTGGAGTGCAGCAGGAGGGACTTACTTGTGATAAAAAAAAAAAGGTGAGGGAGAATACACAATTAGGGGAAATAGAAAAATGAATCTAACTCTAACAAATAACTACACGCAACTAGAGTAACTTAGAAAGGACTAAAATGAAACACAAACAAAGATAATCTAATCAAAGAATGAGACAATAAGGCAAGCAGAAATCAAACCCAAAACAATTCAGGATCTGACAATAAATTGCTTTAGTTTTTGAAAATATATAGGTAATGGCAGTGGAAGAGAAGGTATGACTGAAAAAGGAAATCAAAGTTTAAGTTATGGCTAGTACTGTTGCAATTAAAATGTGTTTCATGCTTTGGTACAGGATAGCAACAGGTCCTGGTACATTTAAACTGATACATCATTGCTATCAGTTTAGCAGAGGGAAGCCTGATCAGAGGACAGCTTGAACCAAAGATCTGGGGAGAGTTTGATTGCATTACATAGTTTTGAATTTTTGCTGCTGTGGCAACACGGGGGTATAGATTTCGCTACTTTGGCCCCTCAACACAGGGCAACCCAGAGGTGTCATCAATGCCACCTTGAGAATTTCACCCAAGGAAATAGATCAATAAGGCACTACGGTTCGCAACCAATGAGAACAAGACATTGTTCCACGAAAATGCACTTTATTATTCCAAAATGTTAAAAGACAATTAAAATGTAAAGCACCACAATGGGAAGGGAGGTGAACAGTACCAAGGCTTACCAGCAGGGGGAGGGCAGTCCAGTATGGAGAACTGGTTTGTAAAAAATAAATAAATCAATCCAAATAAATCACCTCAAACACTTGTGAACAGACACTCTATAGTGAAGCAATCCCAACACCGGTCATTCGCACAGCACACAGGTCCAGTCTCCCTTCTGGCCCAACAGCAGGAGGATCCACTTGCCGGTGCTTCCTACTAGTAAATTAGTCATTTTTTGTACTGTGGGAGCTGCATGGGTGCGATGAAATACATACCCGTTTTATGTTGCCAACTTGTACTGGGAGGGTAGTTTATAGCCACAACACAGTACACAGGAGACTCCAGGCAATTTCTAAATTTAAACAATTTGGATCAACCACTGAAATTGCAGATCGTAAACAATAGGAGAAACAATACTTACTACTTGAGTAACGGCCACCGCAAGCCACTCAAACAACCTTCCCTCTGAAGCCCGACCAAATGCTGGCATGAAGGAAACAGGTGGGAGAGTCTCCCTTTATACACCACACCCACTGGGAAATAATTAGGGGCCAGGTGTCCTCAATCTTGGGGCAGGCCTCATCCTGCTACACTGTCACAAAAGAAATGCTAAATAATGTTAGAAGTTACATTTGAAACAATGAGATCACTTTTTAGGCCCTTTAAACTGTCAGTCTTTGCTAGATGTTAAGGTCCTTCACTTTTGAATGGGAGCAATGTCCTAAACAGTATTATTTTTTTCTCTTTCAAAGCCAACTGTGCAACAATCTGCATCTGTTCTAATGTAGAAAAATTACAGTATAATTAACATGCTGTAATTATAAATCCATGTGTAGAAAAAAAGCTGACAAAGTTCTGGGTCAAACACTCAACTAAGGTGGAAAATGAAAATGTAAAAGCTCCGTGGTTTACTTCAGAGTGAAACAGGAAACCACTGATTTCAGTTTCCTGTTGCCTTGTTTCATGCAGATCACAGAAACAACAGAAAGCACCCCACCTCTCCACTTTCCTACTCACCAAACAGGTAAAAGACTGGAGCTCTAACAGAAATCCTGCCACCTTATTATACAATTAGATGCACAATAATGGCACTTTATTTTATTTCCAAAAGAATCACATCATGATTTTTCACATACATGTGGGTTAAGGGGGATTACTGAAATATATATATGATTACAGTTGTTTTAAAAGAGATCAGATTAAGAGTTTCTTGCTCTTTTTACTGTAAATTAAATTATTTCAGTTTCACACAAAATTCTAGAACTGAGAAAGGACAATTCAGTGTTTGCTGTCAAGAGATAACAGAGACATCTATGCAGTTTTAGTAGTTTGGGGAAAAATTGGTATGCCTGAAAAATAACTATTAAGACCTCATTGAATCATTATTTTTTATTTTTCAGCTTTTGTTATATATTGGAAAATATAACACATTTCTTGACAGCAGTCAGCTTCTGGTATACAAAGACTGAAGAAGTCTTGTGACTTTTGAAGACAAATCTTCAAAAGGTCTCCCCTAACCATGTAGTCGTGGTTTACACAAATGTTCATGTGTAGTTTGAACAAAACCCTGAAGGTTTCCCAAGCATTCTCTTATCAAGTCCTAATACACATGAAAAGAGTTTGTGGAAATAAACATACATATTGTCAATTTTGTCTTTTTCTTATGGCTTACACGTTGATGAAACATATTAGATCAAATTGACTTCTGTTTCATTAGTAATCATATTAAGATTTAAGTATACTGGATTGGATGTCGTTGGAGGTGACATAACCGAGTTCTATGTCATTTGAATTTATTGAATCCAGTTTACTTCCTGTGTAAGGAATTAAACAAATGATTCAGTCATGTGGGCCATTATTAGCTCTTGATATCTCATTTTGAATCTTGTGAGTGAAAAAAATAGATACTATGGAGAAAAGCTTGACTGACAAAGGTATAATTATGTGAGAAGGCTGAAGTCAGAGGTATAATTATTACTATGTCATCACACTAATGATTATCTGCCTTATAAAGCTGCTATCTCTTTATGGTTCTGATCAGTCATATTTTTTTGCTCTTTATCATTTCAAAGAGAATAAAATCTTTCAGGAAACACATGGGGTTTTCCTTATCTGCACAGAAGTCTACATTGACCTGAAAAACTTCTTTGTCTCCTTTTATGTGGTTGGCATTGTTTCATGATAAATGATTCATGACTGATTCCCCTGAATTGTCATTGGCAATGAGTACAATGGATAAAATTAACCTGAATTAAAAAGGGCAACGTCACTCTGACCAATGAAGGAGTAGGATCAAAGAAACAGTCTTACCTCGGAGGTTTTGAATGAAACCTTTTTAACACTTTCTACATTTCAATTCTTGTTTCTCAAGATCCAGAGTTGCTTAAGCAAAGGAAAACAAAAGAAATGTGTCATCTTGGGAGTTTTTTTATATTTTTGTATTTTTTGTGCTTTTATATTTATCTAGGCTTAATTTTTTGGTTCAGTTTTCTGCTTGGTTTGTTTTCTTATTCGATTGGTTTATAGAACAGAATAGAATATATTTTATTGGACCCTAAGGGGAAATTGCTTATTCTTTGACAAGCTACTCCATCTAAGGTGTTAAATATTAATAATATAAGTATAGTCATAAGAGACTATACTCTTATGTATAGTCTCTTATGTATTGGCTAGTTTATAATATATATATTAATTTATAATATATATATATATAATAAACTAAGAGTATACAGTAATCTATCACTCATATATATATATATATATATATAAAAGGGTGATGTAAGCAATTCAATATGACTCAATGTAAATAAATAAATAATTATTATTTATTACAAATTATTCCTGGGGCTGCACAGTGGCACAGTTGGTAGCACTGTTGCGTTGCAGCAATAAAGTCCTAGGTTCGATTCCTGGCCCTGGTCATGCGTGGGTTCTCTCTGGGTACTCCGGCTTCCTCCCACAGTTCAAAAACATGACTGTCAGTTAAATTGGTTTCTCTAAATTCTCCCTAGGTGTGAGTGTGTGTGTGCAGGGTTGTTTGTCCCGTCTGTCTCTGTGTTGCCCTGCGATGGATTGGCGACCTGTCCAGGGTGACCCCGCCTCTCGCCCGAAATGACAGCTGGAGATAGACACCAGCAACCCTCCAAACCCCACTAGGTACAAGGGTGTAAGAAAATGGATGGACAAATTATTCCTTGGTTATTGTTGATTTTCCCAGTTAGTGTTTAAAGCTCCAGTTTATTCTCCAGCTTCTTAATGTTGCCACTCCTCTATGAACAAGCAGTTCCTTTGGATCACCAAAGGAACTGTTAAACAGTTCTATGTCCCTTTAAACATTTGAGAAGCAACTCAATGTTCTTGTGGTTCTGACCACACAGAAGTTCATATAGTCAGTCACACACTCAGTCCTGGCACTGATGTTATCTCCATGTGGCAACTGTTTGTTGCCCAAACAGTTGCTTCAAAACAAGCCTTGAGGGGCTCTTCTGCTTCCTGTGACCATTTCCTAACAGCCATCTTTCTAACAGGTAGAAGCTTCACCAGAGGTTTGTATTCAGAGCAGAGAAAAGGATTATGATCTGATTTCCCAAGAGGAGGTCTCGGTTTAGAGACATATGCGTCCTTGACATTAGCAAAAAACAAATCAAAAGTCTTGTTTTCCCACTTGGAGCAGCTGACAAATTGGTGAAAAGTTGGCAGTGTTGAAGAGAGTAAGGCACGATTAAAGTCAACAGATATTGCCACAAATGCATTAGGGTGTTGTGTCTTAGCAACAACAGAACTGATGACATCACATGCATTATTGGCAACAGCTGATAATGGAATGCCAAACTGATGAACTCTCTTGGTAATCAACATGGTTGGACACTTACTGCCAAGAGTTCAATGTTTGGACTCCAGAGACGACACTTCACAGTAACGTGTCCTGATGACACCATCTGTTGTTCACAAGCACTACTAATCCACCTCCCTTCCTTTTCCTGCTGTTTTTTTAAATCTCTGTCTGCGTGTATAGTTAGAAAACCTGGCACATAAACGTTGGCATTCTACCCGGAAGACATGTCTCCATAAGCTAGCACAGCTAACATGGACTACATCTGTAGTCTGTAAGAAGGTTGGTGTGAAAACAAAGAAACATATATGTAGTTGTACATCATAAGTAAAATAAAAAACTAAACAAAAAAACAACAAATTCAATCAACAAATTCTAATTTTTGAACCCACATGCAGATCAAACAGACAACAGGGGAAAGGTTTAGTAAATGTATTATAAAGTAATTGGTAAACACATAGACTGGTCCAAGGGGTACGTGGTTCAGCGCTGGCTTCTCTGGGTTTCTGGAGCACAGGGAGACAGGAATGTGAATACTGGTCCTGGCGGAAATGACAGCGGCGGCCGAAAGGTCCGTTCTTACTTGAGAATGGTTGTAGTCAGAATCAGGGGGGAGGACGTACGGTATCACCGGAGTCTGGTGCTTGCCGGCTGGGGAGATGGAGCGGGTGAGAGGCTGCTGTGGAGGGCGGACAGGTTGGCTTCAGACCCAGCGAAGGAGGAGTGTGGGGAACAGCTGCCGACCAGGAGATCTAGGAGGACGGGGAACTGGAGAAGAGGCACAAACGAAGAATCACTAAGATACTATTTACAGAAGCACAAGAGAGTATAACTGGGCCTGGAGTACCATTACTGGCTAACGCTCTGGCGCTGAACTGTCAGCAGCTCTCCACTCATATACTCCTCCAGCTGATTGGATGAGCAGCAGGTGTGCTGGGTCCCAGTACCATGGGCCCCCAGGATGACCCAGCCTCTGCCGCTCCCTCTGGTGGAGAAAACCCAAACAACCACCCCAGCTCCAGATCCCAACACCACCAACTTACCAGCAACTCAAAAATGCTTTAGCATCTATTATACATTTTAGGGGAGCTTCAATCTTTCATAGTTTACAGTAAGATGCTGCAAATTGTCTTTAATTTGTGGTGGAGAATCTTATGCCATTATCTGGGGACTTTTTTCAAATTTGGGGATGATTGTGCAAACAAAAATTCTTTACAAAATGAAAAGAAAATGTGGCAATCTGTGGTTACAAATGCACAATAATTAGTTTTTATTTGTTGCCAATAGTGAAACCAGGGACTTCAGGATCAGTTAGGATACTAACTGATTAGGATACTAAAGAGCGAATCTAAAACAGTGACATGTTTCAACAGACAAACTCTACAGAGAATTGCACATAAATCTTATAATCCAGGACTTTCTTCCCTCAAGGCAATAAGGCTAATGAAAGCCCCACTGTGCAGGTGGAGTATACAGCAAATATTAAAAGACAAGTTTACCAAATGGGCTGTATGGTTGTCCATCTGATATAACTTTTGCTTTGCAGCAAGTAAGTCCTCAGTTGGAACCTGGCTTGTGGTCTTCCTGGATACAGTTTGCATGTGCTCAAAAACATAGCTGTTAAAATGGACTGTCTAAATATAGTTGCAAGAATAAGTGGGCATGGCCAGTGGATCAGTGAATGTTTGTGTGAATTTAGATTTTAATATTGCTTACTTTAGATAATGGGCTTATCATGGAAATTCAATTAAAATGTCCCCAGTTTATTTATGGGGTGCTAATTTATAACATTATTATTATAAGTACATTATTAATTTAGAAATTAAAACATCTTAATAAAAGACCCGATCCTCTCCCCAGAGTCACAGCACATTTCACTTCATTTTATCTTCTTCACAAAAAGATTTCACAGCTTATCTGTAAGTCATCTCAGGCCACCATACACTGACCAAAAGGGGAATCTTTTTGTGAAGAGGAAGATGAGAAGAACAGAAAATCTGCTGTAATTTCCTACGTGACTCTGGGGAGAGTATCAAGTCTTTTTTTTAAGATGGCGGAACTTTACTTGTACCATTTTTAGAAACAGGAAAAAGCAATATGATGTGGCACAACAAAAAGGGATTTTTTGTCAAATCAACTTAAATCCTAATTTAAAATAAGGAAGAAACTATGTTTGAAAGTGAACTGAGACCACAAGATTGGCAGATTGTGGAAAGAACACATGTCTTTCACATCCTTCCTGTGTTGTTGTCAGGTATCTCCCCTCCTACTTACATCAGTAGGAGGGGGGCACATCACTGGAAAAGTATGTTTACTCATTCTTACAGTGACATTTGAATTCATACAATAATAGAATACCGGTGTTTATGGTTAATTTTGATGGACTTCCTACACATCTTCTCAAAACGCTTCAGCTTAGTGTAACTTTCATGCGTGGATCACCGCAATATATCTTTTTTAAAGCTTAAAATAAGTTATGATTATGTGAACAGTGTGTGTGGTTCCAGTTTACAGCATTTTAATAAAGCCATTGATGACGGAAATTAATTATTTTAATCAACAGGAAATAATTACTGCATTATCTTGACATTTTGACATAATGCTGATGGTGCATCATAAGATCTTACAGTGGGACATTTATGACTGAAATCACCAAACAAAAATGAATTAGCATTCATGACAGTGAGGTACAGTGTGTATGGAAAGTATTAAGATCCTTTTAAAATTTGAACTCTGTCACTGTTTCATTGGAGACATTTGTTAAAATCAAAAATGTTCATATTATTTTCCATGAATTTAGACTCAGCATTTTTTATGACCTTTCTGTGTATCACTGTTCCTGCTGTGATCAATGCATTATAAAATGACAGATGTAAATCTCTGGATTGTGCAATCATATTTGCACAGCTCATTGTGCCTAAACTTTTAAAGTTGTGCAAGCAGTCATCAGCTGTTTTATTTTGGTTCTGAGTTATTTGGTAAAATTTCTGTCCTCTGATGGGGAATTTTGCAAGATTATTTGATTCTTGGTTTCTTTTTTCACATTAACTTATAGAAAGTTTAACACTATGGTCACCTGAATCTTTGCTGCATTTAAAATGTTATTCTTCCTTTAACAGCAAAGCTTTTGTGGCATTTCTTGTAACAATCACTATTTTGTTATCATAAGTTGTCTAAACTACTGCCTGAAGTATGGCAGTAGGATAACAGTTCACCCTGATTTGCAATTGTTCTGCAGACAGCTGTGACGGATGCAATGTGTTTTACTAAAACTATTTCCAATGTCTGTAACTTTTATCCATATATTTATTTTATTCTAACTCTGTTTTGAGACCCATGCAGTCCCTGGCAGTTAACAGTTTGATATTCCACATTTTACTGAAGATGACTTTGACTTGTAGACATGCTTAACAAGGGAGCTGACCAGAGAACCCTTGAGTGACAACTGTCTCTTCTTTAGATCTTGACACATTTCTCTATATTAAGTTAAATATGTCAGGCCAGAGGCCAATAAATTGACCAATTATCAACATGATAATTGGTCAAAGACTTTAATCAATTATCAAATATATCAATGTCTTGAGAATTGCCAGTGATAATAAAAAGATCAGTAAACTACATATTCTTATTCTTCATTTAAACATTTATTTCATAATGTATCCATAAGTGGATTTATATATTTAAAAAAGCACAGACGTGGTTAGGTAAACTTAGAATAAGTGCAGAAAATGATTGGTCCAAAACACAATCATGAGACTATGATAGATTCATGATGTTTTCTGTCAAATATTTAAACTCAACAGCTGATCAGACCAATGATAAGAGCTAAGTTTTGCTCATAATTGAGATACGTCAGCCTGTACCCTTAAGTTACCTTTCACTATCATTTTATTGCTACATTGTTTCTTATTCTATGTTCTATGTACCTGTTACACATTACAATCAAATGGCTCACCTCACTAAATATCTGTACTTTATGATAAATAAATAAATAGATAAATAAATAAACCATCATAAAACGAAGCACAACTTTACACTTTTGTTGAAAGTCACAGGTGGACTGATGAGCTGTTACTTCAAATTTAACATCCCTTTTCCTTCTGATCCCTCAATGTGGTGAGAGGAATTATGATACATTTGAGAACTTTTTTGTTCAATTATCAAAAATATTTTGATTGATAATATCATAGTTATTTCATGCCATTTCAATGTGATGCAGATGGAATATAAATGACAACATTAAGCATGAATTAAACTTAAATTGTTCTATGACCACAACTACCTGAGACTATCTACACATTTTCACGTAACATTGACTTCACTGAGTTTCTATACAATCGTTCTCAGGGTGTTTCCCCCTTCACACACAGGGAATAAGGGCTTCCTACAATAGAAAAAAGTATTTCCTAATATAGAAAGTACTTGTTCACTGTGTGTGTGTGAAGGGGGAAACACCCTTCACACACACACGCGCGCGCACACCCACTATGCCCACTACGCCCACGCACAAACACAAACACACGCAACTTGTATAATGAATATATAGTATTCAAGTTGAACTGCTAAGGTCTTTCTTCTCAATATCCGTATGTTAAACAGGGGTAACTAAAATGTTGTTGCATTATCTGGAGGAGCTATTCAGACCTCTGACTTAAAGGAAGACTCTATTCCAGATGCATCATAGCCTTACATTAAGATCTGTCTATTTCAGACTTTGGGAAAATGACATATTTCTCTCTCTGAGTAGAAATCAGAAAGAGTTCATTTTTACTACTGTAACAGAATTTATGCAGACACAAAGTTTTTGTGATGTTTTTAAACACCTGTTAATCACAATGTGTGTGTGTGTGTGTGTGCGTAAAAGAAAGAGCAAGTGTTAGATTCTGCTAACTGTGTGTGTCTGTTTTGTGGTATAAAAATGGTTATGACACAGGTCTGTCTGTGTGGTTTAGGTATAACTCAGTCAGAGGTTTGTGTAGGCGTGTTCTGGTCCATATGAGCCTCCCAGGTTCTGGGTCTCTTCCTTATCAGCTCTCCACTTATTCACAATAAGTGACATCACTGGAGTTTCCACCAAAAAAAGCTTTTAAAAGAGCATCTCACAATGTCAGATAAGAAGAAGAAGAAGAAGAAGAAGAAGAATAAGAAGAAGAAGAAGAAGAGGAGTTTACAGTTTGACTTGGATTGAAAGTAAGAATTTGCTCAGAACAATGGACAGTGAATTCAGGGTATTAGTGGATGCAGATGCCAGTACAGGGACAAGTGATCGGACATCCACGAGAGTCAAAATATTTCAAATGTCCAGATTTACCTTGGCCCTGATGGCTTTCACTTTCTGCCTTGCTTCTGGTGGTGCTGTTTTCCTCTTCTCTAATGCTCATGTCAAGGTGAGTGTTATCTTCAAAAAGATTCAGAGGCCTGCAACAAATAGTTACTGCATCATCTGATCCCACCAATGCTAACAGTGTCTCTTTATCTGTCTTCTGACACAGAGAGCAGGATCAGACGAGGGAAGCTCTGGTGGGTAGTTCTCCTTAATTCTTTGACACATTCAACTTTTATGAGGTTGTAGTTAACAACAGCATCTATTGTCTAATCTATGTTTCACAAGTAAATATTATATACCTGAACTTTTATGTATTGTTTTGTTACTTAGGAATTTGTTCCATAAAGAACTAATGTCCTAGAAAAATGCTATTTTGCATCCAGAAGAGGGCTGACATTTTTTTCTCTGATTTTACAGCTTTTCATCACGCCTTAAGGCAAATTTCAAACAAGAGGGCAGCCATTCATCTAGAAGGTAAGAACCAGGCTACTGCAAGTGAGGGGGGGTGAAAGGGGCTTGATTCGCTGTCACTTTTACCCTTGGTG
Source organism: Phalloptychus januarius (assembly GCA_902982915.1). NCBI lineage: Eukaryota > Metazoa > Chordata > Actinopteri > Cyprinodontiformes > Poeciliidae > Phalloptychus > Phalloptychus januarius. The sequence continues at coordinate 735,867 of CADWAE010000073.1, forward strand.
CCCTCAGTGCCCTTTTTGGGTTTTTTTGTTTTGTTTTATTTTTGTTTTGTTTTCAATAATATATTTATTTTTTATTTTAAAAATTGTCTGGACAATAGTATTTAAATAAACATAGCAATTCATAGCAACTCTGAATGGCTTCTCAGTTCCTCTGTCTCCATGTCGTTATGACACCAGGTCAGGATGAAGGAGGGGAACTGTGCCCTCCGTCAGATTATGGACAAGAATATTTTGTTTTTCAACATACACTTATGAATAAAAACATAGGTCTGATGTTGAAGTTTTTATTTATTTTAATAATTGTCCTCAAAAAAAGTGGGAAAAAACCCTCCTCACCCCTAAACACAGAAATGGTTCAGCTGCAGGGAAAACTTCTGACTTTAATGTTTTCATTCCGCTCCAGTGCTGGACTAAATGCCCAGTTCGCTACAGGTAGCCTGAGTTGGTCTCACTGCTGTGGGTCAGAATCAGATATCCTGATACAAAGAAATGATAACGTGGCTGTCACCATGAATCCAATAATAAGTGAAGCAGAGAGCACCTTTTAGCTCTGTGCTTCACTTTAACCTAACGTTACTACCAGGCAGCTTCACACTGCTGCTGACAGATCAGAAAAAATGTATTCATTAAGATCGGGCAATCAAAACAGTCTCTGTGGAGCTTGTTACAAACTGAACAATCAGTAAACAGAAAAGCCTCGTCTTACGATCTGTCCCAGGTACTGCCTTATAAATGAAATCTCCTCATTAGTCCCTCGCATCCAGTAGAGCGATTTGCAGCGCAGCAGAGTGGCTCTAGCTCCTCATGCAGGGCTGGGGTAGAATCTGATTTACTCCCCCTCCTATAAAGAACATCAGCATCACTAACAGTGTTTGTTTAAAAATAGATTTAGGGAAGTGAGTGAGAGGGGGCCCAGGTTAATTGACCAGCTTAATATCATTTACTGATGATTGGTTATTATTACTGTGTTGTATTTGTGAACAAACTCAGCTCAAATACAAAGATTAAAGATAGCGTCAGATTGTAGCCATGGTAACATATCAATCAATCTATATGATTTTTTTGTACTTAAGATTAGGGTTAGACAAAGTAAACTTCCTAATTAATTCCTAAATGTACATCTTTATTCTCTGCTGAAACTATTAAATAAAAATAATAGCATATTATTCTCAACAAACAAATGTTAAAGTTTTAGATCTATGGTCTGTGTTACAATTCAAGCATTTCTAGGGGCCCTGGACTGTAAGTAGACCTTTGATAGATTTTTTTAGGTCGACCTATGAAGACACTGTAACAGTAATCAGCTAAACTTAAATGCATGGATGTTTCTCAAGATCTTGTTGAAAGACAAAATCTAATGACAATAATTTCTCTCAACCTTACAATTCTAGATCTCTCAGAGATGCTTATGTAGAAAAAATATGTAGAGCTAACCCCTCTGAACTTTTTTGATCTTTAAAGCAGCCTGCAGCAAAGTTCCTATGGAAATTAAACAGTCAGATACTATTAGGGTCTATTAATATCTGAAATAGATATTAATAGACTATCTATTATTTTTATTATTTCATAGCATGCTTCATAATCAGCAACATTCTCTCCTATGGTCTGTCTCAGATCAACACAGTCCTCCAGCACTGTCAGCAGCATTATACCTACCAGGGAAAACACATACTAAATTTGCTTTGATTGTCCCCACATGATATATGATCCATATAAATATTAGATTCTTGATTAATATGGGTTGTTATTTTGTTGTACAGTGTTTTAAGATCTTGCTTTTTAACTATGATGCCCTGCCCCTCCAAAGGTCTCTGCACGACCCTGGTAAGAACAAACTGCCAAGTGTAGTTTACAGCTACATTAAAACCCAGAGGTGAACAATACGTACATAGAAGATATAGAAGGACTTTGCGAAATGAGTTTTTTCCCCCATAATTAGATTTACCTCTGGTAGTTTTTCACTGTCTACAAGAGGATAATATAAGTGCAATAATCTGATATTTGGGTTAATTTTCTTGCCTGTGTTTTAAACAGGGGAACACGACTCCACCATAAAGACGTCAGTGAAGTGGATGAGCAAAGTGAACCAGGCACACTCTCAAGAAGGACTAGAACTAAAAGACAATGAGATTCTGATTCCTCAGAATGGCCTCTACTTTGTTTACAGCCAGGCGTCCTTCAGAGTAAGCTGCAGCAGCAACGCTGATGACCTTACTTCCAATCACATGATCCACCTGAGTCACACAGTGAAACGCTGGTCCAAATCATTTGGCACTAATGATGAGAAGTCCTATCGGACCCTCTTGCATTCAGTTCGTACCGCGTGCCAGGGTTCGGCCAGTAAGGATCCAGACTCAGCTGGTAGCTGCTTCTCTGCAGTATATATGGGAGCAGTATTCCATTTAGAGAGTGGGGACAGACTAAAGACGGTTATGGAAGAGAAGATGCTTGAGAAACTTGAGGAAGATCCAGGGAAGACTTATTTTGGTGTTTTTGCCTTGTAAAGAAAGTTTGCAGAGGGCAGTAAATTATGACATGAACATACATGTGGTGGCAGAGTAGCACCACTACTGCTTATTGTGGAACAAAAGTTTCTGTTGCACAGAACCAAAATAAACTTTTGTTTTGTTTTACATCTACAGATCAGCCAGTAAGTGATGAGTAATGTCTGACATGTTGGTCTGTAATCCAGGCTACAGAACTATTTACTAAGATATGTCATTTTTGTATCACTTATGTTGTGTGTTTTTGTTAACTAATTGTTTCACTATAGACTGGCAATGATGCATAGACTTATTTATTTATTATTATAATTATAATTATTTTATTTATTTAAATATTTATTTATTTTTTTCTCTTATTTTGTAAGTTGGTGTGTTTTCCTGTTGACTAAGTCATGTTATATAATACACCATACTATATATATGGTGTACTGTTTTGTTTCGGTGCAAAGCATTTGAATAAATATTTTTTGCAACGATTACAAACTCTGATGATTATACTTTACTATAATAGCCTTGTTCTCACCTGTTTATCGCTTCATCAACCAGTCAGGATGAGGTTTTCGTGCTTTTTTTAATACAGAGGGATTTCTGGGAAGACTGCAGAGGCTGCTCTTTTCCCAATGAAACCACTGACCTGCCAGAAGAAAAATGCAGTTAGCAAACACCAACTAAAAATACATAGACATATAACAATACAGAAGCAGGAATGCTCCCACATAGCTTATTATAAAATAGATATTCTAAATGTTGTGGACAAAGAGAATGCTATATGGCTTTCTTAGCTACTGATGTTACTAGTCTTTTTAAGGGCCATGAAAACAAACTGTGGAGGGTTAATTTAATCCAGTATAAAACCGTATTACCAAATTAGCCAAGACAAATAGCTAGCTTGTTAGCTATGATGCTACTAGCATGTGCTGGAATAAATAAATAAATAAAAATCAGGTTTTAGATGGACTAGCTGTGTTCAGAGCAACAACAGCTCTTGGGTAGAAACTGTTTTTTAGTCTGTTTGTCCTTTATTGCCCTGAAATGCCTCCATGAGGGCAGGAGTCTGAAGACATGGTGATCCGGTGTGAGGGGATCTTGATGATGCTGCAGACTCTCTGGAGGCAGCGGGTCCAGTAGATCTCCTCTAGGGATGGAAGAGGACAGCCAATCAATCTGTGTTCGGCATTTATGACCGTCTGGAGCTGTTTCCTCTCTGCCGCAGTGCAGCAGGAGAACCACAGCGAGGCGCCATGGCTCAACACCAACTCCATAAAGCAGCAATAGAAACTCAACCCTGGAAGGACATCAAGACCTCAGTTCTCAGGTTGCTCTTCCTGAGAATCCTCAGGAAGTTCAGTCTCTGCTGTGCCTTCTTCAGGACTGTTGTGGAGTTATCATTCCAGGTCTTCTCTGATGTAGGTACCAATGTAGGATGAAGTTTGGCATCATCTCAACCCTCTCCCTATATATAGTGATGGGCAGAATGTCTGGTTTACACTCCTAAAGTTGACAATCAGTTCTTTTGACTTGGAGGTGTTCAAACGGAGGTTGTAGGTGGTGCACCAGAAAAACAGTTGTTCCATCTCCTCCAGAGATGAGCCCCACTACTCTGGTATCTTCAGCAAACTTTATGATGGTATTGTTCGGTTGGATGGGGCTACATTCATGGGTGTAGAGGGCTTAGCACATAGCCTTGTGGAGAGCTTGTGCTCAGTGCTGAGGAAAGGTGGGATCCTACTCTCACCCTCTGGGACCAGCCTGCCAGGAAGTCCCCAAAGCAGCAGATGTTGCGGGGGAGATACAGGTTTCCCAGATTCCTCATCAGTCTGCTCCGAATTATGGTGTTAAAAGTTGAGCTGAACTCCAGGCAGAGCAGCCTCGCCTAGCTCCTTTGCTGTTCCACATGTGTCAATGTGGTGTGCAGAGCGGTGGCGATGGGATCCTCCGTAGATCAGTTGGTTCTGTATGCAACTGGTGAGGGTCGAGTTTGGGTGGCAGACGAGAAGTGCTGTGACTCTAAACCAGTTTCTCAAAGCACTTGATGATGATGGAGGTTAGTGCCACTGGCTTGTAGTCATCGTGACATTGAGATCAATTTCCCCCTTTGCCTGGAACACACACTGCAGCCAGAGGTGGATCCAATCATTTTCATGGTGCTTCTCAGTAAAACAACTCACATAATCATACCAACAGCTGCTGTTAAAAAAACAAACAAAACTCTAAAATAAATAAACTGGGAAATAAATAAACTTGTATGGGACTCCACTTACATGGTTTTGTGGGGTTTTTTTTAATTAGCAAGAGAATCAGTCTTTTTCCAACTTTTGTCATATTAATTTAGCCTGACAAATAGCAAATGCTTTTGTCTAAAGAAAAAATACAGTTAGTCAATACAATTAATACGATGAAACTTTTTGATATTACAATTATTAAAAATATTGAGTATGACTTAAAAATTCAATAGAGAACAGTACATCTCGTGTAACAACATGAATTTTCAGTTGGTTACAAGGCAAGATATCTATTTACATTTGTTTCCTAGGAGTGTTTGGTTCGGAAATTTGTTGACAGTCCCTAAGTGAATCTCCGAACGCTTGAAGAGGGTAGAGAACGGGTAGGGTTAGGGTAGAGAACGGCTGGCGGAAATGGAGTTCATAAATCGGATCAACCTTGAGATAGGTGCTGGTCACTCCGCGGAGCGCGAATATCCAAATTGAAAACAACTTCACTGCGGTAGTTTTGACGGCACAAACAGAACACTAACGAAGTAGCCCACTTTGGTTGGTTTTGGAGCAAAATGGGGGATGACCACTGGATGACCTAAAAATAATTGTTAATATCTCAGAAACCAAAACAGCACAAACGAAAACTATAACGTCACAAACTTGCACAAACGGAGCCCTAACCACTCAGGCTGGAATTTTTCACTCGGGTGGGGTGTCAGCTGACCACGTTGCTAACCTCAGCTGCCTTTTGCCTATTTAACTCCTACTCAAAATAGGCTGTGACGTGGCTAGATACGTGGGCGGCTTTACGCTGTGACGTGGCTAGATACGTGGGCGGCTTTACGCTGTGACGTTAACTCTAATTTGTTTTGCAGTTAGCATCATTTGCATCAACTTCTTCACTAAGTGAGCAACTAAGGTGCATTTACTTAAATATTTAAGATAATTTTCTTTGTTTCAGAAAGGATTTCTGAGGTGAATTTAAGCCAAAGATCTAGCAAAATGAGTTTCTTATCTGGAGCTCTAAACCTTATTGGAGCTGGACTGGGATTTTACAATATGACTGAGTCCAATCTAAGACTCAACACTGACTTCAGTGTCTTAAAGAATTTTGGGATTCAGCAGAAAATTGAAAGATTGATCTCTTTCTCTCCTAACACACAGCAGGATAACTACTCCAAAATAACCAGGATGGGGTTAGAGGAGAAAACCAGAAGATTCAACCCAGGAGGGCCAATGACTGGCATAGACAATCAGAAAAGAGGAAATATAGGAACTGAAACTAGACACAAACCTTTGACACAAACTGAATTGAATGCTTTTGAGATCATTTTGCCTCCAGTCTCCTTGGCAGATTTCGTGAATCGAAACTGGAACCAACAGAAGCAGGAGTGTCCACTGTCATTGGTTGTGGACTCAGCTGAGTTCCTTTCTCAACAAGGAACCAGGACATGTCCAAACCAGGCTGTTAAATGCCCTATCACTTCTCAAACTTACAAAGAAATGGATAGTGAGAATAAAAAGATAATGGGAATAAGTGTCAAACCAAGGGATGGAAGCAGTTCATCTACATCTGATGTTGTGGTGATTAATTCATCTTCTTGTGAAGTAAATAAAAATTCAGGAGAACAGAAAGACCAAGAAACTACAGCAAAGACCACAAACAGAGATGAGCAAACTGACAGACTGACAGTTATACAAAAGGAAAATGTGAAACAAGAGAATCTGGTGTCCAAACTTTCTTCTAACTTTATCTGTGTTGCTGTTTGTCTTTATGAGTCTCAAAATGATGATGACGACCAGCAAATGTCCAGGGATCAAGCTGAACCTGAACTTCCTGCTCATAACTTGAAATGGCCATGGAAGTTTTTTAAATACATTGAAGGTATTTTTGGCAAAGCTTGCAAAGAAATGTCACAATTTTTAAACCAAGCAAGAAACAGTATTGTGGCCACATTTCAAACAACAAGGATCAGATTTGCAAGTTTTTTAAACACAGCTCAAATGACCATTCAAAACAGAGTGGTACTGTTCTTAAGCAGAGCCAGAGAAAGAATAGATGCTGCCTTTAACACTGTCAGAACCGGACTCATTGCTTTTACTAACATTGCCCTAACAAACATCACGGAAATTTCCCTAGCAGTCAGGGACAGAACTGAATTGATGTTCTTTCGGCTACTAGATGAACGAGTTCGTTTACGTGACAGAGTCCTTGAGCTAAGTTGTGACTTTAGTCTGGCAATAGTTGAAGGCTGCCAGGGTGTTTTCGACGTCTCCTTCACATTTGTTACTAAAGTATTTCAGTCAATTGGGACATGTCTTGCATACCTTTTAAACCAGACCATAACGAGAACCAGGACTGCATTTGACACAACCAGAACTAGAATCATCGCTTTTACCAACATGGCCTTAACAAATATCACAGACAGTATGCAAGCAATCAGAGATAAAACTAAATTGATATTCTTCTGGCTACAAAATGAAAGCGTTCGCTTATTTAACAGAGTCATTGAGCTATGTTCTGACTTTAGTCTGGCAATAGTTCAAGGCTGCCAGGTTGTTTTCGACGTCTCCTTCACATTTGTTACTAAAGTATTTCAGTCAATTGGGACATGTCTTGCATACCTTTTAAACCAGACCATAACGAGAACCAGGACTGCATTTGACACAACCAGAACTAGAATCATCGCTTTTACCAACATGGCCTTAACAAATATCACAGACAGTATGCAAGCAATCAGAGATAAAACTAAATTGATATTCTTCTGGCTACAAAATGAAAGCGTTCGCTTATTTAACAGAGTCCTTGAGCTATGTTCTGACTTTAGTCTGGCAATAGTTCAAGGCTGCCAGGTTGTTTTCAACGTCTCCTTCACATTTGTGACTAAAGTATTTCAGTCAATTGGGACATGTCTTGCATACTTCTTAAACCAGACCACAACAAGAACCAGGATTGCCATTGACACAACCCAAACAAATATTTCCATTTATGTCAGTGCATTTCGAGCAAAAGTATATGCTGCTCTGTCTACGCTTAGTGTTTTGAGTGGCTGGGTCAAAATAGTTTTCTGTAGCCTCTATAGATGCATTTTAAATGCATACCTTCAAGTTAAGGCTGCCTTAGACACAGCTAGAGGGAAACCTCCAAACACGGATGAAACCCTACATGATGACTCTCCCGAATCCTGAATTAATTTTTTCAACAGTTCTTTAAAAGAACTGGGCTGAGCCATATATATATGGCAAAAAGTATGGAATCACCAGTCTTGGATGAGCACTCTTTCAGACATTTCATGCTGTAAAACAAACTCAGATCAAAATCATGATACAATAATAAGGTCATTCCAAAGTGCAACTTATTGGCTTTCAGGAACATTCAAAGAAATGAAGAGAAAACATTGTGGAAGTCAGGGAATGATACTTTTATTGACCAAACACAGGAAAATAAATATGGAAGCGCTCAATTCTGAGGAAAAAAGTGTGGAATCACTCAAATTGGAAGTAGAAAATAAGGACACACCCTATCTATTTCCTTCCTCTAAATGGATACCTGCCCCAGATTAGATGTGCCCGTTAATATGCAGTTAAAAACACCTGCAGTCATGACACCTTGAAGGGCTGCTGGATGACGTGGAGTGGCAAGAAGCATGGCTCCAACAAGAGAAACGTCTCTTGAAACAAAAGAGGGGACTGTGAAAGTTCTTGAAGAAGGCAACTCTTCACACATGGTTGCTAAAGATCTGGGCTGTTCACAGTCAGCTGTATCCAAGATATGGACCAAATACAAACAGCATGGTATGGTTGTTAAAGCCAAGCGTACTGGTAGACCAAGAAAGACATCAAAGTGTCAAGACAAACAACTTAAGGCCATTTGTCTTGAAAACCGAAAAAGTACAACTGAACAGATGTGCATCAATGGGAGGAAGGTGGAGCCAATGTATGTGACTGAACCGTAAGAAATCGCCTAAAGGATATGGGATTTCAATACAGGAAAGCTGAACGAAAACCAACATTGACACCTAAACATAAAAGAACAAGACTGCAATGGGTTAAGGAGAGGCAATCATAGACTGTGGATGAATGGATGAAAGTTATCTTCAGTGATGAGTCAAGAATCTGCATTGGACAAGGTGATGATGCTGGTACTTCTGTTTGGTGCTCTTCCAGTGAGATTTATGAAGAGGCCTGCCTGAAGAAAACAACTAAATTTCCACAGTCATTGATGATATGGGGCTGCATGTCAGGCAAAGGCACTGGGGAGATGACTGTGGTTAATTTTTCTATCAATGCACAAGTTTATATTGACATTTTTGACAGTTTTCTCATCCCTTCATCATGTTTGGAGATGATGAAATAATTTTCCAAGATGACAATGCCATAGGGCAAAAACAGTGAAGGCATTTCTTGGAGAAAGACACACTCAGTCGATGTCATGGACTACAAATAGTCCAAATAGTCCAACAAGTATGCCCACTCCTGCCCGGCGCCTCTCACCGCGGGCCACTCCAGAGTGGAAGTATGTCCAGCCCCTCTCAAGGAGACTGGTTCCAGAACCAGAGCCATGCGTCGAGGTGAGACCGACTATTTCTAGCCGGAACCTCTCAGCCTCACACACCAGCTCTGGCTCCTTCCCCACCAGAGAGGTGACATTCCATGTCCCAAGAGCCAGCTTCTGCAACCGAGGCCCCCCTCCCTCGGCCGCCACCCAGCCCACATTGTACCCGACCCCTGTGGCCCCTCCCATAGCTGGTGAGCCCATTGGAGGGGGGACCCATGTATTCTCTTCGGGCTGAGTCCGGCCGGGCTCCATGGTCGAAAGCCCGGCCACCAGGCGCTCACCATCGTGCCCCACCTCCAGGCCTGGCTCCAGGGAGGGGCCCCGGTGACCCTCGTCCGGGCGAGGGAACACCAGATCCAAAGTTTTTATCTGTCATCAGGGGTCTTCGGGCTGCGCTTTGTCTGGTCCCTCACCTAGGACCTGTCTGCCTTGGGTGACCCTAGCAGGGGCATAAAGCCCCAGACAGCATAGCTCCTAGAATCATTGGGACACTCAAACCTCTCCACCGCGATAAGGTGGCAGCCCAAGGAGAGGACACATATATATATATTTATATATATATATATACATACATACATACACATATATATATATGTATGTATATATATATATATATATACATACATATATATAGAGAGAGAGAGTCTATGGAGAGCCCAGCAATAAGGAGTGTGCATCACAAAAACCACAAATACAATTGACACCTGTAAGAGAAGAAACATCTGACTGAAGATTAAAGATATATCGTCAACCTAATTGCTTTAGTCTTTCGGCAATTATGCCATTAGGCTGATGATAGTCAGATCCATAATGATAATTCATTATGGGTCTGTTTTGCAAATTTGGTTCCAGTGCTTTGTTCATTTGTCTTTAATTAAAATTTTGGTTAAAAAAGTAATGATGTATGCTTATGTAACAGAACAATACATATACATATAATTAAGAATGTATAAGACTTCTCATATAGGGGACAATGAATTGCAAAAAGGATTTATTATGCAAAACATTGATATTTGCCAAATTATACTAAAATATGGGGCTGCAGATGATAAATTAAGAGCCGAAAAAGTTCTTCAGCTACCAAAGAAGCTGAGCCAGGAGAGCCAGCTCTTTGAAAAGAACCACAATTCGCTTCAATAGAATAGAATTGCTCGTTGGCTGTGTGTTGAGGGCATCCGTATGGTGGCCCTGAAGTGCAAACCATATCAACAAATCACTAAATACAACTACAAATTGAAAAACATTTTCAAAAACACATCAAGTCCAAGTAGAAATGAACTGGAGTAACAACTCAGTGCTCCAAAAGTTTCCACAATTCCTGATGACTGGATGACATTTTTTTTAGTGGTTCTGGTCCACTGGGATTTCTGAAGTCAATGCAGCTGTACAAAGACATTTTAGAGCACTTCATGCTAGTTCCCTCTGCTGACAAGCTGGATGGAGATGCTGATTTGATTTTTGGTATTGGCCCACACTGCCAAAAGTACCAAAAGCTTCAGTGACCTTGGGGTTCCTGTGTTTGGTTGACCAGCAAACCCCAAAGTGAAAATAGAGAATAAAGAGGCATTGTGTAGGTGATGGGTCCATGCTACTCCAGCCACAATGTTACTGTGTGTAATAAATGTGAACTTCATTTTTTAAAGAAAACTGACTATTTCACACTCTTAATCTGGTTAGATTAAGAACATGAAATCTTAATCTTAGTAAGATCAATTGTAAAATTGTTTAAAGACAATAATTTGCTTTTGCTTCCAAAGTGCCAGGTTTCATTTAACCTGGCATATCGAGCCTTGATTGCAATATAGTTTTGAAACTACCAGAGGGTTCCTTTATCAAGTAGAGGCACAATTTAAGAATAGTACAAAATTCCTACAACAGAAATCCACAAAAATAAAGCAACAAATATGATAATTTTATTTAATTAAAAAAACATGTGAGAGAATGTACAAGATTCCAAACTGACAGTAGTAAACATATGCAGGGTCAATGCTCCATGAGCAGCTTCCTCTGGCTAGATGTGAGATCTCTGTCGTTTCCAGAACCTTTTGACCTCGCTGTGTCCATGGGATGTCACCACCATCACTCTGTGAGCCACATCCTGCCACACCAAACAGCCCAAACCCTGAACAATGACAGCTTGATTAAACAGCATCAGAACAGCAGAAAACCAGGATTTTACAAATCAATCACATTCAGTCAAACTAATTGTGAAATAGTTTTGTGACAAATTTACAAAAAATTCTTAATGTCAGAGTGAACACTAATTTCTACAAAATAATGAAAGTGACAGCCATTCTCTATTGCATTCAGGTCTGGGCTTTGACTGGGCCATTACAGAATATTCACCTTACTGTCATCAACCATTTTTGTGTAGCTCCGGCTAAGTTTTGAGATTGAAGTAACTCCTTAGAAACAGTATGTTGGTCTGTGACTATGGGGAATTTTTCTGCCATAATTTAGAGTCTGAAACACACATTTTCAGTCTGAAAGCAGGATTTCATATCTTTTGTTCTCAAAACTTCTAATACTTTTGCTTACTTTGTCATTTTGAAAGCAGGACTTCATGTCTTTCTTCTTCTCAAAACTTATAATGTAATCAAAACTTCTCATGCTCTTGTAAGCTGCTCGCTTACAAAACATTTTCTGCTACCTTTTGGAACAAAAATGCTCCCTCAACTTCCAAGTTCTGAACTAATAGAATGAAAGTATTGCACTGGGTGCGTTTGTTTCCTTCTAGCAGGTGTGCTTGCATGGCTACTATCGATTGTTGCAACCTGCGCCACCCACTGGAGAAGGGAGAAAAAATAACCTCTGCTTTCTGCTACATAGAGCACTAAATATCTGCCAGCAGTGTGCTTTTGACTGCTAACAGCCTTCTGATCAGCCTTGTTACAACATAGTCACAACATTATATCTATCTCAATAAACATATTTAGATATATCTAAATATATAAAGTGTATCACAAAAGTGAGTACACCCCTCATACTTCTCCAGATATTTAAGTATATCTGGAGATATACTTAAATATATAATTTTGTCAGTGTTTGACAACTGACAAAATGACACTTTGACACAATGAAAAGTAATCTGTGTGCAGCTTATGTAACAGTGGGCACTGTCTGAGCACTGACAGGCTGACCCCCCCACCTGTTTAATCTCTGCAGCAATGCAGACAGCACTCCTGCAAATATCTTTCAAAGACAGCATTTGGACGTGACGCTGAGCATGTGCACTCAGCTTCTTTGGATGATGTGGACAAGGTCTGTTCTGAGTGGACCCAGCTAAAAACGCTGGATGATCTTGGCCACTGTGCTGCAGCTCAGTTTCAGGGTGTTGGCAATCCACTTGTGGCCTTGGCCATTTTCATGTAGCAATTTTTGTCTTTTAAGATCCTCAGAGAGTTCTTTGCTATGAACTTTCAGTGACTAGTATGAGAGTGTGAGAGCTGTGCTACAAAACTGAACACACCTGCTCCCTATGCACACCTTAGACCTAGTAACACTAACAAGTCACATGACATTTTGGAGGGAAAAAAACAAGCAGCGGTCAATTTGGACATTTAGTGGTGTGGTCTCTTGGGGTGTACTCACTTTTGTTGCCAGTGGTTTAGACATTAATGTCTGTATATAGCATTACTTTAAGGGACGAATAAATGCACACAGTTAGATGCACACGGACGACTTTTCATTGTGTCAAAGTGTAATTTTGTCAGTGTTGTCCCATGAAAAGATATGCTTAAATATCTGGTGGAATGTGAGGGGTGTACTCACTTTTGTGATATACTGTCTATATTTATCCAGATAAATATAAATATGTATATTTATATCTAAATATAAATATCTAGATAAATATAATTTAAGCTTACATTTTCATTTTCTTAAATGAAAATGTAAGCAAAGGGTTAGGGAAAGGGGTTAGCAAAAGTATTGAAAGTTTTGAGAAGGTTATTATTATTATTATCCTGCTTTCAGACTGAAAATGTGTGCTCTGAAATTATGGCAGAAAAAAATCCCCCAAATGTATATTTTGACTAAATACCCAGAGAAATACTTAGCAGCTGCTGAATATTTTTCAAGGTGAGACAGGATGGCATTATTTGTCAGAAAGTACGTTCCAACCTGAGCTCTGTCTCGCAGCACCTCAAAATCTGCTTGGGACAGGAATTGATTGTAGAGCACTCCTGAAAGGAAAACAAAACAAAACAGTTTTAGCTAATTGTATCCAGGTTATGAGCTCAACACCATCCCTTATGCTCTTACAAGAACTCAGAAGAGGAGTCCACATACAGTTGGAGAAATAGTTGATCTGATGCTGAATCTGCAAGTTTCCCCATTAAAAAGAAATAAGCAAAACATAATGTTAAGGGTAGATTTATTTTACCTGACTTGAAATTATTCTAAAAAGTTTGTCTTTTATTCTGCAGCTCATGTGACCATACCAAGTGGGGAGTTGAAAAGTTAAGAAACGCTGAACAATTGTCTTGTACACAACCTCTAGTTGGCGTACTCCAAGGTCAGAGTAGGGGAACAGAATTTCACACAATTCTGTGTGAAATTCCAACAGTCCCATTTCCCAACAGAAATGGGACTGTTGGAAATGCAACAGTCCCATTTCCAAATATGGTATTAGTCTGTTATGTGGTCTGTCCCTGTGTTGTGGAAAAAATACTTTAGCAAGAGTCTGGATGAGAAGAAATAATACATTTATTAAAACCTTGCAAGGTGATAACAGAAATACAGAGTCAAAGGAGTCTGTCAAGTCTGCTCTGACCAACAGTGGATCTGGCTTCCTTTCTGGTCAAAGAGAGACTGGATTGGACAATAGGTTTGAATCCCTGATTGTTATGTACCAAGGATTCTGTGGAGCCCAACACAGATGGTCTGGCCATTTGTCTATTGTTAAGGAAAGGGGGTTGTTTTTTCATGCTAAAGAGGGCAGATAATTTGGGGAAGTAACACTAGATAGTCTCCCGGATCAACGGATCAACGACGTCCACTGTTGTTATGTGGCACTGTAAAAGTCAATAGGAGAGCAGCTTGACCAATCTCATGATAAGCTCATGCAGACACTTGATCTCATCATCAAATACAATCTAAAGCACAAAAGGAGTGAGGAGCACATTATAAAAAAATTTCCATTAGCCCCTGGCTCTTACTGTTTGCTGCAGTGAGGTGTACTTGGAGTTCCGTGCAACCAGGTAACAGCGGTACGGAAGGTGCAGCTGCTGCGCCCATAACACTACTGCGTCTATTATGCTAGTAGCTAAAATTAGCTAATTCTATCTGCTATAGAATTAGTTCAGTTCAGTCCAGACTGTAATCCAGCTGACCAGTTTCTTCTTTGTTTTTATGACGGTTTAGCCTCATTTGCCTTCATCTTTACAACTATAATATTGCTGTGTGATGAAGTGACGTATTTACGCCATACATTAGCATTTAAAGTAGCATTTCACGATAAAGTTTGTTTTCCCGAGCAGACTTTTTATACCGGTATTATCGTGAATGACATGATGTGGCCCAGCCCTGGATCCCACCAGGACAGACCCACAGGACAGACACACAGGACAGACACACAGGACAGACACACAGGACAGTCATTGGTGGCTCCACACCCAGCTCCTCCAGATTAACGGCAGCAACAACTAGCAAACCTCTGGGGTGGAACTGAGGCTGCTGAGTTCATTATAGGAACTTCTTCTCATTCCAATGCTCATAATAACGATTGTAAATGGCATAATGGTGGAGCATCGTGGAGTTGACAGAAAGAGCAGGCCCTTCTTAAAAAGACTGAGGTCTAATTTCAAGACGTTTAATCCCAAAGTCAAATTCTTTTAAGTCATGCTTGATATACAGAAGTTTGACAACTCACTGTAACATAATTACTTCATTGTGCTGTAAAAAGGCTTAATATGCCAGGAAATTGCACAATATCCCCTTTTTAACAGCTAACATAAAACAAGTATTGTACAGTCTTTGCTTCAGAGTATGCCATGTTTTACAATTGCACAGTATTATAATTGCACAGTATTATAATTTTGTCCTGGCTATTCTATATGTTATTATTATTACTATTTATCTTTGTGTGACTCTACATGCTTTGATTATCTGTCACTTTGCTGCTGTTCCACTGAATAAAAGAATAGTTCTATTTTGTCTAGCAGTTCCCTGGGCTCAGACAGGACTCACACTCACCCTCTGTGAATTGCAGCCGATCTCTCTCGAGCTCCCACAGTCTGATCTGGTCTGTTATAGTTGGAGGCAGCACTGGGGTCTGAGACACATGCATGCAAAATAAAGGGCCTATGTGGTGACTTAAGATGTCAGCAGGACATCATTTCTTTCTTTAAAAGTGAGTCAACAATACCTGGGTGAGCAGGACAGGGTGAGCTCTGGTCCTTAGAAAGTGGATGATCTAATAAAACACAATGTTCAAATAACATGATACAAAAGATGTCATGTGCAACTGCATGTTTTTTCCTGGTATATAAATTATATTCTTTTGTTTTTCTTAAAACTAAAAATAATTCATCTGTACACCACATATTTCAGAATATGCACAAATGTCATTGTGAAAAATAGAAAGATGCCCCTCTGTGACAATGTGAAAAAATATTCAGATATTTTGCAAATTTTTTAAAAATAGAAATAAATTTAAAAAATCACAATTTTCTAAGCAGAAAACGTGTTAAGGATGGTGGTCAGGGCGCCGGGGCGGTCCACTGATGACCGTGTTTTTGTATTAAAAGATGTTAAGTTGACAGGAGATTCATAACATTACCAGATAACATTACCAGTGAAATACTATTTAAACCCACAACTACAGTCTTAAAAACAGCAAATCAAAAAAGTACAATTAAAAAATATGTATTATTTGCACTTCTGTTATATTCAAATTAAGTCAGCAGCAGCTTTAGGCCACCAGGCCTTTATGGGCCCCATAAATGCTAACATTTTAACACAGACCACAAATACAGACATTTACCATTTGTTTATTGAGGATATCAGCACTGCTAAATTTGATTTAGATTTAATTATGTGGCTTTGGTAGCTCTTCCATTTTGTGTCCATTGAATTTTTAATAAGCGCCAAAAAAAAAGGCTGTTTTGGTTACCCAAGCTCTATGGGACGAGTTTTTCTGATCTCTGCGTGGCAAGCATTTGATAAAGCACAGTTTGATGCATCGTGTCACTGCAATAATAATAATAATAATAATACTAACAAGAGTAAAAAAATAAAACCATGTTGCTGTGTGACTACAAGGCAAGAGTGACAATTCCTCCACAGGCTGAACTACCGGTCGACTAACGCACTGCCTAACTGAGGAAGACATACATAAACTTTATCAGTGCAGACACAGATCCCTGCATTGAGCAGGATGGTTAAGAAACAGGTAAACCAATAAGGCATTCTATGTGACTGTTTCTGCTCCAATAATACTGGTCAGCGATAAGTTTTATATCAGTATGCAATTTATGTAAACATAACTGATTGCTTTGAAGCATCCATTTATTCTAAATCTAATTTGAACTGTTTTGAGGTTAATGGTAACAGCTAAACCTTAAGTTACTACCTTTCTACCAAGGGTTAACTATTATTTTATTTTTACAGTTAGACACTGTCTATTGTGTGGAGTTTCGGGTTTAAGGTTTGGTGAGGTCACATTAAAAAGTTGTTCCTCAGTAGTGTGGATCAACATCCTCTAAATATTTGGTTCAAATTGGCTTATATTATTATTAGAGAAATTATAAGCTCTTATAATTAATTTAGTTCTTGGTCCTACAAAACCAAGAAATAAAATCACTAGAAAAGCAAATGAACTTCAGTGAAAAAGAATTTTATTAGAGTACTCATCCTACATCAACTGACTGTTTTAAGAACCAAGTATGATACATAAACAGTAGAGAAGGCGGCAAAAAGCTGACTGTGGACTGAGATAAGCACATTCAAAATCACATCATCTCACATAACATCAAAATAATAGTGCTACATTATAGGTTTCTTTTGTTTAGTATCATTATTTATTTTGTATAAGAATAATCTTAAATTATCTACCAATTAAAAGTCATCAGTGTTTTATAACAATCTGTGTGCAGGTCTATTTTCTTATAGAAACATAAGTGATAACCCAACTATATGTAGGACGTTTCTAAATGCATCATTTTTTTTAAAAAAAAAGTCTTTTTAAACCATTATTAAGTACATAATTCATATGCAACACTAAATTTTATTTCCTATTTATTTAGTTTATTAGTATTTAATAAAAGAATAGAATTCAGTCTATTAATGGGTGCATTACCAGATTATGCAAATAGAACAAGTATTTTGAACTATCTTGTTGCTGAAAATTTGTTATATAAATAAAATTGCCTTACTTTACTCTCTGGAGAATAACTGGCAAGTAGTAAGTAAAAAGGTGAGAATATGGAGCACTGAAGGGCTTTTGGTTTGGCTCTGCATCTCTTCTATTTACTTTCCCTTCCCTGTGTCATTACTGTGCATGTCTGCCCGACAGTCCACACACCTGCTGAGCCGTAATTCCATTAGCAATGGCCTGCTGAACGGATTCTCTTGTAAGCTGAGCGACCACCACGTTGGGAAAACGATACAACATTTCACTGAAAAGAGCCACCAGAGCAATCTGAAGTTCTGAATCTGAAAAACAAAAGCCAGTGAGAATAGATTCTGTAGGAATGAAAGAATTAAGTTTTGTCACCTGAAAAAACTGCAGCTGTGTCGCTAAAGATCTATTGCCTCCCGATCAGTGGTGTGGCATCGTCAATATGTTCAGTGGAGAAGTAAAAAAAAGTTTTCTTTGGGTATGCCATCCCTAAAGACCCCAGAATTTTTCTGCTGGGGCTGATATGTGGAGAAGTGTTTCAAAAAGAAGATGAATATCTTTTTAAAATTTTATCAATTGCAAGCAAAAAAGCTATTACACGGTCTTGGCTAAAGAAACTCCCTCCCCAGTTGGTTCATTGGCGGGAGGTTGTGGAGGAAATTCACTCTATGGAAAAATTGACGTATCTTTTACATATAAAAGGACATTTTTACAACAAACGCTGGTCCAAATGGCTGGCATACAAGAGCAAGGAAGCGTAAATATGTCCAATATCTTGTAATGTTCTTTCTTATTCAACTATAAATCAGTGCCCCATGTTCTGTGTGTTGTATGTTCCATTGTAATAATGGAAAATGTTAAATAAAGAGTTAAAAAAAAAAGGTTTTCTTTAATAAAAGTGTGTTGGGCTAAAAAGAACAGCCATGGGTGAATGAATTGGATTTTGCCTATAACATGGAGTCTTGACATGGAACATGGTGTTATGAACTCAACAGAAAGTCCACACTGTTTTTCACTTCAGATTGTGTGACTGTGTGATAATCAGTTGGAATATATGTAATGTTGAATTTAAATGAGTTTTTTGTAAAGTGGCAGGAGATGCTGTTATGAATTGGTTCTATATAAATAAACTGAATTGATTGCTGCATATGCCAGCACACTATAAAACAAAAGAAGGGAAAAACTAATTCTGGAATAAGGTGGCCTTTTTTAACCAAGCATCATTTACAAATTATGTTGAGTCATACCTGTGTAAGCGTAGAGACGATAATTTGTTTCCACGACAATGAAGCCTGCATCTTTAGTTCCAGGAATGGAAGCAATGTTGGTGGAGGAGGGAGAGGCGGAGCTGCTAGTTACTCCAGCAGCCAAAGTAATTGCCAGTCTGGTGGGATAGTACCGCCGGGACTTCCTCTGAATATACATAGTGGAGGAATTGTATCCTAAAACTATTTTTTACACTGCAGATAGACTACACATTTATTTTCTTTCACGTCATCTGAAAACTATTTAGGCAAACACTACCAAATCCTCCTTGTGAATGTGGAAAATTATCATTACATTCATGACAATATCATTTGTAAATAATAATTATGCAGTTAATTAAAATGATGACACCTTATCTGATATTTTCATTTTCCTTTTTGCATCAATGGGTTAAACTGGAAAAAGAAAATAAAGAGCTTGTGAATTAAGAGGTCTCACCTTCCTCTGAAACACCAGTCCAAACTCCCGAAGGTGCTGCAGGAAAGTCAGCAATGACTCACTCATCCCCTCCACTGAGTAATCCTGAAGCACCGGCAGTACATGGTGAATAACAAGATAGACAAAAATCAGTCAAGAAATACCAGATCATAGGGAGGCCGATCAGAGTGTGTCAGTTACAGCAGGACGGTGAGTTTAACTAATGCCTCTGAAGCCTGCTACTACTGGGGCTTAAGCAGAACCTGTGGTGCTACAGGCCAACTGCAGGTCTGTTGTCTTTAAACAGATTTTTGTAATGTCTTTAAAAAAAAAACATTAAACATGAGAATCAAAGCAAAAAAGTAAGGCACTCACTCTCCCCAAAGTAGAAAAACTAAGCTGAAACAAGAAGGATAAGATCTCCACAAGGTCCATCCCTCTAGACTGCAAGACAAAAACAAGAAAACAGCAAAAATGTATGTCCATATACAAGAGAAAATAAGAACTGTCCAAATTGTTTTTTGAAGTAAAACTAAGTAGACTGAAGGACTTCACCAATTCTACCTTTTTTTTTTTGTCTGTTCATCGAGCCCAACTTCTGCTGGAAAAATATTCATACTGTTCACTAATATTCCCTGGACAGCTACATATTTTGTGTGTATATATATATATATATATAAAAAAACATGACAATAACTACACCCTGAATACTAAATATTCGACACTTCTGCTATCCAGTTCCAAGTTTACCGTTACCTGAGCAGTTTTGAGGTACTGCAAAGTGAAGTACCAGAGCTGAGAGGCTGTGTCCAGAAGGAGGAACTGAAAACCAGCGGAAGTGATGTACGGTGCTTCCCCTGCCTCACTTATGTTGACAAAAAATGAGAGAACAAGATGAGAAACAGTTCTTTTCTTCACCTTTAACATGACCATTCTGCATGAATGACAATCTTGTGTAAGCCTCCGCTCAGACAGCAATTTCTGAACAGAGTATCTGTTTACAACAACTAAATGTTGAGAGCTTATTCTAGAACAAGTCAGCTTTGCCTTTCCCACTGTAGCAATTAACCTTTTCTGTTAAATAAATGCAATAATTTGATCTTGAAATCTACAACTAAAACAACCACACATTTACATTCTTCCATGGGATTAATTCAGCCACCAATTTTGTTAAAATACACTGAACACATTAATTTTACAGAGATGTTTTTTAAAGGTTTTGTGGACTGATGGATGATATTTTGTGTTATAACGATTACGTCGGAAGAACTGTTTTAAATACTACTGTTTAATTATTGATGGTCTGTATTATGAGAAAGTAATTCTTTGTTCCTGGTTAAACGTCCAGTAGCGCAGTGGAGATAAGATATGTAAAACTTAACGGCCACTGATCTTCAGCATTCCCCGGAATGATTTTTACTATAAGCCAAGTTAGGAGTCTCTTCTACTAGTTTCTTCATATGTTGAAGTGACATCCAGGCTTTCAATACTTGCAGTATTCTGGCCTGTTTGTGGCAACAGAAAGCCCCTTCTGTTACTTTTGCCTCTGCTTTCTTATCACTGCTTATGAAAGTTGCAAAGCAAATATAGTAAATGCAATTATATCATATTGACGTCATCTTCCAGTGAAACCTGAACAGGCAATATAACAATAACCAAAATTCTGCAGAAATTCCACAGTAACTGGGAAATTAAAATAGTTACCATATGATTTACATATGATTTACCTAGGTATTTTTCTTTACATGTACATACTTGGAAAAGCATTAGGTGAGCTGGATTTGTCTGTACCTTCTCATGAGGCCTGCTTGAATCAAGAGCTGAGCCAGGTCTTGACTAACTGCACTAGGTGAACCCACCATGAACTGCAGGATCACTTCCCAGCGTTCCATAGCATAGCGGTCCAGGCTCTCAATGTCGCGTGCATGGCGATCAGGCCCCAGGCTGCTCCCCTCGTCCGCCCACTGTGAACCTCTGTGGAGCGCAACACCATCCCGTCATTTAACAGGGCAGAGAAATTCAAATATTTTGTAGCCCATAACATTAGTCAGTCAAGTTCTGGCAGAATAAGAGAGAAAAAACATTTTTACATAATATGACATTGGTTGGATTACAAAAGAAACTCAAGCTCATAGATGAAGCTGTTTCTCTCACACAAAGGCTCTGCAGACATTGTGCTGTCAGAGCTAGCTAGATATTAATGTAGCACAAATAAAGAACTAATCATGTTAAAGGCATCCACCCTTATGATTTTAAAATGGAGCCAGTTTCACCAGCTGAAACTGTGGCAAATTTAAAATATCAAAGCTTCTTCCTGGACTGTCATCTTATCCTTGCTGAAAATACTGATTGAATTTTTTTTTAAATCACTGTCTATTTATGGAGTTATTTCCTTTTATGCATACAGTTTGTAAATACAAAGAAGTGTTTATCCAACACTGAAACAAAATAATATACATAAAATTAATCCCTACAATGTAATTCCATTTAGCCCAACCAGCTCACTGCCCAATAGATCCACGCACTACATTCCTATCTCTGACAGAAGTGGAATGTATTTTAATAAAATAAATTAATTAATCTGCTGTATTATTGTATATTTTAAAATGAGTCAAGGAAGGGCCCCCATGTTGTTTCAAATTTACCAATTGAGTGTTGACAGCATCTAATTCTTTCCAGTTTCAAACACGGCATAAAGTCATATAACCACTGCTTTTGAGTCGGAGGAGCAGCAGCCTTCCACCTGGTCAGAACAATACGCCTCGCCAACAATGAACAAAACGCCAGAGCCCGCCGTTTAAAGGCTGGCAAAGGCAACCCCTCACCACTGAAGCCAAAGAGAGCGAAGAGAGGGCCCGGTGTTACTGTGACCCCGGCCAACCCGGACACTGTACGGAAAACATCCGTCCAGAACCGACCCAGAGCGGGGCAGGACCAGTACATATGAACCAATGTGGCCACAGCAGTTTTGCATTTGTCGCAGTACAGGGTGACTTCTGGATAGAAACAAGATAGTTTGCTCTTGGAGAGATGGACTTGATGCACAATTATGAACTGAATGAGACAATGGCGGCACACAGAGATGTTGAATTCACCAGGTTAAGTATAGAGGCCCAGGTCTCATCCAGTATCGTCACTGTCCCAGGAGGTTTTAAGCTGAAGTGATGACGTCTCTTCATAGACAACATTTTACTGTAAAGCCATGAAATCAGCCCTTTACGAGTTGGGTTCAGTAACAGGATGGTTTCCAACAATGTTTGCTCTGGCAGAGAAACTGAGCCCAAGACGTGAGACTGAAGAAAGTTTCTGGCTTGCAAATATCTAAAAAAGTGGGATTTAGGTAAACCATATTTGTTGCTAAGTTCCTCAAAGGAAGCCAAATTCTTCCCTATGAAAACGTCCTTAAAAAATGAGTAAGCCCCCTCCGGTGCCAACCATCTGAACAGATGGTTTTAAAAAAATGGTTAAGTGCAATTGGGCTGAAGAGGGAGAAATCATGGAGTTTAAAGTATTTCCTAAACTGGCCAGATATTTTCAGTGAGTGTTTCACTACAGGGTTTAAAA
The DNA here is from genome assembly GCA_902982915.1 of Phalloptychus januarius. Classification (NCBI taxonomy): domain Eukaryota; kingdom Metazoa; phylum Chordata; class Actinopteri; order Cyprinodontiformes; family Poeciliidae; genus Phalloptychus; species Phalloptychus januarius. The sequence continues at coordinate 758,730 of CADWAE010000073.1, forward strand.
TAGGCTTAGCTGAAGCGAGCGAGAGTGGGGAGCAAAGCACGGCCGGGAGGGATATACTGCCACCACTGCGCAGCTCCATAGCCACTCAGGCTATGGTAAAAACAGAACACTAAGCATCTAAGGTTGGCGGCCCAATAATAAAACCAGAAGTTAGGGAAGGCAAATCCCCCCCTACTGTTTAGGCTTTTGATTGAATTTTTAAGAAAAGCTCAGAGACTCCATCTTAAGAAAACTGAATTTCTTTGGGGTGAGAATTTATTGTCAATCAACTGCACACTTACAATGTTCATATTGAGCAAAATTTCATAACAAGGCATCAATTATATCAGATTCGATTTCGTCGGACTATCCGTAATTACATTCTAGATATCTAAAAATGCATTTTGACTAGAGAAAATTACATTTTGACTATCCGGAATGGTAATTTAAGATATCTGCATTTACATTCTGACTAGTAAGAATAATAATTCAAGAGATATTCAATTACATCTTGAAGAGTCAAAATTCCTTTCAAAATATCTCAAATGACCTCAGTGGATCTGTCATTTGACGGGACACATGCCCGTAATTCCAATTTCAGATATCTTGAACTTAATTATGACTAGTCAAAATTACAATTTTAGATATCTGAATTAAGAATTGCGTGGAAGCCCCTTTGTGCTGTCCAAACAGTTGCCTGCAGAATTTGATGTTTCCTGCACGAAATTATCAGTAAATCCCACAACATAGAAAGAGCTCGGCAATATTGGATATGCGGAGAACGCAAAACTTCATAAACTATAAGACTGCTCCTGAAATCTGCAAAGAATGTCCTTTTTATTCATTTCCAGCAAACCAAATGCACTTAAAAACATCTTTGAAAAGTTAAAATTGCTATTGTCAAACCATTTTCAACATGAAAGTGGTGCAGTTTCAAACATCTTTTTTGTTTTTTTCTATTTTTCATTGTTTTATTAAACTTTCAAATTGCTACGCAAGTCAAGGCCTTGACTGCATATTCAAGATATCAGTAATGTCATTCTGACTAGTCAGAATGTTAATTTAAGATATCTTAAATAGAAAAGCTGTGTAATTCAAGATATCTCTAACTCATTTGGAGATATTTTAAAAGGAATTTTGACTAATCAAAATTACAATTCAAGATATTTTAATTTAATTTTTCTGTCATTTTTGCTTTTAAGAGATCTATAATTCAGTTTTAACTAGTCAAAACTACATATCTCATATCCAAAAATACATTTAAAATATCTGGAATGTAAGGGCGGTAAAACCGAATTTATGTTAAAACGGCTTGCCATAGCTATTTAGCCGATAGTCAGAACACCAGTTATTTTAAATAAGCTGCATTCCGATTTTAATTAACATATTTATGAAACAAAATGTAGAAAAATATTTCTATGCCTAAAGTTAAACCTGTTTTTTACAAGTGAGGTCCATCAACATGTTGTAAAAAACATTCCAAACACAGCAGTTAACTGCACTATATGACAATAGCTTCCTCATTTAGAAAGTAAAACCTTTTATCAGAGATTATAACCTGTAGTGGAGATTAAACTAAGATGACTGAAACATAATGACTTGAAAATTTAACTCATCCAAAATGTTTAAGACCATCTCCACTGTGCATCTCAAGGTAAATCAGGGTCATTTTTAGTGTAAATTTCTAACATAAATCTGTTTTTAGCCTGGTAGATGCAGTGAAAATGTGCCTATATTAGCCTCTGCCGCGTCACCCAGTCTGGAGTACAAAGAATGAATGAAGCCATAAAAATACTGATGCTTTTTGAATTGCAGACATACCCTCCAAGCAGTGCTGTTCCCAGGTTGCCTTTGAACACTGGATTTAAAGTGTATCCCTGAAGCCCACCTTGAAGGTGCTGACTGTACCAAAGGCGCAGACCGGTCAACACAGAGACACAGTCATCATGATCCCTGCAGGAACACGGCAATAACAAAGAAATACTGTCAGTTCAACTTGAACCAGTGAGAAACACAATCAGACTATTTTTGTTCTGTTGAGGGGGTGACAGAAAGGCTTCCGGTTCCCAGAATGATTGTGGAAATCTTATCATTTCCACAATCACAATGTTTCGTACAACATTTGTCTACATATGAATAAAATTGACATTTTTATTCATATGTAAAAATGTTCATATGAATGAACATTTCATTCATATGAACTAATTGTTAATTGGTAAGCTCATTTGAAAAATGTACTCTTGGAAGAAGAGGAAAAAGTAGAAAAACATTTATCTCCAACAGGTACAGTGTTGTGAAAAAGCATTTACCTCTTCACAGATTTCTATTTGTGCTTTTTATACTTGAATGTTTCTGATCAACCAACAAGGACAAAATGTACCTAAGTAAATAAAAAAGGTTTTCACATATTCATTAAGGAAAAGAGAAATACAAACCATTTGGAAACAAGGGCTGATTAGTCCTTAATAGAACCTGTCTGAATGGGGTTGATTTGTTTGGACAACAAGTATAATATGTTGTTAAAAATGTGTAGCCGGGGTGGGATGGAAGCAGACTTTAGAGGTCCACAATCCTCTTCCTGATCTCTTGGTTGATTAAGATTTTTGTTCATTATTATGTCACAAAACCAAGCAGTGTTGGATCAAATAGTTATCAGTTACAAAGCCATAATACCATCATCCTATGAGCGTTCTGAAACTGTTTAAAGGTATAATACTGTTGGTGTACATTTAGCTCTGTATTCTCAAAACAAATTCCCTTACTTTTCTGACACTGAGCATATAAAAATATACTGGGTCCTAACCAACCCAAAACAGTTCAAATATAGTCTACTTCAACCTCAAACAGTAAAAAAGTCAGGATATATTTTTTATAAATTATAAATATGGAGTCAGATTAGTTTGCAAGGATGTGGTAACAATTTTACTAACGTAAGATAAGGGACTCGCTCACCTCTGACTATTTTTTTGTACCCAAAGTGCCACAGCTGCCTGGGGGAGAGGCTGATCCAGGAACAGCATGCGCATCACGTAGTTCTTAGCAAGAGAGGGAAGCTCCCTGGAAACAGAAAATCTTGGATTTAATAATACAACCAGAGGCTGGGTATACAGAATACAAGTCCAACACAGGGTGGTGCATACCTGTAGACAGCCAGACATGTTGCTGGGTGGTTATACAATCTGTCCAGTATCTCTGGATTCAGTTCTCTCAAGTATTCATGGAGGTTCTTACACTGCAGCTGGACCCGCAGCTTCATGATCTGCCACAGAACCGAAATATTTCAACAATCACAACTGCATGCTGCTGGCCGTCTCTACACACCTACTCATCTCTAAAATCTATTAAGAGCTTCACTATCTTCTTTGCATTAGTATAATCAAAACATGTATATATTCTGTAGAAAATTTAAGACAGGACGACCCTGTCGACAAAACGTCTGGAACGGACGAGAAACACAACCTTGTCCAAAAAACAAAAATACAAAAAAACAAAAAAAGCCTCACGGTAATTTGGCAACGAACCGTTAAGGTATCTTAAATTGGTTGTAGACAACTCTTCTACAACTCTTCGTTGTAGAAATTTACTTTGAACAAAATAACATGGCCACAGTCTTCTTTTTCCTTTTACTTCGTCTGTTCATTGGCGGTTTGTAACTCTCCTTAAAGGTGCATTACCGCCACCTACAGGACTGATGCTTTCTAGCTTGTCTGTTGATAACACGAAACGACATTTAAGATATGAATATTCTTCTTTGTATTTTATTGGCGGATGGTAAACTAAGACAAGAATATTATATCAAAGCAATAAATATATGTCTATTTTAACACTATAGAAAAAATATTTTCATTTAGCCCACAGTTCAGTACAAAATGTCTCCCCCAATATGGTTGTCATGTGACGTGTTTTTAAAGCGAACCCAAATGCAGAGAAGTAAAGGCAGCAGGTGATTTTGAAGATGTAATTTAAAAAATGCTGAGAAAAACAAACTTACAAAAACACAGGAAGCCAGAGCCAAACAAAAATAATCCAGAACAAAATGTCAACCAGGAGACACAAGGGGAATGAGGCCAAACCAGGGAAGAAACAGAAGGAACCAGTGACGAAAGTATAAAAAAGTGAGATCAAATACGGGGAGAGTTAATGTTGGGACAATAGACCTGGGCTAATTACAGGTTGCAGTAGGAATAGTGTGTGAGTGAAAGAGACAGAGAAAGATGGGAGGAGGGGACACATGGGGCCAGTGAGAGTCACAGTGAACTAGGAAATGAATCTAACAGTCAAGCAATCTAAACATTCTTAAACTAGAGTAACTAAAAATAATTAGACAAGAAATAAACCTAATGAACTAGAACTAGCTAAAGAAAAACAGAAACACAGTTGAATAAAAAAAGGAAGTAAAAAATACAGAAATGAACTAAACTCAACTAAACAGCCCAATATCCTAACAGTAGTATTCTAATTTCTAATTTTAAATGCATTTCTATTTGCTGTAAGTGGAAAATGTAAATATAAGAACATCACTGTGTGTCATTAATAAGTTTTCCCCTCATGAATGTATAGATGTATTAATGGTTGGTTGGTTAGGTGTGTATTCCCTAACATTACAGGCTAACCACTCAGTAAGCAGCCAGTAGAGATCATATCCTGGCTGACAACATCTGCTGTAGGTAAGCATTGATAATTCACATCATTTGTGCAGCTCTTCTTTTAATTTCTGTCCCATATGATGGGATAGAAACTTAAAGCAGAATAGAAAGACGTGTGAATCGGGGATGTGACCCCTCAATCTGTATGATCAATGTGATTTCATTTCAGTTTGTGTGATTAGTAAGCATTGATCATTTAGACTCTATATGTGACACAGTCCATGTTATAATACCAGGTGGAGCAATTTATTGGCAACTTTTTTGCCTCCTTCTGCCTGCTAGTAAAATCAAAGGTAAAAAAATCTAGGCATCACATTTGATTCATCATGAGGCTTCCACTCACACATCAAGGCTGTTTCCTGTTCTTGTTTCTTTCATTTAAGAAACATTTCTAAAATTAGCCTACTGGTCTCCAGACTTGACCTAAAGAAAATCATTCATGCTTTTGTATTATCTCGTCCGGACTACTGTAACGCCCTTTTTAATTGCCTGGATAAATCCTCAATTCCACTTTTGCAGTCAATACAGAACGCAGCAGCCAGACTTCTCACCAAATCCAGTAAATTGTCATATCATTCCTGTTCTATATTCACTACACTTGCTCCCAGATGATTTTAGAATTCATACAGAGCATTACATGGCAAAGCTCCTGATTATCTTTGTCAACTTTTAACTAAACATTCTGCTGCTTGTGGTCTTCATTCTCAAACTCTGAATCTCTTGGTCGTTAAACATACACAGTTAAAACCTAAAGGGGCCAGGTCTTTCAGTCGGTGGCCCCAAGGCTGTGGTGTGGAACAGTTTGCCCTTGCAGCAAAATGGAGCTACAAGGTTTTTAAAAAGTAGCTAAAAACATTTTTATTTTCCCAAGCTTTTATCTCCTGATTTTATTGTGTTTCTTATGTTAGCTTTATGTTTTGTATGGTTTAAAGGTTGATTTCTATTGTACAACGCTTTGTGATTTTATGTCTGTGAAAAGTGCTTTATAAATAAACTTTACTTAGGAACAGAATGTGTTTTGGATCTTCGTAGATTCAAAACTTTAAAGGAGTTTTGCATCTTTTCCTTATTTAAAGAAAGAAAACTGCTTTACAAATTAATTTTGGGCTTCACTGAAGAAAAAAGTAAAAGATCTAGTCTAGTTCTATATAGTCGGGAAAACTATGTAATTCTGGAAAATGCTGATTATCAGCAATATTATTATTGGATGTTGATATTGGTAAAAAAAAAAAATTATATCTGTATATCTCTACATCTTTGTTTATCTTAATTGATCATCTTTGCTAAATGTTCATATTTATAATAATTTAGGAAACATCATATGAATGTTAACTAACTGTAAACTTTATTTCCACCACAAACAAATCATACATGAAAAGTAGAGTTTGTTGAGTCTGGTTCACAACAATCTTGACAGACTCCCTCTGAAGTGAGATTTCAGATGCAGAACATAACTTGGATCTGACAGCAGTGTTTTGTAGTAAATAGATTTGCCTGTAGACACTTGGAATATTTCTGTCAGGAGTCTTCCTTCTCTTGATACCTAAAACATAAAGACAGAAACTGAGAAAAGTCATCACATAGTAGTAGAGAAATGTAAAGGTCTCTTGAAGTCACCTGCAGTTTATGCAGGTGAAGAACACAGTCTGTCCTTCATCTGCAGATCTCATCTGCCTCGTGTGGTAAATCATCCCTTCTTTATTGCAGCGAGCACATCGTCTGTCGATCTGGAGGATTGCGGAACGGCTCATTATTAACCATTATTAACTATTTCCAACTTGTAGCACCACATGGAGCTCTATGTGGTCTTACCACAGGTCCCTTCAGTTCTGAGTCATCATCATCCTCTAGAGCGACTGATGACTGTTGCTCAGGGTTAAACACCACAACTGAACAGACTTCCAGGCCAGAGAAGTCTGAATAATGTACACAAGGAAAACTTACATACATATATATATATATATATATATATATAGAGAGAGAGAGAGAGAGAGAGAGAAACATATGCATAGATAGATAGAATGTAGTTGGTCAGAATCAGGACGACAGTACCTGTTACAGGGATGCTGAAGGAGCAGCGAGGGCAACGGACTGTGTCGGACATTCCGGGGAGCGGGAGAACATTCCCGCATTCTGGACAGAAGTTTGGGTCACCAGCAGAACAAGACATGTCTTTCTTTGGAAAGGTAATGCTTAGTCGCTGTTTCCAGGAATCTATGGAACAGAACCAGAGCTCCAGGTTTAAAGGGTAGGAGTTTGTTCACACTAAGGCCAACGTTTCCAGAAAACACAACTGTTTCTGTTTTAACAGCTGAGAATGAAGTTAAGTCCTGCTGCCTGACCACCGAAAGTCTTCTTCTTCTTCTACCGCTACTACTGTTTTGTTTTTTTTGGCGGATGATAAACCAACTTGAGGTGCATTTACCTACCGGACTGCAGTGTGATCTTCAATGACAGGCTCAGGGAATCTATCAAAACACACATCAATGGTGTGTGTGAGCGTCTGCATACATATGTTTAATATATATGTTTAATACAATTAAACAACCTGGTATTTTTTTTAAAGAATCTAACTGATTTCGGATAGATTTTGACACATCTAATAGATTGATTATTGAAAATACTTTTCTTCTCTGTTTAACTGACTTTAAATGCTGACGTTCCTATAAATATTTGCTACATTCTAATAAGACATGTTCCACTGTTTAACTGATCCGTTTCGTTTCCCTTATCCGAAAAAAAAAAAAAACACCGGAAGTTGTCTGCTAATCTAAGGTTATGCTGCCATCGTGTTACATTTTCTTTCGGACTGAAATTTGCATCATTATCTCTTTAGGAGGTGATTAACATGAGAAGGTGACAAATGTTCTCCCTGTGATTTTACTATACATTTGTAAAACTTACCTTGTACACGCTGCAGCCAAGCACAATCACAAGTTTCTGTTTTCACATGCCGGACATCTTCTTCTTTGGCGTTCAATACCGGCTGGCATTCCTTACTCCGCCGTACTGCCATCTTCTGGTTTGCAGTACTACTGCAGTTATACTCTAAAGTTTTTCCCATCTTCAACTGGCCTAAAATATCACATAAATAAGAAAATTTAATTGAAATTTACAAATTTAAAAAGTATGGTACATTATTAGAGTTTTGCAGCTTCATTTGAATAACTAATACACAAAATTACAAAGTTATATGTGAAGTATAGGTTTAAATTCATGGAATTGAAACATATTTATTCAAAAAAGAAAATAATTACATCTAGGAAATATATATATGTTTTATCAATCCATGAGCACCAATCATAATATCTTTTTAGAGAATCCTGAGACATGAGGAAACCTGACATTAAGGAAATTAGATCATCTTAGGAAGTTTACCGTACATTCAAATTCAAAAATACTTTATTAATCCCAAAGGGAAAATAAATGTTGTTGTAACTCATTAATTCAGATTCTTCAAAGAGTTATTGAAGATGGTGATGGTTGTTAGTAGGATGGATGTCTTCAGTGAATCTGAAGAAGTCTCTGACTGAAGATAGACAGTCTCCTAAAGAGGATGATCTTCATGAGACTATCTGATCTTTCTTGATTTTATGAAAAATCATTCATTGCATAATCATCTCCAGAGGTTCTACAACCATCCCCAGAACAGAACCAGCTTTCTTTACCAGGCTGTTAAGCCTTTTTAGATCCCTGCTTCTGATGCTGCTGCTCCAACAGATGACGGTAGAAGAGATAAAACTCAACAACAGACTTATGACTCAGCCTCTTGTCCGTCTCTGATACTTTCAACAACTGCAGAATCATCTGAGTATTTCTCAGATGACTGAAGTCAGATTTGTGCTGGAAGTCTGAAGTGTACATAGTGAAAATGAATAGTGAGAGTACAGTTCCCTGTGGTGCTCCTGTGTTGCTGACCACCTGGTTAGACACACAGTCCTTCGGTCTCACAAAATGTGGTCTGTTTGTGAGATAGTAGTCATAGAGCCAAGCAATTGTTGAGACCTCCACCTATGTCTTCTGGAGTTTCTCACAAAGCAGATCAGGCTAAATTTTGTTAAAAGCACTGGAGAAATCAAAGAATATGATCCTCACAGTACTGCCTGCTTTGTCCAGATGACAGTGGGTTAGTTGCAGAAGGTGTATGATGGCATCATCAACTCCAACTCCATGGTGATAAGTAAATTTGTAGGGGATCCTTATGTACTTGACTGCTTATTCGGGTGGGATAGAATTTGTTTGATTGATTTAATGACATGTCACAGGAAAAATATCAGTAACAATAACAGCAGTACAAAGAGAATCCTAAAATAAAATTCCTTAGCTTTTGGGAAAAGGTGGGACAGAGAGGCGTTATCAGTGCTGACTTATCCTACATCCAGGACTTGTACAGTATGTACAAGGTTCAGGAAAAGGGGCAACTGAAATCACTGCAGACCTCATACATCCTGGACACAAACAGTTCAGGCTTCTGCCTTCATTTTAGGGCTCCAGATTACTATTTGTAGAAATCAGCCTTGACCAACAGAGTTTCTTCTCCCAAGCTGTTTCTTTGAGCACACACACAGAACAGGAAGGTCTCCTGTAGCCTTTAGATGTCTCTCTGCTTCAGCACACCTGGCTCCAACACCAGCTCATTAGCAAAGCTCTGCAGAGTACTAGTAAAGCAGTTTCATCATTTAATATGATGAAACTTTGATGAAACAAAGAACTCATTGAAATGTTGCAGGACTCTGGCTCTCGAGGAATGCAGCTTGAGACCACTCCTCTAATGTAATCTTGTAATTATTGAGACACAGAATCTTTGGTTTTCTTTTGTTAATCTCTACAGTGACCTCTTCACTTTCTGAAGCAATTGGCAACAAATATTGCATTTAAATGTAATAATAATTTTTTTAAATAGATGTCCCTGCATTCTTGCAAAGGAAGAAATACTCTGCTGCATGTGTTTTTTCTGTGTTGAAGTTTGTAAAGTTTGCACAAAGAGCTGATCCTTCCAGTCTTTTGTTTAAATTATTTGCTAAATCACTGGTGTGACCTGAAACAGCACTTTTTTTGTGAGCCTTCCTAAACATGTTTGTGAAACAGAATATAGAAAAGGAAGCAACTCTAATCAACGAGGAAGCAAAGGAACTGCTGATCTCAGCTTACTTTGCATAACAGAAATGATCTTTTCCACTTTAAGAAACTGTTGTTTGCATTCAAATCCTTCTAAAAAACACTTAGATTTTACTGAATTGACCTTTGTTGTGTATGGTTGCTTCCTATACAAACTCAAGACAGACGGCAGGTTTAGCATGTCCATCCATGTGCCAGTAATACATTGAATAACTTCACTTGTAGCTGCTGTAACAAAACAATTTCCCACACTAATAGACCATCTGTCTGTCAGTCATACTCATAAGTTTACATACTTATCCTGTATGTTTCTTTTTTGGTTATTTTTTTTATTGATGATGAATTATAAGAGAAAAACGTTTTGTTCTCACTACTGTTAACTGATTGGGTGAAGCCATTAATTATCAAAGTCTTTTTAAATCATAATGACAGAAGAAACTCCCATTTGACCCTGATCAAATGTTTACATACACTGGTGATTTTGATCTCATAACATGCATACAATTTGACAGACAAGTTTGAATAGCTACAAAAGGTGACCATCCTCCCTGGGATCTGTTTGCTTGTAATCAACGAGGTGAATGTGTTTGTATAAAGCAGTGTTTCTCAACCTTTTTTGGGCCAGCGCCCCCCCATCCATTATCCAGGTCCCTCACAGCCCCCCATCAAAGAAGATGTAGGATACCTGCACTGAATATTAGTTGATTATTAATATTACTGTCATTATTGTTGATGTTTTAATTTTTATGGTTGTTTCTGTATTTAACATGAAAAATAATTTCCCAGAGAACAAAAAATAAGTATTCTTATTCTGTGTAATTTTATGATGCTGTTAAATCTAGCACAAAATGACCAGATAAAAGATGTTCAACAATACCAGTTTAAACTTTGAACTGAGCTCTGCAACATTAAAACATGGATAGAACTGCAGGTAGATTAATCATAACTCTTCTTCTCTCCAGTGTTTCTGTGGTGCAGCTCTGTGCTGCCTTCAGGAGAATGGGACTTCAGAGTGTCGGCTATAAAATTTCACCCACATGGTATTTACTGTGCAAACCAGAGCTTTCAGTGGAGAAACTAAACTTCCAGATCCTCTTAATGCCATACAAATATGGGACAGAAACATGGATTATATCTTTATATAGACCCGTCTATTGATTTATAGATTAATAGTTTTACTGAATATAAATTACAAAGGACAAAGCTGGTTCTTAATCAAATCCTAGTGAATCGAATTAAAAGTGTCATGAAGTCACTGAACAGCCTCATTACATTAACACCGACATGAAAAATAATATTGAAGAAATAAATATATCAAATCTAATCAAAAATATAGATAAGTGATCCTTATTGTTATCATCTGTAAAATATATTTCTTCATGTGGTCCCCAGACCCAAGGCACTTCAACAATATTATTTTACCTTTCATCTGAAAACAGTGTCTGTTTGTTCTTGCCATATTCGTGTTAGTTCGTTGCTCCGTTCTCCGTCCCGGTTCTCCTGTGTCAGAGTTTTATCCAATGTGCGCGTAGTTTATTTTGTTTTTTGTTTTTTGTCTGCCCTGCGCTGCGCTGTGGGGCGTCGGGAAGGACATCGATGAAGAGACTGACGTAAACCTTTTAAAACAACGGAAAAAATCCCGGTATTGTTATGATTAAGATTCAAAGGTGCTGTGGTTCTACCGTTTCATACCGGATCACTTTCAGCACCGATGTTAACTCTATAAAACAACCTGACAGGTGAATCTCACAGCAACGTCATCAGCCGGTGTAACGAACTGATGCTAAGCTATCATTAGCAGTAGCGGAGCTAACAAGAAGCTAACAAACACTGAAGAGAAGAAGAAGAGCTGCCATCAATATGGCTGCAGCCGAGCATATTTTAATGTTACACAATACAGTTTTTAGCAAGTAGCTCGACGTCTAAAGCGGTATTGTTGTGCATTTAAGGTGTAAAGTTTACCTTCGAGCAAACGCCCCGCAAAGGAATCTCAGCCCCCCCTTTTGTAAAAATGTCCGCCAGCGCCCCCTGCCGTCCCCTGAACGCCCCCGGGGGGCGATACCGCCCCCCCGTAGAGAAACGCTGGTATAAAGGATCAGTGATTTTCTTGGCTACAGCAATTTTCATTCAATGCTGATGTTTCTGAGTACTAATAGATGCATTTCAAGATGCATATATTAGTATGCATCTTAAAATGATTACACCACTTTTTTCAGCGAGTCCTCTATATCAGCTGCAGTTATTTGTGGGTTTTTAATTTCCTCTTGAACAATGATTTTAGCAGCTGTTCACTTCTTAATTAGAGTTTGAATTATTATGATAATTACTCACAGAAAATATTACTGAATTTTGTAATTGTTTTCAACAGTAGGAAAGCATTGAGCAAATATACAGAGCCGTTCCACAAAATAGAATATGATTGAATAGTTCAATATTTATTAATTTCATCATCAAGTGAATGACATTATATAGATTAATTAGATGGCTGATATTTTAACATCTTTATAACTGTTAGTATGTTTAACACCCACTAAAAGGCTATTATCTGAAGGTACTGTTAATATGACAAGCTTATTGAATAAGGCTGCATGGCATTAAAGTTTAAGATTTGACCTTAAATATTTTGATCTTAAATGTTTTGACCACTAGAAAAGGCTTTCTAGTCACATAAACTGTGGCTAATGAAGAATGTGAAAATTTGTTCAGCCTATCACCCTCCCAACCCCACACTACTCTTCTTAACAAAGCATCCCCATTAACTTTCACCAGAATGTTACACCTTTGTGGTTCTTCCTATTAAAGGACAGAGTTTCCTCCCCACTGTCAAACCATGCATGCTCTGTATGACCGAATGCTATAAAGTCAGCCATACATTGCAGGTGATTGCCTACACGCTTGTCCAGGAGGAGTGAATGCATCAAGTCAATGACTCGATAGAATCTGCTCCGATTCCTTAAGAACTTTTTTATCTACTTTGAAGAATTAATTAAGCATACTGTTTGACAAATAGGATCAATTGGAAAGTATATGTGATTGAATTTAAATGGTTTTTTTTAGATGACATTTGTTCTGAAATGGTACTGTATACATAAAACTAAGGAGTTTGCAGAAACTGGAAGCTATTTGCCAAGAAGGGGCAGAGTTACATCAAGAGTAAATCAACAACCAAAACACCCACAAGAGACTCCAAACTGTCATTTTGCACTTCTCTCAGCTTTTTTGGCCTCTCACTTTCAAGTGTAATGAAACACAAAATTTAGACTTGTTTCCAGTTTCAAACATCCAGAATTGCTGCTTTTCAGTGTTTTTCAGCTTTTTCAAAGCTTATAAGGCTGAACATTGATTGTAGAGCTGAGAACTCATATATAGTCCATTTTGGACTTTTCTCGCAGAGATAAAGCTTTTTTTGGTCTCTCAGCTTAAAATTACTCTTTTCAGTATTTTTCAGCATTTCCACTGTTAATAAAGCTGAACATTGAATGTGGAGCTGTGAATTCACATTTTGTCTATTTTGCACTTCGCTTGCCAGATGAAGCTTTTTTGGCCTCTCACATTCAACTATCATAAAACTCAAAATTCAGACTTGTTTCCAGCTTGAAACAACCACAACAGCTGCTTTCAGCAATTCTGAGCTACTCCACAGCTAATAAGGCTCAAAATTGAATGTGAAGATGTGAATTCACATTTTTCCCATTTTGCAAGTCTCTCGCCGAGAGAAAGCTTTTTTGGACTCTAACATTCAATTTTATTGAAACTTAAAATTTAGACTTGTTTACAGGTTGAAACAACCAGGATAGATTATTTTCAGCATTTCTGAGCTATTCCACAGCTAATAAGGCTGAAAAATGAATGTAGAGCTGCAAATTCATATTTTGTCCATTTTGCCCTTTTCTCGCTGAGATTAACCTATTTTGGCCTCTCCACCTTCACCACTGATAAAATGCAAAATTTAGACTTGTTTGCAGTATCAAACAACCAGAACTGCTGCTTTTCAGTATTTCTGAGCTGGTGTATGTGAACCTTTGACCAGGTCCATTTGTGTAGTTTCTGTTATCATTATGATTTAAAAAGAGTAAATACAGTAGACACAGCTTGATAATAAATGGCTCCAACCTCTAACCAGAAGCTACCAGGCTAACAATAAAAAAGAACAATCTGGACAAATCAATACTTCAAAATTACTGGCAAATCTCCAACCTCCTACACATCATCAAAATGATTGAAAATGCTTTTTAAATAGTTAAATAACTGCCTAACAATCACCAAACATCTTTCAGTCTGGTTTTCATACTCACCACAGTACGGAGACTGCCCTTGTCAAAGAGTTCAGTGACATCCATAAAAGCACAGACTGTGGAACAGCTACAGTGCTGGTTCTGTTGGACCCCAGTGCAGCTTCTGAAACTGTTGTCCATTAGATATTACTGAAATGACTGGGGAGTTGGGTAGGATTCTCCAGCTCAGTACTTAACTGGTTCAGATTCTACATAAAGAACAGATATTTCATTGTTTCAATAGTAAACTTCTCATCAAAGCAGACAGAAGCCACCTGACAAAAGTCATCTTGTGGTGACTTTTGTTTGGGGTACCACAAGACTCAATCCTAGGACCCCTATTATTTAATATCTATATGCTCCCACTTGCTCAGGTTATAACAGGAAATAAGATTAGCTACCATAACTATGCAGATGATACACAGCTGTCAAGAGAATCCGAGATCATCCCACTTCCCCATGCTGGAGATTTTAGTTTAATATTAACAATGAATAAAGTTACCTTTAAAGTTAATTATACAAGTAACGTCTAGACAACTAACTAGACTTAAACTGCAATAAAATCAATCATATTTTTTCTATATAATCATAAGAAATTATAGTTAGGCAGAAAGAGTGTCATGAAACAGGAAAAGCAGGCTTCCTGAGAAAAGAGGAAGTAAGTTTCCAGCTTGCAGATTTATAAAAATAGTTTAAACTATTCCTTATCTCAAAGCATGGAAAGTTTTAAAGAATGAAATCTAAACATTTTGAGTAATTGAATAAGACTCAAAGTAAAATACTTATATTAATATTGATTTATTTATAAGAATACTTACACTTGTGGGAATACTTACTAGTAAAACAAGTAACTGGAACTTTGGTATCAAATAATTAGAATAATGGATTATTCTTGGTTTCTTCTCAGAACACTGTAATAACTCACATTAAGATTATAATAAGAGCAACTAAAAGTTGTGGTTATCAAAATATTATAAATGAATGCTAAATCAAAGAGAACTAAGAAGGTTATAAATGTGATTTTGACATTTAACTTGAGATGGTGTAAAATGTGTAACTGTAATTAACGATCATTGATGTCAACATTACGATGTCACCAGGTCACTCTGAACCAAATCAAGCACTGAACAAATGCTTAGAACAGATAAATGTGTGGATGTGCCAAAACATTCTCCAGCTGAACAGAAACAAAACTCAAGTTATCATAAATATTGGCAGGGTGTGTAAACTTATGGGCACAACATTATCTTTGTACTTATCTATTTAGAGATCAAATGCTTTTTGTATTAACTTAACTCCATCCTGCTAGTTTTGCTCTGACTGCATGGAAGTGAGCTTCTGATCTGCATTTATGCGAAATAAATCATTCTGGTATTTTTTTGTTGTTTTTTTCACCGTGACAACATATGAATATGACAAGAACAGGACATTAAGTTTAATAATATTAATTAGATGAGACTTCTTCACAAATGTCAAAATATTTGATTTAATTTATTCTGTAATAAAGTTATAAACAATTCCGGCAGTGGTTTTTCACATCACTGTACAGAAATGGTATTCTAATAACCCAAAGCTAATTACAGTACACTGATAATATTCTCCAGTTTCCTGCAGGACAAACGTAACATTTGTTGGATTTACGTGGAACCTAAAATGGCAAAAACCAGTTCAGATGTCATTGTTAAAATTCATCCCATTCTCGGGCCTCAGGGTATATCATCAGGATGATCTGATCCAGCTAGGTTCAGTCTCATTTGCAGTTTAAAAAAAATAATTCAGGACATCCGCTAAAAAACTTATTTCATTTATTCATTCAGTGACACCCACCTGATATAATATGGTATTTCATTTCAACAAATAATTCCTAATTATCTATCTCAATGGTTTGAAATAGGTTATCGCTGCACTAAGAACATCCTTTGATTTGATGCTGGTCAAGTAAAATACATTTGAAAAAAAAAATTTTATGGGTACTTATGCCATAATTTTTATGGCATAAGTACCCATTTCAGTAGTTCTCAACACTACTGCTTAGGTTACCGCATTAGTGTCCTTTGTGTTTTTTAAGTTTTCCAGCTCCAACACAAACGTATCAAAAGAAGCTTTTCATCAGATCTGGAAGAAGTCTCCTAATCCATCACCAATTAAAATCATGCTTGTTGAAGCATGAAAACATCTGTGTTTGGGAGTTTGTGCTAAGAATCAGGGCTAAGCAACAGGTGGGGCTGGCAACACCCCTGGTCCTGGATCTTTCATATCTTTTCCTGCTTCAACATACCTGATCTGAATGAAGGGGTTATTAGCAGTCTCCTGTAGAAAATGGTAACAGGCTGAGGCAATGTCCATTTGAAAAATAGGTCTTCAGATACTCTATATTACAGTGTTGTTTTCATACTGGAATCTGAGCAAATTAACACAATTTTGGTCAGACATATTCATCAAAGGCTATGCCATAAAGTTTTCGATAGTCACATTTTAAAGTAGTGCCTGCCTCGTGGGTAGAATTCCAGACTCTACCAGGTAGAATGTAGGCCTGTTTAGTATTTTTAGTCCCAATTTACTGCTGATGTGATTAGTTTTACTGCTTCTTTAGCACATTCCTTTATGTCTGGATATAAGTAGTGTGGACTTCAACAGCAAAAATAGCTTTGCTCAACACTGATTTGTTTTTTTATAACCTAAAACCTTGCTGAGTTATTCCATTTGATTTTAGATAAAACATTTTTTTACAATTATAGTTAGTGTCAAGGACTCCCAAAGAACGGAGTCTGAATTTAATCATTCTTTCAATAGAAAAAAAATGAAGGAAATACAAGTAACTTCAGATATTTTCCTTTTCCAAATGATAACCTTTGAGTTTACCTCTTGTGTCTGTTCCCACATTAAGAATTATTTGCGCTGACTTCTACCTTCTATGTGCAACTACTGCAAATAATATTTGTAAGTCCTGCTGAAGTTCTCATTTAGAACTGAACACAAGAACCAACAGGGTCCAAAAAGCAAGGCACATTGCCAAGAAGTGTTTTTAAACCGTTTTAGTTTGTTTCCCCTAAAGGTTTTCCCTTACTGAAAAGGGTCAGCACTACCTTATTCCATTGATGAGCAATCCCATTTATGTTGTGTTGCCTTCAATGTGTCACATATTCTTTGGTCTCAGAAAGCATTAGTCTTTAACAAAATTGACTGTACACTTTGGGTGATTCTCAGCTCCAGCTGATGTCATACTGCGTCCAGCCCTCTGGTGGGGCTAAGAAGACCCTTCGGCCACGGTGTAAGAAGCTGACTACGCCTCTGTAACCTGTGCGAGGAACTCCAGATTTTAAGTCATCCATCACCCCCAAATTTCGAGCAAAGACTTTAAAACTGTCTCTGCTGGAGTACTGCACTCTGTACGGTCCAGGTCCTTTTAAATGAACTCCATGCTGAAGATCTTCAATCTTCACCAATGTGGCGCTATAAACCTCTTGAACAAAGATTTCATCATACTTCTCCTTTAGCAAAAAAGACAAATCCTGTTTGGTGAAAGGCACAAACTCAGTGTTTAGCCTAATATAGCGCAGGTATTGGTCAAAGAATTGACCTAAACTGACACCTTTTCTGCCAAAGGTAATAGTCCGGGAAATTTCCGGTCTTATGCACGAGCGGTTTTTGCGCTGTTCAGGCTGACGCATCCAGTCATCCCAGAAGGCTGAAGGCCATTTTGGTTCTAGTTCATCCCACAACTCCTTCAGCAGCATCCAGCCCAGACCAGGAAAGAAGTCTGTTCTGTAAAGGAGCTCAGCTTTGGAAGGATCAACCAAAGCGTCTCTGCCATTATCATTCCAAGCAGAAACACACCATAGGGTGGGGTCAGAGCGTAAAATGGGATACAGGGCCCGGAAATATTCAAAAAAGTCTGGTGCCACCTGAATAGGAGAAGAGATACACATTAACTTTCTCAGTTTAGGAATGCTGTACAAACAGATAAATACAACCAGTAAAGGCATCTGTTAAACCTCAATAATTCTAAAGCAACATTAGTTCTTCTTTTACTGTTAAATTCTGAGACTTTCTTCAATGATTGTAATTACTAACTTTATTAGTACTAGTTAGGTACACTTCAACTACGTAGGCCATCGTAAACTCCCAAATAATCAATACAGGCTTTTATGGGGAACACAAACTGCTTGGGCTTCAATTTGATCAGTAACATTAAAGTTGTACAGAAGTAGCTTGGAGTATTTGTTCTATGCAGCATGTGCAAATTGCATAGTTGAATCATTCAAACATAACGTCTACCTTATCACACCATTAGATTATGAAAAAAATCTATAAAAATGCTCACCTCTAAGTCATCTTCCACTATGACCACTGTAGACTGGGAAAAGGTGTTGAACACTTGGTTGAGTGCCCATCGATAATGTCTGGCGATTTTGTAGTAACCCTGGAACTTCCTGTGCTCTGGCCTAACCTTGATGTCAGCAAGGTCTGGCTGTTTTATATGAGTCACTTGCTCTCCATATGAACCAATAACACGAGCTGTGTCTCCATGGCCGCAGTCTTGACTAACAATGATTGGATATAGTTCTGCGGAGGGACGGTACGATATGAGTCGGTCAAGGCTCCGCTTCACTGTGACTCTGTCACAAGCAATAACCAGGATGGGAATAATGAATTCTGGGCTGGGAATGGGAGTTGTCACTTTTCTGATTTTCTCACTAGGCTCTTCTAAAGGTAAGCTTGGTGCTACCTTATGAACAGGCCTCTGTGTATTAGTTTGGTCCCCAGCATCCACACTGTTTCTGAGAGGTCTTAAAGTTTTCTGAGGCTGCTGTTGGTCTGCTGCTTCTTTGATATTAGAACCAGTTTCCCTTTTCCCAAGATCCTTCTGCCGAGCCCACACTTCTCTGTGAATTTCAATCTGCTTCAGTAGCTTTTTCTGGGTATCAAGATGAACTTCAACTTCTTCTGCCAGCCGAATCATCTCTTCTGCAAGGTTGACTTGGCTCATTTTATTCCTTCCAGCACCCCACTCCTCTTTTCCCCCTGGTTCGACTCCTCCACCATCTCCAAGACGGCCAATGGGAGGCCGACTCCAAAGATAAAGCAGAAGCAACGCATTCCAGGCAACAAACAGGAAAGCACCACATAATATGAAAGTACTTTTTTTGCGAACCATGGCCTACAAACCAGACAAAACGGATGATGTTGGTAGGAAAACTCTGATAACAACAGAATGGCAGTTCAACAACCCAAGTTTACAATACTACACAAACAGGGATAATATTTCTGCTCACATGGTTTTCATTTCATTCTTTTTTATTATTTGTCGGGAGTGGGTCAGGAGAACAGAAGGCCAAGTTAAAACAGACTTGCATGATGTTTTCCTGGAGTTCCTGCAATCCATGAAATCCCAGAGAGCTCATAGAAATGAGAGGTAAAATGTCTTGGCTTTCAGACAAAGGGAAGGTGGGCTCACTTAGGTTGAAGAAATGTCAAAAAGTAGAGGTTATCTACTCGCCATCATCCTGAAAAACAGAACAGGAAAAGGACAGTTCATATCACGTTTTAATGTTTGACAATAACAGATCACAAAAAACAGTAAAGAGATCTGAATTGTATCGTTTTGTTTTTATGATCTGATCAGTAACTATGATGTTTTTGGATGTAAAAACTTTACATTTTGTCATCAATAAATGCATGCCTCAGGGGAAGGTTATACCCTGGAGGAAGAGGGAGTTCTCAGAGAATCCACACATGCATGGGAAGAACATGCAAACTCCATGCACAAAGAGCCCTGGCCGGTTGAATCGCTGGATCAAATATCCAATCTAATGATTGAACATCCAATGATTGGTTCACCAGATTCCCACATAGTGGGAGCCAAACTCATGTCTTGCAAATAATATCAGCTAGTCACTCAATTGTACAAATCTGAATACTTTATATGGATATTTTTTTTCTTTTAATGATTAGGCATTAGTGGCCTTCATTCATCTGTAATTTCAGAGGAAAAAGGACAAGGATAGAGTAAATGAAGCAATTTGCCTGTGGTTGAGAATCGAATATTCTTTCCTTATCCACCAGTTCCTCCTCCAGCAAAAACATTCCAGAACATGATGCTGCCACTGCCTCAACCCCCCCAAAAAAGAAAGAAAAAAAGACATTCTCTTATTTAAATAATGAAATAAGAAAAAAAATACAATTGATAGCTTTTATTCCTCCATCAGAGTCACTACAACAAAAAAATAACAGAACTGATAATCTGTTGTACCTCTTCAGGATTTTATTGTTCGAATTATTGATCATTAATAGTCTGTATTAATCAGGCGGAACTTATAAGAACTAATAAGAACTCATCAGCATTGGCCAAGGCAGCTTCATCACCAAATCCCTATTTCATTTCATCAGCAACAGCTGCTGCCTGCCTTATCGTAAGCCCACTGGAGCCATACTTTCTTTTTTCAAGGCGGTTTTCCTTCTTTAGCTGATCAGTCACAAACATTGTTGCTCCCGTTTCCACCCTTCTGGCTTTCGTTTCTTACTGCTCATTTTTTGACATGACATGATTGCACACTTGGTTTACTTATAGGTCACCTTTAATATTCTTCCCATTTTGTTTGTACTTCTCCAGGTTTTACAACCAGCTGGTGGGGAAAAATACTAATACCACAAAGAATTTTCCTTTTTGAAAGTAGTTTTCCAATTCTATTATTTCAACAAAGAGCTCTCTACTATGTGCTTTTAACAGCTGTGAAAGCTGAAGTCCCCCCACCCCCAAAATTAGAAAGTTGAGTTGTTAAATAACAGTTAATAAGAACAGATTCTATGAAACATTGAACACCAACAAGTCCCACTGAAAATATTTGGCTAAAATAACTTTATGACATGGCACATTAGGCTTTCTAACTTTACATAACATCAAGACATACAAACCAAAGGTTTTTTTATGTGATAAAAAACAATGGCACAATTTTTTTGAACCGATTTTTCCTTTTGTAGCACACCTCCAGCAGGAAGACTAAAAACACAGCATGTAGAACAGTCCTGACTCAATCTGTTTTTAGCTAAAAGTCTGTATGACAGATTTAAGTGAGTGGAGGAACAGGTTAGACTGACTACCACATAAAGCCTCTCAGCATTAGAAACACCTAAACCTATTAGGACAGGAATAATCTTATACAGAGGGACGTTCGAGAATAATCACTGTAACCAAAATATGACATCTCTCTGTGTCTTACTTCTGAGATAGGACCAATTACATTATCTGTGCTCTAGTAAACCATTATCCAACAATATCATTGTCACTTCTTAACAACCACAACTTATTTTCTGTAAACACTCTGGTGAAAGTTGCCCTTTTTCCACGGAGAAACAATCGAGTAAATAATTTCTATCTAATGTAACGAAAAGCATCTATAAAAACTGACGGACCAGTGAGTAGATTCCTAACATCTTTCTGTACATTACAGTTGACTGCATGCTGCTTAGACCCATCTATATCTAATTTATTAACACAAATTGCCAAATTGAATCATTGGATGAAAATCAGTCTAAAACCACATGTAGCAAAGAATAACTTTGTGTAGCAATGGAGCAGCTGAGCAATTTTAAGGCAAAACCACGTCAAAACCTCTTAAGGTGAGCAGGAACTAATGCGTCTAATAAACACACTAAGCACATGAAGACGTCAAATTTACGGCTACGAAATAATAGCTAGCATACCTGAAGTCTGAAGGACAGCTTTCTCCTGATGCTAATAAAGCTTCGCACAAATCAGAAGACAACCGTGAACTGGGCAGGATCATTACTCCTCAAACTGTACCAGCTGACGCTGTTGTTCTCCAGCTCGCTCCTCCCTCCTTCAGACAACAACGTGGACCTGACCGGTTGGATCCCACAGCTGAGTACCAGCTAGTCGCTCAGTAACAGTCCTAGGTGATTAGTACTGACGGCCGATGTTGCTCACTTTGCCTGCTCCATTTATATACCTTTACTCTGAGCAACGCATCCGCTTGCTACATTAGCCTCAAATATAGTTCCTCTGAGGAACTAATTTGAAAGAGAACTGGGGCTAACGCATGGTTCAGTCAAACACACATTGACTGCAGCGCTCTTTTCAGCAGGTATGTCAAGATCGTTAAACCTCATCTGCTGTTAGCTAGATAAGTAGCACTGAACAGAGAGGCAGAATTGTCTTCCATTCCAAATCTGTTCAAGTTGAAGACATGAATGCAGTAAACTCATCCCACTTACATCTGGTTAGTTGTTGGATGGGATTCTGGAGCTCGACCTAAGGTTCGTCCAGCTGAAGCACCCAGAAGCTAGCTGTTTAGCTAGCTAGCAATGAGTCGAGCCGCCCCTTCCCAACGTCTGCCTTCCAATCACACCACATATCTGTACTTTGTCACGGAAGCTTTCAGGTCACTCACACCTTCACAGCCCAACACCATTACTGCCCGGGGTTCCTGGTTCCTCTTCCCAGAACTGTTGCTGCTACAGTGTCTGCTCAGGGACTGACGCTCCACTCCTGTGTTTTAAATCCAAAAAGGACATAATGCAACAATTTAGATACATTTAAAAAAATGTTTCCCGTTGTCTCTTGCACGGGTTCCTTTGCTTTTCTATCCTAATGCTCTTTCACAGGCGCCTGTCGCTGATGTGTGGTGACAGCATCTTTCAGTTCTTACTAGCCGAAACTACACTTCCGGATTGATGACTGGTTAGTACCGAATTCACCCGAGCAGTTCCGAATGGACGAATCCTTAAAAAAAAGGAGAAAAAACAACAAAAAAAAGCTCACAAAATTAAACACTAACATAACGCATCCTAGAACTCGAACATTCTTGTTGAAAAACTAACAGTGGAATAGATTGTGAACAAAATTATCAATGTAAAATATAAATTAAGACAACATGGAGATCTGGATTTATACTCAGTATGAAGTAGTCATCGAGCCAAGTCTAAATGAGGCTCAGTAGGGTGTGTGGCCTCCATGTTTCTCCATAACATCCCGACAATGCCTGGCATGCGCCTGATGAAACGGCAGATGCTCTGATGGATCTCTTCCCAGACCTGGATTAGAGCATCCTGGATTAGAGCATTAGATCCTGGACAGTCTGTGGTGTTACGCGGCGTTGGTGGATGGACCGAAACATGATGTCCCAGATGTGCTCAAATGGATTCAGGTCTGGGGAACGGGAAGGCCAGTCCATAACATCAATGCCCTCATCTTACAGGATCTGATGATACACTTCAGCTACATGAGACCTAGCACTGTCATGCATAAGAAGGAACCCAGGACCTATTGCATCAGCAAGTGGTCTTGCAATGGGTCTGAAGATGTCACCTGGTCAGGGCACCTCTGGCACACAGAGAGCTGTGCAGCCATCCAAAGAAAGGCCTCCTCACACCATGACTGACCCACCACCAAACCGGTCATGCTGGAGGATGTTGCAGGCAGCATAATGTTCTCCACGGTGTCGGCAGTTTGTCATATGTGCTCAGTGTGAACCTCCTTCAATCTATTTTCATCGCCATTGGCCGGGTGCCAATGGCTGTAAGCACAGGCCCCCATACCACCCTCACGGAGTCTGTTTCTGACAGTTTGAGTCCAAACATGCACATCATTTTGTAGGGCCCTGCCACTGGACCTCCTGTTCTTCGTTGCACAAAAGACAAGGTAGTGGTCCTGCTGCTGGGTTGTAGCCCTCCTATGGAATCTCTCCATGTCTCTTTGTGTATTGAACGGTCTCCTGGCAGCTGCCAGAGAGAAACAGCAAATCTTCTCACCACCGTTAGCATTGATGTTCCGTCTTGGATTAGTTGTACTACTTGAGCAACTTCAGTGGGCTGTAAAAAAACACCTCATGTTGCCTTGATGCCAGAGAGCACAGACAAAATGAAAATCTGACAAAGTTCAACAAGAAAGTATGAGAACAGAGAAATGATCTTTGGTCACCACTTGAAGAATCACTCTTTTATAAAGGTTGTCTTGGTAATTGCCTCTCATTTCCACCTGTTGTGTGTTCCATTTGTACAGCAGCAAGTTAAATTGATTCACAATAAGTGTTACTACTTATCTGGTGACATTGATTCCACAAAGGTGTGACTGATTTGGAGTTGCATTGTTTTGTTTAGTCAGGCGTGCCAAACTCCAGCCCTCAAGGGCCACATGTTCTGCAGTTTTTAGATGTGCCACAGGTACAAGATACCAGAATCAAAAGGCTTAATTACCTCCTACTTTTGTAGATAAGTTCTCCAGAGCCTTGCTAATGACCATTTGTTCTGTAGTTTTATTTGTACACATTAACATATGATTTCAATGTAACTGACTAAAATATTTTAGATGAAAACTCTAGTAAGAGTAAAAGTTCAGGATTGTAAACTTTAAAAAGTACAAAGCATAGATAAATTTGACTTCTCTACAGTTATGTGAGAAAACGCAATTAGTTTCCATCTCTGCATAAAGGCCATGATCATGCTCATCCACTAGCAGCAATAGGAAATGAACAATGTCATTGCATTACTCTTCCATCTAGAATGGACTGGATATTTATATTTATTTACAGCTTATAGTAAGTTCCTTAGCATGAGAGCTGTTTTTTTTTTTTACACAGTATCACGTTATAATTTTGCAAACCCATAATTTTCTTGCTGTGTTTTGCAGTGCTGAAACGCAATATGCTTTACACATCTTTGACTCAAGCAGCAGTATCAATAAATAGACAAGCTCTGATATCTCCAAGGTTCCAGTATGGCCTTTAGCTGTAGTTATCCCATTGACTGTTTCTCCTGTAGAACCTTTATCTGATCTTCAATGGTCTTTATTTCCTGCTTCAAAACTGAAACCTGAGTAGACAAGGTGATAGAATATACATAAAATTAACTATTATCACAATCACAATGCAAGTACAGGCATGTTCACATGATAGAAAACAAATTATTTCAATTTCTGGGGTTTTAGATGTCAAGAAATTGACAAAGCACCTAGGGCCTCAAACGTTGGATACGCATAAAAAATGTATGGCGCAAAGTCTGACCCACAACTCGGGATGTATAAAAATGAACGTGATGTGACAGTAGATGTACACAAACTAATTACCTCCTTGAAAATGTGTGCCAGCCATGCAAAAGCACCAGAACTCACCTAAGTACACTAAACTCGGACTCCATTCACTATTTTATATATATATATATATATATATATATATATATATATATATATATATATATATATATATATATATATATATATATATATATATATACTTGTATATGTTTTTG
Organism: Phalloptychus januarius; assembly: GCA_902982915.1. Lineage (NCBI taxonomy): Eukaryota > Metazoa > Chordata > Actinopteri > Cyprinodontiformes > Poeciliidae > Phalloptychus > Phalloptychus januarius. Next base: position 784,012 of record CADWAE010000073.1, read on the forward strand.
TTCAGCTGGAAAAAGTTATGGCACATCCAGACATTTATCTGTTCTTAGCATCTGTTCATGTATCTGATCAGATCTGCATGTGTTCAGAGTCATCTGGTGACATTGTAATAAAGAGCTGCGTATCATCTGCATAGTTGTGGTAGCTAATCTTATCTCCTGTTTAACCTCAGCTAAATAGGAGCATTTAGATTTTGAATAAGCAAGGTCCTAAAATTGAACCTTGGGGGACCTCACATGTGACTTCTGTCCACTTTGATGAGAAGTTTCCTATTGAAACAAAGGAATCCCTCTTCTTTATGCAAGACTCAAACCAACTGAGTACTGGACCAGAGAGCCCTACTCTCCAGTCGTTTCAGTAATATGTCATGGTCAACAGTGTCAAAAGCTGCACTGACGTCCAACCGTCGCAGCACTGTGGTTCTTCCACAGACCATATTCAGGCCCAATAAATATCTTAATGGTTAATATCTTAACCAATAAATTCACGGCAGTTTAATTCTAACATCTTACATTTTATTTGTCAATTTTTCCTGTTCTGTAAAATTAGCCAAATCTTATTAAGACAGGAAGTAAGGAAAATAACCCAATTTAGATGAAGTGGATTTTTATTTTGTCCAGTGCTCACCTTACTTTCCATCCGTTGTCTGATATATGCCGGAGCCTTGGTTTGATTGTTGGAAGACTGAAGTTTGAAAAGACTTTCTTCCAGCTTCGGAAGAAGCTTGTCTTTCCGCTGAGAGAGATGCCGGATCTGTTGCTCAATGTCAACTCTACTCTAAAAAAAAAAAAAGAAAAATAATCAATCAGACAATCTCTGTGTTAGACATATGGTAATATGGTAATAGAGGGGTGGGTATATATCATATTGTTTGTCATTTATTGTGATCAATTTTGATCAAGATACAAATATTGATGTATCATTGTCACAATAAATTCTAGGCTACATAGTGGCGCAGTTGTTAGCCCTTATTGTCTTGCAGCAAGGTGGTCCTGCCTTCTCCCTGTGCAGGTGTGGGTTCTCTCCGAGTACTCGAGCTTCCAAACAAAACATGATTGTCAGGTTGATTGAGCTCTCTAAATTCTCCTTATGCGTGGGTGTGTAAATGCATGATTGGTTGTCCTGAAATGGACTTGTAACCTGTCCAGTGTGATCCCGCCTCTCTTCTGTTGACCGCTAGAGATAGGCACTATCCTTTGCAACCCCATTAGCGATAAAGGTGTAAGATAATAAATGGATGAATGGACAACAAAGTCTAACTAGAAAATTTACTAAGAAATTTAAAAGGGGCCCTCCAAAATGTGCCCATCTGTTGGAACCCAGCATTCTGATCTGACACGAATCAGGGGTACAGATGCTGAAAATTAGCAACAATGCTAAGATTAACCAAAATGTAGTCGAAATGTAGTAAAGACACTGTTGCAGTAATCAACCCTACTAAATGTAACATAGTTAATATTGTATAGAATTCCACTTGTCATTACTCCCAAGATTGATTTCCTGTGTAATGGGTGGAACAGCACCCCCTCCTGGTGGTTGGCAGTATTAAATATTGTAAACACAGATCTCATTGCCAGTCCATGAGAGATGGGTATGAGGTAGGTTCACTGAGTTTAACGCTCCAGTAAAATATTCTGTTAGCTTGATGCTAACATGAAATGCTGTTCCTCGTACCTGCTGTGATTAACCTGATTTCTGATCAGTCCATATTCTGTTCCGAACAGGTACATTTTGTTTAATTTCTTTGTATTTCTGTCTAATATTATTGTACTAACTACTGCTGTTAGCCAGTTTTTAGCTGGCTAAAAACTTTTTCGTCATCTTTTCATCTCATCCTGTCTCCTGGCCCTTACTCACACAACGCAGAACTGATTTATACTAAACGATCAGTGTTAGCGAGGTTACAGAAAGATAAACACATGGATGAGTTTTCCTAGATCTTGCTGAGACACTGGTCCTCTAATCCTGGAAATGTTCTTCAGATGATAGAAAGCTGACTTTGGTACTCTCTTTATGTGGCTCTGAAGATTCAGGTCAGAGTTCGTCACTACACTCAGATTTCAGGTATTGATTGCTGGTTTTTAGTTGTAACAACTTAGTTGTGTATTGATTCTAGATCGTTCCTCTTTAGATCCAACGATAATAACTTCAGTTTTGTTTTTGTTCAACTGGAGAAACTTTTGGCACATCCACACATTTATCTGTTCTAAGCATTTGTCAGTGATTGATTGGGTTCAGCGTCACCTGCATAGTTATGGTAGCTAATCTTATCTCCTGTTTAACCTTAGCTAGTGGGAGCATATAAATATTAAATAAGAGGGGTCTTAAGACAGAACCTTTGGATACCCTGCTTTTGACTTCTGTCTGCTTTGATGAGGAGTTTCCTATTGAAACAAAGAAATTTCTGTTCTTTATGTATGATTCAAACTCAAATATGTCATGGACAACAGTGTCAAAAGCTTCGATGAGGTCCAACGGAACCAGCACTGTGGTTCTATAACAGTCTGTGTTTATTATATGGATGTCATTGAACACTCTGACAAGGGCAGTCTCCGTACTGTGGAGAGTCTGACAACCAGACTGAAAGACATCAAAGTGGATGGTTATTGTTAGGGAGTTACTTAACTTTTAAAGCAGCTTTTTCAAAAACTTTGCTGATGAATGTCCAGAGACTGGCCTGTAATTTTGAAGTAGTGATTTGTCCAGTTGTTGTTTTTTTATCAGTGGTTTGATAACTTGTGTTTATAAAGCCTGGGGGAGAGCACATGATGAGAGGGAGTAACTTACTAATTTAATCCAATCATTTGCAATGATAGACAAAGCTTTCAAGAAAAGGAACTTGAGCTTAATTGATTTATAATTTCTTCTAGGGTCTTATAGTTAAGTAGTTGAAATTGGGTCATTTTTCCTGCACTTGTTATGGCTGGGCATAACGAAGGCCCAGCCTTTAGTGTCAATATGCACTAAACGACATTAAATGTTGATGTGGTACTGAATTTAGTGTTGATGATTTTTAAAATGTTCTCTACAAAGAAGTTGGCAAATTTATTGCAGGCCTTGCTTGATTGCAGGTCAGGTAGTTTAGTCACATGAAAGTTTTTGAGCCTGTCAACTGTTGCAAACATTAATAAAGTTTCTGTTTACCATTTCTGCACAATTTTGTTTCCCTTGCATGTTTTAGTGTTGAGTGATAGCTATGCAGTTTTTCTTTATAGATTTCATAATAATCATGAAGTTGAGTTTTACTGCATTTATGTTTGGTCCTATGGTAAAGTTGTCTTGCAGATCTGTTTGCGCATTTCTCCATGCAGACTTTTCCTACCAGACACAATCTTCACTTTAATGGGAGCACTGGAATCAATGATATCTGAAATCCTTTTTACGAGTTACAAATCTTTTGAGACTATTTTCACTCCATACAAACTCATCTTCTCCCTCTACGTAAATGGTAGAGTAGATTTGATTAAGTGTTTCTGCTGTGTTGTCTGTGAAAGAATGTTTTGTTTTAGTCACTGTTTTGCCAAGTGAGTCAACAGACATTGTACTTTCCAAGATAATAGCAAAATGATTCTACAGGGCGACATCAGTTCCAGATACATTGGAAATATTCACACCCTTACTGATAATCAGGCCCAGTGTGTGTCCTCGAGTGTGTGTTGCTTGTTTCACATGCTGAGTCAGGACAAAATGATCAAGAATATCACACAGCTTATTTGCCCCTCTGTCTTTGGGCTTGTTAACCTGGATATTGAAGTCTCCCATAATTATGAAACAATTATAATCAATGCAGATGAGCGATAGAAATTAAAGTCAATAAAGAAGTTTTCCACATATGTTGGAGTTTTGTACGAGTTAATACTCGTACAATATATTTGGAAAACTTCTTGTACTCTAAATCCCAATGTTCATGCCACATGTCAGTTTTTGGCTAATCAAGACGTTTTGTACAAAAACTTCTTGATTAGAAGTTATGTACAAAAAACATAACTTTTGTACGAGTTAATACTGACATTAACTCGTACAAAACTCCAATATATTTGGAAAACTTCTTTGTTGACTTTAATTTCTATCGCTCATATGCATTGATTATAATTGCATTTGTTTATGGTCTTTTACTTTAACTCCCAGATATTCAAAAGAGTTTATATGACTGAAAAATATTTTATTAGAATTTATGACGTTCTTAAATATGGAGCCCACCCCTTCTCTTTTATCTTTTCTATTCTCACCTAGAACATTGTAATTAGGAGGCAATGATTCGATTAGTACAGGTGATTCAGCATTGTCATTCAATCACATTTCTGTCAGAAACATAACATCAATATTATGCTGAGTGATGAAGTCATTAACTAATAGGGTTTTATCAGATAGTGATCTGATGATCACTATCCCTTTTAAAACCCTTTAAAAGAGCCAGTTTAAGTGACATGGTGGCAGATAATTCATGAGTCTGAGGTTGCTTCAGACAGAGGAGTTGAGTCTGAGGTTTGGATTAAGACTGCTGTATTTTGTATTTCTGGTTTTTGTGAATTTTCTTTTGGTCATGTCACGTGCAAAAGGTCAATATCACACAATAACTGCACTGGTCACCATCTTGGTCCGACTTCTAACCTTCAGCTCTACCCACCTCACTGTTCTATTGCTAAGGTCATTAATCCGCTCTACCAATTGAGTATTTTGTCTTTTTCAAAAAGACAAAGCTCCATATGAATAGCCCTGAAATTGTTCATACTAATGCAAAAGTCAGGTGTGAAGTAACTTTGAACTTTACCAACATGTTTCTTCTACCTGGAGTTAATATTAATATTCTTGCTTGAATTAGATAGATGGAGATAAGATTAAGGTGATTTCAAGAAGATTTTCCAAACTCTTAAAACTTGGGAGTTCAATATGCAAGATAAATAATCAAAATATCAGCTCAAACATGCAAAAAGCTGTTCAGCCATTACAAAGGGCTTTATTACTGTAGCTTTAGTAATGTTTATATAATATAAGATATGTCAGAATGAGTATGATACACACTTGGATGTGAAGGTGTAGCTGACATGTGTGGTCCACCACAGCAACGAGGCATCCTGCAGGTGGAGGAGTAGAGTGGACAGAGGGAAGGTGGCCATCTTGATCTGGACAGTAGATCTGGAGGCTTAAGATTCGACTTAAAGTCCAAACAGCTGAGCCAAAGCGAAGAAGTGTCTGGGCCTGGCTTGATGAACACACTGCCCACACTGAAATCACGTATAAGCAACATGTAGATATATTAGCTACTGTTTTTCACCCTTTTTCAGGAAGGGCTTGAATTAAAACATACCAAGCTTTACATGTAGAAGTGTATGTGCAAGTAATCGACCACAGACATGTCGTTGTTACATGATCATTAATCTGTTGACTTACTGACAGGTTTTTCTTTAGTTAGGCCACATTGGGCTCGCAGAGAACGTGCTACTCGGATAACATTCTGAACCAGCAGGAAATCTTTTTCTTCCTCAGGAAAATACCAGTGAGCCTGGCAACATGGAGAAGTTACACAAATAAGAAAACACTTTAACTACATATTTACATACATTGTAGAAAAAGACGTTTTGTCTCACTAGATCAGTCTAAACCATTCTCGTGTTTAGTAAGGATTACCAAAATTATTAATGCTTCCTACATGCCAAAAATAATGCAAAATGATTTACATTTACATTGCATTTACATTTTTTTTAGATTTATTTTGGCTTTTTAACTTCCTCCAAAGTTCTGTTTACATACAATACATTTTCACAGTATCTGAAGAAATGTTTTTAAATTGTATTACTGGATCATGTTTACACAGATTATAGTAATGAATATTTTTAGAGTGGCCTGAAATAGCGATACATCCCAATGGTGTTTATACTAGAGTATCAAATGTTTATCATTTTCAAAGCAGTGTTTAAGGTGTGCAAGTGTGGAGACGTTGTGGCTCATGGGGTGGGTAGTCATCTTGCATTCAGCAGAAAGTTGTGGCTTTGATTCCCACTTCCTTCTTTGTCAGGTGTTGATTTACCCATAAGCAAGGCACCAAAGGCCAAGTCGCATTTTGCATGTGAGTTGGTGAAAGCGGTGCTAGTGTAAAAACTTTGAGCAGTCAGTATGACTAGAAAAGTACTACACAAGTTCAATCCACCAATTACCTTAAAATACATTGACAGGTGTGGGAATTAGCCTTTCAGCAGCAAACACAGCCATGGTGTCATCATCTGGGCTGTTTGAAGTAGGGATGCACCGATTGAAGTTTTCTGGCCAATCGCCGATTAGCAATCTTTTAGAAAGATTAACTTACCAATTCCGATGTGGGTCAATACCATTTTTTGGTCTGATATGTTGCCCAATATATCAAGAAAGTTGCTGAATTAGCAACAATGGGGTGACTGTTAACTGTAAATGTGCAGACATGACCTGGTCAGTGAGTTTGTCAGTCAAACCTCTCTACCAGGAAAAAAGAAAAGCACAAAGGTTGATTTTTAGACCTTTGCCGAGGTTGATAAAATCAGTGGATAAGATCGGCTTCACATGTAAAAACCAGCCAGTCACCAATCTCCCAAAATTAAGGAAATAGGCACTGATAAATTGGCTGGCAGATAAATCAGTGCACCCCTAAATTGAAAGTGTAGTAATCAAAGTTAATGTAAACATCTACATTTGAAGAATGTAACAAAAAATCCTGCTTTCTCATTACTCAGGCCTTTTGAAAATCTAAATAATTTTATTAATCCTAAACAGGAAAGGTTTAATCTGATTTAATATCGGACAGTGAGACTTTTTATGCAGTCTAAGTAAATATCAAATTTCAGCTGCACAGTTAAGTCCAAAAGTATTCACACCAATGGCAAATTTACATTTGGAATTATTTTCTTTCAAAGTTTATTTTTCTTAGGAAATGATACATTTCTCAAAAGTAATGTTTTTTTACATTACTTTATTAAAAAACGTGACTTTATTAAAGAATGTCACGTTGAAAATGACAGAATAATCAAATTACTCACTGGCAGTCAAAGCTTACTGAGCAGCATTTTGCATGCTTTAATGAGTTTTTAGATGTTTTATCTTTGATGATGAGCTCCAAGTCCATCACCATAATCTTCAGCTCCCTCCACAGATTCTCTATCAGATTAATTTGGATACTTTGGTTGGTTTGGTTAATATTACTTTGTAATATTAGTTTTAGCCAAGAAGAAACATGTTGGTAAAATGACTTGAATCTGCCAGCGATATGAATACTTTTGGGCTTTACCTCATGTATAGTATTTACACATTAAAGCAAGTTGTCCTCCTTTGTTAAACCAGATGTCTCAAAATACAAACAGCAAGAACTCCATCCATTGGCTTCATTCCATTTAAAAGATAATGTTCTTTTCTTGCAAGCACTCACTTAAACTGTTATATATAACTATGCATCCTCTCAGGCTGCAGAGATAAACTCTATTGCAATCATAATATATGAAAATGTAAGGCAAGAATAATGATTAAAGTTTTACCAGCTGAGTGGATCGGGGGTAGGGCTGCAAACACAAGCTAGTTTGGGCCATAGCTCCAGGCCTGAATGGTTGTAGTCTCTGCCACAACTCTTCGGTGATGAAGGGCATGAAGGGAGAGAGCAGAGCTAGAGACAAAGACACACAGTGATAGAGAACAGTGCTGGCCACCTGCTTCGTGTTGCTGCTGTGGTCTTTGTCTGTCAGGACCTCAACTCCCTCATTCTGCTTCAGCAGCACTGGCTTTACGTATTCCTTCAGGACAGAAACACAGAAATGACAAAGATTACATTGTCATTGTGAAACAATGTGTAAACATGTTTGCTATACCATTTTTAGGGAAAGCAAGCTGTGATCACCAACAACCATAACAATATTAGTTATCGCTGGATAAGGATACAGAAGCTGAAATCTTCTACCAGGTTTGAATGTCAGAAATATAAGTATGCCTTCATTAACCATACCCTGTATTTAGCTCTGCAATGCTCAAATAACAGGGTAGATTGTACCTCACATAGCAAAAATAATTTCCATTCACCTGTTTCTGATAATCATAATAAGACAGACATGTTATCTGATATGAAAATTGGCTCCTTACCATGTAAACATCACACAGGTTGTGCACCCAGAAGGAGTAGAGAGCAGATGTGACAATATGCAGTTCATAAGCTTCAAACGCCTGCTCACATTGTACAATTGTGCTGTAGAGTCTGGAACAGATCCACCGCTCCATGCTGTTCAGAGGAGTTGTCTAAAAGGAGGAATGGAGGAATGAGTATTAGAAGGTAACAAGGAATTACAAAAGTATCAACTAGAAAATTCCTGAAGAAATTTAACCAGGCCTGCCAAAGTGTACCCGTCGGTTTGGACCCAGCGTTCTGATGCAAAAAATTAGCATCAATGTTAAAGAAAGCTGCAATGTACTCTACAGAATGTGGAGATTCACAAGCATGTTGACAAACATGGACTTATGCCATTCTGTATGTTGTAATTTTTGTGTAAGCTAAAATTAGCAAAACTGCTAATATTAGCCTAAATGCTGTCACTGGAATGTGGGGTATCACTTGCATGATGTCTTTATTTGACTTACTCCAGTCACTATACTTGTTTATACTGACTGGAGTAGAACAATTACCTGATGTGAAAAATCTGAGGTTCTTTTATTTTGAAATTTTCAGTGAGCTTTCTTTTAAATGACCACACTAATCATATCTGACCATTGGTTTGGTTAATCCAGCTATGCCCAAAACAGCAAGTTTAAATGCTAGCTCATCCCTCTTCTGTAGTCACTGAGTGTTCCGCCATGTTGTAGTTCTAACCTTCAGCCCTCTGTTTTAACTGAGTGTTTGCCATGGTTATAACTACAGAGATGGTGTCTTTGAAGTCATAATCAGCAGCTCTGCCCTGGCCTGTGTTCCGTTGCCATGGTAATTAATTGCCTCTGCCAACTGCCAGCTGTGAGCCTGATTGAATTCTCTTTGATCCAGATCAAAGGGAATTCTGTGTGAATTTCAGTGAAAAAAGCAGTTCCAACAACTCCTTCCCGTTCGGGAATCGTGATATCTATTGGAAAACCGTTTGAAGCGTATGAGAGGGCTATCTTTCCTCTCCGATATTACCGCGATTCATATCTCTACCTCACTCACAGTAATAACAGCGACGAGAGAGAGATGGTGTGCGCTGAGCTCTGACATTTTCAGAAATATATGGAAAACAATGGGTCCGAGCCTGATTTTTCCTGTCGCATCAGCGTGGTCTGAAGCTCCTTGACAGAAAACCAAAAGCCTTAGGGCAAATTTGAAAACATTTTACGGGAGCAAGCATGCCTATCAAATGTGATGGCTGACGTTTATAACAATCGGGCAATATTTGTGGGCGGGAGGGCGATTTAAAAAATATTTTGGGATCAAAAATCTAGGACGCTCCGCACTCTAGCACTCACACTCTAATTTTCTCAAAAATTGAAAACTTTGGTGCGCTTAGAGAGAAATCGTGGACAAATCGTAATTCTTATGAACGTGCTGTCTTCCCTTTAGAAGAGATGACGGGCGTCTCTACAAAATGAAATTTTAATGGAATTTCTACGTGAATTCATGACGACAAAGGAATTCCTCAAAAATAGGTGATTTTTAGGATTCTTTCGTACCCCGCTCCATTGATTTCAATGGGATTTTGGGGCGTCGTTTTATACAATTTATGTCGCCATGGTAACTCCGATAAAAATAATAGCTCCCCACCCGGGACCGAGACGCACGTTTTGATACCACTTGTGTGGGTACACGCAGCGGTACGAGCCGCTTTCCGGTTGACGTAAGAAAAATAAAGAAAGAAAGAAAAAATAAAGAAACATTCTATCGATAAAAGAACAATAGGTGCCTGCCATGCTATGCCCATAGCAATGCATGGAAAGATGAAGTCAGTTTTAGTGTTAATATCAGCTCTGAAAGGCTGGACTGATGAGTGTTAAAGGTCTGTGGTTTGACCCCTTCAGAGATTTCTTAAACATATTTGTTGAAGCTTTCACTCTATCTTGATTAGAGTGCCTCCATGCATTGCTACGGGCAGGCACCTATAAGAGACATTCTATTGATAGTAGAACAATAGGTGCGTGCCATGCAATGCTCTCCTTATGCATTGCTTTGGGCAGGCCCCAATAACTGTTTCTGGAAGTGAGTCAAAAATGTATGTTAAAAGTATGTTCATCTTATATTTGTGTTAAAGAGATAGCTAGAGTTACTAGGTGGAAACCAGAATTAGACAAACATTTCAGACTAGATTCAATTTCAAATTGTTAGGTTCTCTCTAAAACTGCTGCACAGTTGAAAGCATTGTCTTAAAATGTCTTCATATATTCAGTATCTTGAAGAACAAGTCTGAAATGCACTTTGAAATGTACATATTTTGATATGTAAATAATGCAATATTTACATATTAGAAACCAAAAAATATTCCAAAACTTGAACACACAAAGCAGTCTCTTTCTTAGTCTTCTGCTAATGAAAAACCTTCTGCTTGGTAAACAAAGTATTGATCAACAGATTACCACACCAGAACTGTGCTTTTCTGGTGCAAAATGATAGACACTTACATCTGGGATCAATTAAATACTTTTCTCACAGCATTTTACTCATCTCTGAATACGATTTACCCATAGAGTTTGACATAGCCAGGTCTTTTTGGACAAGGTACAATATGGACTGAATTTCTGTTGCTCTGGTCAATATCATTTTTTAACATTTTCAGCAACCAAGCACAAGAGAAAGGAAAACAGGACCTATGATTGACATTAGGTGACATAACAAACTCAAAATTTAGAAATCACCGTACCCCTTCAAGTGTTCCCACAGGTGTTGTTTTATCACCAACAACTCCCAATGTGAATCTCAGTGTCTGCCACATTTTATTACAGAAGTGTCTGAAGCCAAGAACTTGAGATATGGACAAACTAATGTCTTCACCTGATAAAGAAACAGACAAATATATTTATTAGTCATTAAGAAAGCACAGTTTCATGCAAATGGGCATTTGTGGACATTTGAGCACAAAATGTCCACCAAATCATTTTGGTGTATCCTTGCACCAAAATGAATACAGTTTAATCTATCTTCAAACTGATAAACAGTTCTGAAAAACAAAACAAGAAACAATAATTTATAGAAAAAGAAACTACAACTATTTTTAATGAAGGTTTGCATAAATGTAAGCAATATGTAACACATTAAATCATAGTTTCAAAATGTAAATACATCCACAATTCAAAAGGATTAAAATGAACAATGGAAAAAATATTTCAGAAAACTGTTCTAAAATTTCCAAATTAGAGACACACAGGTGGCCAGAAAAAGTTTTTTTTAAGGTTTATTTAACAGTTAATGGACAGGAAAGAGGGAAATGAGAGAGGGGAGAGACATGCGGCAAAGGCCGAGAATCAAACCTGGGACGGCCGCGTCAAGGACTAAGGCCCCCGTATGGGTGCTGAGCCCCTGCGCCACCACAGCACCCAAAGTTTTATCTTTTTAAAACAACATGGAGTCATGTTGTGTCTTTGAACCAACCACAAGTGAAATTGAGAAAACTGTATTAGTACAAATAAAATCCAAATGTATGACATTGAGTGATAATCGGTGTGGAATTATGAGCAAATGTAGGATTAACAGATTTTTCCATTGACACAACTTCATTTACACATGAGGTTTTTCTGGCTGCACAGTCAGAGCTATACATTTTATCTGGGGATAAGAATTTCCCACATGTCCTGTTGTGCACTCTTCAGCCATTTCTTACAGAGAAGCTGGTTGTCAACAAGTGACAGGGAGGCTTCTGCACTTGTTGACGGCCAGCTTTCTGCAGATGATTTCCTAATTTAAAATAACTGTGTTTGTATGACCCTTAACTGATTGGATTAGTTGTTTTGATGTGTGGGTGTAAGTCTGTGTGTGTAGGCGTGTGCATGGGTGTGTCTGTGTATGTGTATATATGTGCTTGATTGTTACTTGGAATTGCAAAATGTTGCAATGATGAGAAGATAAGAAACACCATATCAGCCTGGAGCAGAGAGCCTCAGCTCATTTGTTCTGGACAATGACAAAACACATTAAAACACTAAATCTTAGTAAAATTCAATCTCTTGTGAGCCATTTGAAGTTTGAAAGGTGTGTACTTAAGAAACATTCTTTTTACAAAAAGCAAAATCTCTAAATGAACAAATGAATAAATAATAGGCTTGATAGCTGCTATTTTATGAATGCCCTGAATGGTGTAAAAGTTGAATCACAAAGTTTACTGAAGGAGTTTTATGGCAAATAAATGGAGTATCCATTTAGAGATAGATAGGGATTGGGAATCGAAAGAGCGTGTTCATGCACATAGTGTCTCTGAGCTTTCAAGGACATGACTTTTTAGGACTGAGGCTATTCTGTTAAATGTTATAATCAGCTTTGGATAAAGAGCCCAACAGTCAAAATACATTTCTTCACCTGAAGAGATTCATAAACCTGTCTGTCAGCCAGTGATAGTATTGACTAAAGTTTTCACTATTTCCTTAAAATGTGACTTTATCTCTTTAGTCAAAACAGTTTTTTCTTTCTGTAACACTACCTTAATTGTGTACCACATCTTCTCAGGAGATGACTCCTGAGAAGAGGTGAGCAACTTACCCTGCATCTTGTGGGAGCAAAGAGCAAATCTCAGAGCATCTGTCCCACACTGGGGTATTCCGTTAGGATAGTCTTTACTCTGCAGGGAAGCAGATAGATCAAACAAGTAAGAAAAAGCAATGACTGCTCCCAGCCACGCAAATAGACTGAAAAGTATAGGACCTGTGCTTTCATAGCAACTAGTTGCTCCCTTGGATCTAGGTTTCCTTCCTTCACATTCTCCTGAAGGCTCTATAAGAACAAAAACAAAACACGAGATGAGTTTTACATTACAACGTCTTAAGAGAAATGGTGAAGACCTGTTTTCTGTGACAACCTCAATATAACATCATTGTTATATTGATAATAATGAGAAATACACACTGTGTTTTCCTGTGTGTATTTCCTATTACATAGTAATTAATATTTAAATAGAATTCCAAAATTAGGACTAAAGTGGAAAAGAAAATACAGTCCCAAAAGCGCATAAAATTGCTGTTTGTGGCACATTTTTATAGAAAATATTATATTTTACTGGATCAGAGCAGGTAAAGTATGAAAGGATAAATGGTGACCAATTAAAAGACTGGCAATGTCACAATATGTGTGGAGCAAGTTTAACAACTCTAGTTTACCATTTAAATCAGTTCTTTCAGCATATTCACACATTTCTGAAACTATATAGGAAAAAACAAGAGCAATATTAACAGCAATGTGTGTCTAGAATCTGGAATGTGTGTCTCACCTTGAGAGTGACCCCATGTATTACATCTAATGGGTCAATGACATTTCCAAGAGATTTACTCATCTTCCTGCCATATTTATCTCGTACTAGGGAGTGAAATAGAACCTGAAAGGCATGACAGAAAAAAAAAATGATTCAGTCAATTGACCTCATCTATCACAGCTAATACTAGGTTTGCTTTGAGTAACTCGGAATTCTTGCAAAACTAACCTGTTTAAATGGTAGTTGTCCAGTCAGTTCAGATCCCAACATCACCATTCTAGCAACCCAAAAGAAGATGAGGTCACTGCCAGTCTCCAGAACAGAGTTGGGGTAGAAGCGCTGGAGGTCAGGGGTCTGTTAACAAGTGGGATTTCCATTAGACATCTAAACTTTTCAGGAATGTATGTTTAATTCTGTTGAGTGGTGGGGCAAGAAGTACCTTTTCTGGCCAGCCAAGCATGGTGAAAGGAAACAGTGCTGAGGAGAACCACGTATCTAGAACATCTGGGTCTGATTCAGAGATTAATTCCATTGTGAAGACATTAAGGATTAAGGAAACAGCAGTATGCTTTTAATTAATTTGTTAAACTTCACTTAATATAGCAAGCTTTTATAAAGAGACAGTGACCCAAATCATGTTCTTGTTGCTGAAGACAGAGTGAAACTGAGCCCAAAAGAATTATCTTTTAAGAACGTGAACAACTCAAAATCATGGATCTAAAAAAAAGTTGACTTCTTTATTTGTTTAATTAGAATTATTGTATGCTTATCTCATTGTTGAGCAGTGAAAAACAATTCCTCTCTTGTGGTTTTAAACATTTATTTGCCCAGTGAGTATTTGTAACTTGACATTCTTTGGCCCATGTGGCAAAACGTTTGGACTTAATTTTCAAAAAAATAATCCTAACAAATATTTGTTGGTGCAAGAGAGGGTAGTCTGTGTATTTCAAAAACTTCTGATCTATTGTGATTTAAAAATCTTAGATTTGAGGGGACATGGTGTAATGATAAAGAAAGAAAATGGTAAGAAAATGTGAGATAATTCAGTTTCAACAACAGTATCTTGATTACATATTGATCTGATATTGTGATACCCTACAACAAAGGTACGCAGAACAAAATCCCTGAACAACAAGCAGAGCCTTAAAACAAACCATCACAACAAACTTGATGCATACTGATACTGATGTGTTGTGCTTGTTTACAAGCAGTGACATTTTTCTATCCCCTCAATCGATTGTGTGTTGGCCTAACCGTGCTGACTACCCGATGGACCTAAAAGTGAAGAGGACCCAGGAATAGGCCTATTCCTGAGTTAAACCATTCCATTGTCTGTTGCTTTTACAATGGAAACTGACAAAATGGGCTGGGGTGCCAAATTCAGTAGAAATGAGGCGTAAGAAGTAGAAGCAATAAAAAGAAAAGTCCTTCAATAATCATGGGATAAACTGAAACTATGGGAATGAATGCAATGCTTCATTCAAACTGTTAAGAAAGTAGGAAAGAAGAAGGTTGTTACCCTGTCGCAAAGTGATGTGTTCTGGGTTCATGCCATATTTTACAGCAGCTCTTTGTCGGGCCTCCTCTTCACTCTTCCCCCAAACCCAAAGCTCCTACGACAAACAAAGTAACAGTTACTCCAGCAGGACACAGACTGACACTGGCAAGAAATATGGCAAAGGATTATGGTGTTAACACAGAAAACTATTACTACAGCTTTTACAAAGCTATTGTTTTCTCTGTGTGTATGTGAACCAAATCATACCTAAAATATATTAGAGCCATTTTTCCAAATAACAAATCACAGACCAACCTTTTCTTTAGTTGTTGAATTGGGAAGCTGTACTTGGTAAGCAGGTATCTGATGACCCCACCAAAGCTGCCTGGATATGCACCAGTCACTGTAGTGTAAATAGCAAACAAACAGTTGCAAGGTGTTCAATTATTCTCAGTTACCATCAGAGTGGAACCATTTCATGTACGTCAGCACACAGAGCTAATGTTTCACAAATGTGTACTGAAGTTCATCAAACTTAAAAATCAGGACACCCCACCTGATGCTGGACAGCCAGTTCTTCCATGTCTTGGTGTAGTAGTGAGGAATGATTTCTAATTGGCCATCCTCTACAGCCTGCCATTAAAATATAAATTGTTCTTTTTAATATTTGAATATTAAATGTTTGTAAAGACTTTCACATTATGATGATAAGACCTCATTATCATAAACATAATCATCAGAGGCTTAGTAAATTATCACATTCACAAACCTACCTCTATAGCTTTCATAGCCATTGTATCACAACGGACAAACCACTGCTTTTTTAGAAGTGGTTCAATGATGTCTCCTGAGCGACTAAGAATCAGAGGAGAGGACATAATAGGCACAAAAAGTTAGGGACATTATCACATTAATGAGGTTGTTATGATCTGAAAGCTTCTCTTGGTTTTGGTCAGCTACAATTGCAATATTTACTAAATCCCACAATAAGAAGAAAAACAATGTCTTCAAAATCAGATGTTTACTAGCAGGAGGATTACTATCTCTTTAAATAATGAGAGAAAGTACAGATGATGATGATGCCATGGCTTTGGAAACTTCTGATAGGTTTGAGTCAACTGGAAGCATACAGATTGCAACACACTGCTTTGTTTGACCCTATGGGAAAGGCAAAAGAAATAAGCCAATATACCAGGAAGAGAATCATGGAACTGCAACAGTCTGGTTCAACCTCAGAACCAAATGCCTGAAGGTGTCACATTTATGTCTTCAGGTAATTTTAGGTTTAAATGTGATGGAATGTCCAACCGTTATATCACTTAGGAAGGAGATTGATTCTGTATCCGAAAGAAGAGCGAGTTTAGTTAGAAAATGTTAAATTTGTCCCCAGAACAACGGTCAAAGACTTTGTATAGGTGCTAGCTTAAGCTGCGAAGATAGTCATCATCCACAATGAAACAAGTGGGCTGAAAGGTCACTCTGCCAGGAAGAAGACATTACTTCAAAAGAAACAAAAAAGGCAGATTCATATTTGGAGACATGTCCTGTGATCTGTTGAAGCTAAAGTGGAAGTGTTTTTCATAAGGACCATTGTTACATCTGGTGGAATAAGGGCGATGCTTATTGGCCAGAGAAATATTGAAGCAGCATCTAAAGACATCAGCCAGGAAGTTAAAGCTTACAAATTCAGAGAAACTCAGCATTCAGCCAAACTGTGTGAACAAAGTGCCAATGACAACAAAATCAATGTTTTAGCGTGGCCATCACAAAGCTCTGATCTCTATGACTTGTGTGCAGATCTGAGAAGGTGTGTGTGAGTGAGGCATCCTACAAACCTGACTCAGTTCCATCAGTCCTGTCAGGAGGAATGAGTCAAAATTCCAGCAAACTATTAGAAAACTAAAGCTTGTAGAAGGAAACCCAAAACATCTGACCAAGTTAACTTGATCAAAAGCAGTGATACTAAATTGTAGGGAAATATATGTTATCTTCTAATTTTGAAGACATTAACAAATAATTCTCTTGTTGTTGTGCCCTCTCAGTGTTTAGATCAGGGGAGGGAAGTCCTGCAGGTCTGTGTCCCTGACTAAAGACAACTGAAATAATTGGCTATACTGCCTCCCTTAGCATGTAGTGAAGTTTTTCCAAAGTCCTTGTATTAACGTCAATATTTGATTCAGCAAAGAAACATCAAAGATTTCTACCACTCCAGCCTTCATGGACTGGAGCGGGGCACCAATGCTTTTGATGATCTTATGAGACTCGACAGCACTGTCGCAGGACCAACTCAATGTCAGGACTAATAAATCCAGACAAATGTTCAGAAAAGCGTCCTGTCTTTTCTACTACCTGCAGATGGGTAAAGTCATGGTGTGATTCTTCTTTCCTCTGAACAGTTTCTTTTCAACAAGACCATTCACAACCAGCTGCCTGGCATCAAACCGCTTCACACCCTTTAAAGAAACAAAAAGAAACAATGTGTGATAGAATAAAAATAAAAGTGAGATGTTCACCACTTCTTTGGAAGCATGAAACTAAGGTGACTGAGCATTTCATAAGTCTTAGTACTTCATTATGTTTAAACTGAGATAGCTGAGAAATTAACAATAATCATACATGTTCAACACTGGTATCAATACATATCTAGCACAGTGATTTTCCTGCACCTCCAGCCACTGTCCACACAATGGCTCCATAGTCCCATCTTCTCTAATGACCGAAGGACGAGGCAAAGAATGCTTTTGTGACAGATGGAAGTCCATAAAGTCATGAGCAGGAGTCACCTTCACAGCACCTACAAAGTTAATACAAACAACAGATATTATTCCACAAAAGCATGCATATGATTTAATGCTCTTTGTTTGATGAAACTCCTGATAGTCTGATAGACTCAGTTTGATTGGGGATCAAAATTGCAACATCTGCTACATTCTTAGCTGTTGCAGTTTGCTTTCATATTGCACTGAGTCAAACAATCCAAATTAATTAAAAACCTGTTCAACCCCTCACCTGTGGTGGCACTGCACAAAAACTACCGAAGAAAACAACACAAAAGACTACCAGGACAACTACTGCAAATTTCCTCTTCACAAAATGTAAACCAAAATGGCGTGACAGATCTAGCAGTTGTAGGATTTCTCTTTTGTCTCTTGTAAGAAACTATGATTTCTCTCTATAGTGCTAGATTTGTGCATTTATTTTGGCTCTATTGACCCAGAATGCCCTGTGCTATAGTTTGCTTCCTGCGTTTGGAGTGTTCTCTGGTTCGCTTGAATCCACATATATACATGTGAACCATGCCAGGTTTCACTTCAACTGAACTGAGAGCAAGGTTTTTAAGTTCGCTTTTCTGGTCCATATCAGAGTTCAATTACACAGTCACATCTCCCCTAAAAAACTGAACTTCTGAGACAACCAAGCAAGAGTAATATTAAAATGGATTAAACAGGGCTAGAGTGAATGCAACCTGGTACCTGTTCCCATATCCATGTCCACCATTGTATCGGTGATGATGGGGATCAGTTTGTTGGTGAAAGGATGTTTACACCATAGTCCATGGAAAGTCTAAAACAGAGAGAAAGATGTCAATTAATGTCAGTTTTATCAAATTCCCGTTATACAAATAAAATTGGCAGAATAAGAAAGAACTGAGAGTCCAAGTTAGTTTTAACTGCTGTGCAATTTAGGACCCGTTAGACATATCCTTAAAAAAAACTGACTGTGTTGCTTACTTACAGGAATAGAATAGAACAGAACAAAATAGAATACAATATACTTTATTGATCCCCAAGCGGAAATTGCGTATTCGTTGACAAGCTATTCCATTCAATGTGTTAAATATTAATAATAAGTGATGTAAGTAATTCAATATGACTGAAAATAAATAAATAAATAAATAAATAAATAAGCACATGCAAATATGTTAATCTATAAATCTATAAATGTGTGCAGAGAAGATTAAATTTAAGTTACTCAGATTTGGGCATTATAAAGTCTAATGGCTACAGGTAGAAATAATTTCCTTTGTCACTCTGTGGTGCACTTTGGGATAACTTTCTGGTTGAAGATGCTCCTGCAGCTGGCCAGTACGTCATGAAGTGAATGAGACTCATTGTCCAAGACAAGCTGCATCATGGACAGGATCCTTGCCCCTGAAACCACTGTCAAAGAGTCCAGCTCCACTCCAACGACATCACTGGCCTTGTGGATCAGTCTATTCAGTCTGTTGGTGTCCTCCACCTTCTGTCTGCTGCCCCAGCACACCAGAGTGGAACACCAGTGCCATCCTGTGGTTGCCAGAATTGTACTGGCAACCACAGATTCATAAAACATCCTAAGCAAGGTCTGGCAGATGTCGAAGGACCTCAGAAAGTAGAGACGACTTTGGCCCTTCCTGTGCGCAGCAACAGTGTTCTTCACCCAGTCTAGTTTATTGACAATGTGGAGACCCAGATATTTATAATTCTCCACAATGTTCACTTTGTCTGTTTTTTTTCTTTTTTCTTTTTCTTATTAATGATGTTAGTGGTGTCTCATAATAAACAAAGAGAAGGTGATAATAGGATGAGACAGTCAAATTTACTGGGAAGAAATGTAATTACTTTTATCCAAAATTGTTGAACAGGTTCGCATAACCATAAAGCATGAAAGTATGTTTCAGGGGTATTTTGTGAACAATTTCTGCACAATTCTGAATGAGCCAAACCCATTTTATGTATTCGTTGAGTTGTGTAGTGAATTCTGTGAAGTACTTTATATTGAATGAGGTGAAGATTAGCGGTTTTTTGTCATATATGAGATGTTGTTGCAAATTTTAATCCAGAATTCACAGTCTGGGTTTATATTCAGATCTGTTTGCCATTTTAAAGTAGGTATGGAAATTGTAGAATCAATCCTGTTTAACATTCTGCAGATCGATTGAGTTTTCTTTATAGATGCAATTTTAAATAGTTCTGTAATTTGTGTATTAGGTTCTATAATAAGTTTTTCCAGATCGTATTTACTCTACATAAAAGATTTTAGTTGAAGATATTTTAAAAATTGAGTATCGTCAAGTTTATATTGTTTAGTCAATTCTGACAATGAAAGTAATTTATTATATCTAAAAATATGTTCAAAATGTGTAATGCCTTTAGAAACCCACAAGCTAAAAAGGAGGGTTTTTTCATTTATTGTAAGATCTGGATTGTTCCAAAGTGGTGTGTATTTTGAGGTGGTAAAATCTGAGTTGGTGATAACATTGAATTTCCACCAACCTGAAAGAGTGGCTTTAATAGTTAGTGATTTAAAGCAACCATGTTTCTTAATTGTTTGACTAATGAATGGTAAATCCGATAGTTGAATTTTCCCACAAAATGATTGTTCCAGTTCATTTAAATCATTGTGCTGCTGGTTTTGGGTCCACTTAATTATGTATTGTAGCTGATTGGCTAAATAATAATAATAAAAATTTGGTGCATCTAGCTCTCCATATTGTTTTGAGTTTTGTAAAGTTGATAACTTTATTCTTGATGGCTTGTTTTTCCAATAGAATTTGGAGATTATACTATCTAAGGATGTAAACCAGTTTTTAGTTGGTTGAATGGGTAACATAGAAAATAGATAATTAATTTGGGGAAGTATTTTCATGTTAATAGTTGCTATTCTACCAGCAAGTGAAAGTGGTAAATTTATCCATTGTTTCAAGTTGTTTTGGTAGTGGTATGAAATTAATATCAAACAAATCTGACAATTTAGGAGATAATTTAATCCCAAGGTATGAAATATGAGTTGTGCATAAAGGAATCAGTATAGTATGGATTGTCTCATCCCATTTTAAATTATTTAAAGGAAGAACTGCAGATTTATTCCAATTTATTGAGTAATTAGATATTTTTGAGAATTGATTAATCATTCTGATTGTTTCAGTCATTGAAAAATATGGATCTTGCAATAGTAATAAAATATCGTAGACATATAAAGAAATTTTATGTTCTATTGCGTTAATTGGAAAACCTTTAATATGAGAGTTTTGGCAAATTGCTGCTCCAAGAGTTTCAATGAAAATGGAGATTCTTTTATCCGAACTTCTGGATTGTCAGACGACTTTTCAGGAACGCTAGAGAAATTGATATTGTCTTGCATTGTTCTTGTTTGAATGACCCATGCACTTGTTTCATGGTTTTGTTTTCCTGAATAACTAAGTTCATGTCTTTTGCTAAAGTGTAGTTGTGTCTTGTAATTAAGTATAGGAATGTCGGAGTTTTTCAATGTGATTATAGGTGAATTCCAGACCTAACCAAAGGTCTTTTATTTTATTGCATAATGCAACAAGTAAGTCCATTTTTTAAGAGAGAAAGTCCACACAGCAGTGACACCAATGATACTGTATTTAGCAGCACAACTTCAAATCCCCTTTTATGTACTCACCTGATATCGTGGATCATCAGGGTGAACAGCTACAGCCACATCTCCAAGCATCGTCTCAGGACGAGTCGTGGACACTGCCACTTCACCATCTGATACACACACACACACACGGACATATATATATAGTAGATAGACAGACATATAGACATAGCCTATTTTCAAATGTGTCATACACCCTTTTACAGGTGCCCAGCCCACACAGGCTTACAAGACACAATAAAAACATATACAAACAAGCAGACAGACATAAATATTCTTTAAACAAAAAGCATACTCTTTCTAGGCCTTCTAGGCCAGGCCTTCAAAATAAACTGTGCTAACTGAAACACAAAATAGTTAAATAAATAACACATTTTATCCTCATCAGTTAAATAAAATAAATCTGAATAAACATAAAGTATTTTAGTAAATAAATAATTTCTAAGGACAGTAAATCAAAAAATGCACTTCACTCTCAATTTTCCCCAAATCACACAAAGAACATCTTCAGTCATCCTCTGGGGCTGAATGAAAACATCCAGTCTCCAAAGCTAAGGCAAACTCCCTGATCTAAACTGGGCGCACATGGACCTTTGTTTTTTTTAGACAAGTTGGCTCAAGATCAAAGGAATCCTTTAATAAAATATAAGTACAAAATTTTGGTTTATGTAAAACATCAACTGCCTACTTATTCTTATAAACTTTAAAATAGAACTGTTTAAGCTATTCAATATTCTTAACTTATTCCTATAAATGTACCGAAAATCTGCTTCCTCAAATATCGTCTAAATTTGGCTCGCATCAGTATACCCATTTGTGAAATTCCAAAGGGAAATGTGTTTTGTTAATCTATGATCTGACATATTAATAAATGTATTCCACAATCTGACCATATCTACAATATACAGTAGGGAAAAAAGTATTTAGTCAGTCACCAATTGTGCAAGTTCCCCCATTTAAAAAGATGAGAGGCCTGTGATTGACATCATAGGTAGACCTCAACTATGAGACAAAATGAGAAAAAAAATCAGAAATCACATTGTCTGATTTTTAAAGAATTTATTGGAAAATAAGTATTTGGTTAATAACAAAATGTCTTCAATACTTTCTAATATATCCTTTGTTGGCAATGACAGAGGGCCAACAGTTTTTCTAAGTCTTCACCAGGTTGGCACACACTGTTGCTGGAATGCTGGCCCATTCCTCCAAGCAGATCTCCTCTAAAGCAGTGATGTTCTGGGGCTGGCGGCAGCAACACGGACTTTCAACTCCCTCCAAAGGTTTTCCATGGGGCTGAGATCTGGAGACTGGCTAGGCCACTCCAGGACCTTGAAATGCTTCTTAGGAAGCCATGCCTTTGTTGCCCTGGCAGTGTGCTTGGGATCATTGTCATGCTGAAAGACCCAGTCACGTTTCATCTTCAATGCCCTTGCTGATGGAAGGTTTGCACTCAAAATCACAATACACGGCCCCATTCATTCTCTCATGTACACAGACCAGTCGTCCTGGTCCCTTTGCAGAGAAACAGCCCCAAAGCATGATGCTGCCACCCCTATGCTTCACAGTTGGTATGGTGTTCTTTGGATGCAGCTCAGCATTCTCTCCTCCAAACAGGACGAGTTGTGTTTATACCAAACAGGTCTACTTTGGTTTCATCTCACCATCTGACATTCTCCCAATACTCTTGTGGAACATCCAAATGCTCTCTAGCAAACGTCAGGCACACCCGGATATGTAGTGGCTTAAGCACGGCAACATGTCTGGCAATGCAAGATCTGAGTCCCTGGTGACACAGTGTGTTACTGACTGCAGCCTTTGTACCTTTGATCCCAGCTTTCTGCAGGTTGTTCACTAGGTTCCCCCGTGTGGTTCTGGGATTTTTGCTCACCATTCTTATGATCATTCTGACCCCACAGGCTGAGATCTTGGAGGAACCCCTGATGGAGGGAGATTAGCTTTGGTCTTGTAGGTTTTCCATTTTCTGATTATCGCTCCCACAGTAGATTTCTTCACACCAAGCTGCCTATTGCAGATTCAGTCTTCCCAGCCTGGTGCAGGTCTATAATTCTGTGTCTGGCCCTTCGACAGTCTTTGGTCTTCACCATAGTGGAACTTGGAGTGTGACTGTTTGAGGTTGTGGGCAGGAGTCTTTTATACTGTTAATGAGTTGAAACAGGTGCCATTGATACAGGTAATGAGTGGAGCCTCTTAAAGAAGAGGAGCCTCTCAAAGAAGAAGTTACAGGTCTGTGACAGCCAGAAGTCCTGCTTGTTTGCTGGTGACCAAATACTTATTTTCCACCCTTAGTGCAAATAAGTTCTTTAAAATTCAGACAATGTGATTTTCTGATTTTTTCTTATTTTGTCTCTCATAGTTGAGGTCTACCTATGATTACAGGCCTCCCTCATCTTTTTAAGTTGGAGAGCTTGCGCAATTGGTGACTGACTAAATACTTTTTTCCCCACTGTATTTAACTTCACATGGTTCCCAACCCATATCTCCATATAACATCATTTTAGGAGTATTTCTGTTCACATCTAAAAAATAATGCAAGTCTCTACACCGAATTTTTTCACTGTAAGGTTGACAGTAACCCCAGATTCCTGCTCCCGCTCCGTAATCTAATATTGGATAAAGTTGCGATATATATAATTCAGTATACACCTTATTTCCCAGTTCACAACAATATTTGACTATATTTATAACTCAACCTCATGCTTTTCCAGCTGAGTCTGATTGGACTTTATACCTTCTTCAAATGTTACATATATTCATCCACAGTAAATCCCAAATATTTATATGTTTTTGTAATAGACAAAGTAGTAGGCCCAAAACTAAACATAAATGTTGTCAATACATGTCTCTGTTTTCTGAAATTAATGAAGTTATTAATTTCAGAATTAATAACTTTATTATTAATTAGTAAACTTAATTAGTTTATTAATAATAACTAATTAATAAAGTTATTAATTTCAGAAAACAGAAATTAATTGTGATATAAGGGGTTTAGGATAAATTGTGTTATAACTCAAGTTATAACTCACTTGAGTTATAACACAATTTATCCTAAACTCCTTATATTCCGTTGTATATGTATACAGATATATAAAAGGTTAAGGATAAATTGTGATAAAACTATATGCATTTCATGTAAGCATACATAGATATACATACACATATATCAATATACATATCTTTATCAATAGATTGATCGATTGATATTTCAACAGATATATTGATATTTGTAGACATCAATATAACACAAAGCAGATTAAATTAAAGACCATTGTTAATGTCTCCAACCACCAATTCTCACCATGGCCTTCGACAGTATATGCAAAGGTGAACATTGTTCCAAATTCCACCTTATTCTCATATCCAGGGACAGACATTAAGGTTGGCCCAGAAACATCCTTAGTCTCCACCTGAGACAAATGAACAACTTCAAGTTAGTCATTGAACATAAAATTACAATAGTGTTCAATCTTAACTCAAAATGTGCACTGCATGAACAAAATAAAATATGTTAACTTGTGAATGTAAATTATGAATTTGTGTGCTGTCCCTGCTGCTACCTAAAAAAAATTGCATTTTATAATGACTGCACAGTTTCCACAGTTCACCATAACTTGCCAGTAATAATTCAGCATTCTGAATTTGTCAACCTGAAAGAAATAATAATGTTCCTTTTTAATGACAAATAAGTTGCATTTTGAAAATCTTTTAAACATGGAAAATTGGGTTCGAAGTTAATATTATGAAACAGCCAGTTAAAACCATAAAACTACATACCAGAGCAAAATGTCTGATATAGGGAATTTCTTACCTCTATGTCAGAGATTGCAGATTGAAGAGCACAGCTCCAGTTGACCAAACCCTCTGAGCGGTAAATAAGACCAGAATCACACAGTCTGACGAAAGCCTCAGTTACAGCTCTGCTAAAACCCTGAAATCATACAAAAATAAGACAGTGAAATATGTTGTATTTGGTAGATAATGAAACAATATATAAATACAAATTTCTGTAGTAAATGGGTTTGCTGCTTCCTACACAAGGAAGAACAAACGCCTCTGAGTAAGTTGACTGAAAAAAAAACAGAGCTGATCAACCTTGACCATGACACAGCAACTGAATCAATTGAATTGAAGTCAACAGAGCCTCAAAAAATATTTGCATTTATTGTAACAATTATTTATTTCCTCTTAGTAGGAAGAAAATAGTATTTTATCCTGTTTAGCTGCACATAAACATTCTCCTCCATCTACATCATTAACGGTCATCGTCATTTTTTAGGTGGAGCAGTAAGCAGGCAAGGTAGAGGAGATACTAATATCTTTTATTTAGAAATATAGGCCATTTTTTAACCAAAAATTTGATTTTCAGGCCAGTTATGATACAAAGGTTTCAACATGTGTTTAAAGTGGAAGATGCACTTGAAGTAATTGAGGTGAATGTGCATCAACAGATTTCTTCAGCAGACTAGGAAATTGATAACAGATTCACTGATGCTACGCTAACACCAAATGAAAATCTTTTATAGTAGGGTGCGAAATTGAAGCACATCATACTAAAGAATAAGAAAATTGCTGCTACATTACGAAACTGAAATTAGTTTCCAATTGCAGCTTTCAATTTGGGAAATGTGGAAAGGTCGCCCTTTCCACATTTCCACATTTCCACTAAATTTTTAGGGTTAACCCTAACCCTAACCCTTGATCTTTTATCTACTATAGTTAAAAAAACTACATCTAGACTTTGCAAACCTAAACTAGATTATTCTGGTCTAGTAGTAGAATATTTAAAATTAAGTTTGTGACTTGTGAAATCTTTATCTCATTTGTGAAAAAATCTCAAGGGCAAGAGCAATCTCAGCACTTTTTATGTATCTGGATCACACTAGAACAGCTGTATTTTAAAAACTACGCCTGGACTCTTCAAACTTGGACTAGATTATTGTCAATTAATAGCAGAATATCTAAAACCATGATTGAGATTTGTGAAACCTCAATAAAGAGCTATTTCAGCTCCTTTTTCACTACCTTCAGCATCTTTTATGAAAGAAAACAGAAAGCTGGAATTGGATATAACAGCAAAAAAAATAATGTAAATTTCAGAGAAGGCGGAGTTCAATTCTCATGTGATCCAAATGCAAAAAAGAGACCTGAAGTCATCCCTTATTAAAGTTTCACAAATCACATAAAAGTTTCACAAATCCCACACTTGGTTTTAAATATTCTGCTATTAGTTGAGAATAACCTATTTCAGATTTGAAGAGTCTTGGTATTGTAGTTTTTTAACTAGACTTAAAAAACTACAGCGGCTCCCACTGACTTAACAGATAAGGTACCCGGCTTAACTAAGCCTGACTGTTGGATTGGTTTGTAGCAGATTGGCTACAC
Organism: Phalloptychus januarius; assembly: GCA_902982915.1. NCBI lineage: Eukaryota > Metazoa > Chordata > Actinopteri > Cyprinodontiformes > Poeciliidae > Phalloptychus > Phalloptychus januarius. The sequence continues at coordinate 810,653 of CADWAE010000073.1, forward strand.
AGGATAAATTGCCATGTAACTTATGTGTTACTGCTTTTGTGACACCGAATCAAGGCTTAATTAAGTCAGGAAAAAAACGTCTTAATCCGCTACCCGAGTTTTGTTAAACAGCTTTAGGTTTTTACATGGAATGTGGCACTAGGGATGCTTCACGTGAGGTTTGACATGCTGCTAAACAGTATCACACAGACCTGCAACAATAAAATGCAAGTGTGTTTGTTGAGTTTCTAGAATCTATTTGCAGCCAATTAAATAGTATGACACCTATTTAATTGGCATCATACTATTTCATTACAGACATTTTTACAGTACAGCTCTTACTATTTTTTTTCTCCAGGATGCCAGACAGATGCAAATTGTACACACAAATATTTTAAACACTGGGTGATATCACATGGTAGGAATATATGTCATTAAAAGCCTCACTGGATCCATAGTGAAACAGGCTCTGCTCCAGTCCAGAGAAGCACCAAGCCTCCTCAGTTGGTGATAAATCTCTTCTCCTTTCCTGGGACATAGGAGATGAGGTTAGGGAGACAGAAGCAAACACTGAGCACATCATTCAACCACATTGGGCAACATTTTATTTGAAGGGGTGGCAATAAAGGTGACCTGACACTGTCATAAACACCTGGCACAACACCTGTCATTAACATGAAGGAGTCTTCATAAATCTTTATGACTGTTGTCATTAACTGTCATTCAGTAAAAAATGACACTTTTAATGCAAAGTTGGCATTATTTAAAATGTCTTTGTTATCACAACTTTACACTCACCAAGAAATCATAATATGTCCTATATATATTATGACATGTATTAATGATGAAACTTTTAAAAGTTATATAGCTTTATGTGTTAGTATTAACAACAAATTACTGTGTCACTTGTTGTTAGTCTTACCTTTCTTCATCTAATAAATCCTACAGTATTCCAGCATGATGTCTACAAAGCACTTATGAACTTTGCATTTGAAACGTGACATTATTTAAGGCTGTCTCGCCATCTCCACCAGTCAGAGATAGCAGTGCACCAACTTGCATGCAGTCTGCCAAAAATAAGCAGAAGTCTTTATCTTGCCTCCTACCTATAACAAGTTACAATGGGCACACCTCCTTATAAAAGGAAGCAGAGGTGTTTAAAGACATGAGGTATGCTTTGTATTAAACTTAGATTTTCTTTTAGAAGAAAAAATTGGCTATATTTCTATTTCTAGGAAAAGTTAGCTTTCAACAATTTAAGCTAATGCTAGCTTGGTGTAAGGTAATGTTAGCTACATGTATCAAACTCTATCACTGTAAGATCAGCCCTTAATCTTAAGCATATTTTAAAGGCAAGAAAATTGTTTTATTTCTCCAACTCTAATCTAGCAAATTATAAGCTACTATAGTAGTCAAATTTACCCTCTGTACATTTTACTGAGAAACTTGGTTGATGTGACATGGTGCTTGTATTCTTTGCTTTGCCAACTCCAGTCACATGTCGGCTTGTTTTAGCCTAATGGCACACAGTGGGGGGAAAAAGGATGCTAATGAAGACATGCTACAGGTGTGGACGATGCTAACAAGGACCAGCCATAATCACATTTCCGGACACCTTCAAAGAGCTGCTTCCAGGAAACAAATGAGAAGATCTCCCAGTTTGTAGAGCGCTACGGAAGGCTATATCAAAGGAGATTTCATGAGAAAAAAAAAGAGGAAAACTCCTCCCAAAAAATTACAAGCATACTTAAAGTTAGTGACTGTTGAAGCAACCTTTTCTACAAATTAAATAAGTAAGTCTATTCTCAGATTTTTGTACCTACTTCAGGGGTAGTACTAGCAGCACCGAGCCAGTTACGGTGTACTGTCAGATCAGCATATGCTTTGCACAAGCTGATGGCTACCTCTGTCAGACAAGTATATGCTGTCATTACCACATGCTTTTATTTAATCAGCAACATAACATTATGACATTCTCACAGCTGCTACTGAGCTGTGTCCACTCACACCTGATATCATCACCCTGATCTCCAGCTGCTGTCATATAAAGACATATCTTCCTCATACATGGCATCAGATTGTTGTGAAACCCTTAGTGGTAACACCTTCAGGCCTGCTGGAGACACTAGAGCGATTTGCCTGGTTACTAACCTGTCTTTCTCCTCCCTTCCATCCAGTTGCCCTTCCTATCCTGGAATCTGACCTACTCCATCGGATCAGAACCGCCTGGTTTTTGACCCTCCGTCTGACCCTGAGATCAGACAGTGTCAGACAGACAGGTCAGGAACTGCCTGACCTGGATTTGGATTCACTGGCTCTGACCCTGGCCTGTCTGACTGATGCAGACTAATGCAAACAAAATGAAATACCTGGGTTTATCTGAGTTCATCTGAAGCAGAATCTCAAGGTTCTCCTTTGTGTCACTGTAAACATCAGCGAAGAGTTGACCACAGTTGCTGCATGAAGACTCCATGTTCATGACAGGTATTATGCAGGGTTTCCCCCAGAGTATTATAGACCTGGCAGCCGCCTTGCTTTACTAGTCCCACTGCCAGGCTAAGCCTTTCTAGTTTATGTTTTTAGGAAAATAATAATAATAATTAAAAAAATTTAAATCGCTTTTTCTTTTTTTTTCTTTTTGAGCCAGATTGCAAGGTCTCTGTTGCTTTAAGCATTTCACTTGCAGAGCAGATTTATTCCTAAATTCCTAAAGATATGTTTACAGAAGACAGCCGGACCAACCACACCGCTGGCGCCTCTGCACGTTGCCTCGCGCGCTGTAGCAGCTGGATGGATGTCTTATGTTAACCTCAGTGCAGACCGTGAACCGCAGGAATAGCTTGTAGTAGCGCTTTCAGAGATGGGGTGAGTGAGTGGTGCGAGTGATATATATTTGTGTACAAAGAATTTTGTGCAGCTTTTCCATCTCAACACGCTGCCCAGCTCTGTCTGCGCTGATAAAGTTCATGTATGTGCTCCAGGTTGGTCGGAGCGTTAGTGGTTAACAAACCAACGCTAACCTCATCATACAGGTTCAGCCCAGTGAGGAGCTTTCGCGCTCGTCTCGCAGTCACGCATCACGCAGGTTTTATATTATTTTCATATTATTTTTAGTATTATTTTTCCGGTTACACAACTTATCAAACCGTATCAAATCAAATGCTTTCTGTTTGAAAGCATTTGATCTGTGCGGCGGGGTGGAGATCTGAGAAACTCTTCCCATGAACTGGATCAACCAAAGCAGTTTCTGTGACTCTTATTAAAAACTCAACAGACACAAAATGGAAGAGCTACTAAAGCCATATTAGCAGCATTAAATAAAATCTCCCGTTTGTTGCAGATCTCTGCACAGTGCAGTGGATTATTGCGATTATAACTGCGAAGTTATAATCGCAGTTTACTCATTTGTATTTGTGAACAAACAGAGCTCAAAACTCAAAGATTAAACTCAGAGCATCAGGTTGTAGTTATGGTACCAAAATAATTTAACTATGAATATTTCTCTGTGAACTTTTACAAAGTAAACTTGCCAGCTCCTTAAAATCTTACATTTAAATATTAACCAATTTAAAATGTTTAATTTATGTGTGTTGAAACCATTAAATATAATTCAGCAGCATTGATAATTCCAATAAACAAATGTTACATTATACATTTGTGGTCTGTGTTAAAATATTAGCATTGCCCCTGAATCCCCAGGGGGCTTATGGAGCTGCTGACTTAATTTGGATTAAACAGAAGCACAAATAATTGATATTCATTTTAATTGTATTTTTTGATTTGTTGTTTTTAAGACGAGCTGTGGGTTATCTTTTAATACAAAAACACGGTGGACCGCCTCGGCACTCCAACCACTGGGCTTAGCAAGTTTTCTGGGGGAAACCCTGTTATGTCATGTTTATGACAGTATAATGTCAGACTTATGACATCCCTTCAAAGTAAGTGTTATCCCAAATTGGTTTGAAGAAATATAAAAAAATAAAATTTACTCATTTTTCCATTTCCAGACTTCCTGTAAAAATTCTTCTCTAGAAAGATCTTGTCTGCGCTTCCCTTTGTTCCTCAGAAGTCTTCTCTCCACCACTGTCTATTGCACAAAAACAATTACTGGAGTGAGAAAAACACTACAGCATATAGTACAAGTTTCAAATGTTTCAACAAACAAAGATATAGCAAACATGGTCAAGATTTATAATATGATGAGTTATTATGCCAAGCCAAATTATAAACGTGTGCAGATCATTTTATGATCTGCATTTATAAGCGGCATTAGATAGTAGCTGGATGACTGTGCAGGGTATTTCTTAGGCTTGAGGATAAAATTATTGAGTTTAGAATTCATGATTGAATCGAGTACTGAGGCTTCCAGAATTTTTGTGACCATTTTACAGAATATGAAGTCAGCACTGGCCAAATTTCTTTCTGGAATTTTGCAGGGAGTCATCAGGTCTCAGAGCTTTGCCAGTGGGAATATTTTTCAAGCATCATAGGGTTCTGCTGTTGTTTAAGGAAACCCTGAACCATTTACTGCTACCAATTCATTTTAGGAAAATGTACTTTATTTTCAAATTTCACCTGTGTCAGAAGCAGAGGGGTCAAAGTTGTTTTAGTCACAATTTTGTTGAGCTCTATAGAAATATGATGTTTTCAGGAACCTGTACTGATTTAACATTGCTGCCCAGTAATAGTCAAAATTATTACATTTTGCTTTATTGTTTTTCAAGTGATTTATAAAAAAATGTTCTTGTAGTAGTTTGATTTTTATATTGCTTCTTGTTTTTCTAGTAATTGTGTCTCACATTTTTCTACCTCCATGGAGGGAGGGATATAGCAAGGAGCTACCAAGGAGGGATATAGAGCTAACAATTTATTTCAAAGAATATTGTCTCAACAGAAATCTGGGGAAAATTATGCAACCTATCACCTATTGGACAAACTAAAGTACACCAAGAGATCTCATAATAGGGACACAATGTTCCAGTTTAAAAAAAAAAAAGAACAATAGCACATAAACAAAATCAATAATAAAAATAAGTTTGTCTTAGGTTGCCAAGACAAACGTAATTCTTTATGAGTCAATCAAATCAAATCCAAAATTGGAGAAAACATAGACAATTTGTGACCTTTCCCAGATGTGGCCAGGACACCAAATATAAGTATAAGTTGCTTTTGTGAATATATTCTTGTTTATATTGTATATATTTGTTGTTGGATTTTATCTCAATGTACATGTTCAGTGACAAATTCTAATTCTATTCTTAAAATCACCTGACAAACGCCATGCGACAACTGCTGAGACATGGAAAGTCTCCAGACTGCAGACATACATTCTTGCTTCTACTAGCACCACTGTCACTTCAATATTTGAAATTTCCTCCATTTTCTCAGTCTCAGAGTCAACTTCTTGTTACACATTGGGTGTAACAAGAAGTTATTACTTCTTGTTCCAAGAAGTAATAAGATTGGATGAAGTGGAGACTACAGACAGTACAAGTTGCGCGGCGTCTTAAGGAACATGAGCAAAGCCTATATTTACAGTCAAAACGGACAAAAACAACTCTACACTTTTTAAAAACACCACAATTATCTTTGTGTAATTGGTGTAACCTAAATCTTGGTGTAGGTTCATTTTCAGTCCATTGCCCAGGCCAATGTTATTATAGGAAAAAAATAAGGCAAAGAAGAAGACAAAGTTGTCATACCTGAGTTGCAATTCCAGCATGGTCACATCCGGGCACCCACAGAACTCTGTAACCCTGCATCCTTCTCCTAGCAAATGACAAAATGAAAGCTTTTCAAAAATGTTTTTGACTAAATGTTAAGCATCAAATTGTTAATGAAGCCTGTTTTTGACTGTTACCATCGAACCAGAGCGTCCTGTACAGCTACAGTTAGAGCATGGCCCAGATGAAGAGTACCGGTCACGTTTGGCGGAGGAATACATAAAGAAAACGTCTGATCCACACGATGAGGCAATCTCTCCTGACCAATTCACATACATCATAGATAGAAATCAATAACAAAGATTAATGGATGTATTAACAGGCAGAAATCCAAAACTCCAATATCACCAAAATCATTTGGATCATTTGTTGCTGTGAGAAGAAACTGAACAGCCTAAATTTATGATCGGCATGTGCTTCTTACCAATGTCTCTATGGATACAATACAGTTTTACTGAATTGATTTGAATTACACACATGGACAAAATTGATGGTACTCCTTGGTTAATGAAAGAAAAATCCAATGGTCTGACAGAGGTAATAATGAATAAAAATTTTATGATAATGAACAAATGAAAGTCAGACATGCTTTTCAAACATGCTTCAACAGAATTATGTTAAAAAATAAACTCATGAAACAGGGCTGGACAAAAATGATGGCACCCCTGAAAATAATGTGACCAAAGGGACCTGTTAAATTGAGATGTGTCCACGAATTAGTGAGTTTTTCTTTCATTAGCCGAGGGGTGCCAACAATTTTGTCCGTGTGTATACTCAAAAAAACCCTAAGGTTGCACCTAAACTGTCACAATATCATTTAGTCAGATTTGTAGTGTAAGGAAACTACAAGAATCGCAAGTTTAATCATGCTTGCCTATAACCATTGGGCTTGCAAAGTGCTGCAAAAAATTGTTTTTGTCATAAACAAGGAGTGAGTGAAAATTTGTTCAGCAACATGCCAAATATAAAACAGGCATCCATGTGAGTGTTATGATGTAGGATTTTTTTTTTACAAAAAGAATATCGTGTGGTCATTCCAGATTGACGCATACTTTGCCTGTCTGCCAATATTTGGAAGGAAAATCAGATTTGCTGAAAAGGAAAAAAAAAGTAACTTATCGGAATGTGTTTCACTATGTTTATGAGGTATCTTGATTGTTCTTGGTGGGATTCAGCTTTTGTTTTTCAAAAGCTGAATATATTTAACTTCATGCCATATGAAGTTAAATATATGGCATGGACTTGTGTCTTTACTTACACTTCCCTAGAACTCTTCTTTTGGTGGGATTATTAAGGAAATTGTACTTTTCAATGAAAACAAACTGTGGTCTGACAGTAAATACAACTCTTAATTCACTGGACAAGTTACTAAGTAGGGCATTGCTTGAAGTTACTTCACTACATCAAAAATGAAACTACATATGCATTTTCTAAATACCCAGTCATAGCTAATAATACTTTTGAAAATTACTTGTGCAATGGAATTTTAACTTCTAACTGAAAACTGTTTGAAGATACTGTGAGCATAGATCAAAAATTGGTGCAATCTTGTACTCTACTTGGATTTGCTTAGTTATATAATTATTTTATATCTGATTAGCCATTTGTATCCCTTTCTTTGTTGGGCATGTCAATAGCAAATTTGAATATTTACAAAGATACATTTGAAAAAAAATTTTTGTAATTTGACTTAACTTAAAAAAGGAAAAGTTTATTCTAATTTCACATCCCAAGGTGAAAAAAATTGCAGACTTATCTTTCTATATTGTGTATGTAAACGTCTGGTTTCAAGTTTGGAGGGTACAATATAACAACGTATAAGTGAAATGTAAGATTGTGCCACCTGGGAATTATAGGTAAACAGAATTGTGTGTTGTTTATCACCTCGACAGAGCCACAAAAAAAGATATACAACTGCAAATCAATTGATTGCATACAGGTAAGCTTACACAACAGGTTGCCTCACCACACATATGTCCAATAATTTTTCCTTTAATTGTGAACATGAACATTTTTTACAAAAATTATGTTTCTCGTCCAAAAGTCACCACTTTACTCAACTGAATCAGTATGTATTTCAAAGAAATATGTTAAGATTTCTCACATGTTGGTCAGGATTGAAAAATCCCTCCTTCTCCCACCACTGATACCAGCAGCACTCCACATAATCTGGACTGTATGAAGATGGAAAAGGCAAGCTGGTATCTGCAAACAAGCGCATAAATTCCCAAATAACTGAACCAATTACTACACAAACAAATACCATGTGTGTATAAAGTCACCTTTCTTTGTCCCAGCAGGTGTTTGAGCCGTGTACACTATTTTTTGTTTTTCCCTCCAGTTTAATGTTTGATCTCCAACTTTCTGAAAGCAAAAACATGTATTCAGCAGCCACTGTTCCTTCTGAAATAAAAGTCATATTTTGGTAGCAATCATGTATTCATCAATTCATGCATCAGAAGTTCAAGACAGGGGCCAAAGAGGGGCTAGTTCCCTTGTCGAACTGGCCCTTACCTCTGGACAGAAGACAATATAAACTCAGTTTGTTACATTAAATAGAAAATTGGATGGACAGATTCAGACAGACAGATAAAGTGAAAGCACCCAGTGAGAGAAAGCAGCTGATATCTTGCTCTAAATTAACTATGGCTATTACTATCAAGTGAAAATACTTTTATAAAGTAGTTTATTTTTTCTGGTCTGGAGTATGTCAGTTTTGCAATAACACAATGCTACAAAGGAATGAAACCACATTCGAGAAGCAACTGTATTTTGAAAAGGGATATAAGGCAATTTCTTGACAATTTGAAATCTATCGTTTTACACCTAGAAAGAAAATAAGACTGTGGCCATACTCCCTATGAGTGTCCCAGTCTGATATTGCTACGTAATGGCACTTTTGATATCTCCTAATCTATGTTTTTTAATTTATGTGTGGTGCACACCTGGTTCTCATTGCCATTGATTACATCTGCCTTGAGTGAATAATTTAACTTTCAGTGAAGATTAAATTCACTGAAGCCGATAGTTTTTCAGTTGCAGCACTGTTGAAGCTTGCCGAGTTAAAATAAAGTCAGGTCATCTGGATTCCTGCATCCTTCCTACCTGATGCCTTCTGCATTTTGGGTCCTGCTCTCAATACCCATTACATGACTAAGATTTTAGATTCAGAATACTTTATTAACCCCAATGGACAAATAATCTGTGAGCTAAAGGTCTACACATACACCTTTAACAAGCATCTCTTAACTAGAGAGCAGTTAACACTGTGTACAGCTACCTCATATTAGTGCCACTAAGGGAGCTTCCACAAATTGTTAAATCATTAGGATGCAACTTGTCTATTAACATTGACTAAATTTAATCTGTTGTGAATTTATGCACTTAGTGTTAGTTTTCTATGACTATTTATACATTTGATAGACTAGGTATTTCATCCCATGAAATGACACACTTTATAAAGTGTTTTAGTATGGTTGTAAGATTGTTCCTTTGTATTTTAATTTTTCCCCAATAAAATGGCACCTGAAGAAGTTAGTTTTTACTGAGTTGATTGATTAGAAATATCGAATGTCTGCCTTATTAACCTTAATATCTGGTCTCTGCTGTTTTGTTGCTTATTTATTTCATAGATAATAATAATGTTGCAGAAGTTCAGTCTGTGTGCTTCGTTTACTCGGCTTACATTATGGTGAGCTGACAGAATAGTCTTTTCCCGTTCTTGCCTGCGTCTGCTTTTTTGGACTTGCTGCCGCCGCTGAGCAGCAGGGGCGGGACGAGAAGGTTCTGGAGGCTTGCTTGACCACAGTTTGATGGTGGTCTTCGCTACCAGCCTCGCCTTTGAACAATGACCTTTAGTCCACATCCTCAGCCACGAAACACCTTAGGGATTAAAAATATAAAGACACAACCGTATTAATTCAAATGTAAGTTTCATCATTTAAAGTTAGGTTTTTTAGATAATATACACGGAATTAAAGTCAAAAATTTAACTTCGTGAATGCTTGTATTTTCAAAGTACACTGCCTTTAACTTGGAAGATCTATTGCAATACCCCTTCAACCTCCTTAAAAACGTCTGAAATAGTAAAGCTAAATATAAATCAAGATCGTAAGGCTTCTTCTTCATACTTTTAATTGCAAATGTAATAAATACCCTCAAACTCTGTCAGTTCATACCACTGGATTCAAATTGACGTGCTGCATTAACCTGACGGACTGAAAGGAAGTCCGTCATGTAATATCTTCCGCAACTTCCGCCGCAAAACGGGACAAATAGAGAGGTCTTGTGCGAAATTCTGCTCCCCCGTGAAAATCTGTTCCCCCTGCGTCGGGAGCGCGCATTGCAGCCAGAGAGGCGGATCCGGCGGATCTGACCATTTCCACGGCGCTTCTGATCGATTCTCGGTAAAACAGCTCATATAATCATGTCAAGATTTTAACATTCAGTTTAATCGGCAGCTGCTGTTTAAAAAAGAAGCAATAATAAATGAGTAAAATGAATAAATAAACGCGGTCTTGTGTGGAGGTCTTCTTACGCTGTTTGCTGTTATTATAAACGCAGAGAATCGATCTTTCTCCAACTTTATAACCCTGACAAATAAAAGTCACATTTCCAACACGTAGTGATTTTATTATTTTTTATTCCTGATATAAGAGGAGGGAAACTGGCTGATAGAGGCTCCAACTATTAAGAAGAGACTGGAGACTTTCTGCTAAATCTCTTTCTAATGTCAAATATGACAGATTAGTGGATTAAGGACATTTCTAGTATAGTTCATACTATCACACATAACAATTTTTGAGAATTTGAAAACAGTTTCTCTTTATTTCCCAAAGTGATGGGAGAGAAGGGATATTTCAGCTGCTTGAAATAATCTGTCCCCCCTCCATAAAATGGAAACAAAATAATTTACCTGCAAGTCTTTAACTGTGCTTTTGAAACATTTACTCCTAATTTCACAAAGGGGCCTTGGGATTTAAACTATTTTTCCATAGCTACCATATGTTAAAGTCTTGAAAGGATAAATATCAAACATAGTTTTCAAAATGTAATTTATTAACTCTATACAACATACGTAAGCTAGCAGCACACCACAACAAACTGAGGAACCTAAGAAACACGCAAAGCACTGACAACTGGTTTCAATTGGTGGGCTTCTGACACGCCTGATGGAGCCTGATGGAACCTGATGGGACCTGATGGAACCTGATGGAACCACCTCAGGCTCACGTCACACTGGATCTAGGAAAGAAACCAAAAATTTAAGACTTTTTTTAGAAAAATGTGTCTTTACAATTACAATATTCAATCAATTAGAAGGGAATCTAAAACAATCATTTTAGATTCCCTTCTAAACATATTTATATATATATATATATACATATATACATATATATATACATATATATATATATACATACATATATATATATATATACGTATATATACATATATATATACATATACATATATACATATATATACATATACACACACACACACACACACACACACACACACATACGATTGTACATGTGTGGATGTTTTTATACTTTTGTTGTTAACAGATGACCTAAAAGACTTGTGCCACTTCTGTGGAGAGACGGAAAGTGACACGGTCATGAACTGGGTAAGACTTTTTCTTTTATTTAAAGAGTTAGTGTTAGCAAGTTAAATGAAGAGGAAAAGTTTTATCTAATTTATCCTGCGTGAACAAGCTTTGATATTGTCAAGTTCTCTTCTTTTCTGTGTAGTTTCCCCACTTGAAAGGGATGGATAAAGTATGCAGATTGTCATGAACAGGGATTTTACTCGAAGGACCAGGCAGATTTTTTCATTTTTGTCTTCCATTTATTTTGTCAAACAAACATGCATTTCGTCCAGTGCAGGTAAAAACCTTTAAATAAACCCAAAAGAAGAAAAATAAACAATTACTAATCTGTATGTGAGTTTACATAAATTAACTTCACTCAAACTACAGGAAATAATAAACTATATAATCTATATAATAAACTATATAATTTAAAGCTAAGCAAATGCCTGTGAATTAAACCCACAAAGTAACTTAAAGTTAACTGAACAAGTAACAAACTTAATTCCCTTAACTTTAACCTACCCTTCAAATTAATTATTACATTTCTTCACATTATTTAAATATACGGACTTCTGTTTTTTAATATTTACAATAAATATTTATTTTCTAAATATAAATAGTTCAAGTTATCTTAATCGATTGCTAAATTAATTGCAAGCACACCAATCCATATCAACAACACAAAGATCAGTTAAATCATCAATGAACTAACTTTCACAATCAAACGTTTCAGTTCTTTGTTAACGAGCCGGCAGCGCTGGAGGCTCGGCCGGGGAAAGGGAGGCCCCCTTGCAGGATGTTTTTTAAACATTAGTTCGTTCTTACCGGCTGCCTCTTCGCCCATCTACAACTTATCCTGCTCCACGCAGATCGATCAAAATCTCCGACCGACCGAAGAGGGATCTCCACACCCACACTCCTGTTGTGCGTTGATTGTGTTGATGTCCTCTTCCGCCTTGTCCGTCCTTCTTTTGGTCCGTGTGGAGCGCAAGCTTTTTTTTTTTTCCCCATTCTCCTGCTTTGACTTCACAGATATGATCATCCAGCAGTTGGAATAGAATAGATAGAACTGAATGTTACAATCTTGACATGATTATATGAGCTGTTTTACCGAGAAATCGATCAGAAGCGCCGTGGAAATGGTCAGATCCGCCGGATCCGCCTCTCTGGCTGCAATGCGCGCTCCCGACGCAGGGGGGCAGATTTTCACGGGGGAGCAGGATTTCGCACAAGACCTCTGCGATCATTTTGTCGTCATTATTATTATTAGGCCCGAGCAGCGAAGCGCTGGCGAAGGCCTATTGTAATCGTAAGATTTCTTAGTTATTGTTGTTGTTGTTGTTGTTGTTTTTCTTATTATTATTTTTCCGTCACTTCGCGGCGCTGCTTGGGGCCTTTACCAGGCACGAAAACTCACCAAACTTGACCCAAAATTGTCCCCCTAGGAAAATTTTCGGAATCTGGTGGAATCGCAACTGGGCGTGGCCAAACGGCTCTACGGCGCCCCCTAGAGTGAGTTGGGGGAAACCGTAGGTCGTAGAGATCTGAAACTCGGTACGTAGGTAGATCCCCCCGAATCAAGAAAAAAAGTCTCTTGGAGGTACCCTTAAAATGCACAGGAGGCGGCCATTTTGGTTCAAGGTCAAATTTTGGCCATTTTTCACTTTTACTCACGTCGACCTTTACGAACTCCTCCTAGAGATTTCGACCTATCGGCTTCATTCTTGGTCAGAGTGCAGTAAAGGCATAGGGCTTTAAAAGTTATCAAAAAAATTGACTTTTCACATATGTTCAGGGGGCGTGGCAGAGCCGTGAACTTGGCGTACTCGCCGCAACAAACGATACGCTATAACTCTCACATAAAAGCTCAATTGGCACCAAACTTGGCATGAGTGAACTTGGTGGGATCCCTAACGATCCTATGTCATCACATTCTGACGTAATCTAAGCCCCGCCCCCTCAGAACAGGAAGTGACTTTTTTTAATTGTAAAGGTCCATCTCTGGCATTCTTGACCTAATCAAGATAATCTTGTGTAAGATGACAGATAACAAGTTGGTCTCATTTGCTTTAAAGCACCAAAGGTTTTCAGTGGAGGGCGTGGCCGTGGCGGCACGGCGAACTGACTGCTGATGGCGCTGCCATACGTTTGCCTCCTGATTCCACATGTTTCGGCCCAGATGCACCAAACTCACAGAGATCCTTCCTTACCCACCCCCAGACAAGAATATAGTGTAATATTTTGTGGGCGTGGCCTAATCCCTCCACAGCGCCCCCTAGAATACTTTAAAAGCATAGCCCCAAGCCATGCTTTATCCCAGATTTATGAAACTTGGTACACATGTGTATCTTGTCAGGACCTACAAAAAAGTCTCTTGGAGCCATGATCGAAACCCAACCGGAAGTCGGCCATTTTGGATCAAAGCCGCCACCATGTCCATTTTATTGACGTCGTATCTGATCGAACTCCTCCTACAGCGTTTGACCTACAGACGTCAAAATCGCTCAGCACGCACTTGAGACATAGCAGGTCAAAAGTTATCAAAGACTTTTTTGTACGTGAAAGCATTTGGGCGTGGCAAAGTGTCAAACTTTGGCTATTTGCCGTGAAACATCAAGGCGCAATAACTTCCACAGAAAAGGTCGGAACTGCATCAAACTTTCCATGTCTCATTATAGATCAGTGCTCATCACATTGACATGGTCAATTGATGACATTGCTTAAGCCACGCCCCCCCAACAGGAAGTCAGCTGTTTTTTCTGCTGGATCTCTTACTTTTACTCTGAGATCGTATGCGGTGGCGAGACAGTAGGCGGTGGCGAGCTGGTAGGCGGTGGCGAGCTAGTAGGCGGTGGCCGGACCTTAGGCGGGGCGTCGCTTCGCTGCTCGGGCCTCCAACGCCGCTCGCGGCTTTAATTATTATTATTATTATTATTATTATTATTATTATTATTATTATTATTATCATCACGTTATTTGTTTCAGTAAATAATAACGACACATATTTGTTTACATATCACAAATATGGGGGAAGCATAAATGAAAACACAGGAAGAACTTTTTCTTTTTTTTATTATTTATATAAACATATAAAGTCAACTCCATAAAGGTATCATAATGTATTATGAGTTCACAGTCCAAACATAGAGACCAACAGAACTAAACAACAATTTAAAAAAAAATAAACAATAGAAAATAACAGACAGCTTAACAAGCATCAAGATTTTAGCGGAGTAGCTTGAGTATACAATATGTAAAAATCATAATAAAAAAAATAAAACAGGGCAGTACATTGAAGTGTAAAACTTTTCAAAAAAAAGAGGTAAACTTAAAAGCATTTTTTGACTTCACCAAGCATACAGACGTACAAAACAAATGTAACTCATTTTTCCACTGTATAAAATTAGGAATGGTTTTAAAGAAGCAACATTTGTGTATCGGATGTTTGGCTAATAATAAGGCATTATTTGTGCCATAGTCAATGATATGGTCATTGATGAAAACAACAAATTTAACATCTTATGGTTATATCTGCTAATTGTATACCGTGGCTAAACTGATGAATATCTTTCCAAAAAGATTGAAAAACTTTTTTTGAAAAATTACTTTTTTTACAGAATTCACACTTATCCACATCCATTTTAAATCTGTGTCTCAGGAAATCGTTGGTTGGATAAATTTTGTTTATAATTTTAAATTGCATTTCTTTTATTTTGGAAGGCAGTGGAAAACATAAATATTTAGATCTAATCTTTATGATTTCCTCTTTGTTAAAGTCTCGAAGGATATACTCCATTTTAAGCGTATCAGTGGCACAATAACTGGATAACCAGCTTTTTATAACTTATTGCATTTGATATCACAAAAATCAGCATTTTCAATATAAAGTAAACGTGGAAAAACCTTAGAATATATTACTTTCTGTCTAAGCATTGATACAAATTGACAAGGGAAGGCCTCAATTATGTTTTTATATTTTGCCTGGGTACAATATTGTAACCTCGTACGGGTTGAATGTAGGAAAACACACTCGGAGGCAAATAACGGGAACAGCAACCACTTTTTAATGGCGTAATCCGACCAGAGCTTCACTCACACAACTTCTTCTTCTCTCACTCCCTCTTCTGCCGCTAAGCCTCATGGGAACGGAATAACAACGTCCCACCCCCTTTAACCGCTACAATATATTTGTAATTTATCACAAAACTCAGAATGCTGTAATATGTTTCCATCTGCATCCAAAAAGATGGTTGCAGCGTCTGCAGTGAAGTGGGCGCTGTACCGGTCCATCATGGTGAAGAGGGAGCTGAGCCAAAAAGCGAAGCTCTTGATTTACCAGTCGATCTACGTTCCTACCCTCATCTATGGTCAGGAGCTTTGGGTCATGACCGAAAGAACGAGGTCCCGGATACAAGCGGCCGAAATGGGTTTTCTCCCTAAGGTGGCGGGGCTCTCCCTTAGAGATAGGGTGAGAAGCTCGGTCATCCAGGAAGGACTCAAGAGTAGAGCCGCTGCTCCTCCACATCGAGAGGAGCCAGGCTTGGGCATCTGGTCAGGATGCCTCCTGGACGCCTCCCTGGTGAGGTGTTCTGGGCACGTCCCACTGGGAGGAGGCCCCAGGGAAGACCCGGGACATGCTGGAAGGACTATGTTTCTCGGCTGGCCTGGGAACACCTCGGGGTTCCACCAGAGGAGCTGGCCGAAGTGGCTGGGGAGAGGGAAGTCTGGGCCTCTCTTCTTAAACTGCTACCCCTGCGACCCGACCCCAGATAAGCGGCAGAAGATGGATGGATGGAGGGATAAATACTTTTTTCCCACTGTATTTAAAGTTAGTTTTAGTCCAGAAGTATTGAAGAAGTTAATAATATTCAAAGCTAAATAAATTTGGGTTTAATTTTTCAGGAACAAAGTTGTATCATCAGCTAATTGACTAATTATTTACTGTTTACCCAATATGTCAAAAAGGAAGAAGAAAATGACAGTCACAATATTCTTGCACAAAGAAAATAATCGTACAAATTGTGACATATGTGCCAGAGAGTCTCATGTTAACGTAAATTAAGACAATAAATTGTCCAAAATTCCAAGTTGGGTGCAAGCCCATATTATTGTTTTTGCTTTTGATTAGTTGAAGGTCGAATTGTATAATTATACTGATTAAGTTCAATTTAAAAAAAGAAAAAAAAATCTGCTTTTCTCTTCAAAAATTAGCATTTCTGTAAGTGAAATTTGACTGTAGTGATTAGTAACTTTATAAAGAACCCCTTCCGATTTATTTTTCCATTTTGCTGAAACCAAAATGGGACATTTTCCCAATATATCTGGATGCCTGCTAATATTTTTCAGAAAACATAGCTACGAAAATGTTGCCAAAATACACGAGGACACTACAAGAACAAATGCCTGATATACTCTGGGCTAAGGTCACAAAAGTGCAGTTTAAGCAATGCTAGAGTTGAACTTTTTAGGTAGAATTTAACTGAATAGATTGCAAATTTAAAAGAAACAGAAGAAGAAGAAGACGGATATGGAGCTACAAAAAGAAGTCATCCAGAATATGTAGCATCCCGATCCACACTCTATTACAGTAGATGGCGGTAATGCACATCAGTAAGTTGCCATAAAAAAAGAAAAAGAAGACGAAGAAGAATCTACATCCGGTTCAAGTCAGGTTCGTTTTTTTTGCAAATTGTGTAGTCTCAAGCGTATATTTGTAGAAATCCACTGGCATTTTGTGAGCTTACCAAGTAGGGTTATTCTCAGCTTGCCCCATACCTTCAACCTTCACTTCACAGAGACCGGATTCCAGTTGGTTTGGATCTTAAAATAAGCTAACGGTAACGTTAGCAGAACAGCTAAAGGGATGGCGGAGGTTCCAGGAACATCCAGTGAGACGATAACGGAGACTGTTCAGACAAATACACCTCCGCCTCCACAGCAGGTAAATGCTTAAAAACGGGGCCAAAGGCTGTTTTGCTGGGTAATTGATTTGTAATGTACCTAATCACCCGTTACTGCTAAAAAGGGCCGTGTTCATGTTAGAACGTGAAAAAATAAGCCATTAACTCGCCGCTCTTTATTAATTTACCAAGTCTAATGCTCCCGTTATTATTTAGTGCTAAAAACTATACGCTAGATGCGTCACGGTGCATAGTGACCGTAAATTAAGGTCAGTATGCAACATAGTGGGCATGATCAGCTGGACAGGTTACTCATGCGGTTCTGTGGATGCGTTCAGACGGATTTCATGACTGCCCTGGTCATGATCTAAAATTCTGATACTGATACAATATTATCCAATGGTGTCGGTATCCAACTAGCGATACTTAAGTCTACACGGCTTTAAGCTGAACCGCCAGTAAGGTGAGGCCTATAGGCAGGGTTGATGCTAACGAAAGATTACCTTTTACTATTGGTCAGCTAATACAAATAGCGTCTTTCTCATTGTTGCTCTTTATTAATATATTTTCAGTGTCACTGTGTGATAGTCTATTCACAACATAAGATTACGCAGGTGTATTAAGATCACAGATAAATTACAACACAGATTGATCTAGTCACTTAGAAAGAAGTGTTATATTGCCCAGATGAACGTTCTAGAGTATTTTTTATTTTTTGGTAATCTGTTTAAAACGGCAACAACACGGGGCAGTTTAAAAAAGTTTCAAAGTAAGTTCAAGTAAGTTTAAAAAACTAGCGACTATTCCTTACCAAAAAATATTTTGATTAAAATACTGTTTCTAGTTTGAATTTGTTGCCAGATTTTAAAAATGAGTACTGGAGTAACTGGACATTAATATAGACGTTTATTTCTCTTGTTTACAGGAAGGACGAAGCTTGACAATCAAGCTGAGGAAGAGGAAGACTGAGAAGAAGGTGGAGTGGTCCAGTGACACAGTGGATAATGAGCACCTGGGAAGACGATCATCTAAGTGTGAGTCCAAATAGCTCATGGGAAACAGCAGTGTTATTTGGCAAAAATTAATGGTTTGATGGTCTATTAATAGATGATCATATTTACATGTACAGACGTAATATTTTATTTGATTTATTTTTGTTACATCTAGGAAATATTTAAATTACATATTTCAAACTTATGTATATTTTCTTTTATAAATTTTATTTCACTTATGGTTAAATTTGTATTTATAAATAACACTTTGGATGGAGTAGGCAGACAACAATAAGCAACTTCCCAGGGGGATCAATAAAGTATATTTTGATTCTGATATAGGAGAATGAAATGAAAGAGAGGAGTGTTCATTTTGACAGCAAATGTTTTAGTTTTAGTCTTTTGACAATAATGTAGTTAGTTTTAGTCATAGTTTAGCCATCAGAATTGTTTAGTTCTAGTCAAACTAAGTATAATGAAATTTTACTTGACTAAATCTATTGTCAATTTAGTCAACAGCATTATATATACATTTGAAAAGCTTTTTGATGAATTCACTGGAATTAACACAAAATAGATCACGTTTTTAACAAATTATATCTTAACGTTATTGACTGAATATACAATACGGACAAAAACAGATTTAACTTTCTTGAAAATTTTTAATTTTCCTGGCTTTTCTTACAGCAACAACACAATATTTCACATATCACCTCATAACAGTCTCAGGAGATGATTGTGGAATAACTCATTCTGATGCTGAGGTCTTCAGAGCTCTGTGTGTCTGCAGTGTTGCTGGAAATCCATGGTGTCTATCAACCAGTCCACTCTAAAACACTCGACCACTACACCTGTCACTATAACACATTTTGCTGGATGATGCATTGTCCCAGAAGTTATTGTGATAACGGATAATATTGTTTTGAGGCATTAAGGTATTGGTCAGCTAATAAAAATAGGGTATGGAACCTCATAACAATAAATTTAACACAAGTCAATTGGCTTGCATTGTATGCATGTCAGTAGTAACTTGCCTTTGAAAAAATATGTGCATGATGAGCCTTCAGGTGCCAAATAAGACACTTATAGTTTTATCCACCAATTTTAAATACACATGTACCGCTGTGTACATGTGTATTTATACACATGTATCCCTGGACATTTCAGTTCTTCCTTTATTCCCTACTCATAATAAGTCCATAGATGCTCTGCATCCACCGAGCCTCTCTGTGGAACATGGAACGTCTGGTCCATTCATGATTAAAGTCATTCAGGTGGTGGATGTTATCAAACAGGATGGAACGGCATTTCGAGCTCAAGAGGTAGAAATGTGACCCCACCTCTCGCCCATTGACTGCTGGAGATGGGCACCAGCATTCCTCGCTATCGTATTGTGGTCAGATTCTTCCATCATCAATATAAGATGATGGAAGATGAATGCAATGTTAGATGGAAATAAATCTTGTGATGCTGCAGAAGCTTATCAGAACAACACCACAGTGAATGTTGTCCCAAGAAATATAATTGTCAACTTTTTGGGGTTATTCAGAGAAGGTGGGGGGTATTTATGTTGCAGTAATGCTAAATTTGTCACTTTTTGAGTATTTATATGAGCACGTCTCATATGAATACGAATATGAGATCTGCTCATATAAAGAACATCTGTAAAATATGGTATTGTTGGTTTTTTTTATATCCATCCTGATCCAGCTGCATGTTGTGTTCCAGGTTGCTGTATTTATGAAAAGCCCAGACAATTTGGAGAATCGTCCTCTGAAAGTGAGGGAGATGATGACGATGAAGGGTGTGGAAGTGCTAACTGCATCCTGGGCCACGGCAGGAAAGGACACGGACAGAGGCCTGAGGAAGGAACCAGAGCACCTCCAAGTGCTGGAGGGACACACAACCGTTAACGTGCAACACCAAGTGTGTTTGGGAGGGTTCCATATTACAAACTGCTCTGTTGTTTTAGTTTAGTTTCCTCAGAGAGCTACAGACAAACCTGAAGTCAGAAAGTTCCAGCTGCTGGAGCACAGCTTCAACCTCTTTACTGCCGCTCTGCTCAAAAGCAGAGAGCATCTTGAGTGGGGCGTTACTATTAAATCATCTTTCCCTCAACAGCTCAGTAGTTTGAAATGAGCTACCCATCAGATGAGTAGCTCATTTTATGAGTAGCTCAGCATAATTAAATGTTCGATAATGGATTGTTTGTGTTTCTGCATGATTTCTCTCTCTAAGACAAGATTCCTGAGACTTGCTCAACTGAGCAAAACCAATCTCAGCAGGAACAACAGGCACCCATGAAAAACTGGAGCTGCTGCATTCTCATTGCACGAATCTACTAGTTGAATGTTTTTTCCTCCTTTCATTCCCTTTCTTGCTAGATTCTCAATCCATTGCCTCAAATGTTGTCGGCTGTGTGGATGTAAATTGTGAGATAAAGAGATGAAAACTTGTTATTCTGGCAAACTTTTATGTAAAGCCGTTGTTCTGACTGTAATATGTTAGAAAACAAAGAACACTCAATCGCTGTTCAGCACATTAGTGCATGCAGTAATTTACTTTTAACTGATTAAACTGTTATAAAACTGCAGTTGTGTGCAAAAATGTTTTTTTCAGAGGTTTAGCAACAACTTTTAACACTTCTGGAAAGTTATAATAAGATCCATGCAGATCTAAAAACTCACTTTGTCATTTCAGCAAAATATTGAGCCATGCTGCATATCTCCAGCAGCTCATTTGGACTTTCTGACTGTAAGGTGTCTGAAACAAACCATGATGGGCTGCAGGTTCCATTATACACTAATGGTGGCATTGTAATTCTATTTATTTTCTGGTCTCAATTTATGCAGTTTTTTTCTTGGGTGCAGTCCATTATATTTTGATGTTTATTTGCTTTACTATCTTTCCGCAAGTACGGGAAATTTAACAGCCTGGACACTATGACATAGTGAGCAGTATTTACCGTATTTAAGTTCATAAGATGACAATGAGCAAAGTTGGCTTGTTTTCTTTCCCTGGTCAACCCCATCTGCAATGCTCTCAAAACATGCAAGTCTTCAGTATTCACTGTTCCATAAGGCATGATCTAGTTTAACAATATTTACTTGATTCATTTCTTATTAAAGTCAGATTTTTTTGGACATTTGTCACAGCAGTGAGACCTGAGGGGAAAAATACCCTCCGACTCAGATAGAGGTTGCTTTTTATTCCTATCCAACCACGGCACTGAAAAAACACACATTTACATTGGCACCAAACAGCTCATTGCCAGCTTAAATTTTGAACTGCAACTGAAGAACTTTCAGAAAATCAAAATTATGTTGGTAAGTTGGACTTAGTCAGACCAGAACACTGGCCTTCCCATAACTGATGACAATCTATTTTTTAGTTTTACAATAATAAAACTGTTTTTGGGAGAGAAAAATGATAGAAAATATATGTTTTCTTCTTGTATGTAAGCATGTACTCCTGCGATTACAAACTGATAAAAGCTACTGTTAATTCAGTTCTACCTACTGCCATATAACGTCTGCTTACAGAGCTACCAAATGCACACATCAGTTTTTATGTATGTATTTTATTTTTTATGTAAATAAGTTTTTATTAAACATGGCATAAGCTTTGTATTTGTAAAATTCTGAATTGTGATATGCATTAATCCATATCGCAATTGATATTGATGCATGTGGATTGATAGATATCAATCCACATGCATCAATCAGATGCTGTTCAGAAACTCCTGTTCAGGGAGTTTCTGAACAGTTTTCATTTTTTCAACCCTAGTGATAATTAATGTATGTCTAGATTTCAATTCTCAACTACTGGTCATTTTATTTCTAATAGAAATAAATAAGTTTAGAAGGAATTTAATTTGAGCTCCAGTGCTCATGTTAGTTCCAGTTGGGTGCATGATGATTAGTTGAATACTTCTACTTTAGTCCAACTGCTTCTGAGGGACATTCAGTTTGGGCTTTTAGTTGGGATTTTTGCATCATCAGATGCAGATGAACGGAATCACTGAAATGAGCAGCTGATTACTTTTGCTTACATTGTAGTCACCATTCTTTGTATGTTTTAATTTGCAGTGTCCACTAAAGTAAATACGCTTTAGATTTAGATATTTTAAATATAAAATTTTTTTTTTAACTAGCATGAAGAAGGGAGGTCTAACCTAATACGTTTAAACAATGAAAAATTCTAACTGTAAGGACTGTCAGTAAGTAATCATCAAATTCATGTTGAATTTGGATTAAATCTGAGGAGAACTCGCTGTGTCCACCAGTTTAACAGGATTTTAAATGAGCAGTGATTGGCTCAAACTTGTAGACTCCCATCAGAGTATTTCTCTGCCACCAAGAAGCAGTAGAGAAATACTCTACACCTCTATAAGCCTGATGATAACAGGAGATTGTGGTTTTAGTGCTGTGCTTTACAGATTTTCAGAGTTGTATTACTATGACTTGAACAAGCAAAGATCCTTCAATGAACTAGTGGAACTCTTTCACAGATTTCTGCATTCAGAACAGAAGGAAAGGTTTATGACTGCTTCTTTGTTTCTCTGCTGTGACGACTGTCATGACTCCCATTATCATTTTCGTCTTTGCACAATTTGATATGTGAGGCTATGTGAGTTCATTTATATCACTTTCTGTACCATCTCTACAAACTGACTTCAGTACATGCATCTTTCTTGTACTGGTAACTCACCTTCCTTTATATTATTGGTGTAAAGAAGGAGATATAATGTGAAATCAAGTTTTCAACTATGATTAAAGTTACAACGTATGTATTAAGGTGTTCCCTCTGGTATCAGGACATAAGTAAAACATAATTTTCCACTTATCCAAAAATGGTGTAAATTATGATGAACCATAAAATTGTTTCAGTCCTCTGACTTTTAGTATCAATGTTGCAAAGTTTCTGCATAAGATAAAAAATACAGCAGATAATATCTTTATAGAGGTACTTGCTTATTAAAACTAAAATAATCTCACAATCAACCATGGCTTAAGTGTTTACATTTTCATGGTTCCAAAGAACATGTCTACTTTATTCCTGGTTTAATACAAGTTCATTTATGGTCTGAAATATTTCCATAGCATATACAGAAGTATTCATCTTCACTTACATTTAGCATAATTTCTGGTTGACCTAAATACAACATCAGGGTTTCCCCCAGAAAACTTGCTAAGCCTGGTGGTTGGAGTGCTGAGGCGGTCCACCGTGTTTTTGTATTAAAAGATGTTAAGTAGACAGGAGGGGCAGATTAAGTAGATAGGGGGCAGTAATAAAACTATTCTGGGTATTTTTATTACCCAGAAAATTTTATAATATTTTCTGGGTAATAAAGAAAATTATTACCCAGAATAATGGGTAATAATTATTGGTGCAGGAAACCAGCGCCAGTGAAACACTATTTAAACCCACAGCTCGTCTTAAAAACAACAAATCAAAAAATACAATTAAAATGAATATCAATTATTTGTGCTTCTGTTTAATCCAAATTAAGTCAGCAGCTCCATAAGCCCCCTGGGGATTCAGGGGCAATGCTAATATTTTAACACAGACCACAAATGTATAATGTAACATTTGTTTATTGGAATTATCAATGCTTCTGAATTATATTTAATGGTTTCAACACACATAAATTAAACATTTTAAATTGGTTAATATTTAAATGTAAGATTTTAAGGAGCTGGCAAGTTTACTTTGTAAAAGTTCAAGTCTGTCAAGTCTGCTCTGACCAACAGTGGTCCTTTTATAGGTTCTGGTCAGGGAAGAGAGACTTGATTGGACAATAGATGGAATCACTGATTGTTATATCAGGGAGTTGGTCTGGCCATTTCCTTGATTGGACAATGGGGGCTCTCCTTGACCAATCTCATGATGAGATCATGCAGACACAACATGACCTTTTCATCAGACACAATCTAAAGTAAAAAAGGGTTCAGAAGCACATTATACAATTTTCCATTATATTCCCTTATTTTGATATAATAAACATTGTTTATGTTAATAACACAAAAGATAATAAAAATTTAAATAATACATAAAAATGTCAATACAGAATTGTATGTACTTCACAAAGAAGAGTCAGACAGAGAACCAGTACGAGTTGAAGACCACTCATCGTAAGAAGTCAGCACAGAGTGAAGGAAATGGTTTGTTTTACATTCTCAGAAATTCAAGTGTCTTTGTTTCATGAAAATTGAAGCATGTCTCTATTAGGAGCAATGGCAGAAGCAACCACAACCCACATTGAAGGAAGATGCTGATTGTACAAAAGGGTACGCTCTCCTTCACTGCTTCTCTCTCTCTCTCTCTCTGTGCAGGCTACCGCTACACACCTGTGTTATATTCAGGGTGCATAGGAAATCCCATGCACAACCGTACCCTTTTGTACACTGATTAAGCTCTGGCAGGGGCTGAAGGCCTCCGAAGGAAAGTAAAAGACATCTGGGATCTTTTCCGGATGTCTTCTTTGTTTGGTGTCAGAGATTTCTAGCACTTGAACACACCGTTGGAGTGAAGTTTTTACTACCGACTCTCTTGCTGCAATCGGGTTGGTTGACGTCTGATTGGAGGTCTTCTCCTGGATCAGGAACTTCTCCGCACTGGTTTGTATGGATAAGTAAGAACATTTACAGAAAGGAATCAACACTGACTATTCTCTACAGTGCTTAATTTAAAACGTGATAACCCCATTCAGTGATAAAATGCTCTGACCCAGAGCTCTGATGAGGAGGAGAGGAGGGGAAGGGGTGCAGCAAAACATCAGACGTTGATCAGATGTTGATCAGACGTTGATCAGACATCAGCATTTCAGTCACTAGATTTCAACCACAAAACTGATTGTATGCAGCTCTCAGCCTGCTAATAGAAAATTAGCTTCATAGCGACCTGGAACGGTTCAGTTCAACAGCCAAACTTTGTTTGTTTGAAACTGAGGATAAATTTTGAATGAGTTGATTCTCCTGCTTGGCTCTGTATATATCTGAGGTATTTTTGGCTTCAAAATGCCGTGTTTGATAATATTTAAAACTTCTCAATGTTTGACATTGTCTAGCAAAATGTTTTTACATTAGGCTTCATGGCTGCTCCACGATGACCTGCTCTATGCTGTAGTTGGTGATATGTTGTTTGCTGCTGAGCATAATCATTTTGTGGCTAAAACAAACATTTTTACATCAACTTCTAAGTTATGTGAATCTTCTGTTAAAATCATTTGAAGGCTCAGAGTCAGTCCAGTACCGGTCCACATTCTCAAAGGAGAAAGACCCACCTGGTATAAATTACATTTTTAGCTGTTGGAGTTACACTTAAGAGAATTTTATTTAATCAAAGGATGTCATGAATATGTGTGTATGTTATCATGAGGTTTTATCAGGACTCGAAGGCAAGCAACAACTACAGACACACAACTCAGTTTAACAGATTTATTGAACAGGGAAAGTGCTGTGGGAAGGATTGGGGAGACGTGATCAGTGGCAGCAGGGAGGAGCCGGGCCAGAGGAGGGACTGAGGAAAGGTAGGCGGTTAAACAGGGGAGTAAATGGAGAGAATGACGTTGTAATGTGGTGGTGGCTTATGGTGGTGGGGGGCTTCCAGGTGGAGGAGTTCCAGCAGGAGGCTGAGGGTGGACAGGCAGCAGCTGGAGGAGCTCAAGGAAGTATCCCTGGACGAGACCTACAGGAGCAGCGAGAACCGGGTGATCCAGGAGGGTATTTGTACCCGAATGTGGTCAGGGCAGGTTCTGGGAGGATGAGAGAGGAGACAGAAATAAGTCTTAGACTACTTTAACACAGCAGAGAGCACTAGACTGTACCACGGTAGAAGTGGAACCATCTGGCATCTGTCTCCAGGAAGCTGCTCCTATTTAAGGTCCTTCCTGATTGGTGATGAGCACCAGCTGGATCCCATCAGCCTGCCACCCTGTGGATGAAAAGAAAACCACTCCCCTGCAAAACCCAACAGTGTAGGGTTGCACCAATTGCAGTTTTCTGGCTGATCCCGGATTACCGATCCTTAAAAAGCCTAACCTGCCGATTTTAATTTTGACTGATATGAACTTTTTTTTTTTGCCTAAAATGTTGCTAAATATAGCAAGAAAGTCGGTGAGTTGGCAACAGAGGAGTGAATATTGTTAACTGCAAACATGCAGACCTGACCTGGTGGGTTGGTGTTCTGAAGATCTGTGCTACCCGTAAATCCGTTCTACATTGTGGCAATGCGCATGCGCACGGTGATGCTACATTACATTCTGCTTACTCAGCAGATTTCTTATAAATATGTCTGTGAAAGTTTTGTTTCATGTGTTTTATTTATTTCATGGCAGATTACAGTAAGCTTTATTGAATTTATTTTATACCTGCCCAGATAGCACACGATGTTAAATCAATGTTGAATTATAGATTGGTTGATATTTGGTTGAAGTCGACAACTGATGGTGGATCAACCATGAAACAACCATCAGATTCTAACCGTTGAAACTGTGTCATTGAATCAACGTTGTTTTGTGGCTGAAATCTAGTGACTGAAAGGCCGACGTCTGTGATCGACGTCTGATCGACGTCTGATCAACGTCAATGATCAACATCTGATCAACGTCTGATGTTTTGCTGCACCCCTTCCCCTCCTCTCCTCCTCATCACAGTTCTGGGTCAGAGCATTTTATTACTGAACGGGGTTATTACGTTTTAAATTAAGCACTGTAGAGAATAGTTGGTGCTGATTCCTTTCTGTACATTTTCTTACATTTTATGACTGACTATTTGTGTGTGATATGTTGACACAAAAACACGACGTTCCTGTCTACAAGGAGTCAGGTGGTCCACCTCTCCCATTTTACACCACTGGTAAGTCCCAAACATATCAACCCTTTGCAGCTGGCTTGGTGCAACCTGTTTCTGAATTTAATCATTCAACTCTCAGCACTTTTGTGGTAAGTGTGACCAATCGATTTTTATCTTAACACCACCTGTGAAAATCACATAAGAGCTTTGCCAGTTCATTGGTGAAGGTCTGGCTGGTTAACTGCTAAGTCAGGATGTCATATGATACGGCTGCTATAAGTGTAATCTAACTGCTATGTCATGGTGATTAAATCAAAGTGTAATGGTGATCACAGCATATGCCCGTTTGACTAATATTGTAGTCTACAAGTTCTGAACATATATGTAGATGTTTATGAAACATTTCACAATTGTTCAAACAGACCATTTAGTCATTGACCTGCCCAAACTGGGACCAGTACGGTTAATGTGTTTAACATCCATGACCATGAATGAACACTATGGAGTGAATATCAGTGCATATATTCACTATCAAAACAAGGTTAGATCTACAACATGCCGGAACTTTCAGTTACTACAGAAGAGGGATGAGCTGGCATTTAGAACTACTTGCTGTTTTGGACATTATATAGCTGGATTAACCAAACCACTGTTACATACTGAATTAGTGTGGTCATTTAAAATAAAGCTCATTGAAAATTTCAAACTAAAAGTCTGAATATTCCTCTGAGATTAATGCACCGCCACAGGCGGTGCACATAATATTAGCCTTTATTATTCGTTGCCCTAAGTGCAGATGCTACTGACTATACTGTAGCTAAGCTTAGCATTGATGCTAAATTTAGAACGCTGGGTCCAAACCGATGGGTACACTTTGGCAGGCCCCGGTTAAATTTCTGCAGGAATTTTCTAGTTTTTTATTATTATTATTTTCTTAAAAACATAAACAAGAAAGGCTTAGCCTGGCGGTGGGGCTAGTAAAGCCTGGAGGGCCGCCAGGCCTATAATATACTGGGGGAAACCCTGCAACATCATTGTACTATGAAAAGGAATTGTGAAGACCTTCTCACCACCTACATTCCATAAAACACCATTAAACAGGTGGAAAGAACCACCAGTTTTATGGAGGGATGCTCCAGTACGCTTGCATTCTATTAAAAATTTGCTAGAAAAAAAAATCTGCAATTCTTGAGCGAAAAAGCTGAGTTTCAGAAATCAATTTTTTTTTCTTGAGTTAATTCTCCTAATGTTCTGCACCATTTTGACGTGTTCCTGTTAGCATTACAATATACAGTGAATGCTACAAGTCCACACACCCTTGTTCAAATGCCAGGTTTTCGTAATATAAAAAACTACCGCAAAGACAAATAATTTCATAACCTTTTTCCACTTTTAATGTGGAAAAGGTACAAAGGAATAAAAAAAAACAAAACTTAAATCTTCCAAGGGGAAAACATAAAATAAAAAACTTGAAATCACATGTTACATATTACAGGTGCTGGTCATAACATTTGAATATCATAAAAAAGGTTGATTTATGGAAGTTATTCCATTCAAAAAATTTAACTTGTATGTAATATATATATACATTACACACACAGACTGATATTTTTCAAATGTTAATTTTTTTTATGTTGTTGATTAGACCTGATTGTTGATTAAACTTCTAATTCAGTATCTCAGAAAATGTTCATATTTTGAAAGGGCCAGTATTGAAGATACCAGGTACTACACAGCTAATTAGTTCAAAACATCCGCAAATCCCTTTAAATGGTCTCGGTCTAGTTTTTTAGGTTATCATGGGGATGACTGCTGATTTGACAGGTGTCCAAAAGATGGCCACTGACACCCAGCACAAGAGGGCAAGTCACAAAAGCTCATAGCTGGCTGTTCACAGAGCTCTGTGGTCAAACACATTCATAGAGAGGTGTAGTTAAGGAAAAGACGTAGTCAAAAAAAAGTCTACCAGCATTAGGGAGACCAGCATTCTGAGAACTTTGAATCAAAACCAGTTTAAAATGTGGGGAAGATTCACAGAGAGTGGCCTGCAGCTGGAGTCAGTCCTTCAAGAACCACAGGTAAATGCAAGACACGGGTTTCAGCTGCCACATTCCTTTAGTCAAACCACTCTTGAACAAGAGACTGGACTACTGCTGAATGATTCAAAGTTATGCTCTCTGATGAATGTATTTACTTTTTGCTTTCATCAGAAAATCAAGGTTCCAGGGTCTGGAGGAAGAAAGGAGAGGCACCAAATCCACATTGCTTGAGGTCCAGTTAGTTTCCACAGTCAGTGATGGTTTGAGTTGCCATGCCATCTGCTGGTGTTGGTCCACTGAGTTTTCTCAGGTCCAAGGTCAATGCAGCTGTCTAGAAGGAGGTTTTAGAACACTTCATTCTTCCTGCTGCTGACCAACTTTATGGAGATGCACTTTTAATTTTCCAACAGGATTTGACACCTGCACACATAGCCAAAGTTACCAGTACCTTGTTTAAGGACCATGGCATCCCTGTTCTTAATTGGCCAGCAAACTCACCTGATCTAACCCCATAGAAAATCTCTGGGGTATTGTGAAGAGGAGGGTTTTTTTCTGCAGTATGTACCTTTAAAAGCTGCAAATTTTTTTTTTTAAAATGGTCTGTAATACCATTTCAGACCATTTTTTCCACTTTGTGTATAACTTCAATAACAGAAAATCAGAAACCAGACAAGAAGGAAGTAAATCTAAAGAAAGATTGACTTTAATTACAAAGTATTCACATCTTTCATATGCAGATATTACAGAACAGCATAAAGCACATACTGTACTTCTCAAAGGCCCATCAGTTAACTTCACAGTGCAGCCAGTAGTGAGGCCCTCCCTATAGTGATCCACACTTGTAAGGTGTGATGGTGCTCATTAAAAAAATATCTTGGGCCTTAGTTTTACTGTAAAAAAGCTTCACAACCACAAGCGAACATAAAAAAAGATTAGCATAGATAGACCCTTGGATGTTGTCTGTCCTAAATGTACTCAAACAGTTGAGAGAAATTTAGGTAAAGCTACAATAGGCTTATCTGAGACAAATTTAAAGGTTTACTTTAAATTTGCCTTCCAGTTTTATACAGGAACTGATATCTATAAAACACAAAAAATACACTTTCTATAAGCAACCCTTTTTGTGATGAAAAAAAAGTCCAATAGAAATTCAAGGTACAGTATATAGTTAAGTTTGCTACCACACATTACAATAATTTAACCCAATTATTTTTGTGCTCAGGAAAATATTGAACACTAGTTTTTATTACCAACTTTATTGTGTATTATTGGCCCTGTGTTGATGATTCAATGTCTTGCAAGCATCAACACAGTTCCAAATAATTCCATATCTTTAGGCTTAATGTAAAAATACAGAGTGGAATCATGCAATAAAACCAGATTATTTTATTAATTTCCATTTTGGTGCCTTTGAGTTAACATTCTTCTTTAATCAACAATACTTTTATGTGCTGCTTGCTAGTTGAATGATTCTGAAAAAGACAATTGCTTTAACATTCAACAGTAAAAATCTGTTTTGAAAGAACATGTGAAAATGAAACATTTAATACTTTAATATATTCAAAAATTAAGTTCAAGCCACCCTTTAAAATGTTGAGAAATCAGAATTTATTTCAGGTAAAGCCAATTTCTCTGTACATTGGAAAACAATGAACCAATCATCTATTTCCACATAATCTATATTGTAATCCAAATATGTAATCAAGGGAAAATAAAAGACATATTTAGATCATATGAACAGTATGTTTTGGGATGTGTGCACTGGATTCAGCAAATGCCTGAACTAAAGTCTGATATTCACAACAGCAAAGGCATCTTTACATGAAACCGCAGTCCAACAAATTACATCAGAAGAAAAAAACTAGATTGAAGTGTGTGGTCTTAAAGTTCCATTACCAAAGTGCAATAATAGGAAAAAATAAGATGTTCAAGACTAAGGCTCAGCTGGATTGTTCCTCTTCTGTTAGACTTTTAAAGCTGCAGTATGTAACTTTCATTTATAAGAAACATTTTTTTGTTTGTTAAAATGAAAGATATATATATATGTTCTGTCTTGACAGTACAAGACAGATAATCTGTGAAAGAACTGATCTCCTCCTCCTCTTTTCAGTACTGCTATTGGCATCTGACGAAATGCTCTGCTTTAATTCAAAAACAGAAACAGAAATATCTTAGCACTGTCAACCATGCTTGTGTATGTGAAACTCAATGTGCAAATTGTGGAGAAACAATTTAGCGTTAAAGGAAAACTGTTTATCTGCTGTCATTGGTGGCCATGCTAACAAGCCTTGGCATTCATGGCAGGCTGTGCTCGTGAGAAGATGATGTGGCAGAGAACATTGCATGCACATATGTGATTGACAGCACAGAGACCCTCTTCCAGGCTTCCAGGCTGATTGTTTCTGAGAGAGTGGTGCTGGAAACACTGGAGAAGGCAGAGGAGCTCAATATTTTCAGATTATCTGACTCATACATACCATCACTATCTCTGGACATTTTCAACAAATATATAAAACCTTTCTCATGAAAGTTGCATACTTTAGATGCACCATTATATTTTTCAGCACTACTACTTGCAGTGAGACTAAATATGCAGTTAGTGCTTCCCAAATTCACCTTCAGTAAGTCCTCTGCTTAGCAATTCTAAAATGTCTTAATTGCATGTCGCTTTGGGGGAAAGTAAAATTAATAAGAGGCAAAGTGATGATTTAAGTTTGGAGTGCATGGTGTGCCTCTTATAAATTGTTCATGCTAATTTGTTTCACATTCAAATCTTACAGCTGGTTCATCACAGTGGCTCTTAGAAGTCTGCAAACCTGTTACATCATCAGGGTTTTGTGATGTAGAATGAGACAATAATAAATCATTTCAAACATTTCCCACATTTAGCTAAAGCCATAATTTGCAGAGTGGACAAAGGATTTAAGTGTGCAAAGAAAACACACTTCTGCAAACTGGGTTATTGCACCGTTTATATTTTTCCTTTTAGCACATTTGTTTACTGTCCACTTGAACTGTACAGCACATGTTATAAAGTGGAAAATATTTAAATGATTTACCATGATCATATTTTGCATCACAATTATGGGTATTTTAAACAGTGGGAGAAGACTTTTGAGAGCTACTGTATACAATGAGAAAAGTAAAAGACAACAAATTAAATCTAAATACCAGTTCAGGCACCAAGTCCTGGCTATTTTGACATACAGTATCATTCTCTCAACACTCATATCACAAGCATTTACAGTTGTATTATAAACATTCACGGTGAAGAGTAGATGTTTTCAGAATACAGACACTATTTAAGGAAAAACAAAGAGAAACAACTTCTCTAAACTAAATCAAAGTGAACTATGATCATAACTAATGAATTTAGTGGTATACACAATTTGTCAGTGTCTGTGGAATCAAACATTTGGAGAAAGGCTGAAGCAGCTGAATTCCTGCATCATCTGTGGAAAAGACAAATTTCATGGATGAAAACACAATTAGTCTGCAGCAAAGAGTCTAGAAGAGTTCAAGAAAGGTATAAAAGTGAACATCCTTTTCAGCATTTAAATCTGAAATTTGTTATTGTGACAGGCCTATGCATCTCAAATACATAGGCGTGGGATACATCTCAAAAGCATTTGTATAAGCCAATGAAGTGAAAAAGTCATGTATGTGGAGAAATAGTTGGACATAATTCTCTCCATTTTCTTATCCATCATTGATGCAACAAGACATATCAACTACAGGTGATGTTTCTACCAGTTTATCAACTCCACAGGTGCTGGTCAAATTCAAAAAGTGAAATTTGCTTATTCATTCATTACATTACAGACTGATATATTTCAAATGTTTATTTCTTTTAGTGTTGATGTTTATTACTGACAACTAATGAAAACTTCAAATTCAGTATCTCAGAAAATCTGAATATTGTGAAAAGTTTCAATACTGAAGATCCCTGGCGCCACAAACTAATCAGATAACACCTGCAAGCGCTTTAGATTGTCTCTGAGTCCAGTTCTGTAGGTTACACAATTATGCGGACGACAGTTGACTGTCAGTTGTCCAAAAGATGACCTTTGACACCTGGCACATGAGGGGGTGACTCAAATGACTCAAAGGTCATTGCTAAGAAGGCCAAGTCTGCACAGAGCTCTGTGTCCAAGCATTTTCACAGAGCAGTGAACGGAAGGAAAAGATGTAGTCGAAAAAAAAAATGGACAGGCAATCTGGATATAACCGCATCCAGGAGAGGATCATGAAACAAAATCCATTTAAAATGTGGGGAAGAAACCACTCTTGAACAAGAGACTGGACTACTGCTGAATGATTCAGTTATGCTCTCTGATGAAAGTACATTAATAGACATATCCATATATCACATAAATTACTTTATTTTTTAATTTGTGTAGTCTGAATTTCATACCACAAACAAGCAAAGGTGATAAAAACCTCAAATCCTTGAATTGCTGCAGTAATCTGGGGAAAGGGAGCCCCAACTAAGTACTGAGTGCTGTACATGCTCATACTTTTCAGTTGGCCAATATTTCTAAAAACCCTTTTTTTGTATTGGTCTTAAATAATATTCTAATTTTCTGAGATAATGAATTTAGATTTTTCATTAGTGGTGAGTTATAAACGTCAACATTAAAAGAAATAAGCAATTGAAATACATCAGCCTGTGTGTAACAAACATACAAGGTAAGTTTTTGGACCGAAGTGCTGACATAAATCAACTTTTTCATGATATTTTAAGTTTATGGCCTTCGCCTGTAATGTCTTCATGTCGAATGACATGAAGTCAGACATTAGCTGCTTCACATGTCGCTTATCACATGAGCCATGACTGAAAGTCGTAAGTCTCGCTGCAAACAGTAGGGTGTGATATACATTTCTTCACGTGAGAAAGAAATTATAGTGTTGTACTGCTACAGTTTTACTCTGTGTATTAAAAATAGACTGATAGGTAACATTTATTAGGCAGGATATGAACATCTCAGAAGAGGCTCACCTTAGGCTAAGCTTGTCTTCAGCAGTTCCTTTGAAAAAAGCTTATCTCCATTATCTGCAGTGTCTTTCTTTTCACCAGTCGCTTTCACCTCTTTGATATTTTCTTTGTCTTCTTCCACTCCAAGGATTAAACTTTGTCGTACACTGACAGAGATCACCAATGCTTGTATGATGCCATAAATCAAAGCAAACTGAGGGAGATACTCCTGAATCAGCCACAGCAAACCTGCCATTCCGGTTGTTGAGACAAAAAACATGGCCATGCCATGAAACCACAGCCTCAGAGCTCCCTGGACACCAAACACCTCCAGAATTAGTTTGGCAGGAGGGGACACAGTCCACAGGAAGGCAACTACAAATAGGTCAAACAAATGCCGAAGGAAGTTGAAGCAAATCTCATAGTGCTCTGGTATAATCTCCAAATTCCAGCTATCTGTGAAAAATCTGAATGGAGAGGTCAGCTGAGAAGGAGTAGGAGATGGGGGGGGGGTTCCATAATCAGAAAAGTCCCCATCAACATCACCTTGATCTCCCCTTCGGCTATCACCTTTCCTTTGTCTCGGGCTGCTTTTAGCAGTTTTTCTGGACCACAGATATGATGTGGGGAGATATTTGCTCCACCAACTGGAGATCTGTAGTTCTGTCTCTAGTTTTCCTGAGCCAAGACCTTCTATTTCCATGGGTTGCAATTTCTCCTGTGCCTCCCAGTACTCATCTCCTAAAGCACTCTGGTCACTTCTTTTTTTCCACCCTCCCCACATCCAAGATCCCCAATTACCTTTAGCATGCTGCTTTTGGCACAAAATTGGGGTATTTTGTGAGGTACAACTACCCCAGAAGCGCACCCACCCCCACACTCTTCCCACTATAGAAGACATTACTTATTAAAAGTTTAACCAAAACGAATTGGAGAGATAATAGTCCCCTGCACTTTCTCTAATGCCAATCTATCTCGAAGATTCAAGCCAGGACAAAAATAACGTTCTGGGCTAGACACACCCGTAAGGCGTGTTGAACCCGTTCAGCAATTCAAGAGGCGACTTGGCCTCTGTACATTGCTAAATCTGCCTTTGACAAGCAGTATCTCCCCTATACAAAACATAGCAGCTCTGCTATGTTTATAACACTGCGGGCTCTCCAGGTTGTTTTCAGTAAGTCAGAATCACACCCAGCTAAGCTTCTTCCCAGCTACTGTTCAATTCTGGGGTGTCGGGACGAACTTCCTGGACTCCTGGTATTCCAAAAGGCATTACTCCGAATCTCACACCTGAAAAAACAAACAAAACAGGAAATATGTGTTGTTTTAATAGTTTTGTTGTCTAGTACCACGTCAACATCAAAGCTAGCAAGCTAGCGGCGTAAAATACTTAATAATTGCCAACTAGCAAGAACGTTTTAGCCAGAAATATCGAAGTTATGTCAAATTTCCTTTTAAACCTCTTTCCCTCGGGCTTTTATGTTCTTTAAGTGTAGCTAATGTATTAATAAAGCGCCAAATCCTTACCTTTTGGGCCAGGTTAGCTTGTCACATCTGCTGCTGCCCTTGCACTCTTTCCTTCAGATAGCTCATAAGTTACATTCTTAACATATCGGCCGTGTAGTTTTAAAATACCTGAAGCCGAAGAGAAACTAAATAGTCAACCTGAAGACTGATGCCACGCATTTCCAACTAGAGAGGTCCACTTCCTTACAGAAGAAAGGCGACACAACAGATTAACCTTCAAAATAAAAGTCCTTTCAGACCGTTTGGCATGAAATCCAGAAGATATAAACCCTTAACCCCAAATGCAAAGATTATAATTTAGTCAAAGGTTGCGCTGAAGTCGCCATTAACCTGAAGGCCTAGACAGAAATATCTTGGTTAATCCTGTCTTGTTTATAAAAAATAGTTCAAATTCAAAAATACTTAATTCAATTAATGTTTATTTCAATTTGATCATTTTCTGAGTTGTTACAGATATTGATGGCTGTGGGCAGGAAAAGTTTTTCACAGTTTTACCATCATGAAGAGGATGGTCAGGTTTGTCCATAATCTTCTTGATTTTATGAAGAATTCTTTCTTGCCTCATCATCTCCAGAGGACCCACAGTGGTCCCCAGAAGAGAACCAGTCTTCTTTATCAGGCTGTTTAGTCCTTTAGGTCCCTGGTTCTGATGCTGCTGCTCCAGATCGTTAACTTCATTTGTAGGTTAGTACATGCCCTTCGTTCAACTTTATAAGTTGTGAACATGTAGGCAAATGCATCAACTACATTCCAACCCACACACAGAAAAAAGGGTTAAATTATGTCAGGCTTTATTTCAGACAAGCCATTCACATTTAAATAGTGTTTATCTGATATACAATCAACATAACACTGAAAGACAATTGTGTTGCATCAGGGATAACAAACCACTAGCAACTCTGATATATTTAAGTCAACCTGATTTTAAAAATGTTTTCATTTTTGTTTCTTGCTGCCTGAAGGTTGTTTCACAAAAGTAGGATTCAGAAATTCAAGAGAAGAGATCAAGCTAGGCCTGACATAGACGCATCAGTTCATTCTGGCTTTATCAGTTTCAAACACCAAACCAGGGTCAGAAGGTGCAGCTGTTAGGCCAGGCTTAAGTAATTCAAGTGAATGTGCGACAACAGATTTCCTAAGAGACCAATGAGATCACAGATTCACTGATGCTATGCAAAATAAACTGTGTATGCTGTACCTCACACCAAACAAACAGCATCTTTTCATTGAGGATTATGAGGAATTGAAGCACATCTTGCAAAAGGAAAAAAAAGGACAGAAGATAAATTGCAGCCACCTTGATAGAGACAAAAGATACATTTATGATGTAAATAAGTACTTTTATGATTTAAACTGTGCATTTGTTTAATTATGCCTAAAATAGTTAATTTACATTATTTTAAGTCCATTTAGATTTTAAGTTAAAATTCATCAGGAATTTGTGTAGTAATTTAAGTATGCTGCAATTAATATGGCTTGACTTAATTACAATAATGCCCCATGTCAAATAAAAGAATTTTATGAACATTTGGGTTACATGGAGAAACTTAAAATATATTTTCAGTAATTACTGATCCTCATGTCAGCACTGATAACATCATGGTACGGCCATTTGCAGCGGATTGACAGTCCTTTGAACATAATAGAGGTCAGGTTGAGGAATCTGATTTTAACCAAATTGGCTTCTCATAGGCGGTTACGGACAGTCTGAGGTGTAAAGCGTCTGTTTTGCAGAATAATAGTCTGACCAGCTGTGTATGTCGCTGGTCTTAACCGATCCTGTAGATGGACAAGCTGGATATGGCGATCTTCTGCTGGAGTGGTCACATGTGGCCGATGAAGATGAGGTTGATTTACAGTAGTGCCAGTCTGTTAGAAACCATTGGCCACTTTTAAATGGCCAATGGTCCGATAATGGACATTGAGTTGTGCAGCTACTGCTCTGATGGACATCCAACATGCAAATAGCATGCTCCCACATAGCTTGTTACATCTGAGGCATTATGACTTGTGACAAAATATGACATTTTGGGGTGGCCTTTTCTTGTCCCCAGTTTAAGGATTGTCAAATTGTTGCTCATTTGTTTGATCACCCAGTGGACATGCTCCACCCATGCACTGAGTAAAAACAACTCACTCATTAATGCTCACTGACAGCAAGTTGGATTAAAAAGTATACACAAATCAGGATAAATATTACATTTGTACAATAAAATGACAGCAAATGCTCATTTACATTTAACTCCACATGGCAACAGTATTTGACATGGGGCATTTATATTTTTGTTTCGTATAGAACAGCGGTCTTTAGAAACTGTTTCTTCAGAAACAGTTTGACCCATGTAGAGTCAGTATGGGTCATTCTAAAATTTATAATTGTGTTAATGGTATACTGAAAAAATAATCATAGTAGCTGACTGGATAACAAAATGAATTAGAGGTGTTTTAATGCAGGGTGATTTAAAAACCGAAAAAGAAAAAAAGACCAATACATGCAGATAAGAAAGCGGAATCACAGACAAAACTCATTGGTTTCTGATTGCTGTGACTGCTGACTGAACAGATAGGATTCTAGGCTTAACTAAGCCTGGCTGCTAGCCTGGTCTGGAGCAGGCTAGCTTCACAAAATAAATCAAAATGACAGCTTATGTGTTATTTCTTTTGTAACGCTGAACTGAGGCTTATTTAAGACAGGATATCCAGAAAATCCTAGCTTTATCCGCTATTCTGGTTTTGTGAAAAGCCCTCTAGTTTGTATATAACCAGAATGACGATCAGTGAAGCTTTAGCCTTCATTTAGCGTTCATTTCCTGTGAGAAGACAAGAAACATTAAGGTTAATGTATTAGTTGGAGATATTTGAAAACTGAAGTTACAATTTTGTTAAACAATATTATCCTAACCCCACTTTAAAATAAGAAATCTTGTTTAGTTGAGTACATCCTTCTGTAAAACAAGAACTGAAACTGATCAGTGTGTGCTAATGTCTATTTCCAGGCTACAGCTGGTCAGGACACCCCAAAGTGATGTTTA
This sequence comes from Phalloptychus januarius, assembly GCA_902982915.1. Lineage (NCBI taxonomy): Eukaryota > Metazoa > Chordata > Actinopteri > Cyprinodontiformes > Poeciliidae > Phalloptychus > Phalloptychus januarius. The sequence goes on from CADWAE010000073.1 coordinate 849,211, forward strand.
ACTAGCACAGTTTCCTCTAAGCTCCAGCGGTCTTGATTGTCTCAGTGCGCTGCGAGTAGACTTCAGTTAACATCAGTAGAACCAAATAACTGCATCATCATTGACCAATCAGACTCATGGAGCAGTCACTGTTCCATAGATGCTTTATTTAATTCAATTTATTACTCAAAATTGAAGCAGTGTTGTCAAAGGCCACTTCTCTGTTCCAGAACACCTGACTCAAAGGTCTGCATGACCTCCCCTATATGCCACTAAGTGCATACAGCTTGTTGATCACAATATTATTCTAAACGGGTGAGCTTCACTACCTTCGCCATATAACAATGTTTGTCAGAGGTTTGCTCTACTTCCACATGGGGGGAGTAATCCGGCCTTGGTGGAGTCAATACTGATAAATGTTGATTGTCGTAAATATAGCAATGTACTAAATTCTAATTTAGAGCTAAAAGTAACCATGACTGCACAGTTCTCCTGTGTCTGGGATTTTTCCCAGACACAAGTAGTAATTTTATTATATTATTGAAACAGATGTTATAATTTTAACATACTTACCTAATCATCCCTGTGGACAAGAGCAGATGATCTACAAACAGAAACTAAAATAGGTAAACATTCTAATTAAAAAGGATTATAGTGATTTAATGGGTATTTTAGCCCATTTACTGCAAGCTGTTTGTAAACACATGCTGAAAGATTGCCAGCATTGATCTATACAAGCAGTTAATGGATAAAGCATTCAAGCTGTGGTTATGTGGTCAGTGTACTGTGAAAACAACTTCATGTTTTTTTTCAGAGACTCTAGTCAAAAGGTCATCATTCCACTTAACCCAATAGAATAGAGGCTTGTAGATTCCAAGCTTACCTGAAGCTAGACATTCCGTCTATGGCTACATCCCCGAACGGATGCCTGAATAAATAAGAATAAATTAGTATAAACTTTTACTAAATCAGTTCGGATTGAAAGTTTGCAGCATGCATGTTCAGTGCAATCTCAAATAGCATCACCATATTATCAGAGACTCTAGTCTAATGAATCATCACTACAGCATTTTAATACAGTACATAATTCAGTGGTAGGGCTGGGCAATATATCCATCCATCTTCTGCCGCTTATCTGGGGACAGGTCAGGGGTGGTAGCAGCTTAAGGGGGGAGGCCCAGACTTCCCTCTCCCCAGCCACTTGTTCCAGCTCCTCCGGGGGGGAATCCCGAGGCGTTCCCAGGCCAGCCGAGAAACAGCATGTCCTGGGTCTTCCCCGGGGCCTCCTCCCGGTGGGACGTGCCCGGAACACCTCACTGGGGAGGCGTCTAGGAGGCATCCTGACCAGATGCCTGAGCCACCTCAATTGGCTCCGCTCGACGTAGAGCCACAGCTCTACTCCGAGTCCCTCCCGGATGACCGCGCTAGAGGAGTACGTTCCATGGCCAGGAAGAAAACCACACTGCTCTTCCTGAATCCGAGGTTTGACAAGCCGCCGGACCCTCCTCTCCAGGCCCCTGAATAGACCTTGCCAGGGAGGCTTAAGAGTGTGACCCCCCTGTAACTGGAGCACACTCTCCAGTCCCCCTTTTTGAACAGGGGGACCACCACCCCAGTCTGCCAATCCAGAGGAACTGCCCCCAATGTCCATGCAATGTTGCAGTCACGTCAGCCAACACAAGCCTACAACATCCAGAGCCTTAAGGAACCAGAACGAATCTCATCCACACCCGGGCCCTGCCACTGAGGAGCTTTTGAACCTCCCATAGGTGGTGAGCCCATTGGAGGGGGGGACCCATGTTTCCCCTTTGGGCTTAGCCTGGCCGGGCAATATATTCAAATCCAAATGTACAGGATCCTTCTCCAGTAACCATGGAAACAGTCTTGGAAACTGTGGGCTAACAGAGGAGCAATTGGCATGACATGGCATCAGTAGATGTGATTCTCATTCAACACTGGAGAATGGAGAATAAGGCTTTAGGCTTCAAGGTTCAAGACATAAAAGTTCAGAGGAGCATTATGACAACACACCTCAATTTTGTTAATACTAGGGCAAGCACTAAAAAAATACTATCAATTTGTTTTAATTCATAAAAGAAATTGTCTATTTTATACCATACTATTATGACAAAATGACAGTGGTAACATATATGTAAAAGCAATATTTTACTTTATAAGTAGATTTCACTAGAAACCTAGAATTTGAGTGTACATGGATTTTTCCCGACACAAAAACGGAATAGGAAGGATAAAAACCATAGAACGGCTTGTAAATTACAGGCAATAACCCCCGCACCCCCCCTCCCAACAAAAGAACTTATTCTATTAATGTAATGTACGGTATAAGTCTGAACAGCATGACTATTGCCCAGCCCTACTGATGTTGAATTTCATTGTAACTCACTATCACCTTATATCTCCTGACTTAACCAGCAGCCACTCCACATCCATCTTGATGCTGTAAAATAAGGGAGATATTTTAGTCAGCAGCTAAAAAGTTCTCAAGTCCCACATTTTATTTACATAATCAGTTTTATAACTGAAGTCAACTGTCTTGTTTATAGCACAGAAAACTTTCTGAAAACGAAATACCAAAAATGTAGCTTTACAATCTGAAGTAAAGCCATTTTTGACAACTGGATCATCAGCTGCAACACAAAGGAGAGGCTGTTGTTTAAATTAAACTCCATGTTGCCGTTTAGTGAAGTAGGCTTATTAACTAATGTCATAGACATGAAGTGATGTGAGCAAGGCTTTCCGTATAGACACGTGTAAAAATAACAGTTTTTTAAAGGATAAAGTTCTCTTCTATTACGAATACCTCGTGATTGTTACCTTGTTTTTAAGAATCAGCCGGGTTGTATGAACCGATTATCAACCAACCCCCACTTGGTCAGCCTCCATTCTTGTGTTCTTGCCACTCCACGTGCTCGGACTGCGGAGCGGGTGCACATGGTGCAATTTCCTCAGGTCGCAGTGAAAATAAATAGAAACTCAACCCTTGTTGTGATTTACCTTGTTGTGTTTTACACAGGCAATATATCACACAGGATTGGAGCTCTGTTTTGGCTTTAATCTTCAACAACCTCTCTGTACCTGTCCTACTCTCGCACCAAAGGAAAGAGACTAAAACATGGCTGTCAGCAGATTATATACGAGGGTCCTCTCTCAGCGCAAAAGTCATAGGTGTCCGAGACAATGCCAGGCTTTTTTATTATTTTTTTTTTTTTTACAAGGCTCTTGTTTTCGTTTGTGTAACCAGGGTCTTTAAAACTGTAAAACGTCACATAAGCGCCATAGCCTAATCCAGTTTCTTATTTACTATTTTACTTTTCTGAAAAGTCGACCTGCAAAATTAAAACACGTAACCCTGTGACGCCCATAGACATGAATACTGTGACGCCCGACACCAACAGCAGGGCCTTATTCTTTTTTTTTTTTTTTTACTTTATTGAAGAAACAGCCAAATCTGACAAACACGCAAACTTCTTGTACAGTGTCTTGAGTGACTAGCATTCAAAGGATATATTAAATGAAAGAAACAAAGGGGTTACAGAATGACATGTAAGGCATATGACACAACAGGTAATTATTAGTAGAAAACAAAATAAGCAAAAAAAAGCACAATAAACTTAATAGTTTGTACGAGGTCTTAATCACTAAATGGATAAATGTCAAAAAACAAACAGGACATACTACTACAGAGCAGAGCAGCATTATTTGTCTCAATCATTTCCACAGAGTTGAACAGAAGTGAAATTAATTTTAGATACCAGCAGGATGTACCTCAAATAATGTACCACCACGACGTCTGTGTCAGATTGAATAGAATATGAATAATTTTAACACACACACGCACCCCCCCACACAAACACACACACAAATATGTATATATATTCTTGTATATTAAAAAAAAACAAGAATAAAAGCAAATGAATGAAATTAATAAAAGTGAATGAAAGAGTCAAGTTCTTCCCATGTGTCTCTGTTAAACTTCTGAAAAAGCCCAACGTATTTGAGCAGGATGGTTTGATGTGTTGCTCTACTTTCTACTATCTACTTTATATCAGGAGATATCTGATTCTGACCCACTACAGGCTGCCTATAGTGAACCAAGGCCTGATAAAATAAATGTTATAGTGAGAAGTTTTTGCTGCAGCTGAACTATTTCTGTCTTTAGGTTTTTTTCCGCTAATGTGAGGACAATTCCGAAAATACACAGAAACAAACAAGTGTTGGAAAAAAAAATTTGCCCATAATTTGGAACAGTTCCACCCCCCTCATCCTTACCATGGGCCCAGTGTCTTAACAACATAGAGGCAGAGGCACTGAGTACCCATTCAGTCATTATTGGACCGAGGGCATCCAGATTAATTTATTTAGCAAAATGTTTATTTTTAGCTAAGTGGTATTGTTGAGGGACACATACAAGCTTCCCGAGGCACAAAAATAAATCAACGGAAAATGAAAATTCATAAAAGAGCACTTGGTCATTGATCAAGAATAAAAGGGGTGGGGGCTCAAGCCCCTTCCCGCCCTCTCTCTGCATGTACCTGCAGCAGCAGCCGTGACAGGTCACTGCAGGTCCACTGGCAGCCTTGGCAGGTGACACTGGGAGTGCCACCATGTCATTTAAAAAACAAACAAAAAACATGAAAATATACCTCAATCTTCAAGCAATCAAAACATATTGCAAAAAATGCGGACTCTTGTCGCAAAAAGTTTGGTATAGGGGCAGTACACCTTGTGTCTTTTTAAAAATCCGTATTAACAATTGTCAGAACATTGAGATAATACAAACAAACAAAGAAACTTGCCAGGGGGGATTTTTATGCATGCAGTGACATCATGAAAACCAACAAAAAGAGGTTACAACATAATAATTTTTTGTAATAAATTTACAGTTTCCCTGGCTTTTGGATTATTGAATGAAACAACGAGATTATAGTACCAATTCGAGTCTTTCACGGGAAAGCTGCTTTCAGACACTTAACTGGCATAATACAGATCCATATGACTGAACTTGCATGATTTTTGTTTATAGTATTTACAAGAAGTACAATGAGGTTGATGATAATGAAGGAATAAGTTATTTTTTGTGAAAAGCAGCAAAACCAAAGATAGCATTCTCAAATACGTGTAAACCTTGTCGCCATGTGTTAAACATGCGGATCCTGCAAATCACTGGGATCGACGATGAGTTTCGGCGTTCTAGTCCCATTGAACTACAAATACCAAAAATCCTCACACCTTGTGTGGATGCCAGGTTGTACAGGGCTGGACGGGAAAGCTGCTTTCAGACACTTAACTGGCAACACAAAGGAAAGCAACTCTATCTGCTGTCGTCACTGAGGTCAACCATTCTGAAGGAAAATGGCGACCGCCTATGAAAGATACAATTTGTAAGTAATTTTCCTTTAACTTTGGTAACTATCCTGGTAGCAGTTATTGTCCTAGTCCGACTTTAATAAAAACCGAAGCTTCCAACGAAAGAGTAAAGCTAATACTGAAGCAGAAGTTCAGCAGTGGTAGTCTGAAGTTTGCTGACAGGATCGAAATTCAGAGCAGGAGTCATCCGAGCTTAGCATTTCACTTATTTATAATGAAAAGTACACACAAGGCTGAGATCAATGAAGGCACTTGGTGTGTGCGGTGAACATGGTTGCTATCAATCATGTTCACAGTCGCCATGATCTTCGTCACACCGAAATGAAATGAGTGTCTTCTTACTTGTTGTTTGTGTTAAGTTGACTTCCGTGATTTGCCTATACCCACTCATCGCTCATAAAACAAAAAGCTTTATGAGTCCGTTGACAGTTAGCCGTGTTTTTTTTTTTTTTTTGACCAAACAACGGTATTATTCTTAAGACACACCTTAGGTATACACCTTCATTCTCACAGTGTGAGTCATCCAGTCCTACCTGTTATCCCTCCTTTTCTGTCCTCTGCAGTAGGAGGTTAGGTTAGCTAACCCTAACCCTACCTAAAGAAGTTGAATGTCCGGACCTCATGTCGCAGATGGTATGGAGGATGGAGCCACCAGTTTAAAGCTAAATGTTACCTCCTTTTAAATAAATAGTTAATTTTTAGTTGGTTGCAAATAAGCGGCTCTGGGGAAATACTCGGTTTAGGAGAGGGGTGTGGTGATTTTAGTGCATGCTTGTGGAGACTGGTCTAGATTATGCAAGACCAATAAAGAGCAGTTGTGCCACTGCAACAGCTAACTGTCTACAAATGGCCCTTTACTGCCTTAGGGATTTCCACTGTTGCTTGTTTTCTTTGTCATTAACTGAATATGTTTTTTTTTATTTCAATTTGCTTTTTCTAACTGAAAAAGCAAATATTTTTAACATTTTTAGTTAAAAAAATTAAGTCTTATTTTTTTAAGTCTTGAAAAAGTAAAACATATTTCAGCAATGCTTTCTGGTTCTCCTGATTTGTACAGTGATGAGAAACAGATTTCTGTGATTGTCTACTACACAATCAAAAGAAAAAATATGTGCACCACATAATTTACCAGATAGTGGGCTACCTTTAGTTGCACTTCAGCAGCTGTCTTGAGTATGACCTTACCAGACTCTCTCATAAATAGAAAAAATTATTTAGACCCACCTTTCTTCCTAACATTGCTAATGTAATAGACATTTTTTTGATTCACATATTGAGTCGATATAGCACTGCTATATTCAATGAATACTAAACAATTCAAAATAAAAACTAAGTATTTTCTCTTTATGACAAACAAATTAAATTACTTTTACAATAATGATCTACTTTTTCTTTGTTCAACTTCAGCAGTCCTTGCTGTTCAGCCTTTGGCTGTCACCACTCCCTGAAGGCCTGAACTCAGTCCAGGCATGCTTTGCTCATGTTTTTGGCAAAATGATAGAAATTGAGGTCTCTGTGAAAGGGATCATATTGTTCTGTGTGAAGAAGTTATTTAAAGTTGCTATAAATTGAGTAGCCAATTGTTAGGACCTTTGCCATTTACTCGTAATAAAGACTCACGAGAGATTGTTTAGCTCATGAGCAGAATGGGCAGATTATTTTTACAGATTATTACATGAGCTCACAATCTGCCTTGGTATTTTAGGTTTAGTGGCGTATCGACTTTAACAACTAAAAAAACAGATTTTTAATTTGATCAGGAAAATTAAAACAGAACTTGCTAGATATTTTCTGTAAGGTTGTTAAATCTTAAATCATCAGTCACCAAACTTGAGCATAAACTGAAACACAGAAATATTCTAATTAATAACCTATGTTATAAGCTACTTTCTGGTCAAATTTTCTATTTAATCTAACTGGGGCATTTTGATTGTACTGCACACGAATGTTGGCATCTGTCATGAATGTCTTTAAGGTTGTAAATTTGTGCAGCTCATAGCATTAATTAAAGTTCACAGAACTAAAGGACAAATAAATAATGTTATCCAGTTGGCTGTTATATTGAAACAATAAAATCCCATTTAGATAAAAATCTATATGTCAAGAGAGTTCAGGTTTATTTAGAATGAACTGAGCTGGTTTGTAGAAAAGGATTTCCCACTTAAGATGATAAAATCAATGAATCACAGCCTTTAAATTCGTTTATTTAACTTAAAAACTTTAATTACATCTGTTTGGCCATATGTCCAGCTTGTTTTAGGCAAGTTGAGCTTCGTCCAGTCAGTTAGTAATAAACTTCTAATACTCATAACCTGCTTTGGTACAAGTTTAGCCTGTTTCTCCAGCGAGCTCACTGGACCCAGAGAGGCCCGCGTTCTTTTGACACACAGAATTTGCCTCCAATTTCACTTGCTAGTACATCCCTTTGGTGGCGAACCACCAAAATGTTTGAGACTGCAAACTTACTGCAAAAAATAAGCAGTATCTAGTTCCTCATATGTGTAAACAAGTCCTCCTCTGGGCAAATCACATCACAACCTTATTTTACTCTACTAAGAATATAAAGCCTTTATTCACAGACAACCTGTAATGAAAAGCTCTGTGAGACAATGGTCACAGAAGGTTGTCCTGCAGGGTTGTTTTGAGGCTACAGACTGAGCTGCGCTTTGCCAGCCACATGGACAGGACATCAATGACTGACTGAGCTAGTGATCTTTTGTGTACATTTCTGTGTGGACAGCCAGCCAGATTAGCCAGTGATCTGACTGAGCAGTTAAACAAATGTCCTTGTACATGTAGCTATGATAGCTGTTTGAACAAGGTTTGCAGCAAAAAAGCGTGAAAATCTGTTTAGTATTCAGTGAGTTATGATTAAAATCATTGTGCTATAATGCTGAGGAGAGCTCCAAGATGGCAGCCCTACATCAGCAACACTAGGCAAGAACAGTCCATGAGGCGTCTGTTCTTTATATAAAATTCTATGGTGGAAATTGTTATCTTGAAAGTAAACAAAACAAAGGAGATGATTGTATTAAGCCCTTTTTCCTTTATGGAAGTGGAGGTGGTTGAGGAATATAAATTTCTCAGTGTTCATCTCTACAACTATCTGAACTGGAGACATAACAGTTGTTGGAGAAAGCTTTAAATTGTTCTCTGGATTAAGGCTGCTGAGATTCAAAGTTTCAAGGAACAAACACTTTATTTAACTTCTGCAGATGGAGAGCGCTTGACAGCATCTAAGTCAGCTTGTCTTAGTCAGCTCTAAGGAAACATCCTCTCTTTACACAGCCCTTTCCGTACCACGCATGCAGGTGTGGACTTTTTGCAAAACACCAACTTTCCGAGAACTGTCTAACAGAGTTCAAAATAAGTTCAACATAAAAAGGTGTTAGACCAAAGTGTATGGAGTGAAAATAGTCTCAAAAGATTCGTAACTCGTAAAAATGATTCGTAACTCGTAAAAAGGGTTGACCCGACCCGCCATTCTGGAGTGTTTGACTGAACGCTTCTCCCAGCCAGAGCAGAATAAACTTCCGCCACCTAGTGGTCGAATCTTTCACTCATGTAATTACAGTTGTACACGTCACAAACGAGGAATCGTATATAAACATATATATAAAAATTAGATGTGGGTCTAATGACATATATATTTTTCACAAAAATATGTCTTAGCCACGAGACGAGACAAGCAGAGAGGGAAATACGTGTTGAACTATGGAAAAAACTATTTCCAAAGTAAACTCAGATGTCTGAGCTTTTAGTAGCATGTAAACGCACCATCTTTGTAGATGGTGCGTTTACATGCACAAATCAGGGAGGCGTGAAATGAGTCTCAAAAGTAGTTTTGCAGTCGTAACTGGATCGGTACCCTTTTTACGAGTTACGAATCTTTTGAGACTATTTTCACTCCATAAAAGCGGGCCGATATGCAAATATTCTAGCTGATGTATGTGTTATTTATCCATAGGTGTTAAAACTTCAACCTTTAACTGAGACTGTAAGTCTAAGCAACATCCTGTTTTAGGCCTTGAAGCGAGACACATCTGCTAGACTTCTTCCTGTTCAAACCTTTGTACATACAGACACTTTTCTTATTAGTTCCTGCTAACAACTTAATTTGTTTTTTGCACACATGGTAACTGTTGAACAAGTATGTATCAGGCTTCAAATAAAGGTATTAACACCTTGATTTAGTTGTTTCTCTAATATAACACTAAAATAAATCTATTTGGGTATAAGTATATGTATGAGCTTCACTAAGTTTTAAGAAACTATGTGCATCCTTAAGGGGTAAACTTCCTATGTTAAAACTTAGCAAAATGATAAGTATTAAAAAGAGTATTTGCACCCTCATAAAAGTTTAGGCACCCTGGTCAATTTTGATGCATATAAGGTCAGGAACATCAGGGAGTGGTCAGAACTAGGAGGAATTTAACAATTCCTTCCTTTTGTTCCATAAGGAACAATCAAAATAAGAACATTAAAATTATTTAAATGGCAAAAGACTAATAACAAAACATTCTCAAAAATTAGAGAATATAATTTTTTTGTTAAGTACATCATTTCTAACAGATTCATATCATAAGCTACAAAACAAAGCAAACAGCAGAAAGTGTTCTTCAGCTGGGAAACTGGTTGGGAAAATTTTCTTCACAGACTTGTTTACAGAGGTGATGCTTCTTTCCTGTGGATAGACACCGAAAAATATTTCTAAATAAGCAAAAGAAAATAATGCTGCTTAAAATAAACAATAAAAAAGTAAAAGGGTGAACACAACGCATTAGACAATCTGGAACTGTAGAATTTTTTTTCAGTCAGAACAAAGTTAAAGTTGGAGAAAGGGAAGTAAGATTATGTCTTCCTTATTTGATAACAACTGTCTGAAGACAGTTGTTTACGTCCATTCTTCAGGTCATTCTCCGTGATGACCTGAGGAACATCATCATCAGGTTTGAAGGCCTGCATGTTCAACATAGTGGTGACAATCATCTGCTGGACATGAAGGTTTTTAAACAGAAGTAACACATCTAGTAACACATCTCCCCACTGACAACAGGGAGAGACAAAGGATTGTAACGAATGGCAATCAGTAGAAGCAGGAACAGGATGGTTGCAATGATGATGAGCAGTTGTAGGATGAATTTAGTGGATTTATCCCAGTCGATCCATGGCCATCTTCTCCTGGGTGGATCTCTGCAGTTGCGACTTCCGTCCATGGTCAGGACATTAGGATGGACATTAGGAAAAAAACATTAGGATGTTTTTTTCCCAGCGGGCCGGTGGTGGCAGTTCCTATTTTCCAGGAGACTGCTTGGTGTAAACTCTTTTGAGGAGTTTATTGGTGAGAGGTCCTTGGACTCCTCCCTTTGGCCCTCCTTCTGTGGTGGGTGGGGTCCCCAGGAACTTCTTGCAGTGGCTGGCGTGGATCCAGGTGACCCTCTCGGCAACCTTTACAGCTGTCTGGGTAGTCAGCAACACCTGGAAGGGTCCAGTCCACCTGGGAGAGTTCCAGTGTCTGCTCCTGAAATTTTTTAATAAAGACAAAATCTCCAGAATGGAGGTTATGCAATGTTCTGGTCGCTCGCTGGTTCGGGTTGGCCTCATTGGGTTTCAGACCTAATGTATTTCAAAAAATCAGTTAATTGTTTACAATATTCAATCATGTTATTATTACAGAGATTAATATCTCTGATCCTGTCAGGGGATCCCATTCCTAAGTTGGGTGGACCTGCAAAAAGGATTTCAAAAGGACTGAGGTTAGTTTGTTGCACAGACAAAACAGTAAGACAGATAAGACAGATACAGACAGTATTTTTGGGCGTTTTTTTGACTTTTTAATTTTTATTTTTTTTAGAGTATACCAATAGCAGTTCATAGCTTTCAGCATTCCTCCCTTTGACACAACACAAAATTTTGTGTTTTGTGTCCAACACAAAATGGACAATGGAAATGGGCAGGGAGGCAAGGATGGCCATTGGGATCAATCCACACGGAGTCAATAAATGTTGCTCCGGCCGTTTTCCAGACAGACTTCTCCATCTGTGTTGCAAATTTCTGCATGTCAGAGAGAGTCAGATCTGGTGTGACGTCTTGTGGCAGAGTGAGCGTAGAGGAAGTGGTCATTTTAGCCGCAGCAGCCTTAGCAGCTGCTAGAAACTGAGTCAGAAGCATTAGTGTGTGCGGCACATTTCAAAACAGCAACTTGAAAGGGAAGAGTGACGGCATCAAGCAGTTCAGCAACAAGGTGATAGTTCAAAATAGGAGTGCCATCACTTTTCAGGAAATGTCTCTCTGCCTCCACAGGGCACCAAAATCATAAGCAGCACCAAAAACATAACACGAGTCAGTGTAGATGTGGACAGCTTTGCCTTCTGTTTAAATGCAAGCTCTGGTTAGGGCCACCAAATCAGCAGCTTAGGCTGAATATGCAGGAAGTGATTTAGCTTCAAAAAAGAAAGGTGAGTCTGTCAGATCAGGTCTAGGTGTACACAACACATGAAGGTCAGCTAGACAGTCATGTGGTTGTCCTTCGTCAAGAGTAGGAAGCAACGTTGCAGGATTTAAAATGGTGCACCTTTTTACTGTGATGTTTGGCATGTCCAATAGAGTAGCATGGTACCTTAGCCATGTTTCAAAATGAGATCAACAGCATGTGGAACTAAAACAGTTGGATCAGGATAACCCACAATGCTAATGCAACCACTACTGCATGAACAGCTGCCACAATGAGGCAGACCTGCTGCAACAGGGTCCAATTTTGAGGAGCAGTATGCTACGGGTTTGAGCATGTCTCCATCTTTTGGAGTAAAAACGACGTCATGCAGCCTCCTCTGACATCTACCATCTGGACGTAAGGTCTAGAAGGGTCAGCGATGCCCAGAGTGAGCCTTTTGGAGCTGCAGCTTCAGCTGTTCAAAAAAAAAAGTTCTGTTTTTTTTTCTTGTTTTTCTTTTCAGTAACCGGTTTTGGAAGCTTCACAATTGCGATGACTCTACTTCCTGCTATGACATGCCCTAACTTTGACAAAGTTAGTTTTACTTGTTTTTGACAAAATTTCAGTTGTGATCTAGAGGCTTTGTGCCCATTTTCTGCTAGGAACTGGAGCAGTCGAATTGTTTGAACCTGACATTATTTCAGCAGTAGGAGCAGCAAGGAGCAAGTCATCAACATTTTTAACAGAGCACATCATGGTTACAGCACAAAAGATTAGAGGTTGTCATTAAGAGTCTGATGGAAAATGATAGGAGACTCACAATAAAAGTATAGAATTTCATTTAAAATTAAAAGCAAAAAAAACAAACCAGAATCTTGATGAACTGGGACCAAGAAAAAAAAGCATTTGCTAAGTCAATTACTGAGAAACAAGTGGAACCTGTTCGGATTTGAGTCAGGATGGTGTAAGGATTTAGAACAATGGGTGCTGCTTCATTTACAGCCTTAAGTCTTGGACAAATCTCCATTCATCAGGTGATTTATCTCTGAATTTTTTATTTATTTCTATTTTTATTTCTTATTTATGTATTTATTTATTTTTATTTTAGGCCTTTATGAGGACTTCGGGGTGACATGGATGGGTTCTTGACCTCTAATTAATCCCACATCATATTTGGACTGAGCCCACAGATACTCAGGGACTTCACTTAAGTCAGGAAGTTCCTGCTGAGTCAACTGTAGTCAGTTGTCATCAATTACATCTTTGATTTACCTTCCTCTGACTCTGACATTGTGCAAAGCTTCTCTATACATTTTGGTAATTTCTTATATGCCTCATGTATTGGAGATAAGTGAAAACATGTTGAGAATCAGCTGTGTGTGTGTGTGTTTACTTGTGGATTAGGCTGGTTCTGGATTGTTGCTCCAACGGCCCTTTGTCAGGTTGAATATCCACCCCTCTGCGTAGGCCTCCCTGATGGGGCCTCCGTGATTAGAGTTCTGTCCATAGAAGTCTCTTCATGGTTGTGGTAACCACCTTTCTGGGTTTTCTTCTGGAGACAGTTTTTCATCCAATGGCCTCAAACATGGGTCATCACAGATGTAACAGCATGAATCTGTGGGGTAGTTTCCTCGAGCCTCCCTGAGGTTGGCTGGTTCTGAGTCAGGGATGATGCAGACTACAGCAACCAGTTGATCTAGAGTCAGTGCCCAAGCCACAAATTCTGGACCATTTCCTCCTCCTACCTCAAACATGGGGTAGATTTAGACAGATGTGGAGCTGCTGGAGCTAGCAGTCGGGCGGGGATGAAGTTGAGGTTGCCCTGGGTGGATGACCCAAAACAGCTCAGGGACAGTTCAGCCAGTTCCTTTTTAATGGCATCCAGGCAGATGAGTCTACCAGTCTCTCCAGTTCTGGTCCAGCGTGGGGTTGATGTGTGGCGGTGGTCAGACGGAGTATAAAGTGCTTGGAAACCAAGCAGAACTGGGATGACAGGTAACGCTGCCGCTCCTCCAGATGCTTCTGCAGCATGTTGAGGAGGTGGAGGTGGTGAGAGCTGCTGTTGTTGAACTGTGGCTGCAGGTAGTGGAGCTGGAACAGGTCCCACATAGTTGTCATCCATGGTTGTAGTGAAAAGGGTTGTGAGGGCTCAGTTGCAGTTGTCCAGGATAAGGTGGAGGCAGAGGTGGATACAGACTCGGTGGTGCCGTTGGAAGCAAGGATCCAAAGACCAACGGGTGTCGGTGCATGTAAAAAAAAAAAAAGAAGAAACAGGGTCAGTGATTTTTGTCAAGTATTTTAGTTTAGTTTTTTTTGTTTTGTTTTTATTTTTATTTATGTACCATTGTGATCATTTTAGGTTGTTCCTGTCCTGCATGTTGCAAGGCTGTTTTCTTCCATAAGTTAAAAATGTCCTCTTGTTTTTGTAATGCCTCCAGGAGGTCTCAGGAATGCTGCTCTTTTTCATTAATTTATCTCTTTGCTGCCATAGCTGCTCTTCCAGTTTCCTGATTTCATTTTGATCAAAACTGCCATTTCTAGGAAACCCAAATTTTATGTGCCATTGCACTAAATGCTGTATGGAAAATGCACCATGGTGTCTTATCATCCAGTCTACTTCTGAACCTATTGGAATATATTCATCTTCAGGTTTTGTTTTCCCGAAAACATTTCCCATCTTTCTTTTATTTTATTTCATTTTATTTTTTTAAAATTATTTTATTTATTTATTTATTTTTATTATTTATTTTATCTTTTCACTGTAGCACAACTTTTATTGTACTCTGTTACCTTGGTAACCAACCATAGCTCATCTGTCTTAGATAGCCTACTGTTCTTTTTCTCACACAACTTGTATTTACTAAGCAACAGCAGCTCATCTCTCTCGGATAGCCTGCTTTTTCTTTATCACACAACTTGTATTTACTCAGTTACTGCAGCTTAGATGCTGTCTCCTTCTGCAGATGTTAAATAAAGTGTTTGTTCCTTAAAACTTTGAATCTCAGGAGCCTTAATCCGGAGAACCATTTAAAGTTTTCTCCAACACAGTGAAGACATCCTTAAGGAGGAACAGAGCAGACAGTACTTCTTGAGGAAGCTAAAGTCCATCAAGGTTTACTGCATGTCTCCTATAAGTCTGTTGTTGAGTGTAATTTCTTCTTCACTCAGGAAATGGGGCAGCAGCAGAGCAAGTGATTTAAAAATAAGTGCAGCTTCTACCAGACTCATAAGTCAACTGCATCACATGACTTATGAGGAAATTCAACTGTATCAACAAGATGGACTCTTGTATTTATACTTTGTGTAAATCTATGTTGTACCTGTTTTAAGGTTCTATGATGTAGCTGCTAACACTGGGGAGAAACCTCTAGATAAAAAGGTCTGCTCTGTTACCATAGTAAAAGAGCAGATTCCCATTTGGTTCGTATAAAATTGAAGATAAGCTTTGAGAAGTTAATGTGAAAGTTCTCTTTCTGACTATATTTCTTCCTGTTTAATGTCAATTTATTGTTTTCTGTTTTTGCTTCTGGCCATCTAATTATTGTGTGTTCTTGATCAGATTACAGTCATACAGGTTTATGTAAATTATGGGCAGGTGAATATCTACCAACCTGTCCATAGTTGGTTATTGGAGAATCTTATACAGATCATTTGATGAATTTGAAGTCTTCAAATGTTTTCATCTTGTTTTTGTAGGCACACGACCCCTGAAAAGTTCCTCATTGAGGCCTGTGATGAAGGAGCTGATGCTGTCCTGGTCATTGACCGGGTTTCAAACGAGATGACCCTTACAGGTAGAACATCTGAATAGCCACCACTGTACTCACACTGATCTCATAGTATTGCTTCAGGATGTTTTATGGTGGGAATGTAGATAGTGATTAGCTGCTGTAAGCCATGTCTCTTTTGTTAGATCTATGTGATTCTGTGAACAGTTAACAATTTTTTAACAGCAATGAATGGAAGGGCATAATATGCAGGAAGGAGTATTTCTCTTCAACTTCTTCCTTGTTGTGTTCACGGTTTCATAGGTAGAAATGATATTCCTCCTTCTGCTGTCACCAGACCTATTTGTGGGATCATGGGAACTATTCGTCTGGTTGCAGGTATGTGGCTAATGATAACTACTGCATGCATGTTGTAAAATGTCCTGTTTAGCATGTCTTTAAAGTTTTCAAAAAGATTGACTTACAACGTTCACTGCACAGGGATGTACTTGATTGTCATCACCAGGAAGAGGAATGTAGGCAATCTCCTTGGCCATGCTGTGTGGAAGGCTGTGGACTTTGATGTGATATCCTATAAGAAGACAGTGCTACATCTCTCAGAGATCCAGGTTAGCAAGATTGTTCCTTTTGTACTCTACCAGACCAACCTCTTGTCAACAATATAAATTTATGCAGTTGGAAAAACTGCAAGTGTAGAAAATTGTTCCTGTGTTACAGACATGCATGTATTGTACAGCATGTATATCTGTGAACATATGTACATGTGTATATATGTGCACATATATACACATGTATGCATGTGTACTTGGATATATTTTTGTACATGTGTGTACTGCTGCTACTCCCGTGATCTGAAGAAAATGGATATGGATGGAAATTCTTTACAGATATTTTTATTTTTCTTATTTATTTTTATGACTTGTCCCAGAGTACAGAAGTTTATCCTGAAAACATGTTTGTTTTTCTGCTTTAGTCTCAGGAGAATAAGACCTTCCTGGCTATGATTAACAATGTGCTGAATACAGATGGCTTCTACTTCTGCACTGACTTTGACCTAACACACACACTGCAGCGACTGGCCAACACCAGTCCTGACTTCCAGGAGATGAGTCTGCTGGAGAGGGTAAACGGTCATTACAAATCTTTGCACTAAATGCTTGTACATTTTTGTTAAAAGTAAGTCAAACATTTAAATTAATTTTAAAAATGCTTCAATAGGTTGAATGGAAATGCTTGACTTTTTTGTCTTTATGTGTGTTCTATATAAACAGGACAGAACGTCATACTACATTCTCCAGAAGGAGAAAGGTCACTTTAAGGATGCTTATTGGTCTCCCAAAAAATGGCAAAAATCCAGACGTTATTATTAATCAATAAATTGCCCCAGGACAAACTTAAAAATTGGATATTAAGCTGCTCGCAATCAGTCCTCAAAACAGCTCAGAGGCGGAAGTCAGAGCGTTGCGCAGCATAATCAATCACCCGCCTGTAACATGGTGCGCTAAATAATAAGACATAATTTGCCCCGAGGAATTTTAATAATTGAGATACTCAAATCACTCAAGGACTCATTACAGCCCTTGAATTTAATTTAATTTAATTGATTAAATTACCTTTGAATAATTTAATCAATCAATTTATGATATGTGTGACTATTATATCGAATCTCAAAATCATCAAAGTATTTGTTTTGGACATCTACAAGAACATCTGAGAAAATGAACACACTATGATAACTATTAAAAATGGAACTTTATGTTTATTAATGTTAATTAATAAACTATTTCTGCGTGTTTTATGCTTTAAAGCTTTCAGATAACCTCTCCTCTGCTGAACCAGCTAGTAAACGTTAGTCCAATAATATGCACGTTGTTGAATAAAACATGTTTTATTGTGAAGTGAAGTAATGATGATTTCTCATGCAGGGTTTCTACCAGAAAACTTGCTAAGCCCAGTGGGGGAGTTCAGTCGCCCACAGTGGGGTTTTTTTTGTGAAAAATGTTAAGGGTTGACAATAAATTTTTAAATAAAACATCAACAACAAAGAAAATACTGCAGTGGACTGAATAAAACTAGTCCTTCTGTAGGTTGTGTATATATAAACAAATGCTACTGTATTTTTAAATAGGGAATTATTCGCTAAAGATTATTAATGTTTTATTACCCAAAAATAATAAATTTTTGGGTAATAAAAATTACCCAAAAAAACTCACTCTACCAAAAATAATAGGTAGAGTGAGTTGAATGTTAAACCACATTTTCTTAAACTGGGCCAGGGCAGAATAGGAGCTCTGCGTGTTTTTGCTGATCAATGATCTTCTGGTTATGTCTGCTCTTGCAGGTTTTAAAAGCCTTAAAATCTGATGATTATTAACAAGATGATGATTAAATATGCATAAAACCTCACTGCATATCATTTACACCGGCATGTTTTTTATGCAATTGTATTCAACACTGTGTTCAGATTCATTTGCACCAAAAAATTGAGCATTTATGGTTTAGAACAGGGCATTAATATAAGTTTCATTATTGATACTATCAGCTTGTCAGGCTTTGAAATTTGACGCATAAGTTGGTACAGTATTCTCCATAATGAGCCTTCATTGGGGATCATATAATGCCAGTACTTGCAAAGCTGCTCCTCCAAATGGGTAATTGTGAATGAATTGTGGAAAGGTTTGCAGAGATCAGTGTGTCAACTACAAAGCTAGCTTAATCCATCTTGCTAATACTGTTACAGGTGTATTAAAGAAAATAATTTAAATATGCAAACTCCATGCAGAAAGATCCTGGGTTGGGAATCAAACCCAGGACCTTGCTGCAAGGCAACAGCTCTACCAAATACTCCACTGTGCAGCCCCTAACAATTTGTATTCTGTTAAAAATGACCCATATATATTAGCTACCAAAGGCAAAATCAGGTGTCAGAGTAGAAGCCTTGCAGTAGTCAGATGAAACTACCAACTGTTTTTTTTCATACAACATCTTGCAACATCTGAAATGTTTTGGAGGGCAAAGGAGAAAATGAAATTAGAAATTATTATTCAACACTGTAAAATATCATTGTAATATTTTAAAATATATTCAAAACTCCAAAGATGTACATATGTTTTCTAGTTAACTTGAAAAGTACATTTTTGAAGGCCTTGTTTATCCGGAATGGCACTTCTAGTACTACGCACATGAAATATTTCTGCTTGTTTTATGCTTTAAAGCTTTCAGATGACCTCTCATCTGCTGAATCAACTAATAAACATTAGTCCAATAATCTGCATGTTTTAATGTGAAATGAAGTAATAATGCTTTCCCATGCAGGGTTTGAGAAATTAAGCCCTGCATTTGAGTGCATTTGAGAATGCTCTCAAATTTGAGAATTTGAGGGAAAAACCAAAATGAACTTTTCTAGGAAAGATTTAATTTTAACCATAGGTGGTCCTAGCCTGTTTGGCACCCTGGGTGAACCACCTTACCAACTTCCCAGCGAAACCTCTCTGCAAGTTAAGTTAATGCTCATGTTGCCCATATCAGAAACCGCTACTGGTCTTAATGTAAAACTCCCAGGGTTTACAAACTATGGGATAAATGCCATTAGTGGGACACAGGCTCCCTTTGATAGCTCAAAAACAATTATGATATTGTCCAGTTAGAGGCATCTGTGTTGTTTCTATGTTTGTTAGCCTGAGTGACAATATTGTCTGCAATAGTCAGAGTAGAGGAGTTTGAAACAATGAGAGAATTCAGTGTTTTCACTTTGACCAAAAGTGTCAGCACTGAGACAGGTTTGGGCAAAATAACGTGGAACAAAACACATTTACACCAAAATGTCAAAATTTGCCCAGAAACATAAAGGTTAAACCCTAAATAATGTATTTAGACAGTTTGCCAGCAAAAAATTTGATTCTTGTGGAATCTGGCAAAGATAACGAAATTAAGATCAAACAGGGCACTCCAGAAATTATGGTGCTGCATCTAGTGTCCAGGCCACGCTGACAAATGTATACTTTGCAGTTGTTTAAAGTTCAAATTTGTTGTCATATTTTCTTTAAATGTGCATGTGGGCAAAGGTTTGAAAAGGTCGATGATATTAAAATATTTTTTTTGCATGTCATAAAAGAAGTGTTAAATGGTGAATGGTTTAACAATTAATTTCTTGTGGTTTACAGGCAGATCAGAGATTTGTCTGGAATGGTAACCTTTTAAGAGAACTTGCTGGGCAACCTGAGGTAACTGCTGTCACATGACTTCACTCATCTTATAGCTACTTTTATACTCACATTTTCACTACCTGCTGGTGAGTTGGCTCCGGTGGAGGGGGAGGATGCTGGTCAGACCTGGCAGGCCCAAATGTGTTGTGAAGGTCTGCTGGGAACGTCTGACAGGTTCCCTGCGAGTCGGAGCTTTAACTCCCATCTCCGGCAGAACTTTTAACACGTTCCGGGGGAGGTGCGGGACACTGAGTCTGAGTGGACTATGTTCCATACCTCCACTGTCGAGGTGGCTTATCAGACCTTTGGCCACCAGGTTGTCGGTGTCTGTCGCGGCGGCAATCCTTGAACCTGTTGGTGGACACCTTCGGTGAGGGATGCTGTCAGGCTGAAGAAGGAGTCCTATCGGGCATTTTTGGCCTGTGGGACTCCAGAAGCAGCTGATGGGTACCGGCAGGCGAAGTGGCATGTCCCACTTGGGTGTGGAAGGAGTTCGGAGAGGCAATGGAGAAAGACTTCCGGTTGAGGCAGTTCTGGTCCACCATCCAGCGCCTCAGGAGGGGGATACAGTGCAGCACCAGCACTGTTTATTGTAGGGATGGTGTGCTGCTGGCCTCGACTCGGGACGTTGTGGACCGGTGGGCAGAATACTTCGAAGACCTCCTCAATCCCACCAACATGCCTACCATTGAGGAAGCTGAGCCTGGGGACTCTGGGTCGGGCTCTCCAATCTCTGGGGACGAGGTTGCCGAGGTGGTTAAAAAGCTCCTTGGTGGCAGGGCCCCAGGGGTGGATGAGATTCGTCCTGGGTTCCTTAAGGCTCTGGATGTTGTAGGGTTGTATTGGCTGACACGACTTTGCAATATTGCATGGAGATCGGGGCAGTTCCCCTGGATTGGCAAACTGGGGTGGTGGTCCCCCTGTTCAAAAAGGGCGACCGGAGAGTGTGCTCCAATTACAAGGGGGTCACCCTCTTAAGCCTCCCTGGCAAGGTCAAACGCGTCCTAGAGAGGAGGGTACATCGGATTGTCAAACCTCGGATTCAGGAAGAGCAGTGTGGTTTTCGTCCTGGTAGTGGAACACTGGACCAGCTCTACACCCTCAGCAGGGTCCTGGAGGGTGCGTGGGAGTTCCCCCAACCGCTCTTCATGTGTTTTGTGGACTTGGTGAAGGTGTTCGACCGCGTCCCTCAGGGAGTCCTGTGGGAGGTCCTTCGGAGAGTATGGAGGACCTCCATACTCTCCGCATTGCCGGCAGTATGTCGGGCTTGTTCCCGGTGAGAGTTGGACTCTGCCAGGGCTGTCCTTTGTCACAAATTCTGTTCATTACTTTTATGGACAGAATTTCTAGGCGCAGCCAGGGTGTTGAGGGGACCCGTTTTGGTGGCCTTAGGATCGTGCCTCTGCTTTTTGGCTGATGATGTGGTATTGTTGGCTTTATCAGGCCATGTTCTACAGCTCTCGCTGGAGCGGTTCACAGCCGAGTGTGAAGCAGCCGGTATGAGCATCAGTGCCCCCAAATCCGATGCCATGGTCTTGAGCCGGAAAAGCTTAGAGTGCCTTCTCCGGGTCGGGGGGGCTGTCCTGCCCAAATTGGAGGAGTTTAAGTATCTCGGGATCTTGTTTACGAATGAAGGAAGAAGAGAGTGCGAGATCAACAGGCGGATTGGCGCAGCGTCTGCGGATTGGCGCTGTACCGGTCCATCGTGGTGAAGAGGGAGCTGAGCCAAAAAGCGAGGCTCTCGATTTACCGGTCGATCTACGTTCCTACCCTCATCTATGGTCAGGAGCTTCAGGGTCATGACCGAAAGAATGAGATCCCGCGGATACAAGCAGCCGAAATGGGTTTTTGCCGTGGGGTGTCTGGGCTCTCTCTTAGAGAAAGGGTGAGAAGCTCGGTCGTCCGGGAGGGACTCAGAGTAGAACCGCTGCTCCTTCACATCGAGAGAAGCCAATTGAGGTGGCTCGGGCATCTGGTTAGGATGCCTCCTAGACGCCTCCCTGGTGAGGTGTTCCGGGCACGTCCCACCGGGAGGAGGCCCCAGGGAAGACCCAAGAGTCGCTGGAGGGACTATGATTCTCGGCTGGCCTGGGAACGGGATTCCCCTAGAGGACCTGGAACAAGTGGCTGGGGAGAGGGAAGTCATGGCCTCCCTTCTTAAGCTGCTACCCCCGCGACTTGACCCCGAAAAGGCGGAAGAAAATGGATGGATGGATGTACATGACTTCGCTCATCTTATCCACTTTTATACTCACAACCTAACAACCACTGTTTCTTTGTAGCTTCACAGATTTGCACTACCTGTTATTCATGGATGTATCCTTTGCCCCAAAAATTCTGTAGATTTTTGTTGAAAATTGACCTGACCAACAGAATCTCAGAGATCAACTTTTCTTTAACCCTCTTCTTCCAGTCATTGTCATGAAGCCTTGCCGTATAAATGGGAAGATCTTTGAGTGGATCCTCATTTCCAGGAGAAGCTGCTTCCGGGCTGGTGTGAGATACTATGTTAGAGGTGATCATACAAAAGCAATGGCTTGGCTGGATTAAACTGTGAAACATTTGGACTAGTAAAGGAAAGACAATATGTTCAAGTTAGAAATGCCTGAGTTTAAATGTAGAAGCATATTGACATGACATTTGTCAATCAATCCAGTGGGTTTATTATTGGTCAGTAACTGACCAATAATAATATAAATAGCAATAGTTGTTATGCCTTAGTTTATGTGTGGATATGTATTAGATAATCCTTGCTGGCTCTATAGCTGCAGTTATGCCTTCATGTCGACGGCTGAAGTTCAAAGCTTTCTATCTATGGGATATTATTGGGGCCTGCCCATAGCAATGCATAAGGAGAGCAGTGTCTGACTTGCAAGTGTCAGGAGAAGTGACACTTGCAAGCAGTCAGATGCCTGCTTGTGCAGTGTCAGCTTCGCAGACACTGCAAAAACTAGCTAGCACTGAATCTTCACTACCGCTGCTGTGGTGAGCAGCAATGGAAAGGTGGGACTCTCCATTTTCTATCCTCTCCTCTATCCTTTGGCAAATGTTTTTTTCTCAACAGGTATTGACTCTGAAGGCCACGCTGCTAACTTTGTGGAGACTGAGCAGATAGTTCTGTATGAGGGAGCAAAGGCTTCCTTTGTACAGGTAGGCTTTGGGGTCAGTGTATTCTCTGACTGTTGTATTGTCTCATGAAAGGTGTTAGATATAAATACTTTCCAGTAACCATAAGGTACTTTCATCCACAGACACGAGGCTCTATGCCGTTTTACTGGAGCCAGAGGCCTAATCTGAAGTACAAGCCTAAACCTGTAATCAGCAAAACCATGAATCACGTAAGAGCTGCCATTCTCTCATATGCCTGATTTCTTAGGCTTCAATTAGAATTAAAGTGAGACTCTGATGTTAACCATTTGATAACTGTACACAGATGGATGGTTTCCAGAGGCACTTTGACTCACAACTACTCATCTATGGAAAACAAACTGTTCTGAACCTGGTGAGGACCGTTTATTAAACAAAACACTGAGCTAGGAATGATCCAATTTTACACATTTGATGGCAATTTGGACTCTTCTTGTTCAGGTGAATCAAAAAGGGTCAGAGAAGCCACTGGAAGAGGAGTTTGCCAAGATGTCGTCTGGTCTTAACAACGGTATGCTCAAGTAAGTGTGAGCGATTGCTTTTCAGTTTTTACATCCACTTTCAATTCAATTCAAATTTATTTAATCAAGGAGAGCACAATTAAAAACATTACATGTTGAAACACAGTAACTGTTGTTTGTACATAGGTTTTATAGTCAGTCAGTGTCAACAGAATGTCTAATGAAGCAATTGAAGTCGCCCTATTTTTTCTAAATATAAGATTACCTGTGTTTGTAAATGTAAACATTCAACTTTTAATATTATGTCCTTAGCTACTTGGCCTTTGATTTTCACAAAGAGTGCAGTCACATGAGATGGGACCGTCTTCAGATCCTAGTGGATGCTGTCGCAGAGTCACAAGACGAATACAGGTAGCTGAACTAACACCTGTTGGTAGCTTACCTCAAGGTGCCTACTGGAAGGAGTACTAAGCCTTTTTTATGTGTTTAGCTACTTTATGGTGAACTCAGATGGAAAGATACTGGCCCAGCAGAAAGGAGTTTTCAGGAGTAATTGCATGGACTGCCTAGACAGGACCAATGTCATTCAGAGCCTGCTGGCCAGACGCTCACTTCAATCTCAGCTTCAGGTATGTTGACTTTTTTTTTTTGAAAGAGAAAAAAAATTGGTGAAAAGGGTACTTGTTTTCAGCAAATCAATTAATCACGTGATACATTAAAACAACGTCAATAATCGGCATTTGCACAATTTATTGTATTTTCTCTCTCCCTTTCTACCAAAAGCTGAATGACAAAAGTCTGGTGCATTACTCTCAACTGGGCCTCTTTTTGAAGGCAATTTTGTCTACAGAAACTTCATAATTCCTTTTATTTTTTGTTTCTCTTGGGTTGATTTATTTGGGGTATTGAAAATGTCTTCCAGTTCCATCCGGTGTTTAAATGTTCTTTAGTATTTAGAATTTATTGGTCTTTGAGAAAGTGTTTTTGCATTGTTATGCCATTATTCTTATAATGGCACAACAATGCATTATAACCTTGAAATGGTCTCAGAACAACAATATCACTGTTTATTGCAATCATTTCTAGAGGAATTTATCACCTAGCAAAATGTGTTATCGTGACAGGTCTGCATCTAAGTTTAAAGGGAAAAAATTTGGCTTGTTATTTTGTTTGTAAATGAACATTCAACTTTTGACATTACGTTTTAACATTATTTCCTTTTAATTCCTGTAAAGCACTTTGTATTGCCTTGTTGCTGAAAATGTGCTATATAAATAAAATTACCTTTATCTTTTCCTGAAGCCTGGTGGATGCATTTGGTCCTTAAATGTGTGAAAAACTCAATCTGTATAGATTGATAGGGATGGTAAATGATTGAGTCCATACTTTTTCTCTCTTATTTTAACAGAGAATGGGAGTTCTAAATGTGGGTCAGCGCATTGAAGAGCAGGCTGAGTTTGAAAAAGTCTACAAAAACGGTAGGACAATATATGCTCTACTATCAGCATGCTTTGTGGGATTAGTAGATCCTGTAAAATTTGAGTGTGTCCTCATGTGTGTCCTTTGTTTTTGCTTTCTAACAGCTTGGGCTGACAATGCCAATGCTTGCGCTGTGCAGTATGCTGGGACTGGAGCTTTAAAAACAGACTTTACGAGGTAACACAATTAAACATCTGTCAACACAAATATCTTCTGTCTGATTGAATATGACAGTAATGTTATGTATTGAGCAGGACAGGGAAGAGGACCAGGTGGGGACTGCTGATGGATGGCTGGAACTCCATGATTCGCTACTACAAAAACAACTTTTCAGATGGATTCAGACAGGTATGTTTGTGACAATCTATTATAGATCAAAGTAAAGACACTTTGTGTAACACTTTTCTTCCAAAAAGATTATAAAAGTTAATCATCACCTAAGACAAATGCTATCTGTTTTTGAGTCAAGACTTTAGTATTAGTACATAAAGAAAGACTAAGATATCTCCAGCAGCTGTTTTTTTCCGTTTAGGATGCTATTGACCTTTTCCTGGGTAACTTTGCTGTTGATGAGTCAGAGGGACCCACTCCTCTTCGTATGAAGAAGGACTGGAAGTTCCTAACAGTGAGTTCCTAACACTGCACTTCCGAACAGTGAGTGCACTGTGAACTCACTGTGCACTCACTGATGCACATTAAGTGCATCAGTGTTTTCACCTAGAAATAATAAATCGGAGTAGTCTAATATACTGAATGTTTTATTTTTACTTTGTCTTTAAAGCTTCCCATTGTCATGCTGGTTGCATTTTCCATGTGCATTGTTTCTCTTCTTCTGGCTGGTAAGTGTCAAATCAAAGTGAACATTGCTCATTTTGTTGCTGCTGCTTAACATTCATACTCTTGTATCACTGAGGATAAAAATTGACATCATGCCATGGCAACATAGCTCTGCTCACACGGAAGTGTCACTCAGGTGGATCGAACCTCCAAAGAAACAGACATGGTTGTAATAGGTAATAGGTGTGGCTTTTGACACAGTGAACAACAACATTTTATTGTCACGCCTACTATAACAAGCAGGCATTAGTGGCACTGCTCTGGAGTGGTCAAAGGGCTATCTGTTAGACAGAACATTTTCTGTAAAAATTGCATGGATTGAGGCCTCTGTCATGTGAGGTTCCTCAGGGCTCCCTCTGAACCTTCCTCTAGGTTCAGTTTTTAAAAAACATTGCATCTCCTTTCAGTGCTATGCTGATGCTTGCCAGAAATATGTGCTTTAAAAGTGAGTTGATGCCTGGTCCATTAAACGTCTTTTATTGTGTCTTGAGTTAATTTTATAATCCTTTTGTTTGTTTTTAATGTTTTAAACAGCCTTTCCCTGCTTTTTTAAACAGAGCTTCTCCACCGTCACAATTCCTCTCGGTCACTCAGTTCTGCTTACTTGGCCAGCAGACTTGAGTGTCCTGTAAATTCTCTGTTCGTGTCCCTAAATATTGAACCCCCTACCTTTGCACATTTTATGTTGTTTGAATGCTGCATTTGTACTGCTAAAAACATATACTAAGATAATAAAAAAAGTTCATCAAGACAAAGACAAGAACAGTAGAATCTTTCCCCAGTAGCAAATCACCCACAGCCACTACAGCTTCTTTTTAGATGGAGCCCTCCACCCCCTTTCACTGTCCATTTTTAAAACCAGTGTAAAAAGTTATTTTTACTCACTGGTCTTCAACCCAACTGGGATTTGATTTTACTCAAACTTTATTGGTATTGGTATTTTAACTGTATCCTTTTATTGTGTTTTGAATTGAATTTTTAATTCATTATTATGTCCTTAGCTTTGTCACTTTATTTTTGTGCTTTCTTTGATCTTATTTATTTATTTATTACTGATGTTCAGCACTGTCTTTCAGCTGTGGCTGGTGTTAAAGTACTTTATAAATAAAGTTAATGATGAGGTTTGATAGAGACTTAGGATAATTATTTAAAATTTTGTGTTGTCAAAAAAAGTATGTATTTCCTCTGCACTACTTCAGCAAACAAAATAATATTAACAAATAGCGTTATTGAGGGAATCTTCTCCCTCGGAGAATGGTTGATGTACATGTTGTTTGTCTTCTAGGTGACACATGGACAGAGACCCTTGCTTATGTAATGTTCTGGGGGAGCGCTAGTGCAATCACAGCCACTGTCATCCTGTTTAACGGACAAGATTTTGTCGATGCCCCGAAGTTAGTTCACAAGGAAAAGATGGACTAAGTGTATATATGTGTGTGAAGGGGCTGAGACTTCAAACAGGTGCTCCAGTACTTCATCTTCACCAATCTGACGTAAACTCATCTGGTGTCTGTGTGGTTCTCCAGACTTTAGTTTTTCTAATGTTTGTTGATGACAAATTCAACCTTCTTCAAATATGTGTTCATAACCGTGAATCATTCTGTACATTTATGTACCTATATTAGTCATTATTAATCATTCCATATTGTTGTTTCACTAGATTGTTTTATTTGTCTGGGTTTGTCCTTTGATAAAAACAAATAATTCTTGTAATTCATTCCTGTTTCATTTCTTTTTGTAGGATTTTCTGTTTAAATGCTACAAACCTTTTACTGGGATATTATGTTGTCAACCCTGAATTGTCACCCAAAGTGTGGGACTCAAACATGAAAATATTTAAATGTATTTACTGTATTTCATTTATAACAACACTATATAAAGGATGCACACAGAGTTTTGATTGTAACAAAATGTACAAAATTGTGTGTGAAATATAAATATGTGGTCCTACTACAATGAGTAAGTCTTCCCATGATGTTTCATTTAGAGAACATCTGATATTGTCAAAGGCGTCAGTACCATCTTAATTTGCATAGGCATAAACTAACTGTGCTGCCTGCATAAAACTGAGGTTATTCATTTATATTTTAAACTTTGCTTTTTTGTGATATTAAGATAAAGTATTCTTGTCTTACTATTTGTTATGGATATATATACGAAACATGAAGTAAACTGAGCAGTAATAGTGTAAAAAGCAGCCCAATAGATTTCTAAACAACATTTCTCTATATGCTTACTAAAAAATAATTTAGAACTTTTACAAAGAGGAAAGAAAAAGTAAAAATGTTTGCTGCTTTGTCTTTAGCATGAGACTGCTGGTTAAGCATCATTTTGGAATCAACAGCATAGGATGAATGTCCTAAATATTGTTTTAGTCTTTGTTCTTTCACAAGAAGCAACAAATTTAAATATGCCAGAACATGCTAGACAACATTTAAACCAGCATCATTAATATGGTTTCATTTACATTTAAACAAATATATTTTTACATTTCATTAATATTATTAATGTCTGTATTTATTTATTGCTTAGATAAAGGGTGTGTGTGTGTGTGTGTGTGTGTGTGTGTATATATATATATATCATAATTGGGTTTTTTAGGAAAACAAAATATGAATCATTAATACATGTATAAAGTAATTAGTTTTGAGCGATATTTCATACCAGTAGGTGGCGGTAATGAATACAAAACGGGTTTGTTTTTTTTTAACCAATAAAGGCCAAGAAGAAGAAGTCTTGAACCTATTCTTGAACGAGTGGAGCTGTGTGTTAGCAGAGCGTCTGTTTTTCAGCGTCAGTGAGCATTCCTTTTGAGAGTCTTTGTTCTGAGGAAAATTCCTGCGGATTGCATCATGAGCACGTTATGGATGGGGAACGTGAGTTTACAGCTGCTCTGTTTTGTTTCCGTGTAAACAACAGTAACATATGGCAGTTATAATAGCTTGAGTACCATGCGGACAATAGAAACTTAGCATAATTTTACTAGCGGTAACGTGAACCACATCGGTGTTGAATCTCCCCACACTTGTTTTATTTGTGGTTAGAGAGGAAACGATCTGTGTTTATTTCCATATAAAGCGCTGTTTAAAGTTTGTTCATTATAGATCGTTCACATCCGGTGTAACTGGTAGCGACATTCACTGGCTGAAACCTATTCGTACCGCAGATGTTTCTAAATTGTAGGTGGCTGCGTCAATGCCTTTTGAAAAAAGCTGCATGTGTATCGAAATGGTTTCCAAAACTGCTTTAAATCCTTGAAACATATATTTGTAATATTACAAGTAAAAATTACGTTTCAAAACTATTATTTCTACATAGCAGCATTCAATGCACTTCGAAAACAACGCATTTGACCATAACCAAATCAGTGAGTGAAACAATCCGATTCGCTTTCAGGTTCACCAAAATAAATTAATTTAAATTCGTGAATATCCGCAATGTGAACCTAAGTGGATAATTTCTTGTTTTTGTATTTTGTATGATGCACTCGATTTACTGCAGAATGCAAACCAAACCAACCCTGCATGCCTCCAACACTGCATGCCTTTGGAGAAAACTCTCCATTCCGAAGGATCTGGTGTAGCCCTACCAAATAAAATCAACAACATAAAAACACAATCATACAATACAATCTGATTCAAAACACAAATGTGTAAAGCCTACCTGCAGCATCGAATAGCCACACACCCAGGAACGTCAGTGATAGTGTGGCCATGTATATAAATACCACAGAGCACATACTACATGATTAAAATGATCATTTAAAACAGTTTTCCTCCAAATCTACTACAGTCACCAAACAATGGAGCGCAGGTATGGAGTGAAAATAGTCTCAAAAGATTTATAACTCGTGTGACGAAGATTAGGATTTGTAACTCGTGTGAAAAAGATTTGTGCGTGAAAAATAGATTTGTAACTCGTGTAAGCATCTTTGTGTGTAAGTTTGTATAGTTGTATCTGTGAAATATGATTTGTAAGCCGTAAAAAGAAAATAAACCTTTTCCTGTGCCTACAAATGTTGAAAAAGTGCACGAGTCACCAGATACACACACACAAAACTGCAGTTACGTACAGATCCAGTTATGAGTGCACAACTACTTTTGAGACTCATTTCACGCCTCCCAGATTTGTGTAGATGGTGAGTTCACTTGCTAGTAAAAGCTCGGTCATCTGAGTTTACTTCGGAAATTGTTTTTTCCATAGTTCAACACGTATTTCCCTCTCTGCTTGTCTCGTCTCGTGGCTAAAACATATTTTTGTGAAAAATACATGTCATTAGACCCACATCTACTTTTTAATATCGTAATATTGTTTATATATGAATCCACGTTTGTCACTGGTACAACTGCAACTACATGGGTGAAAGATTCGACCACTAGGTGGCGGAAGTTTATTCTGCTCTGGCTGGGAGAAGCGTTCAGTCAAACACTCCACAATGGCGGGTCGGGTCGGCCCAGTAATCGTGGTCGTGGTGTACCCTCAGAAGTAAGCGGCCTACCCTTCTGAGGATAGACCACCACCACGATTACTTTAGGCCTTGAAGCGAAACACATCTGCTAGACTTCTTCCTGTTCAATTCTTTGTACATACAGACACTTTTCTTATTAGTTCCTGCTAACAATTTACTTTGTTTTTTGCACACAGGGTAACGTCCTTAAGGGGTAAGCTTCCTATGTTAAACCTTAGCAAAATGATAAGTATTCATAAACGTTTAGGCACCCTGGTCAATTTTGATGCTTATAAGGTCATGAACATCAGGGAATGGTCAGAACTAATTTTAATTTAACAAAATCAGAACAAGTTCTGTGTAATTTTGAAATTGTGGCAGTTTTGGAGATTATTTAAAAAAAAGGGCAATATAAAATATTAGACCAATAAAATTCTTTCTAATGAACTTTTTCTATATATTTTAAGGGGTATCTTGTGGAACCAAATAGTATTTTTCCCAAGATTTGTAGTTCTTTGAGCTGATCACATTATTTCCTGGTTCAGTAAATGGGTTGTAAAAAGCCATGCCCACAGAAACATTTGTGTCTCCGAGCTTCCACCACAAGTTAATTTGCCACCAATTAATCCATAACATCAGTGCTGTGACAGTGTGTGCTACCTCTCATATTTTCCTATTATAGCTCAGATAGTCATGTCTACTTGTCAGTGCTACCTTTCAAAAACCACTACGATCATGTAACATAACCAAGACTGTAGCTGCTAATGTTGAATAGAACTAAAAAAATGTACATTGGGGTGCTGTGGTGGCGCAGGGGTTTAGCATGGCCCACATACGGAGGAGGCCTTAGTCCTCGAAGCGGCCGTCCCAGGTTCGATTCCTGGCCTGGTGACCTTTGCCACATGTCTTCCCCCTCTCTCATTTCCCTCTTTCCTGTCCATTCACTGTTAAAAAAAGGCCGCTAGAGCCAATAAAATCTTTTTTAAAAAAATGTACATTTTCCTGGGAGAATGCTGTGTGAATGCTGTAAATTGCAGAACAATTCCTACATTTTTATTTTAATATGCAAATAAAAGGAAGACAAGACTTCAGTTACATCTTGAGAATTTTAGGCTTTGAAAAGAAAATGATGTTCAGTTGTTAAATAATAATGTCATCAAAAGAGAAGCAACTTTCTAATGATCCCTTAAGACTGGAAGAATTCAATACTTTTGTTAAAATGGAGTCAACTATGACTTTTTATGCTACATTTTTGTCTTTTCTGTAAACCTATTAAGTGTACAGAATGTGTAATAAAGACTGGAACCAGTTTCATTTACTGTTAACTAGGGCTGGACGATATGGAGAACCTTATGACAATTTAAGTTCTTTGAACTAGTCTATTGATAATTGTCTATCAATAATTACATTGTTTTGTTTGAAATATCTTAAATACTGCCAAACTGGTGGCATAGCTTTTCTTGTTTCATCCAGTTTTCACTCGCACGTTTGTCGTCGTTGTTGTTGTTGTGTTTTTAGCAGTTATGAGGCACAGCGGCTAACTGCTGCTGCACAAGTTACTCAACAGGTTGTTGCTAGGTAACCAAAGAGTGGGTTAGTTAGTTGAGGCCACCAACCTTGCTTAGTTGTCTGAGAGATTGAATGGCTAAAGTATTTCCTCTGCCTACATACCCCAGAATGCTGTGAAGTTCTGGAATATACTTGTCATTATTTTATACCTCTAATAAAATAATACCTCTAATAAAAAGCAATCAATATCTTGATATTGATTGCGTGCCTATATCACGATCAATATGTATTATTAATGTATTGTCCAGATCTACTTTTAACTGACCAATGGAAAGTTGTGGCGAAAGACTAGTACTTGGACATGATGCTCAGCAGACTAAATAATTAATTCCTTGAATATATTTCTGTATATATTTCTATTTTATTCACTTCAGCTTGAGACCTACATGGATGAGAAGTTCATCACCAGAGCCTTTTCCACAATGGGGGAACAGGTGGTGAATGTTCGAATCATTCGGAACAAGATGACAGGGTAAGTGTTGAGCCCACAGCCAGCTAGAGCATTTGCAGTGCTTTCATTTTGACGTTTAACAGTTCTCCATCTCCCAGGGGGGCTTTGGGTTACTGTTTCGTAGAGATGTCGGATGAGGCCACAGCTGAAAGGTGTCTGCGCAAAGTAAACGGGAAATCCATGCCAGGAGCCAGTCCGGTATTTGAAATTTTTTCTGAACACATTTTCCTTTGTGTGTTCTTTGATGGAAATCCCTTTGAAAATGTAAATATATGTCCTTGATGTAGCCTACAAGATTTAAGTTGAACAGAGCCACATTTGGGAAACAGGAGGCTGGGTGAGTCCATTTAAAGTATCAAAAGACCTGAGAGATAGAATCAGTCTCAAAGAATGCTTTTTTTATGTCTTGCTGCCTTTTTCTCTCCTTCAGTCAGATGTTTTCTCTGTTTGTGGGAGACCTGACTCCAGAGGTGGATGATGGGATGCTTTATGAGTTCTTTTATAACCGTTACCCGTCCTGCCGTGGTGGGAAAGTGGTCCTCGACAGCATGGGAAACTCTAAGTATGACTGAGGCACAGAACTGATTTATGTGCAAAAAGACCAGCCTGTCATGTTGCTGCCAATCCATCTTGCTGCTCATTTTTACAAAGCTGCACTTATTTTTTGCAAAGTTTGTTTGAAAATACTGTTTTCTGTGTCTCAAGAGATGAATAGATAAATCAGAAATAGTTTAAGTCCATAGAATTATTCTTTTAAAGTAACATCTTCAGGTTTGGTTTTTGTCACTGTGTTTTTCATGATATGTGTGCAATGCAGCTCTTGTCCAGGTTCTAAAAAAGACATTTGGAGAAAACTCTCTAATTAATTTTTGTTTTTTAATTTGAGACTCAAAGGATAATTTTCACAGTGAAAATTATCCTGCTACAATCACCCTTTGTAGCAGCTCCACCTAGAGGAAGTTAGTCTATGTAGAACAAATAATGATTTATCTTCATTCACTGAAAGACTTAAAGCTTCCTCTTTTCTGTGCTGCAAGTTGGATGATAGTATATCCTAACTACACAAAGCCACTGAAGAAGCTGCCACTAGATGGGTGTATACTTTATTTATCCATAGTTGGTATCTCTTTCTCAAAGGTTAATTCAATTAGTTCTGTTGATTTTATTGTGTCAATTCAAAACAAACATCATCTGCAGGGATCTGTTGTCTCCACATGTTTGCGATCTAGTTAATAATGAGATGTAAGCACCTGCATGGATAGCTCTTTAAAATATATATTATTGTTTTTGTTTATTGGTTGTATTTGTCTAGCTCACTATGTGAGATATTTGTTGTGAAATGGTGTTGTATCTGTATGAATAGGAAATAAAGAAATCAGTGAAGCTGAAACTAGTTGATAATTGAAAGACAGAGCAATATGTTGCAGGTTGCTCTAAAACAATTGTCTCAAACTCCAAGGACCAAAGGGCCAGTGTCCAGCAACCTTTAAATGTCTCTCTGCTTCAGCACACCTGGCTCCAACATTAGCTCATTAGTAAAGATCTGCAGAGCTTGACTGCATGTTCGTGAGGCAGTTTAGCCACTTAATTCAAGTGTAAGGAACACATCTAAAAGTCGCAGGGCTCTGCCCCTTGAGGAGTGCAGTGTGAGGTTACTGCTCTAAAACCTTCAGTATAGTCATGCACAACATATTGTATAGGATCAATTGGTTCTTGTTTTTTTCCTAGCAAGAGGACTCATAGTGATGTTTGCTGTTAATAAACATGTAAACTCTGCACTGTTTGTGTCTTCCTCATAACATTCTGTACTCTGTCCTTGTGTTTCACATCAGGGGCTGTGGCTTTGTTCAGTTCCCAGACGAGCGGCTTCAGAAGCGGGCATTGGATGAGTGTCAGGGTGCTGTGGGACTCGGGGGCAAACCTCTGAGGCTGAGCCTGGCTGCTAATAAGTGAGTCATTTCAAAATGGGCCACATCAGTGTGCAGATGGATATGTGAGCAGAATCAATACCCATCAGAGAAATTCAGCAGTGTGCTTCTCTCCCCCAGCTTAAGAAACAAGCTGCAGCAACAGCAGTCAGAAAGCAAACAGTCATGGCAGACCAGCTCAGGATACAGATACGGCTATGACCAGTATGACCAGTACCAGCAGCAAGCGTATCCAGGATATTACTCCTCATGGGGGTATGATCAGACTGCAGGAATGTATGGTTACACTTATCCTCAGTATGATTACTCACAGTATGCCCAAGTACAGGTGAGCTCTCTGTGCTAAGCAACTTTTACAGCAACAGTTCATAGCACAAAACAACAGCCATTCTAATGTTTTGTGCTCTTTTTCTGCTTCAGGAAAGTGAAGCAGTTTCAGAGGAAGAAGCAGTTGAAGGTAAGTGTTTGTATTGTGGAATCTTTTGACTAGGAGTGAGCACGACAAGCTCTCATCAAAGGAAGGCAGACAACACAATTAACCATGGCTGAAAGTCTATGCTTCTCTCATCCACACTTATACTCGTTCTTTCGGTCATGACCCAAAGCTCATGGCCATACATGAGGGTAGAAATGTAGATCAACCGGTAAATCCAGAGCTTTGCTTTTTGACTCAGCTCTTTCTTCACCATGACAGACCGGTTAGCGCCCGCTCCACTGCTGACGCTGCACCAATCCGCCTGTCGATCTCCCACTCTATTCGTCTCTGATCTTGTTTGCAAACAAGATCCCAAGATACTTAAACTTGGGGCAGGACATCCTCCCCGACACAGAGAACGCACTCTACCCTTTTCCGGCTCAACCATGACCTTATGGGATGAGGA
Organism: Phalloptychus januarius; assembly: GCA_902982915.1. NCBI lineage: Eukaryota > Metazoa > Chordata > Actinopteri > Cyprinodontiformes > Poeciliidae > Phalloptychus > Phalloptychus januarius. The sequence goes on from CADWAE010000073.1 coordinate 884,144, forward strand.
GGCTCTGATCCTCATCCCGGCCACTTCATGAACTGTTCCAGCGACCCGATGAAGCCAATAGGAGCACATCATTTGTAAAAAGCAGAGATGCGATCCTAAGGCCACCAAAACAGATCCCCTCAACACATTGGCTGCACTTAAAAATTCTGTTCGCAAATGCAATGAACAGAATTAGTGACAAAGGGCAGCCTTGGTGGAGTCCAACTGTCATCAGAAAACAAGTCTGATGCTGGCAATGCCGAGCAGACTGACACTGGTCATTTAGGTGTCCAGTGGTACCTAAATGACCAGGTAGCAGCAGGTAGCAGCCCATATCAAAAGACCAGGTACCCCATACTCTTGGAGTATCCCACACAGGATTCCCCAAGGGACATGGTTGAACACCTTCTCTAAGAAGCACATGTAAAGCACATGTAAACTGGTTTGGTGAACTCTGACACTCAGCTCAGGGTGTAGAGCTGGTCCACTGTTCCACAACCAGAACAAAAACCACACTGCTCTTCCTGAATCTGAGATCCGACTCCCATCTCTGCCGGAGATGGGAGTTAAAGCGCCGTCTCACAGGAGACTCTGCCAGACCCTCACAATATATTTGGGCCTGCCAGGTCTGACGGGCATCCTCCGCCAGACCTGGCAGGCCTGGTCTGCGGGAGACCAGGCCTGCCAGTGTGTATTTCCAGTGTTTATTTCTCACCAGTGTGTGAGAAATAACATATGTAACATATATAATGTTTTCTCAAAACATGCAATGTGATTAATCTGCGCTATGTAATATTAATGCGTTAAACCTTTTAGATTAATCACACGTGTTAACATGTTAATGGAGGTTGCTGTCCAATTTGTAACACAGGTCTTTGTTGCTTGTGTTGTAGATCCCAGCCTGGTGGTGGATGTAGTGGAGACTAACAGGAGCTTTATTGACCTCAGTGAAGAACTGTACGATGCAATCATAGACTGCCACTGGCAGCCTACAGAGTTCTCTGCAAATCAAGACTATATTGTTTCCAACCTGCCTGACCCCATTTCCATCTAAAAGACATTATTTTCATTTCCTTTTTGTTTTATTTTCTGAAACACTGAGGAAGTAAATAGATTTTTATTCCTAAACGGTCTGAGTTGAGCGAAGTTCAGTGGGTTAGCTTTATCTCTCTTCAGTCACCATCTCTGCATTTTATTGAACACATTCAGGAGGCTAAAGAATGGAAGATGGGAAGCTTGAATGAGCAAAAGAATGATTTCATATTAGGAATTGAGGTTGTCAATTTTGAACATACATTTGCCATAGCATGTCACCAATATTAATGTAATAAAATGTTACAGAACTAAAAAGTTTGCTGAAAATGTAAAACCTCCCAAGTTATTTTGAGCATCAAAAGGAACAAGGAATATTATTGGTAAGTTTTTTTTATGTTAAAACGCTTTCTGCTAGAATATTGCACAAACACACACACTTTCTCTGCCAGGTTCCATTTTCACACGGTCTCCAAGTAAGCAATACAAATTTACCTGCCAGCTTCTGGGAAAATGTCCTTTGAACAGATGAGACAAAAGATGAGTACGAGCTCAACAAAATTGAGCTTTTTAACGGTTTGCCTTGGCCCAGAATGTATAAAACAAAACCCTTGAAGTTTATTGTCCAACTTAACTTTTTTTTTTTAGTCCTTAAATGCAGTTTTTTCTTTTTGTACTTTGAAATGCAAAAAAAACTAAACATTTATTCTCTCCCGGTGCTGCATCGATACTTTTTGGGGTATATTTTTTTCAGTCTGTTTATTTTTCTCTATTGCCTATAACGCTTTCTTTGTGACTGCTAGGTTATGACTTCCAGCTAATCAGTTTTGTGAAGCCGTCATTTTTTTCCCCCTTGCATCGATGTAGTTAGAGTTGGAACTACAAAAATAGCTGAACGAGATTGAAGTGGAACACTGCGACCTGGAGGGAGCGTGGCATGAAATATCTCGTTCACATTAAGTAATTCTTAACTCTGGTACAAGCAACGTGTCAACACGTTTAAATGTCTGAAGCAAAAGGGAAGGAAGAGTTTTGATAAACTTGAGGCTTTTAGTAGAGATGAAGCTCTGTGTACAATACACACCTCAGAAAAAATGAAGTGAAACTCCAAAATAATAAAAAACTGTCAAAATCTACAGCTGAAATGCTTCAGAAGTCTGAAACCTTGAAGTGAAAATATTCAGACCAGATGCTGTGAAAACATACACTATGTAAACCCTACCCACACATCTGAACTGCAAAGCAGCTGGACGGTGTGAGAAGATGTTGATTTATTCAGTCATTTGAATAAAAACGCTTGAGGAAATATTTTTCTTTAAAAACCTGGACTCCATGCTGACTGACTTCCTTTCAGTTTGGTTCAGGTTTGAGGAGTTGAACAGTTTTCACATCACCCATCCTGCTCATCATCTGTACAGATGTGACTATATGAAGGGCCAGTGCTTCTGCTTGGTGCCAGAACAAAGGGTGTTTAAATAATGTAAATTCGTGCTGTAATTTATTCAAACTGTCAAGTCCTTTTAAATTATGAGTTTGTGGTGTTTATGATATTATAAATTGAAAGTGTTTTTTGTGTGTGTGACAAACAAATTCACCTTTCTTTTCCTGCTGTAGTAAAAAACATTCCCCACCGGAGAATAATTTCTGTCAGCAAAGCTTTTGCTACAGCGCTGCTGTCTGCTCTTCTTTTTGTTTTTTTTAAGATAATTGCCATTTGTCTTAAAAAGAAACAAACAAAACAAAGAGAATCATTTATTTCAACATAATCTGAACCTTCAAGGTGACTCTATTTTCCAAAGCATCCCATATTTTATCTCTAAAATCCATCATTTGGTTATAATCTTTCATTTTATTTTTGTTGTTTTTTAGTTGGTGGAATTCTGTGGCATAATGTATTAGCTCATTGCAGAACTTAAATGTTTGCAGATTCACTTCACAGTTTCCTAATCTATAGCTTCTGTTCAGGACTCCGAAGTAACCAGATCAACCTTAGAGAACTTCTCTAACATTAAGCATTAAGACATCTATTCAGACATTCTTTGCTGGCTACATCATTTCTATATGTGAAAAGTTTAGTAAGCAATCAGTCTTCATTGCAGTGACAGTATGTGCATAACTTATCTTGAATATCTCATCTCTCTCACTTGCCCTCCTGCTGGCATCGCTGCAGCGTAATCCTCCCCCCTCTCTCCTCCTGTCAGTCCAGCTGGTTCTGGAGTTGGATGCTTGGGTTGTCCACATTGTCCCGCAGCCAATGTCCATGTTGTCCACAAATGAAAACAAGCTTCAAACAATTCAGTGTGAAGTCTTCTTCTCCTCACGTCTCTGAATCAAATCTTTCCCTTTACCCGATGGTGGGACGATGCTCGCAATGCTGAAAGGGGTTTGTCTCCCGGCCAGTGTTGTTGGTTCAATTCCTGCTCCATCCGCTTCTGTTGTTGTGTCCTTGGCCAAGACATTTCACCTGCCTTGCCTGCTGGTGATGGTCAGAGACCCTGGCTTCTGTCAAACTTCACCCAGGGCAGCTGTAGCTATGATTCAGTAGCTTGCCACCATCAGTCATTTGCTGCAGAGCACCAGTTACAATCCGAATGTCTAACAAGAGATCTGACGACAATCTCCTGCATGAGAAGGTTTCTTCAGTCATAAGTTCCCAAATGTCAACAAATTAGGATCAGCAGACACTTCAGTGCCTGGAGAGGATGTAGATCTTCTTCCTCTGGATCTTGTTAATCACTTTTATCAGCTGATGATGTGAGAGGGACATCATCTAGTCTACGAGAGGACTGGCTTGAGGAGTGGAGGTCAGAGGTCAGATGCACTGCAGTGAAGCTAAGACAGAGGGAAAAGCAGAAAGGAAAAACAAATGGAAGTCCATTAGGTTTGTTTTCCTTGCACAGTTTTAGTTACTTATGTATATAAAAAAAATAACTCATGAATCATTTGCTTATTCAAACACATAAACATATTAAGGCCTGTAACATCTTTCATAAAGTCAAACAATTCACCCTGAGGAGGAAGGAGGAGATGATTCTCTGCAACCATTCAAACCCATGTCTTCTGAAATTGGGTGGGATGTCCTCTTTTAGACTGCAAGCGTCTTTGGAGAATTCAACAAATCAGCTTTGTGGCCGCTCTGCCTCTTAATCCTTTCAAGAGGGGCCTTTCTTTCCAAGGAACGTCTTTTAGGTTTCTCAACAAGTCCAGTTCCCTGAATTTAGGAAACTAAAACTGCATCAAAACCTGCCTTATGCGACGATAAGGACTTCTCTACAACTTCCTATAACCTGAAGTCCCAAACAAAACCTTAAGGTTAAATAAAAACCAAAACAATCTGTATTCTTCAGAGCGAAAAGTTCATTAGATCCTTTGTAATTTTCAGTTTTCACAATTTAGGTTTTAAGTTAATCCATTAGTCTGAGTTACCTCACCAGATAACAATGGATTACTTTAAGTTTGTTGATCCCAGCGCTGGAGCCGTGGAACCGACAAGCAGCCCTCTTCTCATTAAAGCCTAAGAGAGGTATGAGGCTGGATAATGTCCAGGTCGGTACCTTAACACTAATTGTCGACCTCTCTGGATGTCCACTCAAGAGATCACAATACCAAAAAATTATTTTCTTTTCAGTTGTGAAACATTTTAACTTCCCACATTACTTAGGTCCCACTTTAACCTTCGTTTGGCCTCCATTTCTTAAGGTGTAGAAGTGCTAATAAGCACCTTTTTTTTTCACCCTTCGTGATAAAAAATTTCCAAACTGTAAAACTACAACTTGAGTTGAACCCCTTCGGAGTTTTCTCACAGGATCACAGCTGCCTGAGTCAAACTCAGACATAATCATGAAACAGTTCTCACCGGATGGAAATCACTAAGATCCTTTATGGATCCAGGCGGTCAGCAATCGTGGAGACGAGACTTCAGATTCCCCCCATTGGAGGAGGACTGAAGACAAACTCCTCAGGCTGGCCAATACATCCAATCTCCCGTCACCCACAACCTTCTGACACGCTGGATCCCACTTCTGACACCAAACTGTTATGGAAATTTCATTTATCAAAGAATGAGAATCTGTGTCAGTAATAAGAGAAAGATTAATCTTTGTCTTTAAGTTTCTTTATTCGAAGGCAAAAGTGTTCAAAGACCCATCTCACTGAGCACCGTCAGGAGAAAAGCCCAGAACGACACACATCACATCGTTACATAGTCACAGCAAGGCAAAGACCCACCCAGAGTCTGAGTGGGTCTACTGCCAGATGAACCACAGAGACAATCCTGACCCACCTATCCCTCACCTCTCAAAGGAGATGATTTTATGGCAGGAAAGAGAACCGATAAGGATCTAAGGAAGAACTTTGATGGGTATTTTTTGAACCTTCATAAAAGAACCACAGACAAACGTAATAAGTTTTATGGCCGTGCTTTTGCTTTAGGAGAAAGCATAGCAAAAAGGATCCTCCGATCCTCTTCACCAAGCATTTCCCGAATCCTCTCAGCTCGGGCCTTTTATTTAGGAAGGGAAAGAATGTGAAAAGATAAACAAAGCAACTTTTATCTGAACTCAGGTCATCTGGCTCTAGAGGAGGAATAATCAGTTCTTGGAACACAGACACTTGGTGCCAAAAGCTTACAGAAAGTTAACCCAGACAAGATTAAATGAAAATCGCATCAATACTGATTAGTGCTGACACATAAATGTATGTCCTATATGAATGTAGAAATGATAACATAAAAATCCCTAACAAACTTCTAATTTTATGTTATCAGTTACTCCTGGGTGCAGGTCACACTAAGGTACAAACTACATTTCTCACATCAGCCTTTAAGACAATTGCCAGATTAATCATTTTACCCAAGATGTCTTCAGGTCTCTTCTGCTATCACAGTAACGGAAGCGTCTAAACATTATCTGGAAACTTCTTTCATGGAAAATCACATCTTACAGAAATAAAAAACACAGCAGATTATTCAGTAAATAAATGGTAATAAAGTATCATCAGCTCCATCAAAGATGAAATAAGGCTAAAAACAAAATTTTCTATTACAAGAAACCATAGACTCCTCTCTTCTTCTTCTTCTTCTTCTTCTTGTGAGAGGAGGGTGAATGCGGAAGAGCGGAAGAAGAGTGAAAGAGAGTGCGAGTGATTCTTTTTCTATCTTTGATTTTTTTTTACTGTTTTTTCACTTGGTGTTTAGGTTAATTGTTTAGTTGTGTTTTTGAGTTTGTTTGGCACAGTTTTATAGTTTGTTTGTTGGTTTTTTTGGGTGCGGCCGTCAGGCGTGCCTGGCTGGCCGGCGTCTGACGACGCCATGGTGGTGGTGAATGGTGGAGGGAGTTTCTCCACGCTGACACGGAGGAACGGCGTCAAGGTGGGCGCCGGTTCTCCGTGCAGCGTGGAGGAAGTTTGTTTAGCGGTGGGAAAGGTAATAGGGCACGGGGCAATTAGATCAGCGGCACGAATGAATGGGGCGGTGGTTATTTTCGTTGAGAGTGTTGAGCAAGCACAGAGGTTGGTGGAGGAGGGGATTAGTGTGGACGGGTGTTTCCACCAAGTGTCACCGCTTACACTGCCGGCCACCAGGGTGACACTGTCCAACGTGCCGCCGTTCATCAGCGATGAGTTCCTGGTGAAGGAACTCTCGAGGCACGGCAAGGTGGTGTCGCCCATCAGGAAGGTGTTGTCGGGGTGTAAGTCGCCATTGCTGAAGCACGTTGTCTCCCATAGGAGGCAACTCTTCATGGTGCTAAATAAACGGGACGAGGAGTTGAACCTTCGGTTTCATGTCAGAATCGATGAGTTTGATTACATGTTGTTTGCAACATCGTCCAACATGAAGTGCTTTGGCTGTGGTCGGGAGGGGCACATCGTGAAGATGTGCCCAGACAGAGCCGGGCCGGCCCCGCCGGGATCGGCAAAACAGCAGCCGGCTGCTGCGAGCAGGCGGGGAAACAAGATGGCGAGGCCGAGGGAATGAAGGAGCCCGCGGCTGAAGCGGGAGGGCCGGCGGCGGACGCGGAGGAACCCGCTGCCGCTCCGGCGGAGGCTGCGGCGGGGGGGCCGGCGGCGAACGCGGGGGAACCAGCTACCGCTGCGGCGGAAGCCGCGGCGGTGGCGGAGGAACCTGCGGGCGCTGCTGTGGAACCCGCTGCGGCTGGAGAGGAGACGGTGGAGGACGCCGGAGAGGTGGCAACGGCAGGAGGAAAGGCGAACGTGGACACGAGTGAGTACGGTGGTGGTGAGTGACAGTGTGAATGAAGGGGGCGAAAGGATGGATGGTGACGGTGCGAATGAAGGTGGTAAAGGGGAGGACGGTAATGGGGATAGTGGTGTGAAAGGAGAAGGGGCAGAAGGGAAAAGGGTGCAGAGAGAGCAGGAGAGGGAGAGAGGTGAAGGGGAGCACATTGGGTGTAGAGAGCAGGGGGAGATAGAGGAGGTGGACGGACAGACAGAAGGACAGGGAAAGAGGGTAGAGAGAGAAAGGAGTGAGACGGATGAGGCAATGGAGACGGAGGCTTTGACCCCGCAAAAACGACGGAGTAAAAGAAAGAACGTAGTAACAGTAACAAGGGCTAGCAAGCAAGCAAGTAAGATGGCAGTGGAAAGAAGGGAAACAGACAGCAGCGATAATGAGAGCTGGTTATCCGATGCCAGCGAAGTATCGATAACAAAACCGAATTTTAAAGAACCTAGGTACCCCGCAGACTCTTTTAAGACTTTTTTAGAACAAACAAAAGGTTTTAGAGGAGTAAAAATAGAAAGTTTCTTTCCCAGCCTGAGGGTTTTTTATTTTTCAGCAAAATACCATGTAAGCAACAAAGAATTATCAGGACTCAATGACACAGAGGTTTATAGGCTGAAAAAGATAATGACAAAGGTTAGAAAACAACTGTGATTTTGCATGGTGCACAGTAAAATTTTATCACCTTTCTTAGTCGTTTGGTTTTACGTTTTTAGCCTTTTACCCATTATGGATTCCTTTAAAATTGCAACATTGAATCTTAACGGGGCGAGGGAGGCTAATAAGCGGGCATTAATATATCAAACACTAAACCGAAAGAAAATAGATGTAATTTACTTGCAAGAAACGCACAGTGACATTTTAACAGAGGCGGATTGGGGCAAAGAGTGGAGGGGAGAGGTCATATTGAGTCACGGCACCTCTAAGAGCGCAGGGGTGGGCTTTTTATTTTCGAGAGCTTTTAGCCCGAACTCTATACAAGTCGAACATGTTGTTCAAGGGAGGTGCCTTTTAGTGAGAACAAAGTTCGATCTTTTTAGTATAGTTTTTATCAATATATATGCTCCCACCACCAATGCAGAGAAGAAGCGTTTTTTTATGGAAATTAGGGAGAGGTTGGGTGATTGCGGGTCAGAGGAGTATGTTTTTATAGGAGGGGATTTTAATTGCACAGAAAACGAGCTTTTAGATCGCAATCACGCAGAGCCGCATCCAGCGGCCCAACACGTCTTGCGGCAGCTGGTCTCGGCTCACGGCCTGGTGGATGTATGGAGAAGGATGCACGCAGACTCCAGGCAGTACACGTGGTCCCACATTTTAGAGAACCGTCTCTCGTTAGCCCGGCTGGACCGGTTTTATTGTTTTAAACACCATTTTAACGTGTTTAAAACATGCCAGATCTTACCGGTGGCTTTTACTGATCACTCGTTGGTTTTAGGTAGTGTTTTTATCAGAAACATTTTACCCAAAAGCGCCTACTGGCATTTTAACTCGGCGCTCACGTATGATCAGGGTTTTAGAGAGACTTTAAGGTTTTTTTGGAACGGTTTTAGACAGCGTAAAGGTGATTTTACTTGTCTGAGACAGTGGTGGGACCACGGGAAAGTGCAGATAAAACTGCTGAGTCAACAGCACACTCTCAATGTCACCCGCGACATCGCCGGATCGATCAGAGATCTGGAGATGAACATAGTGGAGTTGGAGCGACTTAGCGAATCCACAGGAGATCGAGGGCATATTGAAGCGCTCAAATCGAAAAAGCTAACGTTAGCAAACCTGCAGGAGAGTAAAGTCCAAGGCGCGCTGGTCAGGTCCCGGGTCCAGAACATCACGGAGATGGATGCTCCCTCTAGCTTTTTCTTCAGCTTGGAGAGGAAACACGGGCAGAGGAAGCAGATCCACTCCTTGCTGTCGGACGCGGGGCTGCAGCTGAGCGAGCCGGGTCAAATCAGGAGGAGGGCCGTGGAGTTTTACCGGTCGCTGTACGCGACCGAGTACAGAGAAAACAAAGAGCTGTATGGGGAGTTCTGTGAGGAACTACCCCAGGTCTCTGATACGACCAACAGCGAGCTGGAGCGCCCGCTGGGGCTCCAAGAGCTCCACACGGCCCTCCTCGGCATGCAGGGCCAGAAGTCCCCGGGTGTTGATGGGCTCACCGTGGAGTTCTTCAAGGCCTACTGGGACTTCTTGGGCGAAGACCTGCGGGACGTGTTCACCGAGAGCCTGGACGCCGGCTCGCTCCCCTTGTCCTGCCGTAGGGCGGTAATCGCCCTGCTTCCCAAAAAAGGGAACCTGCAGGACATCAAGAACTGGCGCCCCGTGTCCCTCCTCTGCACCGATTACAAGATCCTCTCCAAGGCCCTGGCTGCTAGGCTGGGGAAGGCTATGGAGCAGGTCATCCACCGGGACCAGACCTACTGCGTCCCCGGCAGGTCTATGGTAGATAACGTCTACCTAATTCGGGACGTTTTGGAAGTCTCCGGTTCATTGGGTCTGCAAACTGGCTTGATCTCATTGGATCAAGAAAAGGCGTTCGACCGCGTTGAACACGACTACCTCTGGAAAGTAATGAGGGGGTTCGGGTTCAGCGAGGGTCTCATCGCCAAGATCCGGGTGTTGTACAGTGGCGTTGAGAGTCTGCTGAAGATCAACGGGAGTCTGTGTGAGCCTTTTAGGGTGGGTAGAGGCGTCCGACAGGGCTGCGCGCTCTCGGGGATGCTCTACGCGCTCTCCCTGGAACCCCTCCTCCAGAAACTACGCTCGAGTGTTCGCGGTCTGGTTTTACCTGGTTTTAGCAACAGTATTGTTTTATCTGCCTATGCTGACGACGTCGTTGTTTTTATCAGAGACCAGCGAGATGTCAGCCTTTTAACCGAGGTGACGGAGAAATTCTCCGTCCTGAGCGCCGCGAGGGTGAACTGGGGGAAAAGCGAAGCCCTGGCCGTCGGCGCGTGGACGGCAGGGTTCCCGGTTCTCCCTCGGGGGATGGCGTGGAGGAAGGATGGTTTTAAATACCTCGGAGTGTTTTTAGGCAGCAACAATATTGTAAAAAAGAATTGGGAGAACGTGGAGGAAAAAATCAAAAGCAAATTGTCAAAATGGAAATGGCTGCACTCCCAAATGTCTTATAGAGGGAGAGTGTTGGTTTTAAATAACCTGGTGGCATCACAGCTGTGGCACAAGATCGCTGTCCTCGACCCACCATCTGGCCTGTTGGCCAGAATACAATCGGAGATGGTGGGTTTCTTTTGGAGCGGGAGACACTGGGTGCCACAGTCGGTGCTGTTTTTACCTAGGGAGGAGGGGGGCCAGGGCCTTGTCCACCTGGCCGGTAGAACCGCGACGGTGAGGATGCAGTTCGTGCAGAAATACCTAACAGGATCTCCCGTATGGAGAGACGTGGCCAGCTGCATTTTGAGGCGCGTGAATTCCCTGGGGTTGGATGCTGCTCTGTTTTTAACCGATCTTAGCGTTTTAAAGATTAAGGGTTTACCGCAGTTTTATCAGGGTGTTTTTAAATCCTGCGCTCTTTTTAAATGGAAAAGAGCAAAAACGTTTAACTCTCTGCATTGGCTTTTAGAAGAGCCGGTGGTGGCCGGAGCGAGAATGGCCGTCGAGGGCAGCGGCGTCCCGGGAGTTGGTGATGCCCTCACCAGAACCGGGACGGTGACCCTGAGGCGGCGGTACCGGGAGGGAGTAAATGCGATCAAAGTCGGCGAGGCGCTGGGGTCCGGCCCCCCGGGGCCGGGGAAAGGAGGCTGAGCGCTGCAGAGAGAGAACTCCTGCAGCGCCATGCCAACGGAGAGTGCACTCCCGACCCGGGGGGCCCCTATCCGGGGGTGACGGTGGAGCCGGACTTCAAAGAAGACGGGGGTCCCCTCCTAGAAAAGAGGACCGCGGAGATGGAACTGTGCAGTGCCTCATCGAAGGCACTGTACAGGGAGTGCGTGAGGACCATCAACAGAAGGACGCTAAGAGACAGAGCCACAAACGTGTGGAGCGAAAAGTTTAAGGGGCAAAAGCCTCAATGGAGGACATTATATAAACCGCCCATTAAAAAAAGGACTGGTGATCTGCAATGGCGCATTTTACACGGAGCCATTGCAACGAACGCGTTTTTATCGATCGCCAGTCCAGGGGTTTTAAATGAGTGTCCGTTCTGCAGTTTGTATGAGAGTGTTTTTCACGTTTTTACTGAATGTGTGCGGTTAGATGGGTTTTTTAAATTTTTAGCGGGAGTTTTTAGCCTTTTTGGCGTGGTTTTTACTCGGTCCGTTTTTATTAACGGGGTGCCACACAGTAAAGCCACCAGTTTTAGATCCCGAATTTTAAACTATTTAATCGCTGAGGCCAAAATGTCTATTTATATTACACGCAGAGACAAAGTGCAAGACGGACCTCAAATCGATGTGGTGGCTCTGTGGAAATGCAACGTTAAGGCGAGACTGAGGTTGGAGTTCTGCTTCCACAGAGTCACCGGGGATTTAAATAGTTTTTTAAAATTGTGGGGTTTTAAAGATGTACTGTGCACCATTTCTAATCAGAGTAAACTTATTTATAACAAACCATTGACGTAAACATGTAATTATTTATTGGCTTTATTGGTTTTTACTCTGAGTGTGAACAATGATATTGTGACATTTGTCAAATAAATGATGTTTTAAAAATAAAAAAAAATCTTCTTCTTCTTCTTCTTCTTCTTCTTCTTCTTCTTCTTCTTCTTCAGCAGCAACTGAGTGAACCAGGTCAGATCAGGAGGAGGGCCGTGGAGTTTTACCGTTCTCTGTTCAACAGTGAGTATGAAGAGAATGGGGAGCTGTTCCAGGAGTTCTGCAATGAACTACCCCAGGTCTCTGAGGAGACCAACATCGAGATGGAGCGCCCTCTGGAGCTTCAGGAACTCCACACGGCCCTCCTCGGCATGCAGGGCCAGAAGTCCCCGGGCGTTGACACAGTGGAGTTTTACAAGGCCTACTGGGACATTCTGGGCCAAGACCTGCTCAATGTCTACAATGAGAGTCTGCACGCTGGTTCACACCCCTTGTCCGACTGCAGGGTGGTCATCACCCTGCTGGCCAAAAAGGGGAACCTGCAGAACTGGCGCCCTGTGTCCCTCCTCTGTACTGACTACAAGATCCTCTCCAAGGCCCTGGCCACTAGGCTGGGAAAGGCTATGGAGCAGGATCAGACCTATTGCGTCCCCAGCAGGTCCATGGTAGATAACATCTACCTAATTCGGGATTTTAGTGTTTTAAAGATAAAAGGGTTGCCTCAGTTTTGTCAGGGTGTTTTTAAATCCTGTGCTCTTTTTAAATTGAAAAGAGCGGAAACGCATAATTCTCTGCATTGGCTTTTAGAAGAACCGTTGGTGTGCGGAGCGAGAATGGACGTCAGTGACGGCAGCGTGCCGGGCCTTTCCGAGGCCTTGTCCAGATCCGGTGACCCTGCGGCAGATGCTGCGGGTGGCCGGACCGGACTTTTCTGGCATCCAGGAGGTTGCCTCGCTGCTAGGAGTCCAGTCCGCCAGACTGGTGCGGCGCTTCCTGCATGCTGACAGGAGAGGCTGACAGCTGAGGAGAGACGGCTCCTGCAGCAACATGGAATAAAAGAGTGCTCTCCTGACCCGAGAGACCTGTTCCCAGATGTGTTCCTGGATCCAGATTTTAAGGAGGACTGTGGTTCCCTACTGTGGAATGTGGCTTCAGGATTGGAATTGTGTAAAACTGGTCCAAAAGTCTAGTACAAACATTGTGCAAAGATTCTAAACAGAAGGGCTCTCAACGAAAGGCCCATCAGTGTTAGGGGTGACAAAATCGGAGGACAAAAACCACAGTGGAGGACTTTGTATAAGCCTCCAATAAAGAAACGGACTGGTGACCTTCAGTGGAGGATCCTTCACGGAGCCACTGCAACAAATTCGTTTTTATCGGTCATCAGTCCTGGGGTTTTAAACGAGTGTCCTTTTTGCAGTTTGTCTGAGTGTTTTTCATGTTTTTATGGACTGTGTTCGTTTGACTGGTTTTTAACATTTTTTAACGAGAGTTTTTAGCCTTTTTGGCGTAGTTTTTACCCATCCTGTTTTTATCAACGATGTACATTACAGTCGAACCACTAGTTTTAAATCCCAGATTTTAAATTATTTAATTGAAGAGGCCAAAATATATATATTTATTTAACTCGACGGGACAAATTGCAGGCTGGACCTCAACTTGATGTCGTGGGTCTGTGGAAGTGTAATATCAAGGCCAGGTTGAGGTTGGAGTTTTGTTTCCACAGAGCCACCGGGGATTTAAATAGTTTTTTTACAACTGTGAGGTTTTAAGAATGTATTGTGCACCATTTCCAATCAGAAAGAACTAATATGTAACAAGCTACTGAGGTATTTATGTATTGTTTTTTTAGTTCTTTGACCTGATTGTGTAAAGTTTATTGTTAAATTATTATTGTCAATAAATGTTTTGTTAAAAATAAAAATAAAACATTTTCTTTTTTTATGGCAGTTGGTAAACAACTTATTGATGTGCATTACCGCCATCTACTGGAATGGAGTGTGGATCGGGATGCTACATATATATTCTCCGACAAAAAACAAAACAAAACAAAAAAACCTTTTACCCTTTCTATGAATTTTGTTTTCTCAAGGTAATTTATTAAATAACAAAAATATTCAGAAGTAGACATTTTGTCCAAAATATATTGTATTGTAATATCTTGCAACTGTAATTTATTTTCTTGTAATCAACATATTAATTCCCTTCTCTCAACAGAATATTTAGAACAGAACAACAAAACATGTTTTACTATCTGTTCTTGAAGACAAAAATCACTTTTTCCTGTTGGATGTTTTGCCATTTTAAATAATGAACTATTTAACCCTGTATGACCAAAACGTAATCTGGATATAATGGTTTCCTCTTTTCTAGTTCATCCTTTTCTATTGGACCAACTTTTCTTTGAATTCAGTATAAACTCAAACTCCACCTATCAGTTTCATATTCTTCCCACTGTTTCTGCCATCTTTCCTTAACAATTTGTTTAATAATAGGTACCAATATATTAATATAACTAGTTTTTGTAGCTTGCTTTGCTCTTTCATTTTATCCGTACATGTGATGGTATCCATGTAACAACAACTAATAAACCCATGGCTTCAGGGTTAGAATTCTAATACTGAATTCTGGAACTATGATTGGTACTTCATTATTGCTATTTGAGTTTTTTGAAGCATCTATAGAAACTTGGACCTATCCATAGTACTTATTGTCTAAATATGATGGTACTGAATATGAATCTAAAAGGTTTTATTTTTTGTTTTCTCCAACAAAGTAAAATCAACAACAGTATTAGGAAATAAAGATGGATGACGTGGTGAAAGAGGATTTATTCGACTGACATCTACATGAAATAAATCAAATTATTTTAGAATGTTTTCTATCTCCCAACCAAAAGTATTTAAATAATTTTTTTTTCCTTTTCCCAACTAGGCTTTAAAATTTCTTGACATGGATGATTTTCATTATAACCCTTTAAATGACACTGATAAGTTGGACTGTAATATTTTGAGATGAAGAGGCACATCTTTGCTTCCTTTTACACACTGATGCAATGTGACCAGACCTTTGACATTTGAAACAGCTTTAAGGTCTAACAGAAAAACTCATGAAACCAATTTTTACCTTATCAGGACAAACATCACCTTGGAACTCCAGAAGTACAGAGATACTCTCTATTTTTTCCACAGCCACAAATTTTAACAATCTTTTCAATCTCCACACTTCACCACCATGTATATTTCTTTTAAGTTTTCTAAATCTTCCTCGAGCGGAATACCATTGATACTCCATGGTATTACACAATCTATTTTCTCCAACAATTTTCCTTTCACTCACAACCTTTTTGCAAATGTTATCAATCAATACTTTTATTATTTTGTTCTTCAGGTTTACATTTTATCAACATGTTTTCATCTCATAAGATTTTTTCCAAACTCCACCTCCCCTAATTTATTTTTATTTCTCAAGAAACTGCTATCGGGCTTAGATTCCTGAAAGGTAGGAAGATATGAACATGATATTTACCTTAAATTCCTCATTTGTCACTTTCCTCCTAACCATTCTGTTTTCTTTATCTGAACTACACTCTTCTAAATTTCTCTTACTATTTTGGCTACCAGTCTTTCTATCATCTTTCATCTTTCAATTTGTTTTCCTTACCTCTGTCTCTTCCCCTACCTACTGGAATCCATTCATCAAACTCCATATCATCGTCACCACCCCATCTTGGGTTGTCATCCCAATCCAGTCACATGCCAACTGCCAAAAACAACAAATGTTATCAATCAATACTCTCTTCTTTTCTATTATGGCTGATCGCAAGCAACTTTGAGGTGCATACCGCCACGAGTGTGGAGCAACTCGTGGCTCCACACGATGTAACTACTTTACATCTATTAAATTCTGTTTTTCTGAAGAAAAATAAATAATGCTTTTCTTAATCTGTAAATATCTATTATGTTTCCTTAATTTCCCAATATTCCTTTAAGACTCCATTCTTGGTCTGTCCTTCCAACTATTCTCAATTTCTCCCTTTCAAATTCATACATTTTACAATTCATCAATACATGTTAGAACATGTAAAATAAAAAGAAAAATAATTATAAATGTGAAGGTTTTGGAGAAAGAAAATGTAGACATTTTCTTTCTCCAAATCCTTCACATTTATAATTATTTTTCCTCCCTATTAAATATAAAATGTCATTTAAATAGGTATGACCTACTCTCACTCTGAACATTACTATTTCCTCCTGTTTCTCTCAGTAATATTTCTAATTAATACTGACTTTGGTACTTTATATAATCTTCTTCCTTTCTTATCTTCATTCCACCTTTTTTTTGCCATTTTTCTATTTCTTTTTAAGTGATTTCTCTTCCCTTTTCCCAAAAAGAATGGTAATCATTATTGCCCCTCTAAACCCCATTTTGCTCATTTATCTGCCTTTTCATTGCCTTTCACACCTTTGTGTGCTGGTACTCAACAGAACCAAATATTAATACCATCCCTGTATAATCTAAATAAACTGTGCTGGATTTCTAATACTAAATCTTTCCTATTATTTTCTTCTCCCTGAATACTTTGTATAACTGCTTTGGAACCTGTGCATAGCACCACCCTGTCTGGTCGAACCTCCTCTATCCACTGTAAAAACAGATAGTTGATCTGATAATCTTTTAGAAATTTATATTTTAAAATCTGGTAAATACAGTGGAGGGAAAAGGTATTTAGTCAGTCACCAATTATGCAAGTTCTCCCACTTAAAAAGATGAGGGAGGCCTCAACTATGAGAGACAAAATAAGAAATAAAATTAAGAAAATCTCATTGTCTGATTTTTAAAGAATTTATTTGCACCAATAAGTATTTGGTCACCAGGAAACAGTCCGCTGTCGCCTTGATATCAGCAAGAAAATGAAAAAAACTAAGCACCGGATAATTACTGGACACGACACACAAGAAGCAAGAAGGTTCTGGGTTCGATTCCCGGCCCTGGTCTTTCTGCATGGAGTTTGCATGTTCTCCCTGTGCATGGTGGGTTCTCTCCGGGTACTCCAGCTTCCTCCCACAGGCCAAAAACATCACTGTCAGGTTAATTGGCCTCTCTAAATTGTCCCTAGGTGTGTCTGTGTGTGTGCTGGTTGTTTGTTCCGTCCGTCACCCTGCGGCACCCTTAGCTGGAGATAGGCACCAGCAATTGTCCCGACCACACTAAGGGACAAGGGTGTTAGAAAATGAATGAATGCACTACCTTGAGGTATTCCCTTTTCCACATTAAATTCTTTTGAATAATCATTCCTGATCTTCACTCTTATTTATTAATCCAGCAAGAAATTTACTATCCAATTATACATCTTTCCACCTATTCCCATCTGCCTAATTTTTATAAGTAATCCTTCTATGTCTATTACTTAGTGCATCCATTTGTTGATCTCCCGGTTCTGAATCCACACTGATATCCATCAATTAGTTTCTTATTCTCAAAAACATATCCTAATCTAATGACCATTATTTTCTCCATCCATTTACTTCAATGAGAATTTAAAGCTATTAGTCTATAATTTTTTGGACTGATAGGATCTTTCCCTGGTTCATTCAATGGTAGTATTGTTGTCATTTTCTAGCTACTTGGTATTAAACCTTCTTTCCATATTTTATTAAACAATTTGATTATTAATTTCAATGTTATTTAGAGAATCTGATGAAGCATAGCATAATCCTCCCCTGAAGCTGAATATCCTGTCCCTTTCAATACTGTTTTAAGCTCTTTCATGGTTATATTCATGTCTAAGGTTGACATATACTCTTGACATTTTTCCAGTATATTTTTATGATTTCCAACTTTTAGAATCTTCTGCTGTCTATGAATGCCTGTAAGATATTCACCACTATGAATGTCTCACCCAATAAATCTGCCTTATCTTTATTTAAAACTAATATCTCCTGACCTCTGACTCAGGCTCATCAAGGAACATCATTCCTTTTCCCAGTCATTTTCCTAAACATTGACCAAACATTCTGTAATTTTATTTCTGAACATATTGAGGAACAATATTCTCTCTATGTTTTCTTTTTTGCATCCATAATAGTTTTACGAGCCATTGCTCTTTTCCTTTTATATTCAATAAGATTTTTGGTTGTTAAATTTTTCAGTAATATTTTAAATGCCTTGTTACATTCTTTACCTGCTTTACTACATTCATCATTCCACCAAGGAACTACTTTCTTCTTACCTTTTCTTTTATTTTTGGTATGATAGAATTTGCAGCATTTAAAATATGATCTGTACATTCTTCAAAGTTGCCTTTTAATGTTACCATACGACTCATTTTCTCAGTTTATTTTAAATTCGAGGCAGTTAGCTTTATTAAAGCACCATCTTGTTAATATGAAGTCTTCTTGCCTGTTTATACTGTCATTAATTATTGTACTCACTGGAAAGTGATCGCTCCCTACTGTAGACTCCCAGTTGACATCCCATTTACATGAACTAACAAGATAATCAGATATTAATGTAATATCAAGACATGAAACTGTATCTTTATGTATATTTACTCTTGTACCTTTTCAATTATTAAGACATACTAATGATCTTTCATCCATCATTTCTTCAATTATGTTACCATTATGATTATGATGATTATGATTATTAAACTGCATTCAATTGAAGAACCATTATAAGAGCTTGGATCGTAATCCTGAGCATTTTCTGTTGTTTCAGTGGCACTCAAAATGGTATGAATTTGACAAAGTAAAAATTGTCACTTGCATTTTTTTAAACAAATAATTTCATTGTTGAATAAAGGAAATTATCTGTTTGGCTTCAAAAAAGAAAAGAAGAACAGTTCTGAACAAACTCTTCATGACCTCTTCAGTCAGAGGCTTTTTCAGAATCGTAATACAGACAGCTACAGAAAGAAGCTTAAATAATATGAGTTTCCCTTTCGGATCAATGAATTAAATTGAATAATTATTTTACTTAGGGTTATTTTGTTGTTCAAAAGAAAAAAGGCACAAGTACAAATTTCTCTTAGTTAAAAAACAACTTTTAAAGATCTCAAAATGATCGAGGGTTTAAAGCAGGAAGCTGTCTTAACTTCAGATAAAAATCACCTGTTCTGTGTTTCACTGTGAGCCAGTGTTACAGTCACACTTTAAGCCAGTTATTATGAAGGATTAATTTGTAAAAAGATGTTGACAAATGATTGACATCTCTTTTTTTTCAATCTAAGATATTGCTTAATCACCTAACGACGCCCATTGAAGCAAAGCCAACTGTGTTCAAGCTAAAACATGATCCCCTGTTGACTCTGAAACCTGTTCTGTCGTTTCTCAACCTGATTTCAGGTCGCCTGTAGTCCCAGAGGAGGAGACCATAAGTGAATCAGCTCCATGTGAAAAGAATGAATTTAAAAGCATATATGCATGTGATGGACCGAGTTAAAAACAGGAGGAGTCGCAGAAAATCTTAGAAAATAGGGTTTCTTTTATTTTAACCCAAAAATTATAAATTACAAAGATAAACTGACTCATAAAAGAGGTCAAAGAAACAAAACTGAACTCAGGCAAAAAGATGCAAACAAACTGGCTGCACAAACAAACATAACTGACCTAACAAAGGAATGACACACAGGGGTTTATATACTGGCTGATCAGACCAATAAGACACAGAATGCAATTCCTAATAACACAAAACAAATAACAGTACAGCTAAGTTTGGCTAAACTAAAGACCCAGAAATGAAAATCAAAAAATATTAAACTTTAAATACTAATATTTACTTAAATACAGAAACTTAACTAAACAAAAGAAACTACAAATTCCCCTCGCCAGCAGGAACTAGTGGTGCCGTCCAATCAGCATTTAAGTTTGGTGAGCCCTGGCCCCCATCTTTTGCTTGGCAACTCCAGAGCAGGTAAGTACCGGTAAGAAACAAACAAAAAGTTAACTTTAGGCAAACAAATGAAATTTAAGTTGATATAAATACATATGTTAACTAAATGTGCGCGCTAACAAATAGAACAAAGGCATTCAAATCAACTAATAAATGTTTTTATTGAAACTAAAATGTTTCAATAAAACATTTTATTGAAACATTTCAATAAAATGTTCTTTCTTTGTTTGTGTGAAAGAAAATAAATAAATGGTGTATAAAAGGAGTTACCGACATTAGGGTGTGGCCATGGATTTGGCCATCACAATGCACTTTTAATTTAGAGCACTTCAGACTTGATTATGCAACACTGGTCCTATACCACTAGGTGGAACCAAATAGTGCCATCCATCCATCCATCTTCTCCAAACCAACATGTGATTCATAAGATTGATGATGCTGCAGTATTTATTTATTTTTATTTTATTTTTTATTTTTCATCTACTGCCCCCGCGACCCAGGTCAGGTCGCGGGGGCAGTAGCTTAAGAAGGGAGGCCCAAACTTCCCTCTCCCCAGCCACTTGGGCCAGCTCCTCCGGGGAAACCCCGAGGCGTTCCCAGGCCAGTCGAGAAACATAGTCCGGATGATTGCGAACTATAGTATTCATGACATTTTCTAAAACACTGTTCTACAAAATCAATCTCATTTAACTCAGGCAAATGGGCTAAATGCCTGAGCTATCATTCTGATATCTATTGTATCAGACTGATACAATTGTTGTATATTAAAAGTTATTGGTCATTATGTCCCTATAGGACAACATTTCTTTCAAGGCCACAACAGAATTTTCAGAGGGCACACCTTTTATAATGCTTTTTCGGGGACCGACATGTCCCCATCCTGTCTTGACACCTGGTTCACATGTTACCTAATGTTGACCTCTCTGCCTTCAGGTCCTGAGCCAACGTGTAGTAAAGAAAACCTTCTACTGCAGCCAAAAGGAACAAGTAACAACAAGCTTACAAAAAATGTAGAGAAGTCGAAAGTATAATATTTGTCTTTGTATTAGAGTGAAAGTTGTAAGTTCTCCAAAAAGGAAAAAAAAAGAAAAAAACACATAAAAAAAAGATACTCAGAAAATATACTTCAGTACTCTGTTGTAAATGTACTTTGTTACTGGCCACATTATTATGAATGTAAGCAACACGGAAAGCAGCAGGGTTTTGGAATTCTGTAAGTTAATGCGAACAGTACACTTAAAATAAAGATTTTGATTCCAACTGAATCAAAATCAGTTGGTCTGAGCCAGACATTTTCTTATGTCAATGATGAAATAATGGCCAAGTATTCAACTGCAGAAGATGAGGCCCTGTTGCATAAATAAAAATGCTAAATTCATGCTGAGTTATATCGTTTAATTTTTGTTTGCTATCGAAGTATTTTTTTAATTTGAAAAGAATTATTGTTCAGGACATTACTGTCCTGAACAATTGATACCTCACCATTAACTAATTAATTTAATACTTAATATATTCACTCAAAATATTTCCTCATTTGTTTTTATACTTCTCAACACATTTTGTCTTTTCCAGTCACTTCTGGAAGACAATCCAGAGCAGTTCTGATAGGTGCTGCATTTTGAACGCGTTATGCCGCAAACCCTATTTCGAAAAGGAATGTTGTTCGGTTGACTGTGCTGGATCATACAGGCACCCGCTGCAGGCGCTCAGAGCGGGAGGGGCAGCTCTCTGTGCGGTACAACGAGTTGGCAGACACGGTGCTTTGTCCTTCTTCACTCTCACACTGATGAGGATGTATTGGAATACGGGCAACAGTTGGAGTGACTGTCCCCTGGGCTTTATCTATCGCCATTGATTTAGATGGATTCCACAAGCTATCAGTCAGTTTAGATCGGAGAGGGACACCCAAGTTTTCTCAAATGACCGGCTGCTAATTGAATCGATTATAATTTCTGGAAGAGACATTCCTCTTTCATCAGCAAGTAGAGTGAGAACTGCAGTCAGATCAAGTCGCTTTCCGAGGGTTATGCCGGATTGCCGGTGTGTTCATTGAGCTGCTGGAGGCAGAAGTATGGGATGGTGCAGCCCGGACAGACCGAGGAGCTCAGCACATCGCGGTCCGACAGTCTGAGATTGGTCATCGCTAAGGTAAACACAAAACGATTCTGTCCTTTCAAATAAGAAACCGTAGACTAGTTTTTATTATGGACTTTATGCAGTAAGCTAGTTCCTTCGGCGTCGCCGTCTCTCTGGCATGTTAAGCTTGTGAGGCTTTTGCATTGCACACAACTACACATTTAAGTATTATTACGGTTTATTGACGTATCACACTCAAGAAGGTCATCGGACAATGGGCTCTCCATAAACATTTATTGTCATCATGTAATACAACTTGTGGCTTCTTTGGAGCGAGCAGGCTTTTAATTAGCTGCCTCCCATAGTGAGAAGACAATAAATAGTAAAGATGGACATGGCCACACTCAATTGTGCCTCCCGCTTGACGTGTTACTGTCAAGTGTGCTCAACACCCATGACAGTTCTTTATAGCATAAAGTTGTCTGCTCAGACAAACAGTGTGATGTGAGAGTCATGGAACTATTAAAAAAATATGCAATGTATAATCATGGTTATGTACAGAGCTGCCCCAAGCCTCCATGGGGTTCTAAGTGAAATTTTGTTTTGGGGTCCTCTGGTTCTGCTAACAATGTGGACTGGCTGCAATCAGCAGTCCAATCATTAGATCATTCACACACCTGCTATAAATTTATTGCATCTCTGGTAGTGTTGTTTACATTCCATCTATCCATCCATCCATTTTCTTACACCCTTGTCCCTTACTGGGGTCAGGAGGGTTGCTGGTGTCTATCTCCAGCTGTCATTTCGGGCGAGAGGCGGGGTCACCCTGGACAGGTCACCAGTCTGTCACAGGGCAACACAGAGACACACAAGACAAACAAACAAGCACACACACACTCACACCTAGGGACAATTTAGAGAGGCCAATTAACCTGACAGTCATGTTGTTGGACTGTGGGAGGAAGCCGGAGTACCCGGAGAGAACCCACCATGCACAGGGAGAACCTTCTTGCTGCAAGGCAACAGCTCTACCAGCTGCGCCACTGGGCAGCCCTGTTTACATTCCACACATGTATAATATAGCATACATTTATCGGCCAACTGACCAGTCAATTTCTGGGCACCGATTTCCTTCATTTTGGGGGATCGTGATTGGCTGACACTTACATGTGAAGCCCATCTAATCCCCTAATCTTATCTTCGTCAGCAGAGGTTTAAAAATCAGTCTCTGTCCTTTTCTGCTCTAAAGTGTTCTCACTATAGTCAAACCTGTGTTTGACTGACAGAGCAGCCACAGGTCAGGTCTGCACATTTGCAGTTAAAAATATTCACCCCAATGTTACCAACTCACCAACTTTCTTGCTATATTTAGATATTTATATTTAGACAAAAAAATAATAATATCAGCCAAAATCAATTCATTTAAAGTTTAAATTCAGTTTCACACAAACACAAAGACCCTAGCATAAATGTTTGGCTGTTGAACTGGATCGTTCTGGATTAGCTTTACTAATCTGTTACATCACATTACCAAGGCTCATTAAAACAAACATTTATCTTGGCTTTTTTCTATTCTTCCTCTTTCTTTTCTCCCTCCCTGAAGGATAAGTCCTTTTTTGAGACATTATTTTGCTAACTTAACTTCTGACTGGAGTTTTGCCCCTGAGAGCAATTTATGTTTTTCCTTTTATTCATAAAATAATGATTTCTACATACATTATCAAATATATATTATTGTAAAAACAAATCACTTCATTGTGAAATTGTGTGTTTTTGATATTATAATGACACAGAAATTATTACAAAAACAAAAAACAGATTTGCTCAACTGAGGGGGCTTCCTAGTGGCCCTCTCAGGCTCACTAGGGCCCCAGGGCTGCTTAGTTTGCTTATGCCTTGTATACTTTGCTTATGTATATTTATGAAAACATTTTGCACCTAAGATTTCATCCTTAATCATTTTAAGTGAAACTTGGCATGCAGTGTCAAAATCAGATTTTGATAATATAGATGAGAACCAATTAGTGCAATTAAAACATATACTTAGTCTCATAGTGTAATGATTTTAAAAAAATCACGTCAACCTAAGATTAGTTTAACTTCTCAAACAACACAATCAAAGGCAATTATGTTATGTTTCCATCTTGTCCTTACCACTGACAAACCATCCTGAAAATAATTAGTGACCTCAAGTTCAAGATCAGCAAGGAAGACCTTAAGGTTGAACCAAGAGGTGTGAGATGAGAAAAAGCTTTTAAAACAAATTAACTACAGCAAAGAAAAAGAGGGAGGAAGGGGAAGTTTTATTTAATCTCGAAAATAAAGTAAAAGGTAAAAACTTGTGGCAAGCTGTTTTCACATAAATTCGGTTTCGTCGGACGATCCGTAATTACATTCTAAATATCTAAAAATGCACTCTAACAGACAAAGCTATATTTTGACTATGCGGAATGGTAATTTAAGATATCTGCATTTACATTCTGACTAGTAAAAATAATAATTCAAGAGATATTCAATTACATCTTGAAGAGTCACAATTCCTTTCAAGATATCTCAATTTACGAGAGTGGATCTGTCATTTGACAGGACACATGTCCGTAGAATTTAAATTTTAAATTGTAAAATTTAAGATATCTTGAACTGAATTATGACTAGTCAAAATTACAATTTAGATATCTGAATTAAGAATTGGGCGGAAGCCCTTTCAAATTGCTACGCAAGTCAGGGACTTGAATGCATATTCAAGATATCAGTAACGTCATTCTGACTAGTCAGAATGTTAATTTAAGATATATAAATCTGATGTCATTTCAAGTAGACAGAATGTAATTAGAGATATCTCAAATAGGTATTTTATCTAGTCAAATTATAATTTGAGATATCTTAAATCGCTAAAACGTCTAGTAAAACAATTTGAGATGCGTGAGTGTACGGGCAGTAAAACCGAATTTATGTTAAAACTGCATTACACTCTAATAATGTCAGTTTAAAAAGTTAAGGTCAATCAAATGGGCTAACCAAGTCTAACATTTAATGTTTTCTTTTTTTTGTGAAGAAGATGCTCAGGGGTTGTCCATTATATTATTTATAATAATATAATATTCCTTAACAGGAAGGTTGGCTTCCTGTTTGGAATTTTTAAGGCACAGACTGTGATGCACATTCTTCACAACAGACTTACGGAAGATCTGCAGCATGTTGGAGCAAAAACTGAAAGACCTAAACTTTCTTAAACAGTACCTTGCATTCTATGTGCAGTCTAAACATGGGTGGTTTCCTAACTGGATGCCTCCAAGGCCAAAGCAGAATGTATTGTTTTTTTAACCCCATAAAGTGCAGTAATACTTTGCATTTTAAGGGCGGAGCAGCCTCTCCAAATATTCAAAAGAAAAGATGGGAAGAAAGAGGAGCAGGTAAAATTAGCTAATTTACTCCTTGAAAGGAGTAAGTTGAAGTAGTCTAGGTTGCTGATCAGGATTCTCTGAGGTTTTCCAGAATAGACAGATGGATGGAATGGACCAGCAAGAGTCTCTACTTGATTTGAGAGACAAAACATTTGTGGCATTTAAAACTTGAGGCTGAGGGCTGGACCTTTTTTTTTTATTATTATTTTTGGTTTTCTGGCAAGAACTCTAATAGTAAGTATTATATCAATCAATACATTCCACTCAATATTCCTGGATTTCTACATTAGTTTATGATATATGTTGATTTTCCTAGCACAAAAAACTCAATAAATCACCAAAGAAATTATATGCAGTAAGATAAATCTGTAAAAAAGTGATGTTTCTGAAAATAACATTTTGTTATGAATGCATAATTTAATCTGACATCTTTTTTTGTCATATGATGTGCAAAAATTGTATGATTATTTCCATAATTATTCAAACAGGTACATAATTGTCGCAACATATTAAAAAATATTCCAATCATTTTTTTATGGTATCTAAAATTTGAGGTTGTCAGAAAAACACATTGCATGACAAATATGTGCATCACTGTAGAGCGTACAAATACTGGGATGGATAAGTTAAAAGCCTGGAAGCATGCCTCACTCAGACACTGTAAAAGCTAATGCAATTATGTTATTTCTTTTAGTTTTACACAGTTGCTTCAATAAAGGGGGGTGGCAATGGTTTCACAGATATATGCCTAATCGCTATGATAAAATGTTTCCATACTGTGTATATTTTCATCCAAATTTGCGTCCTTATCACCAGAGTTGTGTTTCTAATTTATACTTGGAAAAGACACTCAGATAAATTCTATTATAATTAATCTTTATGTTCTATCTGGTGGTTAGGTGTTAGCTGCATTAATTCTTCAAATGTACTTTTCTCACAGGCTTCTGGCAGAGTTTAAGCAGGACAAAACTGAATGTCATGAAGACTGAGATGTGCAGAGGCATTAGACCACCATCTCCTCCCTGCAGACGGAAGCCGCGTTTCTGTCTACGAGGCAGAATGAAGAAGGACAGGATGATTCAAGGCAAGCTTCGCATCCGTTCTATGCCTGGAGCATTCCTGGTTCTGGGGGTCATTGTGGTAGCTGTTGGCACTGCTCTGGCTGTAGCTGGTTACTGGCCCTATCGATTTTCAAGCTCGTCCATAATAGAAGATACAGAACCGGAAAGCATTTCGGATTCGCAGCCATCCAGTTGGAGCCTTGGTACCAAGGGGCTCTTTTCTCCAGCCAGTCTTCTCCATGGTGACCGCATGAAGCTCCTGGGGCCAGTAATCATGGGAGTCGGACTATTCATCCTGATATGCGCAAACACTGTCCTATATGAAAATAGAGATAGAGAGACTCAGATGCTGCTAGCTCAGATGCGCAATGTTATCTGCTCTGTATCAGCAGCTGTGCCCTCTGCAGGCCTCAGAGACCTGGCAGTAGCCAACTCTATCACCAAACACTATCAGTGGGTAAGCAGTCTGCCTGCTGCTCATCTCAATATCATGTGTCTGCAGCAGCTGGCATGCTCTGAGCCCCTACTGCACACCACCTTCATCAGGGACAAGGAGGGCAGTGTGGAAGGCATCTACCAGCAAACAGACTTGACGACAGAAGCGCTGACTCATCACAAAGAGTCAGAGCCTGTACCCTCAACCCCTTCAACCATGTCTAAGTCATGTGATCACTGCCAGGTAGACAGTAATTCACAGACAGGGGAAGAACTGTGGAACAAACACTGTTTCAGTTTACAGACTGCCCCACTCCTCAAGCTTAATTTCTGCCTTGTGTCTGCTAGCTCCATGTCCAACCTTAAGCTGGAAGAGGTGGATTTTCCTGCTGCCCAACACAGGCGTTGTCAGAGTATGAGCAACAGGACTAAGCCTTACAAAGCCCAGATTGGGCTGCACTTCGAGAAGGAGCTCTTCCCATGCAAGAAGAACATTCAGACAAATCAGTTTCAAATCAATAAGAAAGAGATAAGTTCCCAGGGTTGTGTGAGGATCCCTGTAGAGATGACAGATGCAGAAGAGGACCAAACCGGTGGAAGCTGGCCTCAACTAGAACTGGGAAGTGGGAGACGATACCTGAAACTGGAGAACAAAGAGGACTCTGTGGACAAACTCCTGGACCAGCTGGATCATCAGTGTTCCTACTGGGATAAGAGTTTTGGCTCTGGGCCATTCCAGTGACAGATGTTGGATTAAAAAAAAACTTGAAAAATAAGAAAATAAAAGATTTTTATATTTTTAGTCTTAAATTATTTGGGATTAGATAACAAATGATGTCATACAATATGGACTAAATTATTTACGAGCAGAATTTTCTAAAATTACTTTGTTGTGGGTGAAGTGTTGAAGAGCAACTATGACTTTTTAATTTGGATAGAAGTGGTTGAAGCCTTACATTTTTAAAGAGGAGGAGCATCACAAACTGCCTGCTGAAGAAAAGTGGAGATATTGCTTGCCTTTTCAATTTAGTTTGGCAGTAAAACAAGAAAATACAATTTCCTGCCAAATTAATGGGCTTACTTCCCATACAAAAATTGTGCACTGGCAGTAATGACACACAGTAGAGAAGTAACTACTTCTCTATAAACATTTCTGAACCAATTTATCAGGGCTCATGAGGCCATAAAGTGCTGACAGCTCTCAAAAAACGGAACTACTATGTAAAATGGGACATCTTTACTTATATCTCTAATGACAAATGCAATGCATGTTACAATAGACCACATATGCAAACTAAATATAAATGAAATGTTGTTCTGCTATTTGTCCAAAATAATTGCAACCTTTTCTACAACTTGGATCTTATTTTCTTGTTTGGCAAATATTTGCATCAGTTCTGATTACATTATTTTGTCTTTTTGTCTGCCCTTATTGCCAGTTCACATGGCATGCTGCATTTTTTAACTTGTGACATCAATGTTTTGACTTAACTTTGAGCTACTCCTCCAAGTATGCACTCACAATATAGTTCCCTCTTAACTTGCACTTTGTGAAACTTTGTTTTCAGCACATCCAGTAAAAGGTGGGATCTAAGTTCTATAAAGCACCTTCTTGATGTTGATGGATATGATCAGCTGAAATGTCCTTGCCATAAAGAAGACTTGGCTTCTTCTGGCTTGTTGCTGCTTCAGTATTTTGCACTTAATTTAAGACTAAGTTTTGAGCAAGCATTGATTCTGTTTTTATTATTTTACATAACTGAAACTATGTAAAATAATAGTTTTTACATAGCGACATGGACCATTAACGACATCATGGACCTCCAGGACCGCCAAGTCAGGCTTTCACCACTTCCTGCATCACCCGGGTTGGTTTCCCCATTGCCCATCAGGGGCACACCACCAGGATCACCACTAACCTTGACCTGTACACAGCTTCTCTCAGTCAGATTGCGACACACCATGCATCATTAGTGTACGCGTCCAATAGTCAGGAGACCTGGACATCCAATACATTCCTCACAACTGAATTGATGGAATGAGTCTGTCAAGCCTCACCATGCCCAATCTGCCGTATGTGAATACAGCAGTCCATGTATTGGGATCATGTGGATAGGAGTTCCACCCATCTCCCAGGCATCACAGCCGAATGGCTGTGATGCCTGATCCAGGAAGTGCCACAGGTTCTATATGGATAAGGGTGTATTGAATATTACATCCTTTATTGAATAATAAATCCTGGACTGAACCCACAGCAAGACTGTTGTTACTTTTTCTGCCCCATGACATCCACTATAATAATAAATAATAAAGAAAAATCAGTGTCTTCCATAAACTTGAAGTGAATGTGTTAAAATAGCAATCACTTCAATGCCATCCCACCATACATGACGGAATGGTTGCTAACTGGTTGAAGCCATCGATGCAAGCTGTGATGCTACTTAACACAAAATCAATCAAATCCATGTATAATAACAAATATACCTCACCAGTTCGTGAGGTATATTTAAGCTGTTTCCTGCATCAATCAATAAGTCATACTGCCTGTTTTCCTGCTGTTTTTCAGCCCTGGCGTCTGCCCAGTGGAA
Source organism: Phalloptychus januarius (assembly GCA_902982915.1). Lineage (NCBI taxonomy): Eukaryota > Metazoa > Chordata > Actinopteri > Cyprinodontiformes > Poeciliidae > Phalloptychus > Phalloptychus januarius. Next base: position 913,400 of record CADWAE010000073.1, read on the forward strand.
GACGTCTTCCCCACAGCTTCCAAGGTCATATACAGTGGGAAAAAAGTATTTAGTCAGTCACCAATTGTGCAAATTCTCCCACTTAAAAACATGAGAGGCCTGTAATTGACATCATGACCTCAACTATGAGAGACAAAATGAGAAGAAGAAAAAAAATTCTGAAAATTACATTATCTGAATTTTAAAGAATTTATTTGCAAATAAAGGTGGAAAATAAGCATTTGGTCACCAGCAAACAAGCAACAAGTAACTTCTTCCTTTAGAGGCTCCTCTGTCCTCCACTCATTACCTGTATCAATGGCACCTGTTTCAACTCATTAACAGTATAAAAGACTCCTGCCCACAACCTCAAACAGTCACACTCCAAGTTCCACTATGGTGAAGACCAAAGACTGTCGAAGGGCCAGACACAGAATTATAGACCTGCACCAGGCTGGGAAGACTGAATCTGCAATAGGCAGCTTGGTGTGAAGAAATCTACTGTGGGAGCGATAATCAGAAAATGGAAAACCTACAATTGGTTCTGAGTGTATTTGAGTTTATGTGGTCACCACACTCAGACATTCTTTACTTTCTCAGCCCTTGATCTCATCCTCTGATTTCAAAGGAAGATTGGTTCACAAGTCCACCTGGATCTTATATAATTCTTAGTGTCTGGGTGAGTTCCACCATTCTGCTTTTCATGTTTCAGTGTTTGTGCTGTCTGTTGTGTTATATCAAACTCTTAAATGTGTACCAAGCAATATGATCAACCTGACAGAACAGTCAATATTAGTGTCTTGCCCTGTGTACATAGCAGGTTTAAATGTAATGATTATGCCTGTGTTGCTAATATTAAACATTTAGTTGATAGATTTAAAAAAATTATAGCACTCTCCTTGTCAAGACAGATATCAGCTTAAATTAGAGCTATGCTGTTGATGTCTCAATTAAAACTGTCCAAAAACTGTCCCTGGTGTACATTTTTCATACTCATCTCTGAATAAATGAATCAGTGATGATTCTTTTTCCCTCCTGTTCCACAGTAAGAACTTCTTCAGTTGTAAGATCATGTAGTGGTTGGAGGTTCTAGTTGTAGTGTAAATCCTCTTGTGTTCATTATCCTGAGCTGGCCATGGGGCACACTGAAAGATGGCTTTTAAGTTCTAATGGGTCATAAAGCTAGCCCACACAATCTCCTTCATCTGACACCTGAAATACAAGAGAGTACTGCAGATTACTGCTTGGAGTTAAAGCTGCACTATATAACTTTTTTTAAAACTATGTTTTTACATAGATTGAAACAGTCAATATCTTGTGACAATATAAGCAAATAACTGAAAAAAATTTAGCTCCTCTAGCCATTGTTAAACACATTAAGAATATCATCAGAATTTATGTATCAGAATAACAAGCATCATTGACTTGTTTATTAATTGTAAGGCTTCGTGTTGTTTTCACATTGCCTGTTTTACTTATATTGTCCAGTAGAGCAAACAAAGCACCGCAGCGCATCGGCTCATGAGTTGAACAATGGCTTCATGAAGCCTCAGTGCTTCATGAAGCTTAATCTCGCTATCACTCGCTATAGGTTTATAATTCACTAAGCCATCTTGATTTTGAATAATTACCTCGTTTTTTTTTTTATAGGGGTCTTCAAGGGTCGTGTCCTTTAACTCTTAGACGTGTCCCTGGTCTAACACACTTCAAAAAAATAGCCGGATCACCTCCTAAGTGCAGTTAAGTTCTCCAGAGTCCTGCCAATGACCTCATTATTTGACTGTGTTTAAGTAAAGACACATTTAAAGGCTGCAGGACACCGGCTCTCAAGGACTGGAGCTGCTCACCCTTGAGGCTCAATCTAGTTACACAATGAGAAAAAAGAACATAAATTTGAGAAGGACTAAATAGAAAATTAAACATGGAAGTATTTAAATATTATTGAATTATTCTTCGCCCTTAGAAATAAGTTCATTTTGATGTATACTTGAGTACAAGTATATCAAGACCATATAATTGTAGTGTACTAATGTAGTACAGAAAGTATACTAATTAAATGTTTGTAAATAATTTGGGGCATTTTTAAGTTTATAAAAAATACTTTAAGTGTACATTTATAAGGACATTTTAAGTTGACCAAATTATACATTTAGGTATGACTTGATGACATTAAAATCTAGATAAACTTTATTCTTTTGAAGTTTGACAAAATGGAAGTTGCTGTTTTTTGACCAGAGCCCCTGAAAAAGAACCTGCTTTATGTCATCAATTGATATGGATGGCACAGCAGCTGACAGGTGCCAAGCAAAATGAGCTGCAAACAAGTGAAATGGCAGAGCAAATGGCAAGACAAATTATACATGTTAAGTGCTGCAAACCAAAAAATGCAGAATAATAGAAAATAGAAGCAAAATCCTTCAATCAACAAAACAAATGCAAGCAAAATCACAAATAAAACACTGCAATCCCAGGAAAAGGAGCAAGGAGGAAAAATGCTGCAAATGGCAAAAACAGTTGCAAACTCACTCCACAAAACGGAAGAGAATCAAACGAAGAACAAATTATATCAGACCAGATCCTCAGTAAAAATAAGAAGTGTCAGTGATGAGTACATTATTAATTTGTCACAAAAAGATGTTTTAAGATGATGAGATGAGACCCCTGATGATGACCAACAACTTCAGATTTGGTGTTCCCTTACCCGGACGCGGGTCACTGGGGCCCCTCCCTGGAGCCAGGCCTGGAGAGGGGGCACAATGGCAAGCGCCTGGTGGCCGGGCTTTTGCCCATGGAGCCCGGCCGGGCTCCGCCCGAAAGGAATACATGGGTCCCCCCTCCAATGGGCTCACCCCCTATGGGAGGGGCCACAGGGGTCTGGTACAATGTGTGCTGGGTGGCGGCCAAGGGATGGCTCTGGTGGTCCGATCCTCGGTTGCAGAAGCTGACTCTTGGGATGTGAAATGTCACCTCTCTGGTGGGGAAGGAGCCAGAGCTGGTGTGTGAGGCTGAGAGGTTCCGACTAGAAATAGTCGGTCTCACCTCGACGCATGGCTCTGGTTCTGGAACCAGTCTCCTTGAGAGGGGCTGGACATACTTCCACTCTGGAGTGGCCCGCGGTGAGAGGCGCCAGGCAGGAGTGGGCATACTTGTTGCCCCCCATCTCGGTGCCTGTACGTTGGGGTTTACCCCGGTCAGCGAGAGGGTAGCCTCCCTCCGCCTATGGGTGGGGGGACGGATTCTGACTGTTGTTTGTGCTTGCGGGCCGAACAACAGTTCGGATTACCCACCCTTTTTGGAGCCCTTGTTCCAAAAAGGGTGGGACTTCAATGCTCACGTGGGCAATGACAGTGAGGCATGGAGGGGCGTGGTTGGGAGGAACGGTCCCCTTGATCTGTACCCAAGTGGGGTTATGTTGTTGGACCTCTGTGCTCGTCACAGATTGTCCATATCGTTATGGACGTGGTGTTCGTCACCATGTTCAGGCATAAGAGTGTCCATGTGTGCACTTGGCACCAGGACACCCTAGGCCGCAGTTCGATGATCGACTTCGTCATCGCTTCATCTGATCTGCGGCCGTATGTCTTGGATACCTGGGTGAAGAGAGGTGCGGAGCTCTCCACTGACCACTACCTGGTGGTGAGTTGGCTCCGGTGGTGGGGGAGGATGCCGGTCAGACCTGGCAGGCCCAAATGTGTTCTGAGGGTCTGCTGGGAACGTCTGGCGGAGTCCCCTGTGAGACGGAGCTTTAACTCCCATCTATGGCAGAATTTTGAACACGTTCCGGGGGAGGTGGGGACATTGAGTCTGAGTGGACCATGTTCTGTGCCTCCATTGTCGAGGTGGCCCATCGGAGCTGTGGCCACAAGGTTGTCGGTGTCTGTCGTGGCGGCAACCCTCGAACCCGTTGGTGGACACCTTAGGTGAGGGATGCTGTCAGGCTGAAGAAGGAGTCCTATCTGACCTTTTTGGCCTGTGGGACTCCGGAGAGGCCAAGAAGAAAGACTTCTGCATGGCTTCGAGGCGATTCTGGTCCACCATCCGCCGTCTCAGGAGGGGGAATCGGTGCAGCACCAACACTGTGTATAGTGGGGATGGTGTGCTGCTGACCTCAACTCGAGATCTTGTGGGCCGGTGGGCAGAATACTTCGAAGACCTCCTCAATCCCACCAACATACCTTCCATTGAGGAAGCTGAGCTTGGGGACTCTGTGTCGGGCTCTCCAATCTCTGGGGACGAGGTTGCCAAGGTGGTTAAAAAACTCCTCGTTGGCAGGGCCCCCGGGGTGGATGAGATCCGGGCGGAGTTCCTTAAGGCTTTGGATGTTGTGGGGGTTGTGTCGAACCTCGGATTCAGGAAGAGCAGTGTGGTTTTCGTCCTGGTCGTGGAACGCTGGACCAGCTCTACACCCTCAGTGGGGTGCTGGGGGGTGCGTGGGAGTTCGCCCAACCGGTCTACATGTGTTTTGTGGACTTGGAGAAGGCATTCGACCGCGTTCATCGGGGAGTCCTGTGGCGGATTCTCCACGAGTATGGGGTTTCAGGTCCCTGTACCACCAGTGTCAGGGTTTGGTCCGCATTGCCAGCAGTAAGTCGGGCTCGTTTCCAGTGAGAGTTGGACTCCGCCAGGGCTGCCCTTTGTCACCGATTCTGTCCATTACTTTTATGGACAGAATTTCTAGGCGCAGCCAGGGTGTTGAGGGGATCCCTTTTGGTGGCCTTTGGATCGCATCTCTGCTTTTTGCAGATGATGTGGACCTGTTGGCATCATCGGGGCGTGATCTGTAGCTCTCGCTGGAGCGGTTCGTAGCCAAGTGTGAAACGGCCAGGATGGGAATCAGTGCCTCCAAACCCGAGGCCATGGTCTTGAGCCAGAAAAGCTTAGAGTGCCTTCTCCGGGTCGGGGGGGCTGTCCTGCCCCAAGTGAAGGAGTTTAAGTATCTCGGGATCTTGTTCACGAATGAGGCAAGAAGGGAGCAGGAGATCGACAGGTGGATTGACGCAGCGTCTGCAGTGAAGCGGGCGCTGTACAGGTCCGTTGTGGTGAAGAGAGAGCTGAGCCAAAAAGCGAGGCTCTCGATTTACCGGTCGATCTACGTTCCTACCCTCATCTATGGTCGTGAGCTTTGGGTCATGACCGAAAGAATGAGATCCCAGATAAAAGCGGCCGAAATGGGCTTTCTCCGTAGGGTGTCTGGGCTCTCCCTTAGAGAAAGGGTGAGAAGTTCGATCATCCGGGAGTGACTCAGAGTAGAACCGCTGCTCCTTCACATCGAGAGGAGCCAGTTGAGGTGGCTCGGACATCAGGTTAGGATGCCTCCTAGACGCCTCCCTGGTGAGGTGTTCTGGGCACGTCCCACCGGGAGGAGGCCCCGGGGAAGACCCAAGACACGCTGGAGGGACTATGTTTCTCGGCTGGCCTGGGAAAGCCTCGGGGTTCCATCGGAAGAGCTGGCCCAAGTGGCTGGGGAGAGGGAAGTCTGGGCCTCCCTTCTTAAGCTGCCACCCCCGCGACCCGACCTGGATAAGCAGCAGAAGATGGATGGATGGATGAATGAAGATAATTTTAAGTGAGAAAATAGCCCTCCTAGGAGAATCTATCACTCAGTCCATCCAAAATGAGGCTTCTTTGCCTCATTTTGAAATGTACACCTGAATTTTCAGAGCAGCAAAGCTCCACTAACAGGGCTAGGCGGCTGCAGGCTGCAGGTGGCTGAGCATGCAAGTGTTTATTGTATTTGCATATGTGTTGTTTAATATTTGTTTTAAAATCTACAATTACTTTCTGGAGATTTTCATACTCCTTAGTATTTTTTAAACTTTGCCACAATTACTATTACTGTTAGTATTCAGGTTTATAAGATTCATTCAATGGTTACATTCAATAGTATTATTTCTTATGATTTTACAATATTTTCTCCATTTTAATAACAGTAACTAGAGAGGAATTGAAAGGTGGGAGACATGTGGCAAAAGTCCAAAGGACGGAGCTGAACCCTGGACAATGTTGGAAATGATAATTCAATTATGCTAGTTTTAACTTTAAGCACACTTTTAAAATTAGACAGATCAGAGGAGTACTCAATTTTAAGTTAGATTTAGATTCATGGCTTAATCAACATAATCTGATCAGTAGAAGATAATTGTCCCAGTTCTTACATCCAAATCAACCTTTTTGATATTCTAGGTAAGAGGACGGCTCTGAGCCATCAGCCTCCTGTTGTTCTTGGTTTGCAGCAAGCATCTGTTCTGGGACAGCAGGAGGGGGTCTGCGTAGAGATAACTGTTTCCTGAACCCATATAAGGGTTGGGATCCTCTGTCATGTGTTTGTGGGAGAGGACACCTGGAGAGATTCTAGGATCTCACACAGAGGTGTGAAATGCTGCTTTTCTCAGGACTCACCAGGCCCAGCAGCAACAGTCATAAAATCATTTAGAGCATTTTTCCTTTGAAATTTAAAACTCCTCGTAGTCAGGAACCTCCCAGACTGCATACATTAGAGAAGAGAACACACCTTCCTTTAAAGGTTTAGGAGCTAAAATAATAAATCAGATCGTTGGGGTGCTGTGGCACCGGCGCTCTCTGGAGACGCGATGCATCTCCATATTTGTCTCTGTATTTGTCCATTTTTCTGTTTCTTTCAGGTGATTCTGGTATGTTATTGGTGTGATTTGATGCATTTGTTTGTCTGAATAAACTCTGGATATGTTTGAAGTAGAACCGTGGATGTTGTGAACTGCCCTTACGCACGAGGAAACCCTCGACCCGGGAACTAGAGAGGAGACAACGAGCTACAGGTTTTAATCATTATCCTCTCAATAACAACTTTAACCAGGGCTGTAACCTGTGCATACAGGGGGCGCTCTCTACCCACTACACCAAGCAACGGCTCATGCAGGATCTATTTACACTGAATGAAAAAGAATATATATGAGGTGACCAAATTAAATATCAAAAATAAAAATTCAGCCACTTTTTTGTGGTTTCTGGTAAAAACTAATATCACTACTTTTGTACTTTTGTTCCTTTTGAGAGGATAATGATTAACACCTGTAGCTCGTTGTCTCCTCTCTCGTTCCCGGGTCGAGGGTTTCCTCGTGGCACAAATACACAGACCAATACGGAGACCGGAGAGCGCCGGTGCCTCTGCACCCCAACGATCTGATTAATTATTTTAGCTCTGAAACTTTTAAAGGAAGGTGTGTCTCTTCTCTAATTTATGCAGTCTGGGAGGTTCCCTGCTCCCTAATTAGACCAAGTTTCAAATTTCAAAGGGAAGTTACTCCAAATGTTTTATGACTGTCGTTGCTGGGCTGGTGAGTCCTGAGAAAAGCAGCATTTCACACCTCTGTGTGAGATCCTAGAATCTCTCCCGGTGTCCTCTCCCTCAAACACATAACAAAAGGTCCCAATCCTTATATGGGTTCAGGAAACAGTTATCTCTATGCAGACCCCCTCCTGCTGTCCCAGCACAGATGCTGCTGCATTCCAAGCACAGCAGGAGGCCGATGGCTCAGAGCCGTCCTCTTACCTAGAATATCAAAACGGGCTGATTTGGATCTAAGAACTGGCGCAATTATCTTCTACTGATCAGATTATGTTGATTAAGCCATGACTCTAAATCTAACTTAAAATTAACTCAAGATAATGTTGATCTGTCTAATATTTAAACATGTGCTTAAAGTTAAAACTAGCATAATTGAATTATCATTTCCAACAATCCCTAACCTAAATCCTCTGTATACTCTGTGAATCTTAACTTACCACATCCCATGAGTGGAGCTATAGCACACCCCTGCAGTCTTACCCCCCCAAAAATCTTTGTAGAATTACTGACTTGTTTACCATTCGCCTTAAGGTAGCAAGTCAGGAATCTACTCCAGAGCTTCTGCTGTAGAATGCAGGGCCAAGCAGAGATGAGGCAATCCGCTATGCAATCCAATCTCTCCCTCCGCCAACTTACATAAGGCCATTTATTTTTAATAAAACATGAAGAGATTGCACAAAAGCCTGTATTTTACCTGAAACAGAATAATTTCTAAAAGGTTACTTCTCTTTGCAGATTTTTAAGTTTCTCTTCGTACTTAGGTCTCTGCAGTCTGAAACAGCTGTAAAGGTAAAAAGAGAAGTTAACATCAGCCCTTACCGTCCATATGTTTAATCACAAATCTAATATTACATTTTACAAATTCCACAGTCTGAAATTCACTTGGTGTTCAAATCAAATCAAATTTTATTTGTATATCACTTTTCAGCAAGAAGGCTTTGCACCATAAAAAAACAAAAATGCAAAGTCATAGAGCATACTCAACAACAGAAGGATTACATTTTGTCAAGTGCCATCATTATACATCAGAATGTTTATTAATGTTTCATTTTTAATGTTTCAAAAACACCTCTAAACTTTTTGTGTAGATTTAAAGGCACTCAGTGTTTCAGCAATCTTGCAGTTTCTGGAAGTTTATTCCAGATTTGTGGTGCATAGAAGCTGAATGCTGATTCTCCATGTTTGGTTCTGGTCCTGGGGATGCAGAGCAGAACCAGAACCTGAAGACCTGAGAGTTCTGGAAGGTTGATACAACAGCAAGTCTTTAATGTAATGTGGTACTGAGCCATTCAGTGATTTATAAACTACCAGCAGTATTTTAAAGTCTATTCTCTAAGCCACAGGGAGCCAGTGTGGAGACTTTAGAACCGAGTGATGTACTCCAACTTCCTGGCTTTAGTGACAACGCAAGCAGCAGCGTTCTGGATCAGCTGCAGCTGGAAGATTGATTTTTTTAAGCAGACTTGTAACGACACTGTTGCAATACAAATAAAGATAGACACATGGATGAGTTTTTCTAGTTCTTACTGACATTAGTCTAAGGAAACAAAGAAATCTCAGTTCCTTATGTAAGATTCAAACCAGTTCAGTACTGGGCTGGAGAGTCCTACCCAACTCTCCAGTCATTTCAGTAAAATGTCATGGAAAACAGTGTCAAAAGCTTCGATGAGGTCCAACGGAACCAGCACTGTGGTTCTCTAACAGTCTGTGTTTATTATATGGATGTCATTGAACACTCTGACAAGGGCAGTCTCCGTACTGTGGAGAGTCTGACAACCAGACTGAAAGACATCAAAGTGGATGGTTATTGTTAGGGAGTTACTTAACTTTTAAAGCAGCTTTTTCAAAAACTTTGCTGATGAATGTCCAGAGACTGGCCTGTAATTTTGAAGTAGTGATTTGTCCAGTTGTTGTTTTTTTATCAGTGGTTTGATAACTTGTGTTTATAAAGCCTGGGGGAGAGCACATGATGAGAGGGAGTAACTTACTAATTTAATCCAATCATTTGCAATGATAGACAAAGCTTTCAAGAAAAGGAACTTGAGCTTAATTGATTTATAATTTCTTCTAGGGTCTTATAGTTAAGTAGTTGAAATTGGGTCATTTTTCCTGCATTTGTTACATTTGTGTATAACATTGGTGCTGAATTTAGTGTTGATGTGCAGATTAAACTTCTGATTTTTTAATATATTTTTTATATAGCAAGTTCCTTGCTGGCCTTGCTTGATTGCAGGTCAGTCACTGGAGGGTTTGTGAGCTTTTCAACTGTTGCAAACACTAACGAAGCTTGAGCATTGTTAATATGTTTGTTTATGTTTTCTGCAAAGAACATTTCCTTTGCATGTTTTAGTGTTGAGTGATAGCTACACAGTCTTTCTTTATAGATTTCATAATAATCATGAAGTTGAGTTTTACTCGGGCTGCACAGTAGTGTAGTTGGTAGAGCTGTTGCCTTGCAGCCAGAAGGTTCTAGGTTCGATTCCGGGCCCCGGTCTTTCTGCATGGAGTTTGCATGTTCTCCCTGTGCATGTGTGGGTTCTCTCCGGGTACTCCGGCTTCCTCCCACAGTCCAAAAACATGACTGTCAGGTTAATTGGTCTCTCTAAATTGTCCCTGATGTGAGTGTGAGTGTGTGTGTGCATGGTTGTTTGTCCTGTGTGTCTCTGTGTTGCCCTGCGACAGACTGGCGACCTGTCCAGGGTGACCCCGTCTCTCGCCCGAAACGATAGCTGGAGATAGGAACCAGCACCTCCTGATCCCACTAAGGGACAAGGGTGTAGAAAATGGATGGATGGATGAGTTTTACTGCATTTATGTTTGGTCCTATGGTAAAGTTGTCTTGCAGATCTGTTTGCGCATTTCTCCATGCAGACTTTTCCTACCAGACACAATCTTCACTTTAATGGGAGCACTGGAATCAATGATATCTGAAATCCTTTTTACGAGTTACAAATCTTTTGAGACTATTTTCACTCCATACAAACTCATCTTCTCCCTCTACGTAAATGGTAGAGTAGATTTGATTAAGTGTTTCTGCTGTGTTGTCTGTGAAAGAATGTTTTGTTTTAGTCACTGTTTTGCCAAGTGAGTCAACAGACATTGTACTTTCCAAGATAATAGCAAAATGATTCTACAGGGCGACATCAGTTCCAGATACATTGGAAATATTCACACCCTTACTGATAATCAGGCCCAGTGTGTGTCCTCGAGTGTGTGTTGCTTGTTTCACATGCTGAGTCAGGACAAAATGATCAAGAATATCACACAGCTTATTTGCCCCTCTGTCTTTGGGCTTGTTAACCTGGATATTGAAGTCTCCCATAATTATGAAACAATTATAATCAATGCAGATGAGCGATAGAAATTAAAGTCAATAAAGAAGTTTTCCACATATGTTGGAGATTTTTTGTACAGGGTTACTGTCAGAGTTTGTTTGGGTGTGTGTATGTAAATTTAAATATAAGTAGGTGTATTTATAGATGCATTTTTTTTGCATGGTGATGTCCAACTAGAAAATATAGCTCAGCACATTTTCTGCAGACTCTTGGAAGCTACATTTGATGAAACATATGTCACTGTATCCAGTTATGACTCACATTTGCTATTTTCAGTACTGTCCCACAGTGCACAGCTAACACCCTGTTCTTTCTATTCCACTGAATTAAGTAAGAGGGGGAGGGGATTATTTAAAACAAATCTCTTTTTTGTTTAAGAGTAGGAGTTGGTGTCAAAGCTCAGTTTCACCTTCACTTTGCTCTGTGTCATGAGCTTGCATGTGAGAGTTAAAGTGCATGTTTCACTTTAAACACAAGTTGAAGCCTTTATATGATTGATTCATGGTGGGAAGTTTTTGAGTAGTTCAGGAGGAAGCATGAAGTAAGTTGATTTTTTATCATTTTATATTGACATGCTCAAAATTTTCATTGGAAAGTCTTTTAAATTTGTTGTGACTACTTTTATGCTCGTCTCCAAGTTAAAAGTTTTCCTAACATTACATGTATGCACAGCTGCCTCTCTCCAGATTTTCTGGGAGTTTTCTGTGTTGTGAAGTGCATCTGGTATGTCCATGGATTTGTGCCTCTTGCTGCTGTTTTTAAAGGTGCATTAAACATGCAGTGATCAGACCTTTTTGTCTGTGGCTGATTGGAACCTGCTACATCTATGCCTTAGGGACAAATTATATTGTGCCGTTGACACGAGATCATTTTGCTCGGATTTTGTACCTAGGAAACTCATGTTGGGAGGCCTTGATTCAATAAAAAATATATTTTGTAATGTAATTATTTGTTGTGATATGTGCACTGTACCTCTTGATCTTCATAATATCTTAGATTACAGATATGCTACAGATTGAGCTAAGTTTTGTTTATTTGTTAGCATGACTCAAATGGGACCAAATTGTCAGTAAAAGGGATTTCTTGCTCAGTTTTCCAGAGGCAGATTTCTTTAAGGCTATCTAACTCCTGTGCCCATTTATTTTGGAATGGTGTGTTTTTTATGATTGCGCAAACCCCAGAGGTTCTTAGGGGACATCTGGGTCACCTTAGTAATATAAGTTTAGAAAGTGTGATTTTTTTTGTACATGATAAATGAAAGAAGGAGTGTGGGTGAAAGGAGGCGTGTAGGCCCAACTAAAAGTAATCTCATTTGGTTGGATTAGCAAATAGTCTTAGTTTACCAATTCTAAGATAGTTGAACTAATGTGCACAAGCAAATTTAAATTGGATTTCCCTTAATTATTTGAACCTAAAATGAAATATCTAATTAAAAGCAGACTTTTAATTAGCAATTAAATTTAACAATGAAGCTTTGTTTACTGTACTAAAAGTCAGAGCCATATGTTTGGAAATAGAGACTGTATTCAAAGTTCTTTGGAGATTCTGTCTGTGTGCAACACAGAGATCAGTGTACTGATCTGTAACTTGGATATTAATCTGGTTGAAATAAAAATTTCCTTTAATTGTGTCAACAGTCTGGATGGATGAACCTTTTACAGAGATCAGATTTTTGGAGCAAATCAAGCAAAAGTGTTGCGATGACATTGTACAATTCTGGTGTTGTGGATTTAAGCACCTTTAAAATGTCAATGGGACAATACTTCATCCGTCTTTCACTTATTCTATTCTATTTTATTCTATTCTAGTAATCATCAGGTTCTCTAAAAAAAATCTCAATCAGTACTACTGACATTCCATCAACTAAAAAAAACAACTTCTTTGTGTATTTGTGACAGAAGCAGAGATATTTCATGATAATAATTGAAAACCAAGACCACTGAATGTACCTACAAAGATCTTTATTTTACGCATGGTGCTCTTTACAAGCCATCATCTGGTGTTGAAGTGTGGATTCACAGTAAAGAAAATATTAAAAATGTCCAGAAGACAAAGAAGGGTAGCGATGAATTAGACAGCTAAGTGAAGTAACTGTAACATGCAATACTAAATGGAGTAAAGAAATAAAGCATCATGTACAAATATGGACAAAATCACAAGTCATACCGATAACAACATATGTCTAATCTGACCGGGCAGTGCAAAATTAAGAGGCTCATTCTGGTACCTCTGAATTAAACTAATAGTTTAATTCAGATGTACATATGTTGTACAACCAAAGTAACACTCAGAAAAATGTAGTTATGCTTTTAGTCTTAGTTCCCGTGAAAATGTTTGTTCTTAAAAGGAGGACATGAGCGATAAAAACTGACCTGGATTTCAAAGTTTTGCTGGTTTTTTACTTTTCAAACTACTTGTTGGGGTTTGTTCTAACTAATTTTACTGTAATCACCCATTTCCTTTTTCTGTGGACATTATACACTGTTTTCCCCTTTCTCTTACTTTTCTTGATCTTTACACACCTCTGCCAACAAAACTCTGTGGAAACATTTTGAGAAAACTGTGTGCTTATTTAGAAGTGACAAAGATAGTAAACAAACTGTTGAAAAGGATAAGCAATGGTCAAAGACATATTGGAGGCAGGTTGATTAGCAATTCAGTTTTAAGCACTAATAATAATGTGTGTCAGTTTCTGAACTTTTCACTTTATTTTGATAAAGAGCCATTACTATGAAAGAGTGTTCACTGTCCATTTAGAAGTGTAAATGTGAATGAAATTCAGAAATACTGAAATTATACACTGCTCAATAAGAAGGGAAAGAAGTGTATTTGACAGCTAGGAATGATCTATAGAGTCAAACACTGTTCTGAATCTAAATCTTAACTATAAAACACACTAAAAACACAATTATGGTATTAAATAAATGACGTTAGTCCCAAAACAATGTGATTTTAATGACCCCCATGCTTTTTGTGTCACAAGCACTACAACAACTGAAACAGTCAACGTATGTCAAAGCCAAATTTCCAATGCTGGGAAATAAGTAATTCCACCAGCAAATTCAATGCCCTGCTTTGATAAATCAATCTTTTTGTACATAAAATGAAAAAATATCTTTTCACATTGAGAGGGAAAATAAAGTATTTACTGTACAGAAAGTATCAACTAATTGGAAAACTTTGAGAGGGATGCTCCAGTCCCAACTTGTAGAATCTCACAATCTTTGTTCAGTGCAGTTTCAGAACTTTCTTAAAAAAACTTTTAACTTTTAAGATTTTGGTAACCAATTCTGATGGTAAGAAAAGCTGTAGAAAAATAAAGTAGGATTCTCAAGATTAAAAGACCAAATGCCCTTAAATGTTTTTTTCTCTTAAAATCTCCACACAAAAGGGAGAGGAACAAATTAACAAATATTATACCCTCATAACTACGAAAAACATAATTTTTTTAATTTCATTTTTATTCAAAACTTTAGGATATGCGCTGAAGGCAGAAAATGGAATAGAAAGGATGTTGTTGGGAATTGTGTAAACTTGGGAACTTTTTAGTAACTGTCTCCTTCAACCGATACTCAAACTCTTAGAGAAAAACCTATTTTCCTGCTGAAGCCTCTTCCCTCTGATAAGGTCTGGTTTATCATGCTGAAAGCAGGGCAGCTGGATGATGACTATGGTTGCTGAGGTAAAATGTTGTGATGGAGACATAAGGAAAAGAGGGGGGCATCTGAGTCAGCCGTGGTGCAGCTTGAAGCATTCTGGGTGTGAAAAAAAGGGAGAGATAAATATTAGTGGAGCTGAATAGATCTTACATTCAAAACTGAAGCACCTAATAAATGTAAGCTGAATTAGATAATATATTTTTTCAGAAGAATAAAACATAAATATTCCATACACTGGTGATGAAAAGGTTATTTCAACACCGGTGAGCTTCCATCAGTTTGAATATTTTCCTAGCATTAGTGCTTTGTTAGTATACCAGCAGCTTAAAAACTACATTAAGCACAAAAAGTACAACAAACGAATACATGAAAGCGAAAGCTCTTCATTGATTTTCAATTCCAATAAAATATGTTAATATCTGTCACCTCAGAGGGAAATTAAACATTGTTGTAGTGCATGTCATGTAAGATGATTATTTAAAAAGTTGTTGTAATGGTGATGGCTGTAAAAAGGAAGGAGCTCTGGTTGTGGTCAGTGTTACAGTGGCTTTGGAAAAGCCTCTAACTGAATACACTCTGATGTTGCATGATCGTCTCATGAAGAGGATGCTCAGGTTTGTCTGCAATGTTCTTCCTTTTATGGCATGGTCTTTGCCTTTAGATCTTTTGCTTTACAGGAAGAAGGATTTTCCTGTTATGTTTTTCGATTTTCTCTTTCAAAAAACCTCCAATGCAATATACACTATATTGCCAAAAGTATTTGCTCACCCATCCAAATTATCGGAATCAGGTGTTCCAGTCACCTGGAACAGGAACTCCTGATTCTTGTTCCAGGATGCAGATTGTTTTTACAAACATTTGTGAAAGAATGGGTCGCTCTGAGGCGCTTGGTAAACTCCAGGATGTCACCTCTGCATCCTATCACTTGTGAAATTTCTTCGCTCCTAAATATTCCACAGTCAACTTTCAACTCTATTATAAAATAATGGAAGTGTTTGGGAAAGACAGCAGATCAGCCATGAAGTGCTAGGCCACGTAAATAGACGGAGCGGGGTCAGTGGATGCTGAAGCACATAGTGCAAACATTCTGCACCAACTTTCTGCAGTCAATCACTACAGACCTCCACTTTATGTGGTCTTCAGATTAGCTCAAGAATAGTGCACAGAGAGCTTCATGGAGTGGGTTTCCATGGTGACCAGCTGCATCCAAGCCATACATCATCAAGGGCAATGCAAAGCGTCCGATGGAGTGGTATAAAGCACACCGCCACTGGACTTTAGAGCAGTGGAAGCGCATTCAATGGAGTGACAAATCACGCATCTCCATCTGGCAACCTGATGGATGAGTCTTGGTTTGGCGGTTGCCAGGAGAACGATACTTGTCTGAATGCACTGTGCCAAGTGTACAGTTTGGTGGAAGGACTCCAGTGAAAGGAACTCTGAATACTTCAACATACTAAGACATTTTGGATAATTCCATGCTCCCAACTTTGTGAGAACAGTTTTGAGTTGGTCCCTTCCTCTTCCAACATGACTGAGCACCAGAGCACAAAGCAAGGTCCATAAAGACATGGATGAACTTGCCTGGCCTGCAGAGAGTCCTGCACCTTTGGCATGAATTAGAGCAGAGACTAAAAGCCAGGCCTTCTTGTCCAACATCACTATGTGACCTCACAAATGTGCTTCTGGAAGACTGGTCAAATATCCCAATAAACATTAAACCTTATGGACAGCCTTCCCAGAAGAGTTAAAGCTGTTCTAGCTGCAAAGGGTGAACCAAAGTCATATTGAACCCTATGGATTAGGAATGGGATGTCAGTTAAATTCATATGTGAGTCAAAGCAGGTGAATGAATACTTTTGGCAAGACGTATGTAGGCATTTGAAACACAGGGCAAAGATTACAGTAAATTATATTGAGAAATTGAAGTCATAAGTTAAAAATCTGGTTCTACTCAGGACAGAGCAATGGACATGTGTCTTAAAGATTACAAAACTAAAGCACTGGACTTTAACTTGGATGCTTAATGACTGAGTCCACTCTGGGACTCCCCTCTAACTCTTTCAGAATGTCGGTGCCCATTTTTGAACTAGTACACACTAATTCAAAGTGTAACACTATATCTGAAATATCTCACATAGGCAGTCATTGGTCTACTGACTGCCTGTGAGCCACAACAATTATTTTCAAATCCTTCTTTTTGATTTAAAATGTGCTGGTGGTCTTGGTCATTCATACCTCTCAGACCTGTTTCAGCTTTATATTTCCCCACACACCCTTAAATCAGCTCTCTAGCTCCTATTGGTTGTACCAAAAACTTGGCTGAAATTCATAAAGGTTTTTTCAATTCATGTCTCCAAAACAAGCTGCCATGACATATTAGGCAGGCTTTTCTATTGCCATTTTAAGTCTCCATTAAAATCATACTTGTTTTCAGAAGGTTTTGACACAGTATGTGTTAGTAGGTTGTTGTTTCTTGTTTTTCTTTGCAATTTATTTCATTCAGCTTTTATTGTTTTCTTTTATATTATATTAGTTTTTATTCATTTCTTGGTCTGATGTGTTTTAGTAGTGTAGATCACTTGTTTAAACGAATAGATTTTAATCTCAATGAGACATTTCTAGTTAAATAAAAGTTAAATACATACAAATATGCTTTATAAATAAAACAGATTTAGATTTTGACATAATTACATTATTTATTACATCATGTATTTATACTTCACATACCTTCTTAATCTGGAGTTATTTCTGTTTCCTGGTGTACAACAACTTTGGTAACTGACATATCTGGGTGCTGCTCCTTTGCCTCTTTAATAGCCTGAGCCAAAGCCTGAATAGTTTCCATGAGACAGAAAAAGCTGCATTAGTAAAACACAACATATAAAATACATGTGAAAATTACAATTGTGGTGTCTAACTTAAAATAAAACAGTGCTGTAGATATGAAAAAATACCATACCATAGACACCAGGTCTATACATGGTGTAGACATGGTCTATACGTTTTCAGTTCAATGTACCTTAGACAGTTTTCTTCATTGCCATTATATTTCTGTCTGATGTCACAAAATGGCATTATATAGTAAATATGGGCTTTGAGACATTCCCATCCATCCATCCATCCATCCATCCATCCAAACCATCCATCCATCCATCCATCCATCCATCCATCCATCCATCCATCCATCCATCCATCCATCCATCCATCCATCCATCCATCCATCCATCCATCCATCCATCCTCCATCCATCCATCCATCCATCCATCCATCAGGTTCATCCATTTTCTAACATCCTTGTCCCTAGAGGGGTCAGGAGGTGCTGGTGACTCTCCAGCTAACGTTCCAGGCGAGAAGCGGGGTCACCCTGGACAGGTCGCCAGTCTGTCGCAGGGCAACACAGAGACAGACAAGACAAACAACCAATGCACACACACTCACACCTAGGGAGAATTTAGAGAGGCCAATTAACCTGACAGTCATGTTTTTGGACTGTGGGAGGAAGCCGGAGTACCCGGAGAGAACCCACGCATGCACAGGGAGAACATGGAGACTCCATGCAGAAAGACCGGGGCCGGGAATCGAACCCAGAACCTTCTTGCTGCATGACCGCTTTTTATAATTCCTTTGTAAGACATAAATGGGAAGTCCACTCAGCCATCTATATTAATAACTTAATAGTGCATGAGGCAATAGTGCCACATGCACATTTGCTTTGAGAGTATGGGTGGTCTGGAAAATGACACAAGAAAAGAATCTGAAAAAGGAACACAATGTTTTAACTGTCAACGCTACAACAGCGAGATAAGGTCCAAGAGACCCGCATTTCACAGGTCAGTAAATAGTTTTAACTTCAAAAGATATATAAAAAAAGTGGGGAGTAGGTTAACTACTCCTCAGCAGCTTCACTACTTTGACAACCTTAATATCTACCTGTGCCGTGCAGTTTTGGTGTGTTTCGGTTCAATTAACACATTAATAAGGTGACTCACACACATTTTATCAGTAGAGCAGGTGTTTATCAACAACTGCTAGTGTTCAGACTATCACTTCTAAGTAATCGCAAAAATAAACATCAAGCCTGAAAATTCAAAAAACATAAAACTGTAAAGGAATGAAGGTTTTTTTGTATGTGTTTTTACATACTTTCGGTGTGGGAAATGTTTGTGTCTTTTAATGTTAATTATATCCAGGTGTTTGGATTTTACATATCCAAACATCAGCTCTTTTCTCAGTTTTAATTCAAACACATGTTATAGAAATTGGATAAACAATATGGGGGCTACCACCATTTTTGTGACAGATTCCTGCTCATCCTGCATTAGAACAGCATGGGTCTTGTGGTCATGACTCAATGCACAGTACTGGCATCTGCAGGTACACGCCACTAGCTGTAGAGGCTAACAGGTGATGTGCAATTCAGTAATAATGATGGTCACTCTACCCCCCAAATACCGCAGAAAAGTCCCAAGAGCAGAGACATAATTGTGACTTGGAAATTGGTTACACTAGCATCACATTAGTATGTTATGAGCTTTTCAGCAGCGTACAGAAGAAGGGACAGCTGCAGAATTGCAGACGAGACTGAAAAGGATATGAAAAATGAATTAGAACCTGTCTTATTATATAATTTCACAGTAAATAAATATGTTTGCTATATTAAAGACACATCATATCTCATCTGCTATGTGTAATTCAGCAGGGCACAGCTTTACGCTATTAAGGGTCAGCTGTGGAATCAGAATCACATGATTGAAAAATACAAAGTTTGTACTGACAAGGATTCATTTAACTTACACAGAAGTTATTTATCCTGTTTTTTGAATTCTTTAGTAACATTTTGACTATTACGGACAGATGTTGATGTTTTTGAGCACTTCATAAAATCAGACAATAAATGTCAGCTATGTTATCGTGATAATTCTTCACAGAAAATATTACTGAATTTTGTAACTGTTTTCAACAATAGGAAAGCATTGAGCAAATATACAGACCCATTCCATAAAATAGAATATGATTGAAAAGTTCAATATTTATTAATTCCATCAGCAAGTGAATGACATTATATAGATTAATTAGATGGCTGATATTTTAACATCTTTATAACTGTTAGTATTTTTGACACCCACTAAAAAAGGTTATTACCTGAAGGTACTATTAATATGACAAGCTTATTGAATGAGGCTGCATGGCATTCACATTTATGTTTTGACCTTTCTTAGCACTAAAAAGGCTTTCCAATCGCATAAACTGTGGCCAATAAAGAATGTGAAAATTTGTTCAGCCTATCACCGCCCAGCACCACACTCCTCTTCTCCACAATGCATCGCCACCAACTTTCAACATAAAGTTACACCCTTAGCTGCACATATTCAGGCATGTGCACCTATAGGTGGTGCTACAGTAGGAAAAAAACGTGTTTCACCTTATAACTAAACTGCAAGTCCCATTGTCAAAATTTATGTGGATATTGTTTCTTAGAAAGATTCTCCAACAGATGAGCCACTGTGCAAAATATTTTGGTCTGGACTATTTCTCAGAGAGCCATGAACATTATCCAAAATCAATCTTGCGCCCAAGATTAAGTCTGAGCCAAATAAAACCTACTACAACATACGTTAAAGAAGAAACAAAAAAGTTATCACAGCGGATTTTTTATTTTTAATTATTAGAACTAATTAATTAAATATTGCTACGAACATCACTGCAAAATTCAATTGTCCATAGTTTTGAAACCATAAATTATTCTGTAATTTGCTTTGCACTAACAACTATAAACATGTTAGGTCTAAGAAGACATGGGTTTTGTTTATATAGCTCTTAATTCTTTACGTTATCTAAGTCTGTTATTTAGTTTGCAACTTATTGGTTTGAGCTGATTCTAAGTTGATGGAAGAAGATTAATGAGTATGTGGTACACTCTCTTCTCTCGGTGAAGGCGGACACTTTTTTCTCCCTTCCTTTCTTCCCCACCTTCACTTGCTCTGTTTTTGTACTGCTTTTTTTGGACCCTTTCTTTGCATATCCTCTAAATCTACCAAATAAGGATCTGGTTAACTGGTCTCTCAATAATGCAATTAATCAAACTTTCTAAATGAGAAGACTGGGCACAGAAGAGTCCACTTGTCCTGCTTTATCTACGGGGAAAGTCCAAGTTTAAATGAACCATATAATATTTATTCCACCACAGTATGTTTTGTGTCCTTTGTATGTATTTTTATGTATTTTGTCTCATTTCAGTTTCACACTTTGTTGCATTAAATCCTCTTCAAATAAAACACCAGCCTATTCCTTGAAGGAAGGAATACAACACACAGTTTAGTTGGCACTGAACATCAATAAAGGACACTGGTTCACGTTGGGTGGACCAGTACATTTATTTTCAGGGCTCATACATTTGAAACCTTTCGGAACAAAAAAAATCCCTCCTGAAAAATTGCCGACTCAGTTGAAGGGCACAGAGCACTGAGGTTGGTGAGGTAAGTCCATCGGGAGGTGTGTGCAGAGTTGTTCGTGCAGGAGGGTGATGTACGGGGGATGGACCTGCTCGGTCGGGCAAGGAACCCATTGCAATGCTTGCAATTCTAGTTGGATTAATTTTCTCTAGGATTAATCCAACTAATCCTAGAGTTGGATTTGTCAGGTCTTTTTTGCTTTCCAGAGTCTAAGTGGCTTTTGTGTTAATTAGCCTCCCATCTTTGGTTTTGCTGCTTTCTCCCTGCCACAACTTTTTGTTGTTTTTCTTGTTTTGTTTTAAGGCATTTGGCAGACCAACTGCAATGGTGTATTACCGCCACCATCAATGAGCTGGTTGTGCGGACAGGACACGCAGTTGTAACACATTTCTTCTCATTAGTTCATTTGGTTCTTTGACATTTTTTACCCCTGCCTCTGTATTTGAGCTCTTGATTTCTCATTGGTGGATCCTTTTGTTTTCCACTCATTTACTGATCTCACTGATCCTGTTTTACCTGTAGATTTCACTGATATAAAATTCAGTCTTTGAAATATGTATTTTAGGGGATTTTAGGGAAACTGGTATTTTTGCGCATTTAAGGTGTGAAGTTTATCTTGGAGCAAACGCCCCCCAAAGGAATCTCAGCGCCCCCCTTTTGTAAAAATTTCCGCCCCCATTGAGAAACACTGAATTAGAACCTAAAGCAGAAATCTGTTGCAATGTGTGAGCTGATAAACATTCCTTGCACTTTCTGAAAATATCAGGTCAACTCTGTCTAATTTCTGTTTTTTCATGATTTTTACCTTGTCATGATCAATTGCTGTGTCTCCAGTGATGACAATTCTCTTCTCAATTCGAGTCTCAGAAATTCCTCCTTTCACCGTCTACAACAACAGATAATTTACACAGACTGAAACACATATAGTTTTACAGAGATTCATCTTTATTGTGTCTCTATATTGTCTCTTTGAAGATATAAAAATTTAATTGTTGGTCTTAATGTAGATATGTAATTTTTCCAGCAGGGGCATAATGCTTTTTTGAGGTATTTTAAAGAATTTGTAAATTTGCATGAAAACAGCTAACAGGAAAAAATGCTTAAACATACTTTGTGTTCCTATTACTGATATAAATTTCAGAAAAGGTTGGCAATAGAATTGTGATAAGATTTAAAATTAACAGATTTGTATCAGTCTATTATACCAGACTGCAGCCTGTGTACATGGGTTCAATAATTAATCTGCCTTTTTATGTTTAATAAAACCATTTCCTCCACTTTTAAATGTTATTTTGAAAGATTATGCTTGTGCTTTTCCATTTTATGACTAAAACAAATCTGATCACTCATGAATAAAGTTAGATTTAGAAAGTGTCTGTTGATGTGTATTATCTATTTTATATTTGCATAATAAAATTGGTTAAAAAAAATGTATTTGAATCACTTTCTAACTGTTTTAATTGTGCTTATAAATAGAATAAATCATATACTGTATGTGCTTTTCCAGCAGATTCTTTATCCACTGATTAATTTAAATTAAGTCCATTGTGGAACCTGTAATACAAAGTACGATTTTTTTATGTATATATATTTTAAACCAAGTTTGTGTAAAGATTTCATTTACAGAATCAACTGTATGTGTTAATGCTCTGAGGTTTTGAGTGTAACAAGGCAACATCTTTCTTTGCATGAACAGGACAGAAACAACTACTAAGTGAACTGTCTGCAGAAATGCTGTGGCTGATTATTTTTTCTCATCTTATGTATATGTTTCAGAATTCAACATTTGTTGTGTCCCACAGAGGGCTATGTTTGGCTGTCTTCCAGTGCAAGTAGAAGATTTGCAGTGCAAAAGGATTGGAGATGGAATATTCCCCTTAAGCAAAATTGACTTTTCAGATTAATGGTATGACAAACCTCATTTGGTTCATCCTCGTCTTGGTACCAAATAAGCACCAAGACGAGGTCTATCAAATGACCTGTGATTATTATATTGTTTTAATTGTTCAAAGGAAAACAAACTCAGAGTTGTGTGATTATAAATTTGGTTAAATTACTTTAGCAGATTATACAGTGGGCCCAAAAATAAAGTCGATTTGATGAGCTTACATTAAATGTGACTAAGGCAAGAAATATGTAAGTGCATTGTATAATTTCCCATCAGATCTTTCAAATAAACAACTACAATCAAATGTAATTTTGGGGAAAACACAACTGATAAATACTTTAAGGGTCTAAGTTGTAATAGAAATTTATTTTAACCGCTCTCAATTAAATTCCTTGTGTTGTATGTAGGAAACATTTTCTAGCCAATAATGCGTTATTTATTTAGCACATAAAAAAAACCAAAAAAAAAACAGTTTTAGTGAATTCTATTGATGTTATTGCCTGTTTGGCTTTTAATGATATGCACAGACCTTAGTGATCTGGGTTGTGGTGGTGGTGCTGATAGTCTCAGAGGTGATAGTCTGGGCACTCAGCAGCACTCCTGAATCCTTCTCTGCTAGGGTTTCCACAGGCTGTCGGAGAAATGCATTGATTATTAACTGTTCAAGACCATCGTATTGATCTCATTTGTGTCTATAATTTGACTGTTGATCTCAGAAAGTACTTAGACACTGTATACTTGTGTTGTTTTGAAAAGTTAGTTTTGTTCAAAGGCATCACTTACTGTGTATTAACAAAGATTTAAATGAAAACACTACTAGTGACAATCATGTGTTTAACTTCTAATTTTAGTAGATTTTCTTTGGACTGTAGCTCAAGTGATTTATTAATGAAACTTATGTCGACTGTTAACATGCAGCTATTTATACAAAATGAATACAATTTCATACTAAATTTTCAAGAAACATCCTGTGCAAAACATATAAAATAAATTTCTAACCAAATAAAATATCCTCAGAGACCTTAAGACAAATTGTGACAATTTCTAAAGAAAAGCTTTGCACACAAAATATAACTATTTGTTTTCACATAGTTATGGTTTATTTAGGACACTGTTTCCTAGCCCTGGTCCTAATGTCAAACTGCACTGCATGTTTTAGATGTTTCCCGGCTTTAATGCACCTGATTCAGCTGATTGTAGTTCAGCAAACACCCGTTAATCTGCCATCAAATGAAATTAGATTGGCTGAAGCAAGGACACACCTGAAACATGCAGAGTCGCTGTTGATGGGACCTTTGATTATGAAGTGATAAGAATCAGGGCTCTAGTTTGTAGGGATAAGCCAAGTTCCTTCTGACGATTCTCCTTGAAGCATTTGGTCCCTTAAGCAAGTTGCTTTTCACTTAGTATCAACCAGATCCTTCTATTTAGCAATATTTTTATTCACACTTTTCAAAGTCTTATTTTTATATATTTTTGCAAAAAAAAAAAAAAAAGTACAAAATACATTTCCATATTTTAATAAAACCTTTAATCAGTTTCTCAGTTTTTCTTAACGAGCTTGATTGAATGTCTCATCCTTACTCCAAATTCCTGTTAGGAAGCCGGTGTCTGTTTCCATCAAAGGGAGCCAGGAGGCTGCTGTGGAGGCTCGACCTGCTGAGTGAACTTTTCAGCAAGTCCACACCTGCTACTCAACTAGGCTCGTCAGCCCAAGGATAAGAGGAGCTAGTTGCCAGGCCTTCAGAGCTCGAGTGATTAACTTACATGATACTCTGAGCCCTCTGATCTCCCAGCAGCATTGTGTTCCTTGTGTTACCATTGATATCTCCTCAACATACCTATTTCTGTTCTCCTTTAAAAATGCCACTGGTGACTTCTTGGATTCTGCTCCTCCTTTCTGGTTGCTCCTTGTGATCTCAAGACTCTAGAAAAAAACCTGTGGTTCACGTGCCACGACTGGCAATGTTCCACTTCTCTTCCTCGATTCAAGCTTTATGTTACCTGTCCATATGCCAATGTCTTCGCCATTCTGCATCTCCCCTCTGGTCCTACACAAGATCTTCCTCACTCTGGCAGTTCTACGATCACCCACACAGGCTCAGTTGAAGTCTCTTTCCGCCTCCCCCTCAAGGGCTCATCATTATGAGTAAGATTTTAATTTCTCGTCTACATTCTACCCCGTTGTTCCAAGTACTCACCGTTTTCCCACTCTGTTCCAGTGTTCCCAATCCTGTTTATTGTTAGTTTATAAGTTTATTGTTATCCAATAAACTTTATTAATCTATTTATCTGTCTGATGAGAGTGTTCTGCATATGGGCCAAAAGTTTGCCTAAAACCATGACATGACAATGGGGCCAGATTGACCTAGCAGACACACTCAAGATTGTGCTTGCAGAACAGAATTCTCTCATTCAATCTCATGATGCCATCCTAAGATCTCTTTGCGAACAAAAATACCACAAATCAACATCAGCTCAACTCTAACAGAATCTCCAACCATCGCAACTTTCTCCGCAGCCAGCAGACCTCCGACTTTGTGCCAGTTCCTCATCTGGTTTTGGTTCTCCAGCTGTCCTCCTCGTCCTTCCATGATTTCAGCTCACTGGACAAATATGAAGTTGTTGCAGGTTGTTTCAGTGGGTTTCCAACGCTCACTAGCTTTCAATCGATCACCTTAAAGTTTCCCTCATGATGATGCCAATATTCTCATTGACAAAGCTTTAGAATGGTCGGAGGCTCGTTTTCAGGACTAGACCAATTTTGGCTGTTCATTTAAGGATTTTTTTGGTGGAATTCAAACAGTCATTTAGTCAAAAGTCTGACCACACAACCCTATCTAGAAATTTGTGGACATTAAGACAAAAACAACAAACCATAAGTAACTTTGCTATCTAGTTGAGAATTAAAGCTTCAGCCTCAGGTTGGGATTTGGCTGCATTAAAGAGTAGATTTTTCACGCTCTCAATGACTCCCTAAAAAACGAATGGATGAACCCAGCACCTTGGATTGAGTTCACTGCCAATCCATTTAGATAATCGGCTTTGTGACCAAAGCAGAGAGAAATCCAAACGACATGTCTCCAGATTTGTTTACTTACCTGTTCCATCTAGTTATTCCCAAATTTCTCCCCACATTTCTTAGAACAATCCAGAAACTATGCAGTCAGACAGTACCAGATCATTCCCAGAAGGATGGATATGCGCTGGGTTTTTCTTTGTGGGAAAAGTCACACTCACATCTGGTTACCATCGTCAGTCCAATGAGGATGGTTCAATTCTTTCAAGCAGAAAGAATGATCCAAGAATTAAAATCTACACTCTGATGTCTCACTTCTACCAAGCCTGTTGACTGGATCCAGTACCTTCCATAGGTACGCACATAACTCACATTTTTGCCTCCACTGATCTGTCTTCATTTGACGTTTCTGTTGGTTATCTACCTCCATTTTTTCCTGCAGATGAAAAAGACATTTCTATTAGCTAAGTCCACCATCACATCCGCCGCTGCAAACTCAGCTGGTGCAGAAGCCTTGAAGCATTACATCGCACCTCATAACAGAACTGCCGTTTTGCCAACCACAAAATGATCCCTGCTCCACAATACTGACCTGGTCAGAGGGTTTGGTTTGCATCATTTCATTTGACGTTCCTCTCAAATCCATCTCCAAGAAAAAAGCAACTTCTCTAACTATAACCAATATTGGTCAGACTGGTTTTATGTAGATAAACATCTTACAGCAGCATTGGTCCATATGAAATCGACACAAACCCCACAGCTGTCCGTCTTTGCCTCCCCTTCAGTCTTCACCCCACGTTCCATGTATCCCTGATCAAATCCATCCAGACAAGCATGTTATGACCTCCTTCGGAATCCCTCCACCCGCCCTGGTCATTGATTGCTACCTTGTCTATGATGTCCGCCGAATTGTAAGCTATAGTCGACCTGGTCATGCTTGGCATTACCTCGTCGATTGGAAGGATTACAGTTCGAAAGAGCGCTTGTGGGTGCCCTTTTCTTTTATTTTGAATGACATTCTCATTTCTGATTACTAAGCTGCTGTTGGTAGCAGGTGAACTCACACACCTGCTAATCAACTAGGCTCATCAGCTCAAGGATAAGAGGAGCTAGTTGCCTGTCCTTTGGTGCCCGAGTGGTTAACCTACCACTCTGATGTCCCAGCAATACTGTGTTCCTTGTGTTTTTTTTAATATCTCCTCAACATACCTATTTGTGTTCTCCTTTAAAAATTCCACTGGTGACTTCTTGGATTCTGCTCCTCAAGTCTTTCTGGTTGCTCCTCATGATCTCAAGACTAGGAAAAAAAATGCTGGCTCACGTGCCATGACTGGCAATGTTCTTCTCTTCCTCAATTCAAGCTCTGCGTAACCTGTCCATACTCCAATGTCTCCACCATTCTGCATCTTCCCTCTGGTCCTACAAAAGATCTCCCTCACTCCGGCAGTTCTAAGATCCCCCACACAGGCTCAGAACACAGGTTTGGTTCAAGTCTCTTTCAGCCTCCCCCCACAGACTCATTAGTTACATTTCCATTACAAACGTGCGCCAATACTCAATATTCCACTCATATCGAAAAAACTAAATTTTGCAAAATTTCCATAGAAAAAAAGAAACGCAAAACCACACATACATAAGTTTGTTCACATGATAAGTCAATAAAAATATGCTACACCATGATTGTCTAACAAAGGGGAGTCAAACTCATTTTCGTTGTGGGCCCAATCATATCATGAATGCTCTTAAAGGGCCAGTTGTGCTAGAATGTATTGATAAAACCATTTAACAAACTGTTACAATATCAATGAATTCTTAAAATTAAATAATATAATTAAATATCATTCCTGCAGGATTTTGTGATTTTTTTGCAATTAAAAATAAAGTGTTTGTGGTACTAATTTGGAAATATTTGCAATATTTGCACTTACTTACTTATGACGGTAAATGTGGCCTTTTATTATTCACTGTACATGAATAATAACATGGACTATAATCTGACATCAATTAAAGCTGAGGCAGCTGTTTAGTACAAGTAAGAAAATTTTTGATAATTTTTAGAAAAATCTGCAATACACTCACAAAGTAGGGCAATTTGTTGATTTTGAGTAAATTTCCACTATAATTACCAAGAAATTGGAGGGACTGATTGATATAATTTGGCAATATCCAGATAAAAACTACATTGATTTGACTGATAACATAATATTTAATAACACGTATTGTTTAGTCTGTCCAGAGAGCCACATAAAATGTTATGGCAGGCCAGATTTGAGTTGGATGTGGTCTTAACTTCTTTCTGTCTTTGTTGTGGTTTGCGTCAGTGGCAACATCTGGTTGTTGGTCATGTGACTCGTAACATGAAAAAAGGGTTTCCATTGCAGTTTTATGAAACACACCAATTTTGATAGTCAAAAAAACCATCTCATCCTAACGTCAAAACCTTTTCGATAGAAAAGCGACAGTTTTTTCTGAACTAGCGTGTCTCCATTAAGTGAATTTATTTTCGACATGTCAAATTGAGCAATTAAATGGTCAATGGAAAAGCAGCTAAGGAATGCTGAGGCAGCAATTAATATTTCAGCAGTTTGGCAACATGTTTTTAAATACCTTCTGCCAAAATAAGCTCTTGGAGGACATATATGATCTTGATATAGATCAAAACAAAAATTATTTTGACATCACTCTTTTATCACTCTTGTATATTCATGTTCTGTGTGATTAGTTGTTTGGTGTGCCCACCACAATTAAATCCTGACTCTTCCTAGCCAACACAAATACGCCCTGAATGTTTTAGATTCAGGTGTCTCAGTTTTGTTTTCCTCTTTCCAGGTTTATAGACAGATTTCAAGGGTGTTGACTTGTGTTCTCCTTTACTCTGATCTCCTTCTCTTTTAAACCTTTTCTCAACTTCCGATTCTTATCTCCCTTTTTGTCTCTGTGACCATTACACTTTAAATATGTCAAAAGAGAGAATCCACACAATCTTTCTTTCTCTTGTCTCTCAAAAAAATCTATTGCTATGTAATGGGGTATACCAGAAAACTCGAAAAGTTGGATAAGGCCCCCAGAAAGTAAAAGATGATAATCCAAAGTTGAATTATGGTCAAAAAGATAGATTTTTGGTTGATAGTGGATCAACCATCAAACAATCATCCAGTTCTACATCCAATTTTATTATTTGGTAGGTGTTAGTCACGTTTTAAATTAAGAACTTTTTATGGTAGTAGGTTGTGATTCCTTTCTGTACATTTTCTTACTTGTTGCTACTGACTGCTTGTGTTAATTCACTGTTGATTTGTGGTCAGGTTGATTTTTGGTTAAGGCTGATGATTGATGGTGGATCAACCATCAAACAAACATCCAATTTTAGCCAATTAACTCATGTTGAAAAGATGTCATTGAATCGATGTTGTTTTGTGGTCGAATTTTAATAATTGAAATGCCAACATCTCATCCAGTGTTTTTCAACACTGGTCCTAAAGGCACACTGCCCAGCAAATATTAGCCATTCCTCTAATTTAGCACACATGATTTCAGTTGATGGTTGATTAACAAAGTTTTGCTGAATTACAGTCATCTGAATGGGATGTGTTGAAGCAGAGGAAAATTTAAGACATGCCGGTCAGTGTGCTTTGAGGACCAGGGTTGGGAGCTCTGAGGGGAGCATTTTATTATTGGGTGTTTATCATTTTTTAAATTAAGCACTATATGTTGAGGACAATGGACTGTGATTCCTTTCTGTACATTTTCTTACCTTGTTTGTACATATTATTACTGACAGTGCATAATGTGTTGATACAAAAACATCTCCAAGTCACTACAAGCAGTGGAGCGGTCCACCTCCCCCTTTTTACACTAGTGGTATGTCCCAACCACATAGCACCTTCAGAAGCTATGAAGGTGCTATGTGGAATGAAATTTCTGAATAAATTTCTGAATGAAATTTTCCTCTCAGAATGTTTACAGTAAATTTGGTGACATTACTTTTAACTGTTTATTGAAAAATAACTACATTATTTTGTGCCTATGCTGCAGCTTGATAGGAAAATGTGTGATCATGTATGTCAGCTAATATTAAGATCAATATTAATGAATATTCATTGACATGTTCTTATTAATTTAACTGTGTCCCTGCAAGTGGAATCATCCATACGGTTTCAGTGTTTATTCTCAGACCTAGAACCAGTACATTAATATTTCAAAGCTTTTCAAACGTTTTCTTTAACATCTTTCTAACTGGCCCAAACCATTGTCTTCCTCACACTGATTGTTGTGTTTTTCAGCTGCTGCTCTGCAGTTTGACCCACAGCTGACTGATGAGGACTACAGTAAAACTGGCCTTGTTATGCACCAGAACAGGAGGAAGACATCAAGGAACCAAAGTGACGCCAACCAGAGTCAAACTTAGGTTACCCCAACCAAGTTTGAATTAGACGCTGTTTCCCTGGTTCACCAGGCTCAACTTCATGGATGCTGTTCTTCTATGGCTGAGAGAATTTTGTTTTCTCAGCCAAAAACGAGTCAAATATGTTCACATGTCAAAGCTTCTTTTAATAAATTGTAATATTAATGCCATGTTGTAAATTAAAACATTACCATATTTTTGGAAATATGGTAATGTAAGATAATTTTGAACAATGCTGTCTGCCAACAAAATTGTGTTTAACACCAGTGAAAAAAATGTTAATGGTATGTTATGATGTAGACCTATCAGACCAAAAAATTTACATGAATCAATATTGATTCCTTAACTTTGATTCAATATAAAATCAACACCAATGTGCATGTAGATCCAAATTCAGGTGATGATTGAAACAATATTGATTCAACATGTAAGTCACCGACCACTTTCAGTCCCATTTCAATGTCAGGCTTCAATGTGGATTCAATGTTTCTGTCTAAATATATTTCAATGTTGTTTCAATCATATTTTGCTATCTGGGTCTACTCTAATATCAAATTGGGTTAAAGACCCAAGCAGTTACCACATCTAATGCAATCTGATCACATGTCACTGTTTTTAATTCCTGCATTATCCCCCTGAGGAAATCTGAACATACAATCGCATCGGAGGAACCATCACAATATGGCCTGACGATGACTCACTGCCGCTGCTGGATTGTTTTGAAAGTACAAACTGGGACATTTCTAAACATGCAGACCTGGAATTATTAACTGATAGTGTTTTGTGTTGCATCAAGACCTGCACTAACAATATTACTGTTGGGTCTTCCCCAACTAAAAGGCCTGGTTGACCCAGGAAATCCAACAGCCGCTTAAAGAAAAGAATATCAAATTTAGCTGTGAGGAAAAGGCCCTCTACAGCTTGGAAATCTAGAGGAGGTCACGTAGGCTAAAAGGGACTTTGAGAGGAGGATCGAGGAGAACCTGGATAACAACAGCAGGCAGATTTGGGTTTCTGCCTGCTGTTCACCAACAACTGAACCAGTCAGTTGAAGGTGACATCTCACAGAAGTGGTTCAGGAGAAGATGAACCACTTCTTTGCTCATTTTGAAGCTGAGCCTCTAGTGGCATCTGTTCTGAAAGAAGCAGTGGGCAAGGTTGAGGAATATGAGGTGAGACGTTTGCTTCAGTCTGCCACCCCCAGAAAGGCCCTGAGGGTGTTCCTAAACCTGTGCTCTGCTCAGCTGCAGAGTAGCTGGCTGGGGTCTTTACTAAGTTCTTTAATCTATCCCTATCTCAGGCAAAAGTCCCATCCTGTCTGAAATCCTACACCATAGTTCCTGTGACTAAAGAAATCACCTATCCCCTGCCTGAATGACTACCGACTAGTGGCTCTCACCGCATTGGTGATGAAATGTTTTGAAAGACTGGTTATATCTTGTTCATATTCCTCTCGCCTTTGATGCACACACATTTGTATACCTATTCGTTGCTGTCTGTTTACAGACACGAGTTTGTTTACAGAGCTAACAGGTCAACTGAAGATGCTGTTGCCACTGTCCTCCATGTTGTCTTGTCCCGCAGCGCCAGGAGAGATACGCATGTGTTGTCTTCATTGATTTCAGCTCTGTATTCAAAATCATCCTCCCTGACAGACTGGTGTGCAAACTGTGAGACCTGGAAATACCCCTTTCCAACCATTGCTGGATTAAAGACTTCCTGACAGATTTCACACAAAGAGTTAGAGTGGGACCCCATAACTCCTCAGTTATCATCATCAGCACTAGCTGTCCCGAGGGCTGTGTCTTAAGCTCTTCATGGTGTGCACACATAATTATGTTTCAGTCCATCAAAGTAGCACCCTTGTTAAATTTGCACGGGACACAACTGTAGTTTCAGCTCATAGGGAGAGGAGTCTGCATGCAGGAACAAAGTGGAGCGACTAATAATGTGGTGCACAGAAAACGACTTGACCTCAAACACAGCCAAGACCAAGGAGCTCATAGTGAAGTAAATCAGACATTCAATTGCTAAAAATCTGCAAGCACTGGGTGAAGAAGGTGTAAAACTTTCCTTTCTTAAGATTTCACATCAATGGCATGGATGGGATAAACACAGTAGAACTGATGAATAAGACACAACAAATTCTTCAGGAAAAACAACATTTTTCAAAAACTCTTGGTTTCATTCTATTGGTGCTCTATTTATTGAGCATCATCTGCTATTGTGTTTTTGTGTGGTTCTCCAGGTGCACAGCAGCACAGAGGAAGATACCCAGAAGAAGATCATCGGCTGCCTCTGCCTCTCTCAAAAAACTCCAGGGGTCCCGCAGCCTCTCCAAAGACAGGAACATTTTAAAAGACTCCTCCTGCACTGAGCACAATTTGTTCAAATTGCTGTCAAATGGCTGCAGATACCAGGGCATTAAAGCAAGGACAAACAGTCGGAGGAACAGTTTATACCCAATAGTCATCAGCATTAAATGCCACCTTGTATTACATCTAATGCCATGATTATGTCTGATGGTGGGAAGGGACCCATTTTCGTTATAGTTCATGTAATTTTATTACCTGTTTTTATAATGACACTAAAGAAAACATGCACTTTTACTTTCTTAGACATTTGTCTTGGAGTTTTACAAACCTTTTAGAATCAACCAACAGCGTAATGGATAGCCTGTGGGTAAGACTTGGCTAATAATTGTGCAAACAGTGTCTGTTTTAATTTTCATCATGATAAAAAAATAAGAGGTAGGGATATTTCATTCTTCGTGAAATTAATCTATGAGTTTTCTTTTCAGACATGGAGAAAACACAATAACTTTTATGACATTTGACTTTATGGTTTAGGTACATGGGTGTCACATCCAACAGTCAATTTCCTTTAAACAGTGAGTGCAGTGTATTCTGAAACATTTTCAGGACAAAATCTTAAAATTTTCTCATCTGTAAGTACCAACATTTATAGTCCTCTATTGTTCAGCATTTTGGTATAATTTTTTAGAAACAACTTTACACTACAAATAACAAACAATTGATTCAAGATAAATACTTTCTAAAATGTCTGTTGACTCTATGGAGTTTCCTTAATTCCTCTTACCTGTGCTGACTCATATGTGATGGTCTTTGTCTCTGTGTGAACTAAAGGAATGTCCTTGTAAGTCACAGTTCCTCTTAAAGAGTTGGTAACATCTGAGATGGTGACCATTTGGGCCCTTAGAACTGGTGACTGCAGGAATGAGACAAACACACAAAAAAACACCGGGATTACAAGGCTTACAGAATACTAAATTATTTAACATATGCATACATTACAAAGATAAAGCTGGCAAAATAAATAACAGGGGTAATTAAAGTAATTAAAGCCGCCAGCGGCATTGGAGGCCCGAGAAGCAAAGCTGAGCCTCCTGCCTCATGGCGACCCCGGGGGTTCCTGCTACGCCATACTCTCGCCACGCTCTTGCGCCGTTCCTTAAAATACATGAATTAAGAGACTAATATTTTCATTTCAGATTGCTTCAAACATTAAGACTTGTTATTGAGGGGCGCAATTTTTGATTAAGTGGTCTTTGACAGCTTGTTAAATATGTTAAATAGTCCTCAGCCTGAAAAAGTTTGAGAAACACTGACTTAGAGACATTTGCAAACTACGAGGGATTAGAATTCGCAATTCAACCAAGCTCACATGCTCCCGCCAATAGTCAGAGTTGAAAGAAGGATTTATCCTCTCAAACTGTGGTCAATGGACTGTTTGTGATGCAAGGCCACCCCATAGCAGAGAGAAAACAACTCCAGGACTACTTGTATAATCAGAGGAAGCTAAGTTATAGCGATTGGATTCTTCTGAATGGTTAGTGTAGGAATCCTTCCAGTTAATTTGCCCTTTGCTTTGTAACGAATGATGCGCTGCCTTCAGGTAAACATCTATTGTTATTTTCATTTTATTCTGTAAATAACTCAAAATGCCCAAGTAGAGATCTTCGGTGCTTTGTTGTGGCCAGTCACATTTATCAGACAGCACCACTCTTTCTTTAGGATGAACAAAGAAAAATACATGAGTAAGAGACTGATATTTTCAGGTTGCATCATATATTAAGATGTGTCATTGCGAGCACAATTGTGGATTAAGTGGTCTTTGATAGCTTGATAGTCCTCAGCCTGAGTGGATAAACACTGATTTAGAGCTAACTATGAGGGATTAAAATTCGCAATTCAACCATGCTCAAATGCTCCCACCAACAGCCAGTTTTGAAAGGATTTATCATTGGGGCCTGCCCATAGCAATGCATAAGGAGAGCAGTGTCTGGCCATCCCCTGTTTTTCTTGCTTATTAGGCATGTTTAGTATACTGACTATAGTAAGTCAAATAGACACATCATGCTACTGATACCACACATGACAGTGACAGCATTTATGCTAACATTAGCATTTTAACTTATACACCAATTTCAACATACAGATTTGCACAAGTCCATGTTAGTCAACATGCTTTTGCTTCTGCACATGCTATTGACTATACTGTAGCTAAGCTTAGCATTGATGCTAACTTTTAGCATCAGAACGCTGGGTCCAAACCGACGGGCACACTTTGGCAGGCCCCATTTAAATTTCTGCAGGAATTTTCTAGTTGGGGCCTGCCCATAGCAATGCATAAGGAGAGCAGTGTCTGGCTTGCAAAGCAAGCCAGACACTGCCTCCATGCATTGCATGGCAGGCACCTATTGTTCTACACCCAATAGAATGTCTCTTTATTTATTTTTCTTCCACCACCGTTAATGCGGCTCGTACCGCTGCGAGTACCCCCACAAAAGTGGTATCAAATCGTGCGGCTCGACCCCGGGAGGGGAGCTATTATTTTTATTGGCAATCGGAGTTAAAACGGCGACGTAAAAAGCGTCGAAAGAGCAAAATTACCAACTGCCGAAACGAAAAACGAAACAGAGTGTAACTGACATTAACTGCCGCTCTTTTAGAGTGAGAAAAACAGTGGATTTTTGACAAAAAAATTATTTTGAAATCGCCCTCATGCCTACAAATATCGCTCGATTGCTCTGAAAGTCGGTCAAAACATCGCACCGAATGCCTGCTCCGGTAAAATGTCTTCAAAATCTTTCTAGGTCTTACGGTTTTCCGTCAAGGTGCTTCAGAGCCAAAACAAGTGACAGGTTTACTCAGGCTCTGAGCCATTCATTTTGAGACTTTTCTGAAAAGTTTCAGAGGTCAGCGCAGCCATTTTTCTCTCGTCGCTGTAATTTCTGTGTTTGTGCAACAGATATGAATCGCGGTAGTATCGGAGAACAGAAATCGATCTCCCACACGCTTCAAACGGTTTTCAGATCGGCTTTACCGATCCTGAAAGACAAGCATCTGTTTGTGCTGATTTTTTCATCAAAGCTCAGGTTGATAGAATTTTCTCCACTTTCTCTCTGACAGTTGACAGAGGACTAATCACCATAGCAACGGAACACAGAGGCCGGCAGAGCAGCTGGTTTGAACTACAGAAACGTCATCACTTTAGTTCTGAGCAGAATGTCACAACTGTCTATTACTACACAGCACAGCTGATCACAATGTAACAACTAGAATGTTTTGGGCACCATATAAGTGTTTTAACCCAACCAGAGTTACTCATAAGATTAGTGTAGCCATTTATAACAAAATGTTATTAAAATAAAAGCTTGAATATTCCTCTCGGGCCTTTATTATCTTTTTCTCTCAGGTTAGTGTGAAGCAGTTAGAAAAACTAACTGCTTTAAACAGGTTAGAACTACAACATGGTGGAACTCTCAGTTACTACAGAAGAGGGATGAGCTGGCATTTAGAATTACTTGCTCTTTGGCCATTATATAGCTGGATTAACCGAACCACTGTTACACATTGAATTAGTGTGGTCATTTAAAATAAAGCTCATTGAAAATTTCAAAATAAAAGCCTAAATATCCTCTGAGATTAATGCACGCAGGCGAGCACATATATTAGCCTCTATTATCTGTTGCCCTAAGGTCAGTGCACCGCCACAGGCGGTGCAAATAAATTAGCCCTTACTATCGTTTGATCTCAGGTTAGTGCACTGTCTTGCTCGCAAGACAGTGCATTAGCATAGCCTTTTCCGTTTAAAAGCTTTCCCTGTTTTTCTTGCTTATTAGGCATGTTTAGTATACTGACTATAGTAAGTCTAATAGACACATCATGCTAGTGATACCTCACATGACAGTGACAGCATTTATGCTAACATTAGCATTTTAGCTATACACCAATTTCAACATACAGATTTGCACAAGTCCATGTTAGTCAACATGCTTTTGCTTCTGCACATGCTATTGACTATACTGTAGCTAACTTAGCATTGATGCTAACTTTTAGCATCAGAACGCTGGGTCCAAACCGACGGGCACACTTTGGCAGGCCCCATTTAAATTTCTGCAGGAATTTTCTAGTTTAAATTACTTGCTCTTTGGCCATTATATAGCTGGATTAACCGAACCACTGTTACACTTTGAATTAGTGTGGTCATTTAAAATAAAGCTCATTGAAAATTTCAAAATAAAGCCTAAATATCCCTCTGAGATTAATGCACGCATGAGCGTGCACATAATATTAGCCTCTATTATCTGTTGCCTAAGGTCAGTGCACTGCAGGCGTGCAAATAATATTAGCCCTTACTATCGTTTGATCTCAGGTTAGTGCACTGTCTTGCTACGCAAGACAGTGCATTACATTAGCCTTTTCCCTTTAAAAGCTTTCCCTGTTTTTTTTGCTTATTAGGCATGTTTAGTATACTGACTATAGTAAGTCAAATAGACACATCATGCTACTGATACCCCACATGCCAGTGACAGCATTTATGCTAACATTAGCATTTTAGCTTATACACCAATTTCAGCATACAGATT
The DNA here is from genome assembly GCA_902982915.1 of Phalloptychus januarius. Classification (NCBI taxonomy): domain Eukaryota; kingdom Metazoa; phylum Chordata; class Actinopteri; order Cyprinodontiformes; family Poeciliidae; genus Phalloptychus; species Phalloptychus januarius. The sequence continues at coordinate 950,356 of CADWAE010000073.1, forward strand.
TGCACAAGTCCATGTTAGTCAACATGCTTTTGCTTCTGCACATGCTATTGACTATACTGTAGCTAAGCTTAGCATTGATGCTAACTTTAGCATCCGAACGCTGGGTCCAAACCGACGGGGCACACTTTGGCAGGCCCCATTTAAATTTCTGCAGGAATTTTCTAGTTTATTTATTCTTCTTACGTCACCGGAATGCGGCTCGTACCGCTGCAGTACCCCACAAAAGTGGTATCAAACGTGCGGCTCGATCCGGGAGGAGCTATTATTTTATTGGCAATCGGAGTTAAACGGCGACGTAAAAGCGTCGAAAGTGCAAAATTACCAACTGCCGAAACGAAAAACGAAACAGAGTGTAACTGACATTAACTGCCGCACTTTTAGAGTGAGAAAAACAGTGGATTTTTGACAAAAAAATTATTTTGAAATCGCCCTCATGCCTACAAATATCGCTCGATTGCTCTGAAAGTCGGTCAAAACATCGCACCGAATGTCTGCTCCCGTAAAATGTCTTCAAAATTTCTCTAGGTCTTACGGTTTTCCGTCAAGGTGCTTCAGAGCAAAAACAAGTGACAGGTTTACTCAGGCTCTGAGCCATTCATTTTGAGACTTTTCTGAAAAGTTTCAGAGGTCAGCGCAGCCATTTTTCTCTCGTCGCTGTAATTTCTGTGTTTGTGCAACAGATATGAATCGCGGTAGTATCGGAGAACAGAATCGATCTCCACACGCTTCAAACGGTTTTCAGATCGGCTTTACCGATCCTGAAGAGAAGCATTTGTTTGTGCTGATTTTTCATCAAAGCTCAGGTAGATAGAATTTTCTCCACTTTCTCTCTGACAGTTGACAGAGGACTAATCACCATAGCAACGGAACACAGAGGCCGGCAGAGCAGCTGGTTTGAACTACAGAAACGTCATCACTTTAGTTCTGAGCAGAATGTCAGAACTGTCTATTACTACACAGCACAGCTATCACAATGTAACAACTAGAATGTTTTGGGCACCATATAAGTGTTTTAACCCAACCAGAGTTACTCATAAGATTAGTGTAGCCATTTATAACAAAATGTTATTAAAATAAAAGCTTGACTATCCTCTCGGGCCTTTATTATCTTTTCTCTCAGGTTAGTGTGAAGCAGTTAGAAAAACTAACTGCTTTAAACAGGTTAGGACTACAACATGGTGGAACTGTCAGTTACTACAGAAGAGGGATGAGCTGTCATTTAGAACTACAACATGGCGGAACTGTTACTGACTAAAGAAGAAGGCTGAGCAGAATGTTAGACCTACATTAATGGCAGAACTCTTTTACTACAGAGGAGAGATGAGCTGGAAGTTAAGAACTAAAATGACGGCTGAACCACAGCTACTCATAGGATTAGTGTCACCATTTATAACAAAACTAACTGCTTCAAGCACTTAGATTTCTGTCTCTCCCTCTGTGTCTCATTCACATAACAGTTGAGCTGCTCTTTAGAACTACAATGAATGAAGGTTTGAACTAAAACATGGCGGAACTTTCTGTTACTACAGAGGAGGACTGAGCTCGCATTTAGAACTACTTGCTGATGTTTGCATTATATACCTGGATTAACAAAATCACTGTTACAGATGGGATTAGTTTGGTTATTTAAAATAAAGGTCATTGGACATTTCAAAATAAAAGCCTTTACATTTTCACATCAAGTAATTGCTCTTTTGAACTTATTACAACTGGTTTAGCCCAACCATTGTTAGATATTGGATTAGTGTGGCCATTTCATACGAAGCTAAATGAACATTTCAAAATAAAAGCCTAAATATCCCTCTGAGATTAATGCACCGCCGCAGGCGGTGCACATAATATTATCCTTTATTATCTGTTGCCCTAAGGTCAGTGCACCGCCACAGGCGGTGCAAATAATATTAGCCCTTACTATCGTTTGATCTCAGGTTAGTGCACTGTCTTGCGCAGCAAGACAGTGCATTAGCATTAGCCTTTTCCCGTAAAAAGCTTTCCCCTGTTTTTCTTGCTTATTAGGCATGTTTAGTATACTGACTCGAGTAAGTCAAATAGACACATCATGCTAGTGATACCACACATGCCAGTGACAGCATTTATGCTAACATTAGCATTTGGCTAATTTTAGCTTATACACCAATTTCAACATACAGATTTGCACAAGTCCATGTTAGTAAACATGCTTTTGCTTGTGCACATGCTATTGGCTATACTGTAGCTAAGATTATCATTGATGCTAACTTTTAGCATCAGAAACCGACGGGCACACTTTGGCAGGCCCCATTTAAATTTCTGCAGGAATTTTCTAGTTTATTTATTTTTCTTACGTCAACCGGAATGCGGCTCGTACCGCTGCATGTACCCCCACAAAAGTGGTATCAAAACGTGCGGCTCGATCCCGGGAGGGGAGCTATTATTTTTATTGGCAATCGGAGTTAAAACGGCGACGTAAAAAGCGTCGAAAGAGCAAAATTACCAACTGCCGAAAGAACGAAACAGAGTGTAACTGACATTAACTGCCGCTCTTTTAGAGTGAGAAAAACAGTGGATTTTTGACAAAAAAATTATTTTGAAATCGCCCTCATGCCTACAAATATCGCTTGATTGCTCTGAAAGTCGGTCAGGACATCGCACCGAATGCCTGCTCCGGTAAAATGTCTTCAAAATCTTTCTAGGTCTTACGGTTTTCCGTCAAGGTGCTTCAGAGCCAAAACAAGTGACAGGTTTACTCAGGCTCTAAGCCATTCATTTTGAGACTTTTCTGAAAAGTTTCAGAGGTCAGCGCAGCCATTTTTCTCTCGTCGCTGTAATTTCTGTGTTTGTGCAACAGATATGAATCGCGGTAGTATCGGAGAACAGAAATCGATCTCTGATACGCTTCAAACGGTTTTCGGATCGACATCACGGATCTTGAATGGCAAGCAGCTGTTCGTGCTGTTTTTTTCATCAAAGCTCAGGTTGATAGAATTTTCTCCAGCTTTTCTCTCTCTCACACATGTCAGTTGGCAGAAGATTAATCACCATAGCAACGGAACACAGAGGCCGGCAGAGCAGCTGGTTTGAACTACAGAAATGTCATCACTTTAGTTCTGAGCAGAACCTCAGAACTGTCTCTTACTACAGAGACAGCTGATCACAATGTTACAACTAGAATGTTTTGGGCACCATATAAGTGTTTTAACCCAACCAGAGTTACTCATAAGATTAGTGTAGCCATTTATAACAAAATGTTATTAAAATAAAAGCTTGAATATTCCTCTCGGGCCTTTATTATCTTTTTCTCTCAGGTTAGTGTGAAGCAGTTAGAAAAACTAACTGCTTTAAACAGGTTAGAACTACAACATGGTGGAACTCTCAGTTACTACAGAAGAGGGATGAGCTGGCATTTAGAATTACTTGCTCTTTTGGCCATTATATAGCTGGATTAACCGAACCACTGTTACACATTGAATTAGTGTGGTCATTTAAAATAAAGCTCATTGAAAATTTCAAAATAAAAGCCTAAATATCCCTCTGAGATTAATGCACCGCCGCAGGCGGTGCACATAATATTAGCCTCTATTATCTGTTGCCCTAAGGTCAGTGCACCGCCACAGGCGGTGCAAATAATATAGCCCTTACTATCGTTTGATCTCAGGTTAGTGCACTGTCTTGCTGCGCAAGACAGTGCATTGCTTAGCCTTTTCCCTTTAAAAGCTTTCCCCTGTTTTTCTTGCTTATTAGGCATGTTTAGTATACTGACTATAGTAAGTCTAATAGACACATCATGCTAGTGATACCTCACATGACAGTGACAGCATTTATGCTAACATTAGCATTTTAGCTTATACACCAATTTCAACATACAGATTTGCACAAGTCCATGTTAGTCAACATGCTTTTGCTTCTGCACATGCTATTGACTATACTGTAGCTAAGCTTAGCATTGATGCTAACTTTTAGCATCAGAACGCTGGGTCCAAACCGACGGGCACACTTTGGCAGGCCCCATTTAAATTTCTGCAGGAATTTTCTAGTTTAGAATTACTTGCTCTTTTGGCCATTATATAGCTGGATTAACCGAACCACTGTTACACTTTGAATTAGTGTGGTCATTTAAAATAAAGCTCATTGAAAATTTCAAAATAAAAGCCTAAATATCCCTCTGAGATTAATGCACCGCCGCAGGCGGTGCACATAATATTAGCCTCTATTATCTGTTGCCCTAAGGTCAGTGCACCGCCGCAGGCGGTGCAAATAATATTAGCCCTTACTATCGTTTGATCTCAGGTTAGTGCACTGTCTTGCTACGCAAGACAGTGCATTAGCATTAGCCTTTTCCCTTTAAAAGCTTTCCCCTGTTTTTCTTGCTTATTAGGCATGTTTAGTATACTGACTATAGTAAGTCAAATAGACACATCATGCTACTGATACCCCACATGACAGTGACAGCATTTATGCTAACATTAGCATTTTAGCTTATACACTAATTTCAACATACAGATTTGCACAAGTCCATGTTAGTCAACATGCTTTTGTTTGTGCACATGCTATTGACTATACTGCAGCTAAGCTTAGCATTGATGCTAACTTTTAGCATCCGAACGCTGGGTCCAAACCGACGGGCACACTTTGGCAGGCCCCATTTAAATTTCTGCAGGAATTTTCTAGTTTATTTATTCTTCTTACGTCAACCGGAATGCGGCTCGTACCGCTGCGAGTACCCCCACAAAAGTGGTATCAAAACGTGCGGCTCGATCCCGGGAGGGGAGCTATTATTTTTATTGGCAATCGGAGTTAAAACGGCGACGTAAAAAGCGTCGAAAGTGCAAAATTACCAACTGCCGAAACGAAAAACGAAACAGAGTGTAACTGACATTAACTGCCGCACTTTTAGAGTGAGAAAAACAGTGGATTTTTGACAAAAAAATTATTTTGAAATCGCCCTCATGCCTACAAATATCGCTCGATTGCTCTGAAAGTCGGTCAAAACATCGCACCGAATGTCTGCTCCCGTAAAATGTCTTCAAAATTTCTCTAGGTCTTACGGTTTTCCGTCAAGGTGCTTCAGAGCCAAAACAAGTGACAGGTTTACTCAGGCTCTGAGCCATTCATTTTGAGACTTTTCTGAAAAGTTTCAGAGGTCAGCGCAGCCATTTTTCTCTCGTCGCTGTAATTTCTGTGTTTGTGCAACAGATATGAATCGCGGTAGTATCGGAGACGATAAATCGATCTCCCACACGCTTCAAACGGTTTTCAGATCGGCTTTACCGATCCTGAAAGAGAAGCATTTGTTTGTGCTGATTTTTTCATCAAAGCTCAGGTAGATAGAATTTTCTCCACTTTCTCTCTGACAGTTGACAGAGGACTAATCACCATAGCAACGGAACACAGAGGCCGGCAGAGCAGCTGGTTTGAACTACAGAAACGTCATCACTTTAGTTCTGAGCAGAATGTCAGAACTGTCTATTACTACACAGCACAGCTCATCACAATGTAACAACTAGAATGTTTTGGGCACCATATAAGTGTTTTAACCCAACCAGAGTTACTCATAAGATTAGTGTAGCCATTTATAACAAAATGTTATTAAAATAAAAGCTTGACTATCCCTCTCGGGCCTTTATTATCTTTTTCTCTCAGGTTAGTGTGAAGCAGTTAGAAAAACTAACTGCTTTAAACAGGTTAGGACTACAACATGGCGGAACTGTCAGTTACTACAGAAGAGGGATGAGCTGTCATTTAGAACTACAACATGGCGGAACTGTTACTGACTAAAGAAGAAGGCTGAGCAGAATGTTAGACCTACATTAATGGCAGAACTCTTTTACTACAGAGGAGAGATGAGCTGGAATTTAAGAACTAAAATGACGGCTGAACCACAGCTACTCATAGGATTAGTGTCACCATTTATAACAAAACTAACTGCTTCAAGCACTTAGATTTCTGTCTCTCCCTCTGTGTCTCATTCACATAACAGTTGAGCTGCTCTTTAGAACTACAATGAATGAAGGTTTGAACTAAAACATGGCGGAACTTTCTGTTACTACAGAGGAGGACTGAGCTCGCATTTAGAACTACTTGCTGATGTTTGCATTATATACCTGGATTAACAAAATCACTGTTACAGATGGGATTAGTTTGGTTATTTAAAATAAAGGTCATTGGACATTTCAAAATAAAAGCCTTTACATTTTTCACATCAAGTAATTGCTCTTTTGAACTTATTACAACTGGTTTAGCCCAACCATTGTTAGATATTGGATTAGTGTGGCCATTTCATACGAAGCTAAATGAACATTTCAAAATAAAAGCCTAAATATCCCTCTGAGATTAATGCACCGCCGCAGGCGGTGCACATAATATTATCCTTTATTATCTGTTGCCCTAAGGTCAGTGCACTGTCTTGCGCCCTTACTATCGTTTGCCAGAAGACAGTCTGTCTTGCAAGACAGTGCATTAGCATTAGCCTTTTCCCGTAAAAAGCTTTCCCCTGTTTTTCTTGCTTATTAGGCATGTTTAGTATACTGACTCGAGTAAGTCAAATAGACACATCATGCTAGTGATACCACACATGCCAGTGACAGCATTTATGCTAACATTAGCATTTGGCTAATTTTAGCTTATACACCAATTTCAACATACAGATTTGCACAAGTCCATGTTAGTCAACATGCTTTTGCTTCTGCACATGCTATTGACTATACTGTAGCTAACCTTAGCATTGATGCTAACTTTTAGCATCAGAAACCGACGGGCACACTTTGGCAGGCCCCATTTAAATTTCTGCAGGAATTTTCTAGTTTCAAACTGTGGTCACTGGACCATTTGTGATGCAATGGCACTCCCTAGTGGAAAGGAAAAGAACCTCCAGGACTTCTTATGTGTTCAGATGGAGCAAATGTTGGATGGCGAATGGTTAGATGTGAGGTTCGGTCACCCCCACACACTTTGACATACGATAATTCTTTTGATAACTTTTAACCTTCAATGCCTCAAGATTCTGCTCACTGAGTTTGAAGCTTGGATCTCGAAAGACGTCGAACGAGTGTGCTCAGATACGACATCAATAAAATAGACAAAATGTAAGGTTTAATCCAAAATGTCCGACTTCCTGTTGGGTTTAGACCATAGCCCAAGAGACTTCTTTGTTGGTCCTGACAAGATACACGTGTACAAAGTTTCATAATTCTGGGTCAAAGCATGGCGTGGGGCTGATTTTTAAAAAATATTCTAGTGGGCACTGTAGAGAAATTATACCACGCCCATCAACAATTGTTATGGATTCCTGTTGGGGGGCCGATAAAGATCCATCCTAGTGAGATTGGTTCAGTTGGGCTTGAAACTGTGGGATTTAGAGCCTAACGTATGGCAACGGCGTTACAGGTCACTTCGCCAAGCCTCCACGCCCACCTGCTCCATCGAAATCGGTCAGGGTTGAAATCCACTTAACATGTCAACATATCTTCTGTTCTTTACATGTTGACCAGGTCAAAGGGGTCAGATAGAGACTGTTCAGAGTAAAACATTATTCTTCCTGTTCTCTGGGGCCATGGCTTACGTAATGCCATCAATTAACCATGTGAAGGATGAGGACTGGTCTGTTGTGAGACATAAGAAGTCTGATGCAGCTGTGAATTTGTATGTGGAAGTAATTGCACCTTGATGTTTCATGCCGATTAGTCAAAATTTGACACTTAGCCACGCCCAAATGCTTTGACGTACAAAAAATTGCAGGATAACTTTTGACCTACTATGCCTCAAGAGCGTGCTGAGCGATTTTGAAGTCTGTACGTCAAACCCTGTAGGAGGAGTTCGATCAGATACGACATCAATAAAACGGACATGGTGGCAGCTTTGATCCAAAATGGCCAACTTCCTGTCAGGTGTGGACCATGGCTGCAAAAGACTTTTTTGTAGGTCCTGACAAGATACACATATGTACCAAGTTTTATAATTGTGGGCTAAAGCATGGCTTGGGGCTGATTTTTTAAAATATTCTAGGAGGTGCTCTGGAGGTATTAGGCCACGCCCACCAAATAAGGCACTGGACTCCTGTCGGGGGATGGACAAGGATCGATCTCAGTGAGTTTGGTTCAGCTGGGCTGAAACATGTGGAATCAAGAGCCAAACGTATAGCAGTGGTGTGACCTGTCAGTTTGCTGCGCCGCGCCCACGGCCACGGCCTCCACTGAAAACGTTTGGTGCTTTATCTTTATGACAGATAACAAGACCAACTTGTTATCTGTCATCTGACACAAGATCATCTTGATTAACTCAAGAGAGCCAGAGATGGAGCTTTCCAAGTAAAAAAAGTAACTTCCTGTTCTTATGGGGTGGGGCTTAGATTACGTCAGACTATGATGACATAGGATCGTCAGGCATGCCAGAAAGATCACTCATGCCAAGTTTGGTGCCAATTGAGCTTTTTATGGGAAAGTTATAGCGTTTCGTTTGTTTTGGCGAGTATGGTTAAGTTTGCCCCTCTGCCACGCCCCCTGAACAAATACAAAAAGTAAATTTTTTTGATAACTTTTAAAGCCCTATGCCTAACTGCAGTCTGACCAAGAATGAAGCTGATAGGTCGAAATCTCCAGGAGGAGTTCGTCAAAGTTTGACGTGCGTAAAAGGAAAAAATGGCCAAAATTTGACCTTTGACCCAAAAGGGCCGCCTTTTGGGTCAAAGGCTATTTTTCTTGATTCGGGGGGAACCCCAGGATGAATGGGATCTTCTCTGAACATTTCCACCTTTTCAGACCTGATGGACGATATCACCTAATCATGCCAGATTAGGTGATATCGGCATGATATGAGCAAAAACTGGAAAGTTGATGCGTTTGATTTTATTAAAGGCACGGTCCAGGGATACATCGCATCAAATATCCGGACTTTCAGACTTGATGCTTCTCACTCCTTAAAAAAAAAGAAAGGGATAAAGCATGGGATAAAACTATTCGCTGCAAACATATTTAATTTCATCATCAGGAACAACAATGTGGCCACAGAACAACCAGCTGAAGGAGGCCTGATTAGATGGGACCAACTGCACATCAGGAACAAACAAACAGGCAAAACATCAACTGGAGAAGAAGCGACTGCTCTCCCTCCTCCCCGACACCAGCCCCAACATTGACTCCACATCCCTCCCGTAGGTGCAGAGGCCTCCAAACCTATCTGAGGCTTCATCTCATCCAGGTCAGCTCATCAGAAATCTCATCACCCGAACTGAGTTTTTGTTAACTACAGTGAGAAACTAGATCATCACTTTTCGCTGGGCACTTCTCTCCTGAGCTTCCAAAAGGCATGTTTCCCGGATAAAAAAACTTATTTTCTTAGTGCTCAAAAAGCAGAATTTCCTGACTCTGATCGCCCAGAGTACCCTCCAATTATTTCTGAAGACTGAGATTGAGTGCCAGACATCATCTTTATCTTTATACCTGTCTTCTTCCAGAATGCATCTGGCCCCCCAGGCACTACAAAACAGGATTGTACCTTTCCAGATCACTAAAATAAAACTTACAAAAATCAGAAATACAAAATAAGACATCCTGAAGTCAAACATCAGACCCATCCCCTGCCTAAAGAAACATCAATCTCAGGAACTATCATGATTGGATGACAATACTGAATCACCTGTACTAATTGAATCAGCACCTCAGAATTACATTTTTGCATATCCCTCCTATTATGTTGCTGGACATCCAGAAACATTATTGAAGTACCTCAGAAACTAACATAACAGGAGGGTTAAGTGAGAACATAATTAACAATATCATAAATTGTAACAAAATATTTTTGAGTCCTTTTTCCTCTATTGAATATCTACGTATTAAGGTAAAAGCCCGTAAACAAACTTTGAAACTAAATTTATAAAAAACTCCAACATATGTAGAAAACTTCTTTACTGAATTTAATGAACTTTTATCTCACATATATGCATTGATTGTAATCGTTTAATACTTGTCAGTCACTTCAACATTCATATTGACAACCTGCAAGACAAAGGGGCAAAAAAGCTTCTTGATAACTTTGGTCTGATTCAACATATAATATGTTGATACCAAGCAACCCACAATCGAGGACACACACCGGACCTGGTTATCAGTAAGGGTGTGAATATTTACAATGTCTCTGTAACAGTCCTGTCGGATCATTTCGTTGTTATCTTTGAAAGCACAATCAACATTGACTCACTTAGCCAAACAGCTACTATCACAAAACGATCTTTCACATACAACACAGCGGAAACATTTAATCCAATCTACTCTTCCTCCCCGCCCTTAAGTAGTAATGATTTAGATGAGTTGGTAGATAATCTTCATTCATTGCCCCTATTAAAGTGAAGGTTGTGTTGGATAGGGACAAGTCTCAATGGAGAAATGCACAAACTGTTAGATCCGGGAGACAACTTCGCCATAGGGCTTGAAGTAAATGGCGTAAAACTCAACTTCGCGTTTATTATGAAATCTACAAAGATTGCACTAAATCATGCAAGGAAAACGTTCTTTGCAGAAATCATAAACAAAAATATTAACCATGCTCGAGCTTCGTTAATGTTTGCCACAATTGACAAGCTCACAAACCCTCCTATTACAACCTGAATTTCAATCTAGTGCAACCTGCAACAAATTTGCCAACTTTTTTGAAGAGAACATTCACAAAATCAGAAGTTTAATCTGCACATCCACACTAAATCCAGTACCAATGTTACACTCAAACGTAACAAATGCAAGAAAAATTACTCAATCTCAACTACTTAATTATAAAACCCTAGAAGAAATTATAGATCAATTAAGCTGAAGTTCCTGTTGTCTGAATATTCTACCCACACATTTCTTTAAGGAAATCCTGCCTATTACTGCAAATGATCTGATCCAAATAGTAAACTCATCGCTCTCATCATGTACTCCCTCCCCACCCCCCGGCTTTAAAAACAGCAGTTATCAAACCACTGATTAAAAGAGAACAATCTGGACAAATCACTACTTCAGAATTACAGGCCAATCTACAACCTCCCATTCATTAGCAAAATTACTGAAAAAGTTGTTTTAATACTGCTAGGATTCTGATATGAGCTTGTCTGCTTATTCAGGTGGGCCAATAAGAGTCTGACAAGGACCTTTAAGATGGGGAATTTTAGGCCAATAGGACTATAGTTATTAATAATTCAATTGTGGGTTTTTTTGATACTAGAACAAGGCAACCCTTGTCTTCCACAACAAGGGAACTTTCTCTTGGGTCTGTCTTGAGAACGGACCAAAATACACAAAGGAGCTGGGAGCATGGATTATGTTGCAGTTTTAATATAAAAATGATGAACAAAACTTACAAAAATATCAAAGAGCAAGGACAGAAACAAAATAATCCAACATGAAAAAACTGACAGGAAAAACCAGGAGTACACAGGATGACTGGAAGTAACAGGAGTGGACAAGAGAACCTGGAGAAGAGTGACTGAGAATGAAGTGCTTAGGGCTGGGAGATTGAGTGCTGAACAAAAGATCTGGGCTGATTAGCCAATAGATTGCAGGTGTGAGGGGAAAGAGTAGAATGCAGACTGAAGAGAGGGAGAAAGAAAGTGGCACAGGGGGAGAGGAGAGTACACAGGGACTAGAAAATAAATTTAACACTAAAGAATTATTAGACTAAAAAAATATAAACCAGAGTAACTAGAAATAAGAAATATTTATAACTAGAAAGCACTAAACTGAAGTAACATTTAAACAAAACTAACTTTAATCAAATTAAAGGACTAAGAAAAACAGTATAAATAAATCAAAACTCCAAAACTTTTAAGCAACCAGGGATCCAAACAAGGTCAAGCTAAGATTGAAGAGATGTTGGAGACTCTGACAGAGCTTTTTTGCAGAGGTTTTCAGTATGGTGTGTTTGATAATTTAATGATTTAATTAATTCTTTGATGGTAAATTTAATTATTTAATAATACTGATAGTAATTTTATGATACATTTAATTAATTAATGGGAGATTTACACATATGTATTTCATGGTATATTTATTTAGGTTTGTCAGCCCTTACCCTCCATAAAATTGTGCAATTACTTTACATTTGATGTCCTTTTGGAGGAGGGGTTCTTGTTGGTGGGGCAACTTCATGAATAATGGTAGGGGAAATACTGAATTTTATATTCTTTAATGCTTGCTCCCAACAAGCATAGAATGGTCTTTCATATGGTTGTGTTTTTTTCTTTTTTACTAAAAGACTTTTATATTTTTACAACATAAAACAACTGAATGAACACCAATTGTGAATTTAGGTTATTTTACAAATATGCAGATAATTTCCTCAGTACTCACCTCTGGTTGCAGCTGGCCATTGAGGCTCACTGAGCGGAGTGGCGAGTTGGTAGGTAGGCGTTTGTCCCACTCACTGGGTCGAGGTTCTGGTACTGACTCCATAAAGCTTCTCTTGAGCTCACTGATACTACTGTGGTGACGCATGATCTCAGTTTGGGTCTTATCAAGATCCTTCAAGAATGAAAAAATTACATTAATGATAGAGCAAAAGGTAAAAAAATGATCACAGACAAGAATAGAATAAGTTAAATGTTGACCAAAACGAGCCAGAAAAAAATACTGAAAAGACAGCAGCATAGTGAACTTACATTGCACATTATGAGTGAAAGGACAGGTAAAATGGATAAGTGCTGAATGATTTTTCTATAATCTTAAAGGTGAGTGAAAACAATGTGAATGCCACATTATCAGTAAAGTAAAAATACTTGATAACACTTTATTTGATGGGGTCTGAATAAGTCTGTCATGACACTATTATAAACATGACATAACACCTGTCATGAACATGAGTAAGTCTTCATGAATATTTGTGACTGTTGTCATAAAGTGTCATTCGGTATATCATGACAATTTTAGTACAAAGTTGACATTCTTCAAAAGGTCTTGACATTAACTTGACATTAATCTAGACAAAAATGTATTTGTTATGATAACTTGTCATTAACCTAGGCAAAATTATCTTCATTATGACAACTTGACATTAACCAAGAATCATCACGTGATAAATATGTCATAATACTAGTCATAATAATGTCATTAAGTGTTATGTTATTGTGAAACAAAGCAATAATTAATATTTCCTCTACCTAAAACAAAGCGAAACAACAATAACCAACAATAAAGATTTCCTTAAGCTTTATGACACTGTCAAGTGATTTAACAACAGAGTCATTAATAATTCCTTTTACATCAAGTGGAACAAGTAGCACCAGGTATAAAGATGTCATTAAGTGTCATTACAGTGACAAAAAGTATATCAACAGAGTCATTAATATTAACTTTTACCTCCAGTAAAGTGAAACAAGTTGCAAAAATTATAAAGATGTCGTTCAGTGTTATTATATTATTATTCAGTGTTATTATTAAAGAATCTGCCAACTATTCTGAGAGAACCGTCAGACAGAAAACACAACAGTTTTTTATTGTATTTATTTATGGTATTCTTACAGGATTCTATTTGACTACTCACATTCCCTTTTTTATCTATCTCTGGATGTTGTAGGATTGTGTTGGTTGACGTGACTCTGCAATCTTGCGTGGACATTGGGGCCAGTTCCCCTGGATTGGCAGACTGGGGTGGTGGTCCCCTTATTCAAAAAAAGAGTTGGGGGGGACCACCAAGTGTGCTCCAACTACAGAGGGATCACACTCTTAAGCCTCCCTGGTAAGCTAGGGAGGCTTACCAGGGAGCCTCTTTTCAATCTAGGGATCTGGGAGAGGAGGCTGTCGGATAGTCAAACCTTGGATTCAGGTTTGATTTGGGCTGTTAGGTCCCCTGTACGACTGGTTTCAGAGTCTGGTCTGCAGTAAGATGGGATTATTTTCAGTAAGAGTTGGATTCGGCCAAGGCTGCCCTTTGTCACCAATTCTGTTAATTAATTTTATGGACAGAATTTCTAGGTGCAGCCAAGCCTACTGGCTTTATCAGAGTGATGGTGATTGGTGCCTCCAAGTACAAGGCCATGGTCTTGAACTGGAAAAAGTGCTTTTTCAAAGTTGGGGAGGATGTAAGGCCCCCAGTGGAGGAGTTTAAGTATATCGGGTTCTATGTTCTTGTTCACGAAAGAGGGAAAAATGAACTGGGAGATTGACAGGCAGATTGGCACAGCGTCTGCAGTGGAACGGGCACTATACTTGTCTGTCATGGTGAAGCGAGAGCTGAGTCAAAAAGCGAAGCTCTCGATTTACAGCTTGATCTCCATTCTTACCGTCCTCTATGGTCATGAGCTTTAGGTCAAGACCAAAAGAGCGAGGAGTCAGATACAAGCGGCTGAAAGGAGTTTTTTCCGTAGAGTATCTGGACTCTCTCTTAGTGATAGGGTAAGAAGCTTAGTCATCCTGAAGGGACTCAGAGTAGTCCTGAACAACTTCCTGGTGGGCACCTCCCGCCACGAGGTACTTGGAAAAGACTGGCCTGGGAACTCCTTGGGGTTCCTCTGGAGGAGCTGACCCAAGTGGCTGGGGAGAGGGAAGTCTGGGCCTCCCTACTTAGGCTGCCACCCTTGCTACCCTACTCCAGATAAGCGGAGAGAGGGAAGGAAGACGGGAGGGAGAGATGGATGGAATCCACGAAATTTAAAGTACTGTTTGCTTGAGCTTAATGAGCTTAGTCTTAAAATATGTACATGTTTGCTGGTTCATACAGCCTCTTCTTGGGCTGCCACCTTATCATGGTGGAGGGCTTTAAGTGTCCCAATGACCCTAGGAGCTATGCTGTCTGGGACCAAGGCAGACAGGTCCTAGGTGAGGGATCAGACAAAGCGCAGCCCAAAGACCCCTTTGATGAAGAGAAACTCTGGACTTGGTGTTCCCTCGCCCGGATGCGGGTCATCTCAAGGCCTCAAGGCCAGAAGGGGGGAGGGCACGTGGGCACAAGTGCCTGGTGGTCGGGCTTTTACCGATGGAGCCCACCCAACCTCCAAAGAGGTCGGCCACCACCCAATGTGTGATGGGTGGTGGCCGAGGTAGGGGGCCCTGGCGGTCCGTTCCTCGGTTGCAGAAGCTGGGTCTTGGGTCATGGAATGTCACCTCTCTGGTGTCTGGTCCGTTGGATAGTCGAACCTCGAGTGCCAGGATGTTGAGGGGATCCGTTTTGGTGGCCTTAGGATCGTATCTCTGCTTATTGTGGATGATGTGGTCCTGTTGGCTTTATCAGGCCGTGATCTGCAGCTCTTGCTGGAGCAGTTCGCAGCTGAGTGTGATTGGCCGGGATGAAGATCAGTGCCTCCAAATCAGAGGCCATGGACTTGAGCCTGAAAAGGGTGGAGTGCGAAAGGGTAGAGAGCAATAGGGTGAGAAGCTCAGTCATCCGGGAGGGACTCAGAGTAGAGCCACTGCTCATTCATGTCGAGAGGAGGCAGTTAAGGTGGCTCAGGCATCTGGTCAGGATGCCTCCTGGATGCCTCCCTAGTGAGGTGTTCCAGGGACGTCCCACCGGGAGAAGGGCCCAGGGAAGACCCAGGACACACTGGAGGGACTATGTTTCTCGGCTGGCCTGGGAATGCCTTGGGATTTCCCCAGAGGAGCTGGCCCAAGAGGCTGGGGAAAGGGAAGACTGTGCGTCCCTTTTTAAGCTGCTAGCCCCGTGACCCGACCCCGGATAAGCGGAAGAACGGATGGATGGATGGATGGATGGATTGTTCATACAGTATGTGTCAGTGACAAAAAAGATCCAGAAGCAAAGCATGCCCAGTGCCCTGCAAATATCTGGAATCATAAGCTGAAGCCAAGTCTCAAGTCTTTGCTGTCCATTCTGTGAACTGATAGCGTCAAGTTTATTTTTCCCTATTTTTTTTATTTGCTACATATTTAGATTGTAAGGTGGAGGGGAAAGGGCAAATCAAATCTATGTAAATTAAATGTCATTCTCTTCATTGTAAAGGCTGTGAAAATCTGAAATAACACTAAAAAAGGTTACCAGGACAGCAGAAGTGGCACAAAGATCAGCTTGCAAAAGTACACATCAAATGAAAAAGAAGAAAAGCTGTCTGAAAAAAGTGACAAGTAACTACAGTTTAATACTGTAGATCATGGACCTGATCTTACATGACTGGGAAAGAGTCACCAATTTAAAGCATACCATTACCATCCAATGTAAAGAACCCCATTACCATTTTAGCTGTTAAAAAGAGCAGATAAAATAATAAAGGAGCTTTTATTAGATGGTCAGTCACCACTACAGTTAACACCATTTTTATTATGTTAACACACGCCTCCTTTTCCCCCCCTATCCATTCTCTCACTATTAAATATGTGGCACAAAAATGAAGAAAATAAAGCAAAATCAAATTGTGTACAATCTTCAGGATTGTAGCATCAAGACTGTGTCTAAGTAAGACAGATCCTGTTAAAATTAGCTAAATGTATGCAATTAAGAAATTAATGTGCCAGAATTAGTTATACAGACAGTTTGTCTGTCCTTGTCAACAGCATTAATGTAACATTATCGCTATTATTTAATCTTCTATCTAATGTCCAACCTTACTGTTTTATTAGGTTCCTTTTTTCTTTGGTGATTTATTTTTTCTCATTATTTTTTGTTCTGTGTACTCAATAATTTTTCTGTAATTTCACTTTTTTAACATGTTGATTTATTTTATCCACTAATATTTTCTTATTACATTTTCACTCCTCCTGTTTTAACTTTGCTTATTTACAGATTTCTTTTTTGTTTCTCCCTCTGACTCTTTGTAAGTGGTAAAGTAAAAATGACATATAGAAGTGAAGACCTGGTGGGTTGGAGGTGTTTTGGAATATTACAGAAAAAATAAACTATTGTCGGATTTAAAAAAGTGACAGTTAATAAAAAAATTCTTATATAAATACAGATGAGAAAAAAATGAAAAGGAAGCTAAATAAAAAATAATACAATTGGAAATGAACTGATGTTCCCATCATACAGTTGAAAGTCATAATATATATTTGTCTCCCACGGTATAAAAAATAAGTAAGGTTCTCATTTTCTGGATGCATTATGTCACAGAAGCCATGGGCTTGAGCCAGAAAAGGGCTCAAGACCTTTTCCGGCTCAAAGCTCAAGGTGGATACAGACACTGTATCCAGTGTCTGGATAATTTCCATACAATGGAAATTTAATGTTACAATGCTAGTGCATTTTCTGCTTTGCTGCAGTCAAAATGTCTGGCAGGATAAGGGCTGATGACACCATGTTACTATAGTAAATTATTGTAAAAAAACTGACACTGAATTTTAGATGTTTATACTAAGTGTTTTCATTCAAAACCTTTTTGTGTTAATTAATCTTGGTAAAGTCAGATTAAAGAAAGTGGTTTTGTAAGCAACTTTTTGGAGATTAAGGAGAAAAAGTAGTTCAGATCTAGACTTACTTCATTGTCAACTCACAAAGTCACGAAAGTGAATTTGACAATAAGATGTAGTTGCTTGGCTATCAGAGGACAAGAAAAGCACTGAAAAATTGTGTGTGTGACTATATATTCACATACACACATATATATACATATACAAACAGATACAAGTCTTAGTGGTGCAGGTAAAAAAAATCCTAATATTATTGCCAATAATATTACTAATATTAATTTTGTTGATCTTTCCATCTAAAAATTAAAGATATAGTTTTATATGATCTTCTTCAGACATGCTCTCACAGCTCATTAAAAGTCATCATCTGACAGGTAGCATAAAATGAGTCCATCATTCTTGAACTTCTTAAAACAAGATAGAAAAGATAGAAAGTTTTCTGTTACAGTTAAGCAATAACTGAATAAAGTGATATGATGGTTCCTTATGCATTGTTTTATGATAGTTTGAATACCTAACAGTACTGTCCAACCTCTGCACACAAAACTATGCAGAAATAGTTTTTATAATCTTCAGTCTCAAAGAACTGAAGGACCCTATTATTTAAATTTTCACATACTGAACTGTGGAGGATGTACTAACATATACTGTATGGCAGGTTTCTTTCAGCATTACAGACTAGCTGACCCCGATGTGAAGGCCAAATCCCACGACCTGACAAATTTAGAAAAATTCCAGTTAAGTAGGCGAGTAGGCGGAGCCAAGTGTGGGGATGAGTGGTGGTGTTAATCAGAGCTGTGGTCAGGATTAAAAAAAAAACTGCTTTCAAGTAACTTATACATTTTGTAGCTTTATTTAGTGATGTTCCAGATTTCTCTAGTGACTTAAAAAAATAGTAAGTGCAAAATCTAGAAACTATTTTTTCTATGTTGTTGGAGACTTTTAATGGCGACCACATTCTGCAGCTTTGCAGCAGCTCCACTCTGTCCTGAAAGAGCAACGAGTGCTCCTGTGAACCCCCACTTTCAAAGCCCTGAAGTCAATCTGACAGTCATCCATCCATCCTGCATCCATGTGTGGCCAGAGAAGGGAGCAACGATAACAGCAGCCAACTCCATATCAACATATCAACAAGTGAATCACACATTTCCAAAGCCGAGTCATGCCATTGATCAATGCTTGCTGCAGCCACACTTACTATTCTAAGTCTGGAGTCACTATCAGGTGGGTCTGTATGTATGAATGGATGGCTATGCAATTCTGAGTGACATAAAGTCATACCATTTTAAACAATAAGAAGAATTTAACTGCTTAGGCAGCGCTCGACCACAGACACCAGGACTAAGACTGTTTAAGCAAAATAATGGAGAACCATCCAGATTTCCAAGAACATGTCAAAATTCACATAGAAAGACATAGACCATTTAAAAAAAAATTATATTATGGGAAAGTTGTTTAATTCTGATAAGTCCATTCAAAAAGTTAAACTGTCATAGTTTAACTTGAAAGTTTGTTTAAACTCTGGCCCAGAGTTTAAGCACTTTCAAGTATTTGTTTATTGTTACATAATTTGGGTTTCCAGCTCATAAAACCCATAAAAACAGGAATTCAAAAAATTACATACATCCATCCATCTTCTGCCGCTTATCCGGGGTCAGGTCGCGGGGGTAGCAGCTTAAAAAGGGAGGCCCAGACTTCCCTCTCCCAAGAAACTTGGGCCAGCTCCTCCAGGGGAATCCGTCCAGGCGTCCAGGAGGCATCCTGACCAGATGCCCGAGCCACCTCAACTGGCTTCTCTCGACGTGAAGGAGCAGCAGCTCTACTCTGAGTCCCTCCTGGATGACCGAGCTTCTCACCCTATCTCTAAGGGAGAGCCCAGCCACCCTGCAGAGAAAACCCATTTCGGCCGCTTGTATCTGGGACCTCGTTCTTTTGGTCATGACCCAAAGCTCATGACCATAGATGAGGGTAGGAACGTAGATCGACCGGTAAATCGAGAGCTTCGCTTTTTGGCTCAGCTCTCTCTTCACCACGACGGACCTGTACAGCGCCCGCTTCACTGCAGACGCTGTGCCAATCCGCCTGTCGATCTCCCGCTCCCTTCTTGCCTCATTCGTGAAGAAGATCCCGAGATACTTAAACTCCTCCACTTGGGGCACACCCTCCGTTCCCCCTTTTTGAACAGCAGGACCACCACCTCAGTCTGCTAATCCAGGGGAACTGTCCCCGATGTCCATGCAATGTTACAGAATCGCGTCTGTAACATTGCAACATCCAGAGCCCTACAACATCCAGAGCCTTAAGGAACTCCACCCAGATCTCATCCACCCCCGGGGCCCTGCCACCGAGGAGCTTTTTAACCACCTCGGTGACCTCGTCCTCAGAGATTGGAGAGCCCGACCCAGAGTCCTCAGGCTCAGCTTCCTCAATGGAAGGCATGTTGGTGGGATTGAGGAGGTCTTCGAAGTACTCTGCCCATCGGCCCACAATGTCCCGAGTTGAGGTCAGCAGCACACCATCCCCACTATACACAGTGTTGGTGCTGTACTGCTTCCCCCTCCTGAGACGCCAGACGGTGGACCAGAATCGCCCCGAAGCCGTGCGGAAGTCTTTCTCCATGGCCTCTCCGAACAAAAAATTACAATCAGCCCAAATTTCGCAGGGCATGAATGTTGTAATATGAGCATGACACACTAATCATCTACTAAACCCAAAGCACCACCAGGCATTATTCAATTGCCTCAGTTTGGTTCAATTGTCCCGGTTCAATGTGGTTAAGACTTGATTCCCTCCATAAAATGGGTAAGCCACAAAAGTTCATAGCTAAGGAAACTGGCTGTTCACAGAATGCTGTGTTCAAGTCTATCACAGATGTGTTGAAAGTATAGTGGAAGGGCAAAATGTGGCAGGAGATAAGCTATCAGCCAAAGAGATGACCGTGGACTCCAGCAGATTATCAAACCAAGAAGATTCAAGAATCTTGCAGAGATTCAGAAAGAGTAGAAGGAGGTGGGAGTCACAGCTTCAAAAGCAACCACAATTAGACACATCCAGGAGATGAGCTATAACTATCCGGTTTCTCGGGTCAAGCTACTTCTGAACCTTAGCCAACATAGGAAGTGACTCAACTGGGCTATGGAGAAGAAGGTCTTGACCGCAGGCCAGTGGTCTAAGGTCCTCTTTTCTGATAAAAGTAAAGTGTGCCTTTCATTCGGTAATCAAGGTCCAATGGGGCTGCAGGAGCATGAGTGAGGAACTGAACCCAAACTGTTTGAGGTCCTGTGTAAAATATCCACAGTCAGTCATGATTTGTGGCACATTGTCAGTTAAAGTGTTGGTAAACTCTGTTTTCTTAAGTCCAAGGTCACTGCTACAGTGTAGAGAATGTTTTAGAGGACTTCATGAGTCCTTTTGTATGGAGATGCAGATTTAATCTTCCAGCAGGACCTGGTCCCAGCACATGCCAAAAACCTGGTTTGGTCCAGCCTGACTGCCCAGTGCACTCGTTGGACCTAATCCCCATTGAGAATCTATGGGGAATTCTCAAGAGAAAAATGAGGGGCACCACCCTTACAAAAAAATCCCATGAAATTCACCTGTGATCACATGTGATTCCCATTTTCCACATGTGGGTCACATTATCACATCACTCGCACATGTAAAAAGTGGTGTGAACCACATGTGATCACATGTGAAAGTCACATGTGATTTCATGGGATTTTTTTGTGAGGGCAGATCTAAAACAACAGAGAGCTGACAGCTAGCATCAAGGAAATCTGGGCTTCCATAACTCCCAGGCAATGCCACAGGCTGATTGCCTCAATGCCATATCGCATTGAGACAGTGATTAAGGCAAAGGGATTCCCAACCAAGTATTGAAGACTGACATATCATCTTTAAACAATAAGTTTACAAACAATATTTTTTTAAATTTTTTCTGCAAGAACTCAGAAGTTGTTTAAGCTGATTTCTTCAGAATATTCACAGAGTAGACTGGGCCCTGAATCTATAACTTATGAAAGTTTAACATTTTAAATGGAATTATGGGAATTAAACAACTTTTCTATAATATTCAAATTTTTGGAAAGGGTCTGTAAAGATAGAACCTTAAGCAAGCTATTTTGACAGTTTACCTGCAAAAAAGTTAATCTGGGAATTAGTTACGCACTTTAAGGACAAAGTGGGCTGCAGAGTTTGTTGTTTAATGAAAAGAAAATGTTTCCTAGCCATATATTTCAGAAAGTGAAAAGCTTAAATGACAAACAGAAACAACTGATGAGAAGCTACTTGCATGACAATCAGAGAGGAAAATGGTGCATGCAAACCATTTCGGGTTGAGCTACAGAGAGAGAGAGAAAAAAGAAAGAAACAAACAAACAGATCAAGCAAATGGAAATCAACATTACATTTACGCACACATAACTGTTACAGAAACTACCAAAACTGGTAACATTGAAAATACAAACCTCCAACATTAAATTGCTATGTCTGATATAAATAGTTTCTCCCTCAAGTCTCTTGGGCCTCTTCTGTGAAAAATGAGGGAAAGGAATAAAACTGGCTGTAAGCAAGTTAGAATTAATGTCTATGTTTCAATCTTCAAATGACAGCAATGGCTATGGTAGCAAGATAAAGCATTGGTGCGCAGAAACATAGAATGCAGCATGCAATTCCCAATTTGTCAGCTCCGCAAATAAAAGATAAGAAACCTCTACAAACTGGGTGGGTATGTGTTACAGGCACGCAGATATATGAAAATACAAGAATTTTAAGTCACATGCTATGCAAGCATAAGATGCTACTGCATAGGATGTTGCATGTGTCTATTTTCTGGATTTGCAAAATTTCCACAAGTTCATGTTATATTGTGCCAAGACTCTCTGTTTTCAGGAAGACAGTTAATGGGTTAATTTACAAATTATATTGTTTCTGTACAAATTAAATGGCTATTTTTTTCTTTTGGTTGGAAAAAAACTATTACTGAAATGACAAAAATAGGGAAAATTAACTTAATTTTAATAATAAATATTTTAAACCTCAATTCACCATTTAGTATCTAAATTACACTATTAATATTATCATCATTATTACCAATGGTAGTATTAGGTTGCTGTATTTCTAATTAAAGTATCCAGAAAAATGTATTCATGTCTTCTTAATGAAATGCACAAGCTTTCACAAAATAGGCATCCACCAATCACAACAGTCAAGAAAGCATCATTTGACTCTGCAATGGAAATGAAAAAGTAATTAAATTACTGATGATAACGCAAGTTGGCAAAAACATTTAGCTAACCTTCCTTACTCGAACCATTTCCATTTTTTTATCCTGAACAGAGAGCAATTTCCCCATCAGAAAAAGAAAATTATTGTGTAACTCTGTGAGCCTCTTTTAAAACTCAAACATAAACCAGCAAAAAAATGACATGCATTTAAGGAGCTCCAAATTCTTGTAACAATGCTACTTTACATAGCTTTCTGGGTTCTAAAATTAAGGAAAATTATTCTGGGTGCACTGACTGCAGTTTTCTGGCTGATTCAGAGCAAAAGAGGATGGTCATTGATTTTCAGACCCTTCCCAAAGTAAATAAAATTTGCTGATAAGAATATTGATCACCGGTTTCCCAAAATTAAGGAAATAGGGCCTGATTTATCGACTGGCTGATTTTTTGGTGCACTCCTGAATTATACTTAGTTATTTCCTCTCAAGTGATGTTAGGTTAAATCCGCAGTATGTAACTTTAATAAAAATGTGTCTCACATATTTCTTAAAACTCTCATTGTTGTAAGGACTCTGGACATTCTTACATGTCCACTGACATGTAAGAATGTCAGTGGACCTGTTTGGTTGCTTCTGACCAAACAGGGATTTTCTGCAGGTAGCAGTAGGACAACAGGGAGAAGGAAGAGAAACTTTATTTTTCTCAGATTATCTGTCTCATATTGCACTGTCAGAACATAGTAAATTGTGGTCATTGGCCAGAAATTAAGAGCAATATTAATTTCCGTTATTGATATTAGCCCAAATTTTCATGTCAGTTCATCATTAGATTTGTGTCAATATTTGTTTTGTATACTGGTTATACTGCCTTTCATTCTTTAAAACTAAATACTCTCTTAACCACAAGAGAGAGTTTTTTTTTTTTAATTATTGCTTTGTCTAAAGTCATTTAAGTCAAGGATTTTCATTTAAAAGCTTTAAGGAAGTGATGTAGGTCTAAAAGAGTCTGCACTGATATTCTCATGCTGAGTGATCATGCATCAGGCAAACAAACCTGGCTCTTTTTTTCTTTCTCCCTATTGGTCATGGATGGGGCGTTCCTTCGCTCTCTCTTGGCAACAGTCTAGTAGCATAAAGCTCATAATATTAGTTATTTCCACGGAAATCCCAGGCTATAATCTTTACATAGGTACACTAGCCATACCTTTTTTATAATATATTTGTAAGTTTTGCTTCTATCTGCACATTATTTTTTACAAAGGATAATTTATTGTTCCTTATTTATATTCATACTTTCAAAACTGAGACCCGATAATATAGAACATATTTGCAGTTTTATCATGCAACGGGACTGTAAATATAAAATATTACCAAGCAATAAAATAAATAATTTGTAGCAGTTCATTTCCAAATATTTTATTGGAATATGCAAAACAATATCCAATTTGTATGAACTTTCATGATTGTCTTTGATAATTGTTTTGCACAGTAAATTTGTGCAGTCCTAGATTCAGTAAAAAACATATTGTCATTGTACTGAATCACACAAAGTCCATGAAATGTGCCTTACCTTTATCTCTGAAGCAGACTGTGGCTTTGGGCTATGACCCTTGGTGTGCTCTGGCTTACATTCTGTCTTTAGCTCCCTCTTCCCATCTGCATGGCATTGGCTTTTGAGTATAGAGCCATCAAGATGACTATGGCGAGGCAGTGTGGGTAGCAGTGGCGATGGCTTTGCCTCACCTGGAGATACTAGTGACATAACAGGGGCACTGACCGGACGATTAGATTTGTTGTCTGGTGTAGTGGCCATTGCTGGGATGGGCAAAAAGGACATGCAGTGACCTCACTTTCAACTTCCAGTGAAATAAAAGCACACATTGTTCTTTGT
This sequence comes from Phalloptychus januarius, assembly GCA_902982915.1. Lineage (NCBI taxonomy): Eukaryota > Metazoa > Chordata > Actinopteri > Cyprinodontiformes > Poeciliidae > Phalloptychus > Phalloptychus januarius. The sequence continues at coordinate 974,759 of CADWAE010000073.1, forward strand.
AACATCATAAACAAAAATGTTGTACATTTCAATATAGTTCATTTTATTTAGAACCAAATTAAAACAAGTCAGACCTCCATGTAAACAGTTAATATAAATAGAATCCTATTTATTACAATACAATCATATGGTCTCATTCTGATTCATTAAAATACTGTCCAATTTTCCTCAAAACATAATGAAATATAATCAAAGTCTACTATACTGTTTATATAATTATCATAAAATTAAAGTTGGTTAGAAGGCTGAGCTGACCAGAAACATTTGTCTGCTTTGACTATGGGCTTGGTGGATAGAAAGCAGAGAGCCAGAAGTTATTTTTATGGAAAGGAAAAACACAGTGCAGAAAAATATTGACAGTAATAAAGTGGATGCGGGACAAGAAAGGCTGTTTCTATTCTATTCTGTCAAGGCATGTACTAGAATGTGAAGTTGTAAAAGGACCCCTGGTGCCAGTGTTTTAAACATGTACATGTACTTTACCTCCATCCAGACTGCGTGAGTTCCTCTTGCTGGAAGAGCGCTGGAACATGGGAGCTGGTCTGTCAATCAGAGAGCTGGCCTGTCTGGTCTGAGCCTGAGTCCGTCCACTGTAACGAAACTTGGAGCCTAGTGCCAGGAACTTTCTCGGGGTGGTGGCCATCTCAGTGGAAGTTAACCTGTCCACAAAGAAAGGATATCATTTGACAGTAAAAATGTAAACACAGAAACCTGTTAAAGCAAAGCTTTGGAAAAGAGTAAACAAAGTACCATACATTACCTGAAGAAGGTATGATGTTCAACACATACTTTCCACAACTTCTTGGCCGCCTTGTAATTGGGAAGTTTGAAACCAATTGCACTCTCATACTGTTCTGTCTGTTGAATACAAAACAGAATTTTAAGAATTAATTGCTGATTTATTTTTCTTGATTTTTAGGGATGGGAATGAAGAACTGGTTCTTGTAGAGAACAGGTTTTCAGAAGTTCAATTCTTCTTGGTAAGTGTCATTGATAGTGGAATTGCTATCAAAATTTGTATCAATTCTCATGTATATATACCAAGTATATATTTTGTATTGTTTTTTCCTTACACTAGCCCTTGTACTTTTTGTCATTGCCTCATCTACTTTTTTAACTTCTCCATGTGCAATTTTATGTTAATGAGCAGGGCTGCCTTCTTTGTGCAGCTCCTACTGTTGGCCTATAGAGCTTTGGCACAAACATCACTGCGTATAACGTTCCGGGGGGGTTTACGTCTCGCCCAGTCGCTCGGCACCATCTTTAAAGGCCACAGACCAAAACAAACTTTATTCTGCTGTTTTCTGTTGTGAAGTTAGTTTCAAGTTGGATATTGGACATTTGTGCTCCGCAGAGCAAGCAGCGTTTAGCTCAAGGTTGAGCCGATTTATGAACACTAATTTTGGCTAGCCGTTCTCTGAGCACTCTGAGGTTCACTTAGGGACTGTCAACAAATGTCCGAAACAAACACTCCTGTGAAAGAAATGTAAATAAATGTCTTGCCTTGTGACCAACTGATACAAAAAAATGTAACTTTTAATAGAGGATAGTATGTCTTGTGTAAAAGCCATATTATAAGTCATATTATATTATTTAATACTACACTGATTTAAAATATTGAATATTTTCTTCAATAGCTTCCAAATAAAACAAAATATATACTTTTCTTGACAAAAACAAATGAGTAAGGACAAGGAAAATCAATGTTTATGTATATTACTTGATGGAAACCCATGTGTAAGTGCAAGAAAAAACAAAATATATATTTATGCTTTTATTTTTCATGTCAGTTTTGGTCCTCCATAAACTTTGACAGAAAACATAGAAAGCAGTGATAGTTTGTTCACTCATGGTGCAGTTTAATGCATGTATATGTAAATGCATGAAACTACCCAATAAGCACTCTGCTGCTTTGACAGTAGACATAGTTGAAGCAGTCTATGTTTTCACCTTAAACATATTTAAACTAAATTTAGTGACAAATTAAAAAGTGGTTTAATCAGTTGCTGCTGCTGGTGGCACAATTCATTGTGGGATACCTTGCAGAACTATCTCTACTGTCAGATATAAACCTATGTGCTAAATAAATAAAAAAAAATCAATTATTGCAGCATATAAAAACACACGACGTTATGTTGTGCAATTTTAGTATTGCAAACTTGATCGATTTTGCTTAGCAGTACATGAACTAAATATCAAAGACATCTTGACATAAGTTACATACAAATAAAGAATTTTCTCTAGACCTTTCCATGGTAGGCAACATTCTTAAGCTCAAGTGTTATTCTCATCAAAATGATTTTTTTTTTTCTGCCTACATCACCAACAACAGCATTACTTTATTAATCTACAACAGTATATTAAAAAACATTGCATATTTTATTTTATTTTAGTTGCACAAGTGTTCTGAAAGTTAAGCATTAACTTGATTGAACTTAATTTAATCTTAATTTTTTAAGTAGATAGGGCAGAATATTTTAATCGGTTCACTTCAAATTACTGCTGGTCCATTGGTGCTTGGGATTTCTCATAGCTTATGGGTAGTATTTGGTGTTTGGAAAGACTGAATAAAACAGTAGAGATAACAAGATTGTTTTTTGTTGTGTGGGTGAACTTAAAAAGACAGACTCTTAGTGCTTGAGCAATTTATTTTCTGAAAAAAGTTCAAATGTCTTGTATCTTGAACACATATTTTTGACCTCTAAAGTACATATACTTGTGTAAAGATGCTAACTTGATTTTTTAATGTTCATTTCACAGATTCAGCTAAATTGACTTCACCACAGATTCATTTTTCTTAGTGTAGTTAGAATAAGTCTAGTTATGAATGACAAAGGTTATTTACCTCAGATGGTCGTATTTTGATAAAGAAGCTGCTGTGCTTGTAGGACACCTTAAGGACTTTGGGCCAGGGGAAACGGTTGATTCTCAGTTTGTCTTTGTAAACCATCAGGCCACTTGAGCAAACTCCCAGCATGATGTCAACACCATCCAGGTCCTGTCAGAGAGTAAAATGAGTCTTCCATTCTAAAACTCCTTCCAGATATTCAACATTAAACAAGTAGACAGTCAAAACTGGAAACTATAAATACAAACATAGTATTTAATTAAAAGTAGTAAGTTTACTTAAATAAATTTTAATTAAATTGCTATCAACACTCACTTTTAGTAAGCTACTAAGAATTTGTGGTTGAAAAGTATCTCCAACTCACTCGACTTGAGCTTGATCATAAAGTAGGCTGTTCGCGCTATGCTAACTCCAGTTGCCAACAATAAAAAAAATTTCTTGTCAAAGACTGCATTACTACTGTGTGTCGGGATATCACCAAAGTCAACTGACTTTATGAGTTTTGTTTTTTAACATCATTAGTTTCATCATTAATTGAATTTTTTTACATGTAAAAGTCCCAAGCTGGAACCTTTGTGTTGTGTTCCTGTATTCCTTTATATCTGATGCACAAGCGACACGTGCAAACGACAGTGATGATCAAGAGTGAGTGAATTCATCTATATTTTATCCGCAGAATATTTTTGTATAAGTTATCTATTTCAAAAAAATGATGTAATTAGTAACTCTGTGAAATGGGAAATAGGTCTACTGTTGTGACGCAGGGATAACGCACAACCCACATATGGAATTCTTCATCCTTGAATAGAGTCCCGGCCTGATGACTTTTGCTGCATGTCTTCCCCTTGTCCCCTTACTGACTTTCCTGTCTGACTCTCAAAGGCCACTAGAGCCAATAAAACCATAATTAAAAAAGAAGTGAGAGAGGAGGGACAAGGACTCATTCAAGAATATTGGATTGTTTAATATAAGTGAGAAGTAGTAAGTTGTAGGTTTTCAGTAATTCCAAGTGGTGTTAAATTTGTATCAAGCACTTTACACAAATTAAAGAAATTAAGTTAAGTTAATGGGCTGCCCAGTGGCGCAGCTGGTAGAGCTGTTGCCTTGCAGCAAGAAGGTTCTGGGTTCGATTCCCAGCCCCGGTCTTTCTGCATGGAGTTTGCATGTTCTCCCTGTGCTTGCGTGGGTTCTCTCCGGGTACTCCGGCTTCCTCCCACAGTCCAAAAACATGACTGTCAGGTTAATTGGCCTCTCTAAATTGTCCCTAGGTGATGTTGTGTGCATGGTGTTGTCCTTGTCTTTGTGTTGCCCTGCGACAGACTGGCGACCTGTCCAGGGTGACCCCGCCTCTCACCCGGAATATTAGCCAGAGATAAGCACCAACAGCTCTCCCAACCCCAGTAAGGGAAACGGTGCAGGAAAATGGATGGATGGATGGAAGTCAAGTTAATGCATGATAAGTTACATTAACTTTTTTTTTTATTGGTTGTGGTACTTAATTTAGTACTGCTTATTTAAAATAAAATAAGTTTTTCTTACTCACTAATCTTAAGCTTACTGTGCTTATTTTTTTCAGGTAATGACTTTGCATAATTTTTTAAAGTAAGGTGAAATAATTCGATTTTACAGTGTAGTTACATTTACTCAGTTACATTAATTTGACTAAGGTTTTTGAAAGAATTTACTTTTAGGAGTATTTTTCCTACATTGTCCTTTTTACTTTTGCTTGAGTATTTTTATTTATGAAGTATTGCTACTCTTACTTGAGTAGCAATACTCAAGTAATTGAGTATTACTTAAGTAATACTCAAGTAATAGGTGGGATTCTCTACCTGCCTAATGAAAAACAAACATGTTTTAACCAAAAATTAACCATACAAAGGGACACACCTGGAGTTTTTGTAAAAAAAAATCCTGTTTTATACTGAAATAAATTGATTTGGAGAAACGTTCTTTTGTCTTCCATCCATCCATTTTCTATACTCCCTTTTTCCCTTAGTGGGATCAGGAGGTGCTGGTGCCTATCCCCAGCTAATATTCCGGGTGAGAGGCGGGGTCACCCTGGACAGGTCGCCAGTTTGTCGCAGGGCAACACAAAGACACACAGGACAAACAACCATGCACACACACACTCACACCTAGGGACAATTTAGAGAGGCCAATTAACCTGACCGTCATGTTTTTGGATTGTGGGAGGAAGCCGGAGTACCTGGAAAGAACCCACGCAAGCACAGGGAGAACATGCAAACTCCATGCAGAAAGACCGGGGCTGGGAATCGAACCCAGAACCTTCTTGCTGCAAGACAACAGCTCTACCAGCTGCGCCACTGGGCAGCCCGTTCTTTTGTCTTATTTTGTCATTTTTTTTATTTATATTACTGTCATTTTGCTACTTAAAATACAAAAATTTCCACTTGGTTTTATACTTTGGTCTGTGAGATTATGTAATTTTTATATATTAAATCATTGATAATTTGATCAGTTACTCCATACTTGAGCAGTCTTTTCTAAAATACTTGGCTTCTTTTTATTTTTACTTGATTAAACATATGTTGAAATAGTGCTGCTTTCACTTGAGTAGTCATTTTGGATACTCTACCACCTCTGTAGACAATGAAACAAAAATGTTAAAACATAAGTAAAACATAAGTTCTTAGAACTTACCATCGTTAGAATTATAATTGTCTTTAACTGTTGAAGTATACATGTTCTTATTTGTTGCATAATTTCTAAGACAAATTCTTTGTCCATTTTGTAGATTTGTGCTTTAGATTAGAATATTGTAATACCTTAGATAATCCATAAGGAGGCAGTACAGTAAAAAATAATACACCCTTTTGAATAATCCTGCTTTGTAACAGATAGATCTGATTGTTGATTAAAAAAACATGTCAAGTCAAATGTATTCCCATTGTGAGAGAGAAATATGTATGCAGCACCAACCACCTTGCATGTCTAGTCTTGGAGATTTATGCTAAAGCAGTAGCAGAATAGGACTAAATCACAGTCAGGACCTACATTAATCTTCAACTTGGAGAGATCAATGTAGATCTGACACCAATGATACACAGTTATTGATTAAACATGACATTGCAGCAGTTTCTGGAATGACTTTAATCAGTGGAAATGGATTTAGTTATTTCAATCTAATAAAATCTAGTAAATATTGAAATAATCTTGTAATTATTTTGTTTGTCCACGGCCTTTTCCTTTCAACATATTTTTATATGTTAGCACAGATTTAATATCAATAAAACCCAAAGCAGTGAGCCTGTAAATAAATAATGAGGAATATTATAATAATTTTTCATAGCCAAAGTTTAGCCTACTGAAGTACAACATTTTGATGCCTTCTGCGTAACTTGATGCCACGTTTTTGGTTCCCAGAATTCTGATTCACAACACAAAAAAGAAAAGATCAATATTTGACATGGAAAATATTTAAATACATATTAAATTTTTTAATATGTATTAAATTTATTGGCATTTATTTATTTATTGCTATAATACCGATAAATTATAGCAATAATTTATTGGTATTTAATTATTAATACCAATAGGATTAATTATTAGGGTTAGGGTTAATTATCAAAGTGTTTTAGCAAATGGTCAATTTAACTTGTTACAATATAATTTATATGAATTATATAAACGAATCCTTGTGGGGACTAGTGTGGAACCTCAGGAAAATGATGATGAAAAGAATGAATTTACATGAAGTTAAGAAAATAATGGTCTTCCCTGACCATCCTCTTTATGAGAATGTCTCAGAAAAGCAGAGTGTCCTTATTCAAAAACTCCTTCAAATTTGATGTAATACAGACAGGAGATCTTTCCTGCCCAAAGCTATCACCAACAATAGCTCTTTGAAGAGTTTTGAATTAACCTCTTAACTGGCGGTACCAAAATCACCAAAAACAGCTGAAAAGGTAAATGCAAATTAAATCAGCTGCTGTTCTTGAACAACTTGCAGTACATGCAAAAGCTTGGTCTCTTTATGAAAGACAAGCTAAATTTTCCATTTTTGCAGTCAAAAATACTCTAATTGCAAGTAGTTTGTAGCTATTACAAACTACTTGTAAATGTTTAAAAAAATTAAACATTTGCTTCACCTAGATGTTTCATTTTTATTTCTTGTAAATACATATTGAGTGGTGGATGAATGAACTGGGAAACACAATAAATCTGTAGAATAAAGTATTCTGCTCATGGATTTCAAGACTGATCAAATAGCACCAAAAAGGTACTTATTTTTTGTGCTACTAATTTAGTACTAAAAAATAGTACATCCTATTTTTAAATACAAAAAATATGATGTACACATGTACATATTTTTTAGGATGTACAGGTGCTCTCCAAGTGTGCCATTTGGAGTCTCTGTCTCCATTTGGCACATTTGGACAACACCTGATATAGAAGCTTCAAATGACTGTAACTCCTCAGTGCTTCAACATACAGTCATCATTGAGGCTTAAATGAAAGATAATGACCAGAGGAACCGTCTAGTAGACACATTACTGATAGTGGAAGGTACTTATATTTATATAAATAAAATAGTATATCTGGGGGGAGGAGGGTTAGCGTATAGTCAGACCTTCTCCCACTTCTTGCAATACACTGTCCGTCCGTCCTCCCCCCCAGCACTCAATGGTACGCTAGACCCACTCACCATCTCTCATTCGGCCCCTCCCTCCGCCCTATCTCTCCTTCGCCAGCCCCCCCACCCCCCACCCGCAGTTCCCACCGCACTCTAACACTCTAACGATACGCTAGCCCCCCTTCAACTTCCCTCTTTTCTTTGTTCTTGTGATGCTCTGCGTCACTATAGTAGCTATTATTATTTTATTTAATTATATACATTGATATTTATTTAATTAGCAAATAAATAAAACACAAGAATGAAAGAGCATGCAGAGCATGCGCATTGATCTTTTGTCACCTGTCATGTGGCAGACATTACAGCAGTGTGCGCTGCCTGGCTTCATTCAGCGGGAGAGAGGATGAGAACAGTCACGGTGTGTGCCTTGTGCTTGGTTACTTCTTTCTTGTTGCTCCTTGGTCAGTGTTCATAGTTGAGTGTTGTTAACAGTTAGTGCATTGCCTTAATTGCTATATTTAATGGTGGAGAAGGAGGTGGTTTTGGACATGAATTATATGGGCAAACGCCCAGGGCATTATCTTTTTAGGGATAGTATGAGACCACCGTGGATTGTAACACAGAAATGGAAGCAGAACAAAAAGCTTGTTCTACTTGTAATATTGGTTAAATTTATTTCAGCTATAAGTATTTAATATCTAGGTGTTTTTAGGGGAATGTGAATCTTTCAGATCAATTTGAGAAGCAATTTTGATCATATTTCACATTTTATCGTGTGATGTAGCATGGGGCACTGGTCTTGTCTCGGTCTCGATACACTCTGGTCTTGGTGTTGTCTTGGTCTCGGGTTAGGTGGTCTTGACTACAACACTGATAATACTTACATTTACAAGTTTCAATGAGTTAATAGAATTATTCTACCACAGCAGCGCGGCTATGGATGGCATGTAAAACAACAGTCTTTTTGCCCTCTAGCATTGTCCGCATGCGTACAATTTCCGTATGTAAACAATAACATGCATATATTTGTAAATCTGATTATTAAGTCAGTGCCTCACCAGCTATGACCTCACTCCACGCCACTGCTATACAGTACATAGTATATAATATATATATTAGCTGTACTATTATAGCCCATTCTTATAGCTCTGTGTAACCTAAAACTGCGGGGAATGCCTCTTCGTGCTCAATATCACACATGAGAGACTGTTCGCTCTGTGTTAAATTGGGGAAATGGCATCTGATGCCCATTATTTGCCCATCAGATACCTTCCCCCTGTGTTGAACTGTGGGAATGGTATATGATGGATGACTTTTAGCCATCAGGATGCATTCCCCTGTTTAACACAGGAGGAACGTTATCTGATGGGTGATACCATCAGATATTGCTATAGGGTTTCTGGGCTCTCCCTTAGAGAGAGAAACTCAGTCATAAGGTAGGGACTAAAGAGTAGGGCCACTGCTCCTCCATGGAGGAGCAAGTTGAGGTGGCTTGGGAATCTAGTTAGGATGCCTCCTGGATCCCTCCCTTGTGAGGTGTTCTATGCACGTCCCATCAGGAGGAGACCCAGAGGAAGACCCAGGACACACTGGAGACGCTATGGCCTGGCCTGGGATACCCCAGGAGGAGCTGGCCAAAGTGGCTAGAGAGAGGGAAGCCTGCTCATCCCTAATTAAGTTGCTGCCCCCGTGACCTTACTCTGTGTAAGCAGAAGAGGGAATGAATGGATAGACATTGACCGGGTGTTGAATAAAGCTGCTCTGATGGACTTTTTTTGGTGTCCTCAAGGTGGAAAATGGCACAGGGGAGGCATTATGTTGAGTCATGTGACAGATGAAGTGTACAAATGTTGTGTAGTTGTTGCCTAAAGGAGTGGGAGAAATGGTGATATCAGAGTGTTGGAATACCATTTTTGGGAGCGAAATTTTAGAAAAACTTGCAACAGGAACCTCTGTGGGTGCAAAGGTGACTTCCTTGAAGTCCATTCTGTTTTAAGGTTGTGGTGAGGTCTGCTGGTAAAGGTGTGTGATGGTTGAGCAGAAGAAGTTGCAAAGAGGCATACCAGAGAGTCGTGACCTTGGTGTTGGATGAAAGACACTACAGAAAGGCTAAGAGGCAAACCGAAAACAGGAACTGCATCATCGGTTATAGGTTGGGCAGGTATTCCAAGGTAGTCTCGATGGAGTGAGACAGCAGGGAGAGCAGAACATGCCAGGTAAACTAGCAATGCACAGCCGTGGAAGGAAAACCACACTATTTAGGCAACAACCAGACTGAGGTAAAATCCAGAGGTGATGTAGCTTGACAGAACACCAAAACAAGGCCAGTAATGTTAAACAAACCTTTGTCAATTTTAATCAGATGGGGAAGTGGTGGCCCACTTGACTGCCACTTCCCCACTTGTGGCAGCCATGTACAAGTCGTTATAAGAATGTAATGACTTGTACATTTATGTGCAAGTCGTTATTGTATGACTTGTATGTGAATGTTGGGGAAACTGAGACTGAAAAGCCCATTTCATCTTACCTTAGCCTGGTGAAGGTCCACCCCATACATAGAAAGTTTTTTGGCATTTTCCAAAAACATCAGGTCTGCCTGAGCTGGACACATTATCCTGCCGAAAGAAAGAGATAGAAATGTAACAATTTATGCATTGAAAAATAGCAAAAACAAAATATATACTTCTACATTAACGAATAAGTCAGTCATTATGATGTAGTTGAACAATACAATTAAAGTGCCTCAGATAATAAAATGCAGTCAGACCATTAAAAAGACGTAGAAATAAATTAGATAATAATTTGGGAATGTGAAAACCATTTCCATCACTGGTTGACTTGGACTGTAATCTCACCTATATGTACGATGCAGTTCCATCATTTTGTCCTCCAGCTCCTTTGTCTGACCTGAGGCCATTTTCATCTCCTTAGCATAATCATTGCCATGCACCTCAGGGTCATACTCACCCAGCTCTGACTGCAAGGCATAAGAACCTAGCAGAGCCAGGGTAACAAATGAGCAAGGAAGGCGGCCATGTAGGATATCCTTCCGTAGCTGCAGACACAGGTAGTACCTTTAATGTACAAAACAGAAATAATTCAATAGTTAAAATTTTTCAGGGAAAATTGAAATGGGCTTTTAATGGAAGTCTGAACAGAGCAAATGAGCTGAACTTGTTCGACAATAGGTTCAGTTCAGGGACGAGGTCATCATCATCCTCTCCTGCCCCCACACAAACAGATATCACACCTTCCTCTGATCCACAGCTTTCCTGTCCCGTATTCCATGACTGAGTCCATGACTGATGTCATGGACTCTTCTGCTTCCACAAGCTTGTCTTCAACCAAATCAGGAGATGTTGCTGCTCCATTTGGTTCCAATACCAAAGAAAACTCACCCATCAGTCGTCACCGACCGATCAATGACCTGACATCCCACATCATGAAGGTCTTGGAGAGGCTCCTGTTGGCCCACTCAAGTAAGCAAATAAGCACATATCAAGAGCCCCTGCAGTTTGCTTATTACCATGGAGTTGGAGTTGAAGACATCATCATACACTGCTTCAGCAAAACCCACTGTCATCTGGACAAAGCAGGCAGCGCACCATGAGGATCATGTTCTTTGATTTCTCCACTGTATTTAAGACATTGCAGCCTGATCTGCTCTGTGAGAAACTCCAGAAGACTGGAGTCTATGACTACCTCACAAACAGACCACAGTTTGTGAGACTGAAGGACTGTGTGTCTAACCAGGTGGTCAGCAACACAGGAGCACCACAGGGAACATACTCTCATTATTCTCTATACACTTCACACTTCCAGCACAAGTTCGACTTCTGGTATCTACAGCAATACTCTGATGACTCTGCAATTGTTGAATGTATCAGGCTGAGTAAGTGGGAACAATCATCTCATCTTGAATGTGAACAAAACAAAGATGACTGTAGATAACAGGAGAAACAGGGTTACACCAAAAACGTTTTCCATCATGGGAGAAGAAGTGGAGGAGTGATGAATATAAATACATTGGTGCCTGCCTGGAGAAACTGGACTAGAGACACAACAGTGAAGCAGTCTAAAAGAAAGGACAGAGTAGACTGGACTTCTTGAGGAAGCTAAGATCCTAAGATTTGCAGCAAGATGTATCAGATCTGCTCTAAGTCTGTTGTTGAGAGTTTCATCTCTTCTGCTGTCATCTGTTGAGGTAGCAGCATCAGAACCAGGGACCTAAAAAAGCACAACAGCCTAATGAAGGCTGGTTCTAATCTGAGATGACTGTGGAACCTCTAGAGATGACTATGCAAAAAAGGATTTGTTGTAAAATCAAGAAAATTGTAGACAACCCTGACCATCCTCTTCATGAGACTGTCTTGGGAAAACAGTGTCTTGAGTCAGAGGCTTCTTCAAATTCTCTGTAATACAGACCACAGATCTTGGCAGATCTTTCCTGCTAACAGTCATCACTATCTACAATAATTCTTTGACGAATTCAAATTCATATCAGTTACAAGAACATTTAACTTCCCTTTGGGATCAGCAAAGTATTTTTGAATTTGAAATGTCTGAAAGGGATTGTTGAAACTGATTCCAAATTGAATACAATTGGAGAAAACTTCCAATTGTTCTCCTGATTAAGGTGGCTGAGAGTCAAAACTTCAAGGACCAAACACTTTATTCAAAACATTTGCAAATGGAGAGCACTCAACAACGTCAAAGTCAACTCTAAGTTGGATAAGGAAACATCCTCTCTTTATACAGCTAAACAGTCACATGTTGTGGTGTGTGTTGGTGTTTTGTTTTTTGTAAAACACCAACTTTCTGAGAACTGTCTGACAACCAAGCTCTTCTAAGAAATTAAAAATATGTGAGGTCAAAAGAAAGGTGCGAAGTCAAAGGATGTATCAAAAGGTTAAACATTGCACAGGGTGTGCTGATATTTTCCTAAAAACAGCAAATTTTCTAGTTGACGTCTTTGTTCTTTATTCATAGGTGCTCAATCCAACCTTTAACTGAGACTGTAAGTCTAAACAAAACCCTATTTCAGGCCTTGGAGCAAGGCAGATCTGCTAGGACTCTTCCTGTTCAAACCTTTGCACATACAGACACTTTTGCCTGTTAGTTTCTGCTAACAATTTACTTTGTTTCTTGCACACCTGGTAACTGTTGAATAAGTATCTATCAGGCTTCAAATAAAAGTATGAACTCCTTGAGTTTGTTGTTTCTTTAATATAACAATAAAAGAAAGATATTTGGGTATAAGTATATGTATGAGCTTCACTAAGCTTAAAAACTATGTGCATCCTTAAGAGGTAAGCTTCCTATGTTAAAACTTAGCAAAATTAACATATTAAAAAGTATTCATAAATGTTTTGGCACCCTGGTCAATTTTGATGCTTATGAGGTCAAGAACATCAGGGAGTGGTCAGAGCTAATTTTAATTTAACAATACACACAAGTACTCCATAATAACAATGTGAAAAAAAGTTTTTTTGAAATTTATGTCAATTTATTAAAAAAAGAAAACCAAGAAATCAATTTATAAAATTGTCTAACAATGCAAATACACTTTCTCAGGGGTCAATAAACTAACTTCAAAAGAACATTTAGGACTGGACCTTTTAAGTACAAAAAATTGGGACGGGATTTGCATTAGGCACTGTTCACATTCAGATCCTCCAGTTGATGAAAAGGGTGAGAAGGGGCCGCCCCCACAAGATGAGGCCCTGGACGGTTGCCCATGTTGCTCATACCAGAAATCACCACTGCACCTCAGTGGTTGTCAGTAGGATGGTCCCCAAGCAAGCAAACCAACGTCTGTGCATTTTAGGTGCAGATATGTTGGTTATTGTTTAGTTGCTTGTTTTACGACATAGCGGCTCCACAGGTTCAGTCATTCAGTTTGAATCCAAGGTCTCAGACTGCAGCTGTTTACGTTTGACTTTTAAACCTGCTTTTCCCCGGCTCGCTCCTCCTCACTGGACTCTGTGGTAGGAGACCAGAAGCCCAGCAGGTAACTGAGGTAATGGTAACACGGTGACAGGAGACACTGCTGCTCCATCTCCATTCATTTCTATGGAGTTTGGGCAGTGAGGCAACAAACAGACGAGCGAACATTCATTCGTGTGAAATGCAGACATGCACATGCTGCCCACATGTGCATGTCTGCATTTCACATGAATGATGTTCGATCGAGATGGTACACAAGAAAGTTGGAAACACTTTAATTTCAGAATTCTGAGATTAAATTCAGGTCATAATTCTTTTTTTTCAGTGGTCCATATGAGTTAGTATAAGTTAGTATTGCTTACTTAATATAAATTAGATTTACTTACTCACTAAGCAAAGCAAAGCACTTAAGCTTACTCTGCTTAAATCTTCTTGTGAGCTTAAAGGGGCAGTATTATGTATCTTACAGCCAAATACATTGTAAAATCTAAGTAGATCACTTTACTTACGGCCTTAAAAGAGGATCAGTGAGTAGTAATGTTTTCAGTAGCAGAATTTCCACAGAAAATATTTAACATTACTTGAATATTTGTGTAAGACTAAACAAACGGAAAATTAATGCAAGCTCATAATCAAAGATTATCTAAAGGTTTTACTGTAAAAGATAACTGATATCCCCACAGCATGAACCTATCTTGTCATAACTGTCTTCATAATACACTACTTCCTGTGCTTGTTTTCAGACATTAATGTTAACTCAAAAAGTTCATTATTTTAAGCATAGATGCTAAAAAAATACAGCAGTGAAATTGAACTTACACGTAACTCAGTAAATGATGGAGGGGAAGAAATGAATAAAGACACCACACAGTCAGGAGTTTTTCTTCTATGTATAGCTGGAGCCAGTACTGCACAGTTTAGGATTATGTCATCAACACCTGAACCTTATCAACCAGTCCTTTTCATGTTCAAATTTATTTCACTTGTTAGCATAATTCAAATTCAACTTGCAGCTAAATTTTAAATTCTAAAGAGATTTTTTGTATCCAACTCTTACCTTTTAATTTTTTGCAGTTTGAAGTCTTGATGTAAGTTAAATGACAGAACTCATAAAACCACTAACATTTACCACCTTTTTGGTAAAACTGGGAAGTTTAAATACAAAAAAGTTACAATTATTAGACAGCATGATGCATGATGTACCTTGTTATGTCCTCTGACAGCTGGGCAGGATCCGGTGGGTAAAATTTCACATTAAAAGTGAAATTATAATTGGCCCCTGAAGAACAAAATTCAGAGTGATTTGGAATAAGTATATAATAATGCAATGAAGTCAAAACAGAATCTGCAATTTATTTGTATATTTAGGTCACCTTGCACCTGCCTACGAATTTCTTTGGTCAAATCCATCCAAGTCTGTCAGAACAAAAGAAGAATGTATGATGTCTATTAAATCTCCATGAGTACAATGACCTCAGGTTCATTTATTCAATACATGTTTATAAAATGCTTTTTTGTATGAATGGAGATGATAAGTGCTCTTACCTTCATAGTTGGGGTCTCCCAGATGGCCAGGCCATAATAGTCTTTTTCCAGAAGGTTAAGGTGATCACAGACTTTCATGAACAGCTCCTGGCCTTTGGCATGTTTCTAACATATTTGCAGAGATGGAAAGATAATGAGGTTCACGCTCACATACATCTGATCTCATTAACAAATTAGATCTTGTGTTCTGGAAAGCACTAAGATTTTATCAAGGGAAATAAATATTTGAAATTTAATGAGAAGAGTTTAAATTTAAACAAAAATCTTTGCTCAAATTTTTGCTAGATATGCTTTACTTACCTGGGAGTATTGCACTACTTATGAATCACACTGGGGACATTAAAGGTCGTCCAATTTGTGATGGAAAGGAGAGGGCGTGAAATCATTCAGGAGTTTTCAGCTATTTTTGTGCAATAATAGAAATATACTGTATACTGTCAAAAATAACCAATCATAGTCAGGAGGAGGGCCATAGAGCTGTCAGTCAATGCTGCTCAATGTACTATTGGCGGAGAAAACATCTTCGGAAAACCATTCATCCACCATTATTGGTGGCCATGCTAACCAGCCTTAGTTTGTTAATAAACTTTACCATAGCAGAGAGCAAGTGGGTGGTGGAAGAATGATTGGCAGCACTAAGATCCTCCTTCTTGCTCTGGTGACTGAGGGGAGTATTTCTGCAGTTAGTACTGGGAGTACATGGAGAATCCAGAGATTTTTTTCCCCACAGATTCTTTGTCTTATATTAGTCATGACATAATGGTCAGTTTAACAAATGTATATAAAAAACAACATTTTTTAATATATAAAAATAATTGACTGCAGCTTTAAACATTGGTGTTCTTTACTATTAATGATCTAAGTCTAAACTCAAAAGTAATTTTTTATTTTTAAAAAGATTATTTTTGTTTAGACACATGACATCACTGGAAGTCAGTGCTGCCCACATTCTTAATGCTGTTTGGTGTACCAAGAATTGGTAAGTCACTGTAGTGAGGGGGTGTACTCCGTAGCTCTTGTAGCTATGTAGTACACCCCACGCTCTCTAAATCTTATACAAGATTATACAAAATTAATTTTAATGATCTTATACAAGATTTAGACAGCATATTTTTAGAAATGTCAGACAACAGCACAACAGCCTTTCTGCACTGCAGTTTAACACAACAGAGATGAAGCATTTTTACATAGAAAAGTTAAAAACAGTGACTATAGCACCACATACGTTTGTATACAGTAACTGGGGATACAGTCTGATTTTGAATTAACAAAGATGGTGTCATCAGTTCTCTGACTAATTTAATTTGTATATGACAAATAAAGTAAATGATTGTCAAAAGCAACAACAAAAATCTTAGACTGCTTAAAAGAGGGGAGAAAATCCTTACATCCAGCTGGCACTCAAACACAGCATCATCCAGCAGTGTGACTTTGATCTGCAGTGTCTTTGGTCGGCGTGGAGCTCTGGGTGTCTTGGCCTCTCCCTCTGTTTTCTTCTCCTTATCTTCCTTGTCCCTTCTTTCAGAACCAAATTCCTTTTCTTTGTCCCCCTCGTTGTCCAGAACCACCGCCTCTCCCTTTTGGTCATTCTTCTCCTTCACCTTTCCAGCCATGTCCTCGGCTGCGTCTTTCTTGTCTGCCTGAAGAGCCTGACAAATTAATTTTAACGATGGTACCACACTCTGTTCTAAATTCTTTGAGAATTTGTTTGGACAGTAGGTAGCTTTAGGGGTTGAGTTAAACTAAACTAATTCATCCAAGCAGTATGTTTCTTCTGGAATAAATTATGTGACTGGAGGTTACAGAAAGCAAGAGGGTCAAATTAATGTTCTACTTTTAAACAATATAAAAAAATCTGCATTTTAGTCAGTTTCATAAAATCTGGTTTATTTTGGCAGAAACATATATTGTCACATTTTCTGAAGGAAACAGATAACAATCAATTTATCTAATCAGAAAATAGGAATTCATTTTGCCCATTCCACAGAAACTTAAAGTGCTGTATAAGTTTTGTTTTATGACAGTTAAATGTTTCAGATCAAACAAATTTTGTGTTTAGACAAAAAAAACCTATGTGAAAACAAAATACAATTTTTTTTATCACAGGGCCAAAAAGATAATCAAACCAACCTGGATACATAAAAAAAGGAAATCACTCTAAAACCTAGCAAGTGGTTGTGCCACTCTTGGCAGACACGACTACCATCAACAGTTCATGACACTTGGCATGAACCGTAGGCATGTTACACTTGATAACACTAGTTACTCTATTGTGTTACAGGCTCATTAATCCAGTGGTGTATTAATTCTGCCACACTGCATGGTTTTAGTATAAGTGGGCAGTTGCCACTATATTTCAAGGGGAGTCTAAACTTTGACTATGCTAGGCCAACCCAAAACCCTCTTTTATTTTTCAGAGATGCATCTTTGCCACACTAAATAAGCTACATAAGTCAGAAATCTTTTCCTTCAGAGTTTTCTGCTAGAGAGCAAAATTCAAGATCCTGCAGCAGATAAGCAGAACCACACCATCACTCTATCATCTCCATGTTTGATTAGTGTTCTGATGTTCTTTTTCTGAAATTCTTTGCTCCACCAAATTCTCCAAAAATTCTAGTTTTGTCCAATCAGTCCACAGAATATTTTCTACAACATCTGTGCTGTCTCAAGGGACCGTGAAACCTTTATGAAACCGTTATTTACATTTTTGATCACCATTAGTTCTGGCCTTTCTATTCCCCCATGGATCACATTTTTGTCCAGTCTAGTTCTTTTTATTATTGAACAGATGTAGTGGAGTCATGTCCTGCTTTAAATGTTGTCCTGGGTTGTTTGTGTGACATCCTGAATGAGTCATCAGGATAGGTTCTACACTGTTTGATATTATCTGCATGGTGACAATGAAACCCCTCAAATTTTGTTCATAATTTTACAAGGCTGATGTTGGTTGGTTGATTTAGTTCCTCGATCAAATCGAGGAACTAAATCATTATAAGACTGTTTTGTGCTTTAGATTGAAATTTAAGATCTAAATTTCAATCAAATGATTTAAGATCTCTTACAGAGCTTACCTGAATCTCTGCACTGCTGACTGAATGTTGGTCCAAGGCAACCTCTCCCTCTATTTTCAATTCAGGTTCAGGGTCCGCAATAGGAGCTTTAGCTTCATCTTCCTCATCCTCTCTCTGTCCCTCCTCACTGTCATACTGTGAACGCCGTTTAAGGAGGGAAGAGAAGAGGCGAGAGAGACCACGGCTGGTAGAATTTTGATTTTGAGGCTGGAGGTTGTCATCCTCATGAGAGTGCAGCTGGGAATCTTCGCCAGCTTCTTCCTGCTGCTGCTTTGGCTTTTTCTGGTGACTTTCCACTTCATCTGTGGTCATGGCAACAGCTGTTAAATTACATAAAAAGACTAAGCATGAAATTAAAACCAGCAATGTAAACATTTATAAGATAAAACATAAACATAAATTTATTAAAATTAGTGCATATCACTTTTACAGACATCTTCTAAATTCATACAGGAGTGCTCTAATCTTTCTTTTGAGTCTTAATAGTTACTCCTGTCAAGCTGTTGTGTGGAAGAGCCAAGTGCTTGGTGCTGTGACATCGTTGTAGCTCCTAAGAAGAACACAGAGTATGCATCTGTGTGGACATGGCACCCTTAAATGAGTCAGTATTTTAAATAAGTCAGTATGTTGTGAGAGATGCATCCGTCCCTCTGTGGACCAGATGCTAAAGAAGTTAGCAGGTGCTCAGAATCTTTCAAAACTTGATGGAATTATGGGCTTCTGGCAAGTCCCACTGTCCAAAGAGTCGGCCCTCTTCACCAAACATGAGTTACTTAGTTATTCTGACTAACATGAGAAACTCAGTTTTGGAAAATAATACATGAAGGCTATTTGTGTGTGTTTAAATGCAGATAACATGGCTGCCAGGCAGTGTGGTGGTGAGGTTTAAGCAATAACATGAGCAAACTTGTTCTCAATGCTGAAAGTGCATTGAGACAGGCCCGGGCAGAAGCTAAAGCTGATTTATTCCCTCCTTAGGCATGTAGGGATTCAGCTCAGCACGGTCTGCTATTGTAATTGTGCACTTATAATCAATATTTACAAGTCAATGCATGCATATGCACATGCACACCAGGGTGGGAGCTTTTAGTGCTGCTGCTCCCAAGTTGTGAAACAAAGACTTACACTAAAAGCAACTCACTTAACTGTTCACTTTCAAAATTCTCCTTAAAATGCATTTTTATTCTTTGGATTTTGACATACCTGAGACTTGTGCTTTTACTTCTGTTTTAGCATTGATTTGATCTTGTTGTAAGTTTTCCCTTCTTTTTTGCTCTGTCAATATTTTAAGTGTTCATTGATTTCATCTGTATAGAACTATGTTGCAGCTGTTGTCATTCCAAAAGCATTAGGCAGCATTGATGCTTGTATTTAATGCATACAAGCATCAAATACCTATTTGTTAAACTATAAAGGAATAAGGCACAATTATGATCACAGCACAGATTTTATGATATAATTTCATCAACTGAAAAGTTCTATTCTACCATATGTCAATGATTAGAAAGATTGTCTTAGATTTCGCACACCCACATATCCACCAGGATGCTCACAAACATGTTTTCACAACTTTGATCACATTATTATCAATAGTTGTAGAATGAATTTGAATCCATTGTTTGAGTGTTGACAGACTGTGTTCATATTCAGAGGTCTAAATAAAGGCATTAGAATTAGTGCAGTGATGAAACTGCACTAATTCTAGTTAGTGCAGTTTTATTACTACATTGTCCACTGCAATGTAGTGCAGTGGAGAGCTGCACTACATTGCACTACACAGTGCACAATTATTAAGTAGGTTTAGGCAAGGAAGGCTGAAACCTGACCCCCACTGAACAAGACACATCATTTGAAAGGTCTAGTCTGGGCCAATACATTTCTGAAAACCGATTTTTAAAAGGTTTTATGGATTAATGAGATGAGAGTGGAGCTTGACAGGCCAGTTAAATGGATGCACCCATGGCTGGATCACATATCCACAATAGGCAGAGAGCTCCAATTCGCATCAGACACCAGCAAGGTGGAGGCAGGGTATTGGTAAGGGTTGGTAATATTAAAGATGAGCTAGTTGGACCTTTTCATGTTGAACATGGACTCAAAATCAACTCCCAAACCTAATGTCAGTTTTTAGAGGACACTTTCTTCAAGCAGTGATTCAGGAAAAAGTTTGCATCTTTCAAGAAAACCATGATTTTTATGCAGGACAAAGCTGCATCATATGCATTGCTGAACAGTAAAGGCCTTAACAATGAAAGAATAATAAAGTCCCCATCTCATTGTGAGCCCTTCTTAAACAGTGCAGGAAATCAAAACACATCTCTGAACAGAGTCTCGGAGGTTTTGGTTGCTGCTGCACAAAAAAGAGATAATAGATCAAGAAACTGACAGACTCCATGAATGGAAGGCTTATAATTGTTCAACTAAAAAGAAGGGTGGCTGTATTGGTCACTGATTTATTTTTTAAATGTTAGAAATATTTATTTGTCAATTTTCAGTTGTATGTTTATTTTTCTAATTTTAACAGATGACGATAAGTGAGATGGGAAAAACTTCAGTTTTAATTCAGTTGAATTATAATTCTGCACATTAATAGTTGCCCAATAACTGTACACACATAGATATTGTCCTAAGAAAGTCATAATCTCACTTTTACTTTCTTAAAGGCATCCATGATTACTTGTAACAATAGACTTTATTTGGGAAATATTTATTTTAGATGTAAAAACAATGCCTGCGACAGACTGGCAACCTGTCCAGAGTGACCCCGCCTCTCGCCCCGGAACATTGGCTGGAGAGGCACCAGGACCTCCCGACCCCACTAAGGGTGAAGGGAGTATAGAAAATGGATGGATGGATGAAAAACAATGCAGTAATAGTACCATAGGTTGTTTAGTTTTTATACATTTTAATAAAATATTCTCACACAAACATTGGCATGTTGTTCACGCTGCACTGCATTCTGGATCAATGATGTCTAAAGGGTCAACTACCCAAACTCTACCTGCCAAAACAGTGATGAGTCACTAAGCCTTTTTTATTTGAACTGCACCATGTTGAAATTGATGGGAATGTTGGAATCACAAGAGGTAATGAAGATGAGGAGGACCAAACAGAGGAAGGGGACAGGGTTGACGATAGGAGCTGGTGCTTTACTGCTGCTACATCATGATGTCATGTTGCTGATTAAATAAAAGCATAGGCCTGTCACAATAACAAATTTTGCTGAGCGATTAATTGTTTCAAAAAATTATTGCGATAAACAATAATATTGTTTGAAGACATTTTTACACTGATTTAATGGAAATGACATAATAATATAGCGATATCCTGCAAAATAGATGCGTGTTATTTTCAAAAGAACATTTAATGCTGGAACAGGTAAACAAAGAACCAAAAACAAAAAAGGCACTTGAATAAAAACTAAACATAAAACCCATGAAACCAAAATGGAAATAAAAACTACATTAACCAAAGAGTGCAGATTATGAAGTCTATATAATATATTGCCCTCCAATAACTATTAGATTTAAATAGAGAAGATGAGCATATCGACCACCTGATGCAATAGTTCACTCCTCCCTTAAGCCCAGTTCACACAACATGATTTATGACCATCTTACAACGTTAAATGTTCTAACATTGTCGCTGTGATTTCGCCAATCACAGCGTAACACACATCATTCGTGTGTTACGAATGATCTACGGGGTTTCCCGACAGGGAGCGAGAACGCAGCCTGCTGAATGTGACAGGTAGCCAATCAGAAAGCTCGGATTAATCTTCCTGCTTTCTGAGAGGAAATTAGGAGCAGATTCCCAGACAGCTGACGGCGCAACCCGGACAGCAGCGGACATCGGAGATGATATGTGAAAACAACATTAATGTTTATTCAACATTTGGTGCAAAGAATATCCACAGAAATGACCAGGAGAGGAGCTGGAGCCAAACTGCTGCTGCAGTTGCTGGTAACTTTCCAGCTGTTCATCGTTAACGTGACATAAATAGGTTCTAATGATATTCATTCAGTCAGGACTTTACGCTGACACCAGCCACTTGCATTGCAGGTAGATTGTAGTGCAACGTTGATTAATGCTTGGTTTTAAAATGACTTGTAGCCATTATTTTGTGCCCATTGTTGGACACCACACGCTACGACAGGCTAGTGTGTGGTCTCTCAGGTTTTGAAAATGGCCGACAATCAGCCGACAGTTCTAAGATCTTGTAGTGTGATCTGGGCATTACACTAAAGAAATGAGGAAGGGAAGAGTCAGTGGAGAGCAGGAGATGAGCTTTCTCATTCAGTGTCATGGAAAAATGCAGGGAGAAACGATAATGACGATAAATTAAACTTACTCGATAGTTTTTTTTTAATCGTTCGATTAATTGATTTATCGTTTATCGCGACAGGCCTATAAAAGCATATGATAATCACAGCGTATACTTGTCTGGCATGTATAGGCGACAGTTTGAGCTACACATATGATGATCTGACAGTGTATGCTGAGCTGACAGAAGACCGGCTCTCTCCTACTGCGCTCTTTTTTTTCCATGCAGTAAATTTATAAGAAACATAACAAAAATTATTTCACATAAAATTTTTATCAACCTGTATGTAGCCAGTTGGTGCTTTATGACTGGGTGATTTATTTACAATAGTTACTATATATTTACCAAACCTATTTTCTCTTATCAGATTGTGAACTCAAATCTTACAAAATAAACAGGGACAAAATATTTTCATAAAAATGTATTTATTACAATACCATACAAGATGATATTCAGCCTATGTTTGGGGAATCATAACAAAATATTCCTATAATTTAAATATATTAAAGATGAGGAGAAGACAATGTCAGGAGGAAGAAGAGAATCACTGGGAGATTCTGGGAGGCTGCATCCAAACCTGGAACTGTGGCCTCTATTTATTGTCTGAAACAATAAAAAATAATTTTCAAAAAAGTTCACACTGCACATAAGAAGCCAAACCAAGGGAAGTGTACATTTCACACACAGACACACAATGATATGAATTTACAAACTAAAAAAACGCAGGGGAAGGGAATATTAGGAAGAAAACATTGTGGCAGAGTTTAGAAAATACTAACATCTTCAGAATTATCGAAATCTCCAGAGAATAATATTATATTTTTGATATACGTACCAAACGGTTCACATACAAACACATTAAACAAGAGCTTAATCACACTTTGATCCGCTATGAACAGATAGCAAGCAGTGGAAAACGACAGAGACTTGCTGAGATCAGGCCACGGTTAGCGGGGAAAACACACTCCACTCTGCGCTGAGCGCCTGCGCTAACAGCCTGCCTGCCTCGTTAGTGGAGCTACGCTGCTCCAAAAAGTCCGGAGGACATTTCAAAGAAATTGAATTAACTAAGTGTGTAAATGAAGCTATGAGGGCTATGTCATAGCATAAAACATCATAAAACAACTTTTGGTTACAAATTAATAGTGTACTTACCTTTACTTATCGCTGCTGCTGGCACAGTGCAATGGAGGCCATATTGCTGTCCGGAGATGAGAGAGGTATGTTTGCAGGCCACACTGTGGGGTGTGAAAGCCACGCCCCCATGCTATATAGCCTTTTAAAATAAAAAAGTAAACAAAAAATTCAGACTAACCATTTTTCTCGGTGACCAGATGTCTGGTATTATTTGTTTCTCACTGAAGCATTACTTAAAGTGGCAGTTACAGAAAATACTTCAGCGTGAAATACCCAAGATCATCTGTCTGGATGTTACATTATACAGGCGTATGTGTGATACGTCCTGTCAAGAAAACCAGAGATCATCCCACTTCCCCATGCTGGAGATTTTAGTTTAACAGTAACGATACATGAAGTTACCTTTAAAGTTAATTATACAAGTAACGTCTAGACCCAACAGTAGACTAAAACTTCAATAAAATCAATCTGGTTGTGTGTGTCGTTTTTGTCGTTTGTGTGTGTCGTTTTTGTAAACTTTGCTTTAATTCTTCTTTTTCTATCATAGTTAGGCAGAGAGAGTGTCATGAAACAGGAACAGCAGGCTTCCTGAGAAAAGAGGAAGTAAGTTTCCAGCTTGCAGATTTATAAAAATAGTTTAAACTATTCCTTATCTCAAAGCATGGAAAGTTTTAAAGAATGAAATCTAAACATTTTGAGTAATTGAATAAGACTCAAAGTAAAATACTTATATTAATATTGATTTATTTATAAGAATACTTACACTTGTGGGAATACTTACTAGTAAAACAAGTAACTGGAACTTTGGTATCAAATAATTAGAATAATGGATTATTCTTGGTTTCGTTTCAGAATCCATCCATCCATTTTATAACTCCCTTGTTCCTTAGTGGAGTCAAGAAGTCCTGGTGCCTCTCCTGCTAACATTCCGGGCGAGAGGCAGGGTCACCCTGGGCAGGTCGCCAGTTTGTCGCAGGGCAACGCAGAGACAGACAGGACACACACTCACACACACCTAAGGAGAATTTGGAGAGGCCAATTAACCTGACAGTGATGTTTTTGGACTGTGGGAGGAAGTCGGAGAACCCGGAGAGAACCCACGCATGCACAGGGAGAACATGCAAACTCCATGCAGAAAGACAGGGGCCGGGAATCGAACCCAGAACCTTCTTGCTGAAAGAAAACAGCTCTACCAGCTGCGCCACTGGGCAGCCAGTCATCATTTCAGAATACCGTCTGTAATAATTCACATTAAGATTGTAATAAGAGTAACTATCATAATATTATAAATGAATGTTAAATCAAAGAAACTAAAAAGATTATAAATGTGATTTTGGCATTGAACTGGAAATGGAGTTAAATGTGCTGAAGTCAAGTCAACATGATGCAGGTAAAAGATCAGCAGAGAACTGCACACTGGAACCACGGAGAAGACTCCACACTGCTAAAGGTGGACAGGATCCATTGACCCTAGACCCTGGTTCTCAATTCGACTGCCACTCCTCGCTTTACCCTAAGATCTCAAAGCTGCTGCAACAGACTTTGTGAATGGACAAAGGCCACGAAGTGTCCTCCAGACCCGAAGATATAAGTGTCTGGAGGACAACAAGCATATTTACTTTGCTTCCATTCAAAAGAGGATTTTGTTGTACCAAGACAAGACTCTGACCAAGGACATCAAAGCTTTCTGTTGCCGGGATCATCCAACATCTGGAGATAAGCTGAACCTGCACCTAAGTCTCGCTCAGAAAATAGTGACACGGTATAGGGAAGGTGGATAGGGAAGCTTGAGGGTGAATTTATTGAGTCTTGAATTTTATTTTTAATATGTAATCATTGGTAATTATTCTGTTTGTCATTTAACCTCTGCTAAAAGCTTGCTTAATAAAGATGCATTCGAATTCTATTTAGATTTGTGAACAGTTCAATTAATTGAGTCATTTCCTGAATATGATTTTTCTGGTTAACGTAAAATCTGTGAACATGATTCTAGAAATATGGTGGCTTTGGATGTTTCTTTGGCGTTGGGGCTTATGCTGAGCCACTAAACCTGATCTAGTCTGTAACAAGTGCAGGTTATTAATAGGGAGAGAGCTACCGTTAACAAGAGTGGTTATTGGGGCCATGCAGCTGCAAGGGCTACTTAGCTGATCGCTTCACAAACTGAAAAGGGTCATAACTTTTTGGATGAAGGTACCTAGAGGCTAGATGAGTCTCTTCCGCAGCCAGCCTGAATAGATTATATCTTCATACCGATTGGAGTAAGACTCAGGGGTTTTAGAGATTCTCCAGACCTGTTAGACGGAGAGCTGATCAATAGTTAGTCCAAGGGAGCTGTGACGGTCAGGGTGGGTCTGGCTGTTGCACAATAACAGGCCCTTGTGTAAGCCGGATAGAGAGAACTTCTGGGTAAGACCTCTTGTCAAAAATGAAATTATGAAAATCAAAATTGGGCGCTCGTTATTCCTTTTTTTCCATTTCTGTTTTGTGCACTGCCTGAAAATACATGGCCCATACACGGACGCCAAAATATGCATTTCCAAACCATTTTTAACTAAAAAACATCATAATTATATCTGTCATTTGCTCAAGTAAACAACAATATTCTTATAAATTAACAGTGGAAATATGTGTAAATCTGACAGCGGATTCATTTGTGTTGCTCTTTTTTTGTTCCCATTTTATCAACATATGTACAGAACAAACATGACAATAAGGTCAAGTTTAATGAAAGCGTTGGAGGCCTGAGCAGCGAATTGCGCGCCGCCGGCCTCATGGCGACCGCGGGGGTCCCAGCAACGCCACGCTCTCGCGCCATTCCCAAAAATACACGAGTTAAGAGACGAATATTTTTATTTCAGATCACCTCAAATATTAAGGTGTTTTGGACTTTTTTTTACAATTTTGGACTAAGTGGTCTTTGACATCTTGTTAAATGTGTTAAATAGTCCTCAGCCTGAAAAAGTTTAAGAAACACTTATTTAGAGATGTGCAAACTACAAGGGATTAGAATTCGCAATTCAACCAAGCTCACATGCTCCCGCCAATAGTCAGTGTTAAAAGAAGGATTTATCATCTCAAACTGTGGTCCATGGACTATTTGTGGTGCAAGGGCACCCCCTGGCAGACAGAAAACAACTCCAGGACTACTTATATGATCAGAGGAAGCTAAGTTATAGCGACTGGGTTTCTCTGAATGGTTAGTGGTAGAACTCATTCCAGTTAGTCTGTTCTATGCTTTGTGATGAATGATGCTCTGCTTTAAGGTAAACAGCTAATGTTATTTTTCTTTAATTCTGTAAAATAATTTAAAATGCCCAAGTAGACATCTTCAGTGCTTTCTTGTGGCCAGTCACATTTACCAGACAGCACCCCTTTTTCTTAGGATGAACAAAGAAAAATGCATGAGTTAAAAGACTAATATTTTCACTCCAGGATGCATCATATATTTATTATTATTATTCCTTTTCTATGTTTATCCTGAAAAGTGAACTTTCACTAATTTCTGTTAATGCAAGGGGCCTGAGAGACTAAAAGGAAAAGTTTACATTTATTCTATATAGGAAAAATGCTAACATAATATGACAGGAAGCTCATTCAAAGCATGAAGACAACTGCTAAACAATGGGGAGATGAAGCTTATTTTTGTCAAGACTCAAGATCAGCAGGGGTTGCTATTGTTCTACATGGCAAAATTAACATCCAGGGCCAGATCATTTAAAGTGAAATGGATGTAAATGGTCACTAGTTATTCCTCACTGTCTGTTCAGATATCATACTTATTTTGTTTATGTATATGTGCATACATATACGCATATGTATATGGTTACAATAATCAAAATCAGAACAAATTATTTTGTCCTTGTTTATGTATGCACATGTTTTCTCTGTCCTACTGATTGCTTGTTTTCTTATTTCCCAAAATCTGTTTGAAATAAATAAATCAAATCAAAGTTATGAATCAAATGTTGATATAAATATGGATCTCGATTATAAAACTAGAAATGAATTATTGCTCTGTAATTTAATTACAAATTTGGTCAGAATTGTTCAAAACAGAAGGAAAATGCAGTGATGTTTTCGAGCTCTACTTTGCACATCTGTATTTCTAGCTGCATGCTGGTTTGCATTAAGAGTCCTGACATTGAGTTTAAGCTCTAAAAGCGGCTTTAAATTTAATCTGGCAGTGTGTGGGATTAAAGGCTGTTGTGTGCAGATGTGGAGGCTAGATGAAGCCGGCTGTCTCTTCATCAGCCGGCTTCATCTAGACCTGGTTTGTGATTCACCAGGTTTGCACCTCTCCTTCCTCGCAACCTTTCTAGGCACCACAGACGGAAGTACTAAGTTCTAAAATGTTCTAAACCAAGTACTTGTGTTTAGAAAGGCCAGTGAAGGTCACCATTTACTACACCTCAAGAAACAAGTTGTTCACAACAGGCAGCTTGTATTCAGTGTATTGACTTCATTTTTAACCTGGAAAGTCTGATTAGGTTCAACATATTTTGTGTATCTTTAGCTAATCTCCATCCTAACAATCATCGTTAAGCAAAGCAGTGCTGTTGTTATGTAGGTTACTACCTGACTAGATTACTCAAGGTTTTCTAACTAGAATTCAGGCCAGTCAGTCTACTTTGTGTATTTCTCACACAAAGAAAACCTGTGATCCTACCAGAAGGGCATATACATATGTTGTACAAAATCTGAAATAGACAGTTTCTGCAATTCTGCAGCTTTTGTTCCAAAAGCAAGCAGAAAATGTTTCGTAAGCGAGCACATAGTTTGCAAAAGGAGATTTGCTCCGTCAGAGACAAGTTCTGAGTGAGAGGACAAGTTTTGACTACAAGCATTACAAATTTTGAGAAGAAAGACATGAAGTCCTGCTTGCAGACTGAAAATGTGTGCTCTCGAATTATGACAGAAAAATTCCCCCAACATAGTTCATGCTTAGTTCATAGAAGTGGGACAACCTAGTTTAGGTCGGGTTTATATTTTAGCGTAGTCCCGAGTTTTCACAGAGGGACATCTGGGTTATTCCATTATTGTGAAATAAACTGCTTAAATGTTCTAGTGTTGCTACTTTTACAGCAGTAATACTGATCTGTGTTCCGATCAGGGGTTCCATTAACGGAATATTTTCTGTATTTTACCCTTTTTTTTAACAACATAAAAAATTTTAAGCGGTTATTTGACAGGTTATAATTAACACAGTTGACTGGTGCACATGTGCAGATGTTGTAGACTTTATGCAAAGAGTTCATCGCAGAGGCAACTAAAATCACTCAATAAAAAATCCTTTCTGAATAACATCTTATGGACACTAAACTAAATGTGTCTTTCTGACCAGCAGCTGACAGCCTGTTCACGTGGCGTGCTCCAGAACAGGCCATTTTGGAGCAAGTCTTGTTCAGAAGCGCATTCCAAACCTTTGATTGAAATTTCAGACTCCAGTACACACAGAACTGAGAAAACTACAGAGAATGCAATGTGATGTTAATCCATTCTGTAGTCTAAAACAGTTGACCCCAAACACAACAGGTCTAGTAGGCATGATTCATTTAGTGCTATGCAATGGGAAAAATAACTCAAAACTACTCATTCTTTTTTTTTCTCGCTCTAGTGTGGGCTTTACAATACATGCAGACTCATTGCCATAGCAACTGACAACAATGTAACTTTATGTATAAGGGTTCAGCACCAAAACTACTCAAATATTACACTACATAGAGCAGAACATTCAGTTTGTTACAGTTTTAGGCTTTAAGGCTTAATGTTTATTTTGCTTTTCTTAAGTTTTCACTGTTTAGTAGATTAGCCACCACTGCTATTAGCCACACTAATACAGCAATGGCTGATTAGCTCATTTAAACACCTGCTTTACTGATGTAGGTTGTTTGTGTAGGTTGCCTTTTTTATTTTTAAGCTAAACCAAAACACTTTATCCCACAACACATCTATATGTTAAATTTGTCAAAGTCAAGCATAACTGACCTATTTCTTTCTTAGTTAAAACTTATTTCTCACCTTATCTAGTCATATTGTAGACAGTTGATAGCAAAATACTGCATCCCTTTTTATATGACCTTACATTTAAGTCTAGCAGGGAAATGGGGGGCACTTGCATGGGTTACATCATGCTGCAAGGGATCTATAGTTTAAAATAACATTGGAGCTCATTTAAGAATATTGTGCTATATATCGTACGTCCGTCCGTCCATCCATCTATCCGGGCTCAGGTCGCGGGTTAGCAGCTTAAGGCCCTGACTTCCCTCTCCCCAGCCACTTGGGCCAGTCCCTCCCAGATGACTGAGCTTTTTTCTCTAAGGGAGAGCCCAGCCACCCTGCAGAGAAAACCCATTTCGGCTGCTTGTATCCGGGACCTCGTTCTTTCGGTCATGACCCAAAGCTCATGACCATAGATGAGGGTAGGAGCGTAGATCGACCAGTAAATCCAGAGCTTTGCTTTTTGACTCAGCTCTCTCTTCACCATGATGGACCGGTACAGCGCCCGCATCACTGCAGACGCTGCACCAATCCACCTGTCGATCTCCCACTCCCTTCTTCCCTCATTCGAGAACAAGATCCCGAGATACTTAAACTCCTCCACTTGGGGCAGGACATGGTCTTGAGGCTTCTCCGCCTCAAGACCATTGCCTCGGATTTGGAGGCACTGATCCTCATCCCGGCCGCTTCACACTCGGCTGCGAACTGCTCCAGCGAGAGCTGCAGATCATGCCCTGATGATCACGACCTGGTGAAGCCATACATATGTCGTGTATTGTGATATAGCAAAAACATATCAAAATATTAGATTTTTCACATATCCCCCAGCCCTAATTGTAAGGGCTGGGGGATATTCCAAACCTCTGTGACCACACAGGAGCCGATAAAAGTAGAACAGGTTCAATCGGTTCTTGTGTCCAGCAACACAGCACATGTGAATCGATTTCATTCACAAACATCACGGATCCTGAAGAAAATCCCATAAAACATCCTCCATACCATACATGAATTTAGAAAAAACAAACATGAATGATGACGTAGAAGCAATAGCGACAGTTCGTAGACTCGTTTTAAAAGACGCAACGAAAAGAAAAGGCGTTGGATAAACGACAGCGGGAGTAGCCGCTCTATTTGCTGCACTATGGTATGGAGGTGAGATGTTTGTTCATAGTTACATTAACATTTTTCTTACAGTGTTTAGTTTGTTTTCTGTTCTGTTGTTTCATTTAGCGTCACCGCTTAATTATATGATCATGTATTTACTGTTTTGATGCTTAGATTAAAAACAATGACCACAAAATAATGGATAAGTAGACTAACTTTAAAATCTTGCCTTGTGAACCAGGCTTTAGCACAAAATTATGTGTTTTACTAGTCACAGCTGCATTGTGGCTGAATGAATAAACTTATCATCATAACTATATTATGCCAGGTTAACAAAGGCCGAAAAGTTATCGGGTTTATCAACTGCTGTAGCAATTTTGCTCCACTTCCTCTCCTTCTCATTTCTGTTCATATTCCTCGTATGAAATGTTGAATAAACATGTTTCCACATATCACCTGACCACTGGATGTCCACCAGATGTCCACCGGACTCTCGATTGTGTCATATCAGCTGCTTGGAATTTCCCTCTGCTTACATCACCATGCTTTCTGATTGGCTACCTGTCACATTCAACAGGCTACATTTTCGCTCCCAGTCGGGGAAAACCAAACATGCTGCGATAAAAGGGCCAAGACAATCCAACATGTTGAATATTTACCTTGTTTATTTGGTGGCTTGGCACACTTTCTGTAAGCTAAATGTGGTTATCCAATGAAGCTAGGTAAAATTGAATAACAAAGTTTTAACCCTCCCATAGTTCTGACAGAGGTCTGTGAACCCTGCCTGAACTTTTTATTTTGTGCGCAGTTCTGACTGGTGGGGTCGCGAGTTTAACAGCCTTTTTTTTTGTGGCTTTGGGAATTGAAGAGCCGACGGGTCACCCATGTGGCCGACCATGACATCTGCCGCACTCTCCCTGAGCATCGGGCCAAGAGTGCAGGAGGGTTAAACAGTTAAATCTAGTGAAAAATTTGGCAAAACGAGTAGAAATTCAGCAAACGTTTCACTTTCCTCTTCCTCTGTAAGCCTCAGATACACCACTTGAACCTGGGAATCTCTGTCCTTCACCACCCTTGGATCACATGGGTGTACTTTGCTTTCCTGTCTTTATTATTTAGTAAAAAAAAAAAAAAAGTAATGGATTTTTTTTTAAAAGATGTTTTTTAAAAGACTAAAACAGATCCACTGTTTCAGTGGGCCATGTGTGTTATGCATATGCGTTGTATATTTGTGTGATTTAGGTTTGTGCTAGTCTGGGGAAAAGGACGTATTAGTCGGCTGCATTTGGAGGACTCTTCGAATTTGGACAGGCCTTGCTGCCGCGCTATGATAGAACCTGCCTACCAATTCGGCCTTTGAAGGATGCAACCCCTCAGTTCGGATAAGACTGTAAACACCGGAACATACACTTACACTTCCAAATTATTAAGCAAGTGATATTTTCCTAAATGGTCAATGCAAATGATGGTCAGTATAATTTTTAGACTATTAAAGTAATCAAATTTTACTGAACAAACCTCCCAAAGAGTGCAGTATTTTTTTTCAAAAATAAAAAACTCAAAACGCACTGTTCAAAATTATCATGCACAGCAGATTTTCTAAACATTTTATGGGTTATAAAGAACTGAAAACGGTCATTCTTTGAATGAGCAGCATTAAGTGGTCACATGTACTAAAATCAAAAGCTATTTCAATCAAAAACATCTTAACAGACTGAGTTTCATGTTAGCATAGGACCCCTTCACTGATATCACCTGCACAATTCTTGCATCCATTGAACTTGTGAGTTTGTGGATAGTTTCTGCTTGAATGTCTCTGCAGGATGTCAGAAAACCTTCCCAGAGCTGCTGTTTGGATATGAACTACATCCCACCCTCAGATCTTCCGCTTGAGGAAACTCCAAAGGTTCTCAGTAGGGTCAGAGGTCAGAGGAGGATGGTGACCACACCATGACTTTCTCCCCATTTATGCCCACAGCAGCCAATGACACAGAGGTATTGTATTCCTTGCAGCATGAGATGGTGCGTTGTCATGCATGAAGATGATTTTGCTACTGAATGTATGGCTCTTTTTTTGAACTATTGAAGAAAATGATCAGTCAGAAAGTCCTTATGCTTTGCTGAGGTCATTTTCACACCTTCAGGGAACGACCAATGAGTCTCTCCCCATGATTTCAGCCCAAAGCATGACTCCACCACCTCTTGCTAACGTCACAGCCGTGTTGGGAGGAGGTGGCCATCCACCACCAACCTACTACTGCATCCATCTGGACCATCCAGGGTTGCACAGCAGTCATCAGTGAACAAGTCTGTTTGAAAATTAATCTTCATGTATGGCTGGGTCCACTGGGCCTGCTTAATAATATGGAACATCCTTCTTAAGTAGATTTCCTTTAATTGAAGTCACCTGACAAACTAATGATCCCAGGTCTCTGAAATTAATTATAGTAATTCAAAGAGCCGTGAGGCACAATACAATCTATGAGTTTAATAGCACAACAAAAAATTTTATCTTTATGACACTTAAATCCAATTTGCATAATCATTTGGAACACAGTGTAGTTTGTTTTGGTCTGTCACCATGTGACCACTTCAATTACCTGCGGGGCTGCTAGTCTCCAACCACATAAAGCCCTGCTGCAAATAGTTTCAAAAGCCCTGTTACAACTAATTGCAACAGGGAGACAAGAGGACGGGCCTTCTTTTGAAAGAAGATCTGTTTCTGAAACATCATGTTAGTAAAAGAAGAAAACACAAAGGCATTACCAATAAGTAATGATAGGACTTTGGTATGAAGTTATCTTAGTATGTACAAACAACATGAATATACTGGTTTATTGTACTACACTCCTTAAAAGTGAACCACTTTAAGGAGACCTTGATATTTCAGCTCATAAATGGATTATTAGAGGTTCTAATCTTAGAAAAAAAAAGGTGCATAATGCATAGTGAAAAACAATTTGGGGGCGTCCTGCTCAAACTATACCAAACTATGTATTACATTTCTGACTTGTGAGACAGCAAACGCTAGCAAACGTAAAAAGATTGAAACAGTGAGGTTATCTCTACACTTTACTAGGCTTATAGAAGGCTATTGAACTTTACATTTAGAGTGGATACGAAATTTCTTTTTTTTTTTTTTTACCTTTTTCCTGTTCTTATAACATGTCCAACCCCCATTGGCTCCTGTTAATTTGCAATTTTGGTAAAGATTTCTTCAACAAAATTAGACAGTAGGGCTGAAACGATTCCTCGAGTGATTCTTGTATCTCGATTCTTAAAATTTGTCGAGAAAAATCTATCTGCCTAGATGCTTCGTTAAGTTATGTTTTATTATATAGCACCGTGTTCCGGCCGGGACGGTCTTTGCATTACACAACGCTCTCACTTCCGCCTGAGTTGTTGATGGAAGCTAAGTGTTAGCAGCACAATGCGCCCTATTTTCAAGTTCTCCCTGGGACGATTTTATCCATTCATGATAATGTCCGAGTTTTCATCGTTTTTCGGGGGACCAAAAAGCATCATTTCTACAAGCATAGATATGTTTCTGTGTGTGACGAACGCAGGTGTCAAATCCCGTCGCTAACATGAACACAGAAGCTATAAATGTCTGGTAAGGTCAGAGTTCACCTATTAAACTGACTGAAGATGAAAACATAAACTAAAAGCTGGAGTACAGAAATTTTTTTATAAGCATAGTTTTGATCCTGCCTCTTTATTAATAAATTTAATATAATTTCAGGTTTTTGTATACATTTTCTTCAGGTTAACTAAGAAAATGTGCTATTATTGTAACGAGTTAATTTTCTAAACTACAGAAAAGTTATTGTTAGGGAAACTCAAATATGAAAAATTGGACTGATGTTGATATGTGATAGTAATACTGCTGTTATGTTAGATTTACCAATGTTTTATTTGATCTTTTTTTTATTAGATTACTCAATTAATCATAAGAACAATCGATAGATTACTCGATTACTAAAATATTCGTTTACCACAGCACCATTAGACAGTGGGATATATTTTCCATTATACAATTGTCTGTATTAAATAAAGGTACAACAGATTGCATCTGTTTTAAACAGTGTGAAAACTTCATAGTTTAAAACAGGGTGTCCGAAGTGCAGCCCGGGAGGCCATTTGCAGCCATCAAAACAATTTTGGGCGGCTCTTCATCACAACTTAAGACCGGCTTAAATTTGGTTTTCCAGGCAGTTGATGTAAATATACATTTAAAAGCAAAGTTAAGGTGCAATTCTCACAGGTTAAAGGCCTTTCAAAAAAGCTAAAGGCAGTTTAACATCTTACAAGGAAACACATATATTTATTCATCCAGGTTTTTTGCTTTAAATTTAATTTATTTTAATAATAAAGGGACAACTATTGAAGTCTATTTCCGCCATGAAAGAAAACATAGAAGACTTTGACTTCTGACTTTGAAAGTCGAAATTATGACTTCCTGTTGGTCTTCTTATTTTTTTCTTTCATGGGCTTCCATAACAAATATCCTGTGATTTTTATTAAAATACAGAGCTGGACAAAATCAAACAAAAGAGAGCAATAAAGCATAAATAGATAAATCATGATCAACTTGAAATATTTAGCAAATGGTTTGTTATTGATTTTAAATCTGCCAAGACCTTTTTTATGTTTTAAATCTACAATGATTTATAGAAATATGACTTACTTATTTCATAAAAGTATTTTGAGTTCAGTTTATATTTGAACAGGTAAAGACAAAAAAGTAGGTTTTGCAAGTACATTTAAAAATGGAAACACTAAAAATTAAGTGGCCCCTGCCATACTCTCAACCTGACATTTTTGGCCCCAATGCTAGGAAGTTTAGACACCTTTGTTCTAAAGACACAAGGATGATGGAGGTGAAATAAAGGCTATAGGATTTGGGGAAAAGAGTAACAACAATTACAATAACAGGCAAATAAAATAAAATTTAAATTAATTTAAATTAAAATGATACTCAGATTGAAAACAACTTTTCTTAATAACTATACCTTACCATCATTTTACCTTGTAAAACTTGCTGTATTAGACAGGCTGTAGAGACATACAGAGCCTGAATGCATTTGCATATATAATATAAACGTAAAACTTACCACAACAGATATTGGTATGTGTTGTGCAGCTTTAGTGTGCAGGCAATTGTGTGGTTGTATCTGGGTCTAAAATCTCATCCATGAAGATGTTCATTATTGTCTAAATCCCAAACTTAAGAAATCAAAGACAAGAATAGGATGAACTTTCAGCAGAGACTCAGTTGGTGGATTCACCCAATCACGTCTCCTAGATTAATCTGTGCTGGAAAAAAAACATCATATTGCGCCGATGTATAACGGCTTCACTGCAATATCTGCTGTAACAGCCATGTAAATGTGCAGACTGTTGTTGCCCAGCGCGGCCTGGGCAACACATCTTTGCAAAGATGGCTAAGATATAAAAATGGCAACAATTCAACACGTCATAGATTTTTATGACACTCCGATTTCACTAATTTAAAGCAACATTCATAGAACTGCGATAAGTCATACTGCTGTAAATCCCCGCTTTGTTATACGTTCAGTCTAGCAAATAAAATAGATTTTTCTGGATAAGTCCAGCGTTTCTGCTGGGACAGCTACCTGTCTGCAAATGGCGCTGGATGTAATAATATCAACAACTCACCGTCTTTGTTAGGATCATCCAGAAGAATGCAAAAAATGTTTAAATCGGGTCTTTACCCCTTAAAGTCCTTTTCAGCACCACACAGTAGAGATGAAGAATTAATACTGCAACCGCAGAAAACGAGCAGCTGTAACAAAGCGTTTGGGTATCAGGCGCGTCCCATGTATGCAATTTTCCCTCAGTGTTGTCTGACAGGAAAGGATTTCAAGTTTACTGTGATGATGGTGCGTAGGCAACCTTCTGCTGGCTTATAGGAAGCAGTGTAGCATGTGTTCGTGACTAGAGACGGGGAGAAGGAAGCACCAGGGACCTACATTATGACTCAAAACACACACTACAATATAAGCAGAGAGTAATATTATGAACCAGCCTGTAAGACATTACGCAGGGCAATCTGGACATTTGTCCCCCATTTCTATTGAAAGGAGAGATGACTTTAATAACAGAAATTCATTAGTGAAAGCATCCAATGTGAGCTGTGCAGGAAGTACCTCTCTCCAATCCTAACTGAAAGAGCTCATATCCAGCGAAGAGCTATCATCTGTATCCAACGAGCCAATGCTACAAATGAAATTGTCATTCAATTTCATTGAACGATGAAAGAATATGCTGTAAAATAATAGCTGTATTTAAATAAATCAGGCAAGAATATATAAATCAAGAAATTGTTGCTTTTTAAATGTTGTGTAATCAGTTGTGGTGGTATCTTTCTGATGTAATAGGATGTTTTGTTCTCATGTCTTTTCCAGGGACTTCCACATGAGTTATATCATAGAGTGGATAAGGCCAACTTTCAAAGAACATCCCGTTTTATGAAGAGATCATTGGGGATAAAAAGGGCTGCGAGATTATCTTTAAAGAAATGTTGTATTCCCAAAAATAAATTAAACAAACAGCATGACGAACAGGCTGTTAATAGTCATGAAGCTCTTTTGGTGCTTCTGGACAAAGTCCCTGCTGCAAAGTAACATAACTGAAATGTGCTGAGATCATTGGTTACATTCAATCAGGATATTTACATAAATAACCTTCTTGTGACATGAGCAGTATCTGAAACTTAAACTGTGAAACACTACGACCAAATGACCAATAATGCCACCTGCCTGCCGCCAGACCCAGAACATCACTGCTTTAGAGGAGTTCTGCTTGGAGGAATGGGCCAGCATTCCAGCAACAGTGTGCCAACCTGGTGAAGACTGACAGAAACCGTTGGCCCTCTGTCATTGCCAACAAAGGATATATTAGAAAGTATTGAAAACCTTTTGTTAGACAGTCTAGCTTGGGATCTCATCTGCAAACAATAGGACTGGGGATGGACGGTAAGTTGTTTTATTGAAGGGGGAAGGGACCAAAAGGCTGTCCTTTTGTATTGTGATGGGGAAGAAAAGACTGTATGAATGGTCGAGAACATCATATGCGCTGAATAAACAACACTTCACACAAATCTCTTTAAGTAGCTTGGATATGCCTATTATTTCTGCATTGATAGCTTTTGCACTGATCCCACTTTATGTTTTTATTTTTCAGTCTTTT
Organism: Phalloptychus januarius; assembly: GCA_902982915.1. Classification (NCBI taxonomy): domain Eukaryota; kingdom Metazoa; phylum Chordata; class Actinopteri; order Cyprinodontiformes; family Poeciliidae; genus Phalloptychus; species Phalloptychus januarius. The sequence goes on from CADWAE010000073.1 coordinate 1,012,543, forward strand.
ATGCTAGATCATTGTAGCCAGTCAAATGCTCTGTTGCATCCCATGGCAGGAAATTCTCTAGAGCAATTTGCAGTCTAACAAATTCTCTGGGATTAGGATGGGCAAAGTTTGGAACTGTGGAAGTAGGTCCTCTGCAGAACTCCTGTCCACCAGATGGACTCCAGTGTTGCGACCTAAAGGGATAATGTTCAGGTGAATATTGTTGTTTCTCTGGTGAGTAAGTATGCTCTGTACGATAGACATGATGGAATGCAGAATATGGTTTATCAAAATATGGACTGCTATATTTGTCTGGAGAAACCCAACGAGCTTCTGTATAGCTTCCGATTGTGTGTTGTACATGGGGTGTTCTCCATAATGGATCTCAATAGGGAACACTCAGTGAATGAAGGAGGAACCTGTTCTTTTATAATAGGAATGAATTGTTTGCTGCTTCTAAACAATCTGCTCTCTGAATAGTTAGTCCTCTCCAGATTACATCAGGTTTGTATGCAGTGGTATCCAGTGTGCTGCATCCAGTTTTGGCATAGATGCAGCCAAAACTACTTGGTTGCATCCACCAGGGATGGTTCACATTGTGAGGTTGTGTGAGATTCTCACCAGCCTGCCCACTCTCCAGGTTTAATTTGAAATTTGCTTGCATATTTTGTTTAGCTGTTTTGTTAATTATTCGTTTGCATTGCATGTTTGTCTTTGTTTATTATTGTTTGGCTTGCAGTGCTTCTTCTTTTGCTTTTTTTTGTTAATTGGGATACCATTTACTTTTGAAGAGGTAATTTGGTATCTGTATGTATCTATGTATATGTATATAAAGTGGGGAAAATGGTATTTAGTCAGTCACCAATTGTGCAAGTTCCCCCATTTAAAAAGATGAGAGGCCTGTGATTGACATCATAGGTAGACCTCAACTATGAGACAAAATGAGAAAAAAAATCAGAAATCACATTGTCTGATTTTTAAAGAATTTATTGGAAAATAAGTATTTGGTTAATAACAAAATGTCTTCAATACTTTCTAATATATCCTTTGTTGGCAATGACAGAGGGCCAACAGTTTTTCTAAGTCTTCACCAGGTTGGCACACACTGTTGCTGGAATGCTGGCCCATTCCTCCAAGCAGATCTCCTCTAAAGCAGTGATGTTCTGGGGCTGGCGGCAGCAACACGGACTTTCAACTCCCTCCAAAGGTTTTCCATGGGGCTGAGATCTGGAGACTGGCTAGGCCACTCCAGGACCTTGAAATGCTTCTTAGGAAGCCATGCCTTTGTTGCCCTGGCAGTGTGCTTGGGATCATTGTCATGTTGAAAGACCCAGTCACGTTTCATCTTCAATGCCCTTGCTGATGGAAGGAGGTTTGCACTCAAAATCACAATACACGGCCCCATTCATTCTCTCATGTACACAGACCAGTCGTCCTGGTCCCTTTGCAGAGAAACAGCCCCAAAGCATGATGCTGCCACCCCTATGCTTCACAGTTGGTATGGTGTTCTTTGGATGCAGCTCAGCATTCTCTCCTCCAAACAGGACGAGTTGTGTTTATACCAAACAGGTCTACTTTGGTTTCATCTCACCGTCTGACATTCTCCCAATACTCTTGTGGAACATCCAAATGCTCTCTAGCAAACGTCAGGCACACCCGGATATGTAGTGGCTTAAGCACGGCAACATGTCTGGCAATGCAAGATCTGAGTCCCTGGTGACACAGTGTGTTACTGACTGCAGCCTTTGTACCTTTGATCCCAGCTTTCTGCAGGTTGTTCACTAGGTTCCCCCGTGTGGTTCTGGGATTTTTGCACATTGGGTTAGGGTGTTAAAGTGTTTCTGAATCTTGAAATCACCCCACCAAAGGGTGGGGTGCCCTTTGGTGGGGCGGAAGAAGCTACAGGTCTGTGACAGCCAGAAGTCCTGCTTGTTTCCTGGTGACCAAATGCTTATTTTCCACCTTTATTTGCAAATAAATTCTTTAACATTCAGACAATGGGATTTTCAGAATTTTTTTTCTCATTTTGTCTCTCATAGTTGAGGTCTACCTATGATGTCAATTACAGGCCTCAGTCATCTTTTTAAGTGGGAGAACTTGCACAATTGGTGACTGACTGAAATAATTTCTGTATACATTAAGAAAAATATAAACTACGAAAACAATAGAATTATTGATATTTTTTCTCATATCACGTTCATCAAGCCTTGAAAACAGCAGTAATGACAATAAGGTTTTTAAATATTATAGCTAACAATTGGAGGTTATTTCCCATTTCAATGGGAAATAATATAGTGAAAAAGTTAGTAAGTTGGCAACCATGGGGGGGACTGTAGTACACCATGCAAATACATGGAGAGATGACCTCTCCATTTATTTGTCCTCACGACAGAGTCGCTGACAGGCCGATTTTTAGAATTTTGTAGATGGATAAGGTTGATATATACGTATATATACATATATATGTATATACATTTTATTTACTTTCTTAAATATTTCATCTCTCCTTTGTGAGCAGTGAATTGTACCTAAAGTTAATTCAGAAAACATTTTTGTCATCTTCTTTCTACAGTATAAACCAAACGATGCCTCTGTTAATATATTTGTGACAAACTTTTTGTCTACCATAAAGCAGTGTTCAAACTATGGGCATATGTTTGTGATTGACTTTCAACAAATGGTCATCAAAATGGTTTTAAAGTAAACACACTATGCAAATTCCTTATCTACCTCATCACAAGTTCTGTTTCCACATACTGCACTGTATGCAAGCAATTGTGATTACAATTGACTGAAAGTTGTACAACTGTTCAGGAGGGTCGGTGTCCTCGAGCTTCTAGATGTCTCTGCTTTAACACACCTGAGTCAAATACTGAGGTCATTAGCAGGACTTTGGAGAATTAGACTGTCCTAAGCAGCCATTTGATTCAAGTGTGTTAGACTAAGGACATATCTAAATGTTGCAGGACTTCAGATATGGATTTCTTGATTTGAGGACCCTCTTCGCAGCAGCTCCATCAGATGAGAGGGTTGCTGAGATCTGAAAGGTCCTGCTCCTCCAGTATGAAAATAACATGACCCCAATCCATAAGTCAGCTGCTCTGTTCTGTGTAGAAGTAAATATCAGAGGTTATTTATACACATACTAATTTGACAAATTAGAATTCAAAGGCAATTTATTTCACTTAAATATATTCACTAAGAGAATATAACAAGGTAAAAGGCACATCAAAATATTTCACTACACAAATATTATCAATCAGCAATGAGACTTAGGGATCTGACTGAAACCTGTTAGGCAGAACAGATACTGTAAGAGCCACAAGGTAGAGATAATGTTCATGGACTGATACTCTCTTAAGCTGCGTTGAAATGCGCCTAAAAGTACAAGGACTTGGCTACCAACAGCTGAAGTAGGATAGCTTACATGGACATTAGTGCCTACTTGCAGAAAGATATGAGGACAGAGTATCAAACTACCAAACATATAAAATGTGATATGGGATTATTTTAAATTGCTAGAATCGGAGGGCAAAGTGAACAGGTTTAACTTCTACTTACTTCTAAGGGAAGAGCACCGGGACTTTCCTCTTGGTTTGACTGCCTGTTTTTTCCAGCCAATGAACCAGTCCACCAAACAGTGGTCGTTTTTTTAAACCATGTAATCACAACTTCATGACTCAAAAATGCACAATATGTCAAAAACAATTTTGGAGTATTGAAAAGGAATGCTGAGGTATTCCATTTTTCTCATAAATAACATCTTTGCCACTTTGGCACAAGTACAGCGACAGACATCAGGTGTCAAAATAAATGCATTCCGAGCTAAATTCAGATGACCCAGCTTTCCATCAGCATTTAAATGCACTACTTACACATGAATGTGAGGCTCCCTGGAAGCGTGAAATGAGTCTCAAAAACCATTGTGCACTGGTAACCCGATGTTTGAATGAATGCAGTTTTGTCTGTGTGTATCAGGTGACTTGTGTGTACTTTAACAATTTGTAGGTGTAGGAGAAGATTTGAATTTGTAATTATCAGACTTGTGAGATTGAAGTTAAAAAATCTGTCTTGACATTTAATGTATGTGGGAATTGTAATTCTGTTTGTGTACTTTTGTTTTGTATTCATAATTTCTTGACCACATATTTAGAAGTACCCGGAGTTATGCACAAAATGTTTTGTTACTGTTTACAAGACATATTTCACAGATACAACTATCCAAAGTTAAACACAAAGAGGCTTGCATGGATTACCAATCCAGTACATTACACTCGCAGGTATTTTGTGACTATTTTCTTTCCATATGCAAGTGTTACCTGTAGTTAGAATAATTCAATATAATCTGCAATGCATACATAGACAACTGTGAGATCGAATCTTATTTGAACTTGCATTAAAACAAGTTAAAATAATATTCTTAATATCTGCGAAGTATCCATGAAGGATAAAATTTACATTTGTTTATTGAAGAGTCAACCATCGACCATACTCGTGCTTAAGATATTTATTATGCATTCTATCAGGAATATAGAAATGAACTTAAAATATGTCATATAAAGAGTAGTCTTCCATTTCAGAGTTCACAACAACCTTCATATTCTGAATGGAATATTTATGCTAGAATTGTATTTAGCATTTTCAACATATACCACCAGTGCACAACCGTACTATTGCATCCCTATGAGGCTAATAAGTCAAAGCAGGATGGGACCGGCTGTTCACATCTACATCAGAAGATGCCACACCATCAACTTACAAAATGAACAACAAATTAACAGAACAAACATAAAAAATGTAAAATAAAAAAAAATCTTGACAATTCAGTTATTTCTTACAATGTTTGTACATCTGAAATACACAGCAGCTAGTGTTAGTGCAATAAAGTAAGATAAGTAAGGGAAATGAAGGACTTTTATATAGCAGATTGCTCTCAAACATTACCCAAGTAGGTTCATCATCTACTTTACAAATCAGCAGACTTAATGATTCAAAATGACTACATTTTTAAATTGTTGAGCCCTCCATATTGATGAGGTTTGAAGATATTTTTACAGTGGACATATTTTCTTGCTCTAATAATGCCAAGTGAATGGTTGTTAGTGAGGTAAGGATGGAAGGGATTTTGCAGTGCCAAATAGAGTACTGAAACACTGCTTGAATGAAATCATCTTACTTGGAAGCAAAATAAATAATAACAATAAGAATGATGAGTATAATGGAACACACTATGCCAAGAATACACATCTTCTTCCTGGATTTTTGCTATGACAGAGAGAACAGAGAGAGTTGATTATTGGCTAGGACTTTACAGAAGAGTGGCAAAAAGAAGAGCTAACACTGTCTCACCTGGTAGTACGCGGCTCTCTCGAGCTGTTCTGCTCCTCGTTCTACATGAACTTCAGCATTTTCCACATTAGCCTCAATACTGTCTGCAAAAGGCATAGGAAGGATATCGCATCAGAAATAAGTTTAATTTTTCAAACTTGCTCATTTTCTGAACTCTCCACTTTAACAAAACAATAACAATATTAAAACTGATATAATGTACACTGACAGTTAAAAAAATACTTCAGGACAATACACATATTAATATTTTTAAAGCCAATTTTTAAAACACTTCTCTATATCCCATGTTAATGTTCTGAATTATTTTTATAGTTACTATTAACTGCCTGCTATATAAAACTCACTAAAGTGTTCCTCTAAAAATCGCAACAATTTAGCAAGCAAGTCAAATCAAAACAACTGTTTTCTGTCTTTCATTTAGTATAACTAGTTTAAAGGATTGTGTTTTATTTCAGAAGTGGACATCCCAGTGGGCAACCACCACAATCCAAAGTTAAAAAGGCTATTGAAAACTGTTAAACTGAACACAAGATCAAGGAATTAGAGGAGAGAGGAATATTAACAGAATGACTGCCAGTGTTACTCACCAATCATCTCTCCCTGGTCGTGAATCATAACTGCCAAGTCCTTAAAGATCTGGTTTACGTCCATGATATCAGACTGAAAAACATTAAAGCAAAAACTCACATATGGAAGCTGTACACACACTCCTCCTTTCCCTCTGCTCCAGCTCACTACAACATAGCCTGCCACAAATACTAAGGCATGGCCACTGATGATGGTGAATAAACGGTTTTCCTGGAACGGTGAGTTGTTTCTTCACCATTAGCACACTGAGCAATGTGGATGATTGATAGTCCTAACACCTTCCTCTTTGCTCTGACCAGTTGTTTTTGACTGAAATCAGAGCATTTCTGCAGAGGGAAATAGTAATTCAGGGAGGAGGTGGGGGAACTTAATGTTTTCACAGACTATCTCTCATCCCTAAATGTCATGACACAGTGACAGTTTTAACAAATATGGAAAAATATGTATTTTTGTAAAATACATGTAGGCCAGTGGCTTAAATATGTCAGCGGAGGCCACCAACATGTTAGATTTGTTCTTCGGGTTGTGGATGTTGGAGTAATGTGTCCGTTGATGAACGCCATACTTTGGCTTCTGTTATTGAGCATTGGCACAGTAACAGCACACAGTACTCTGCCAGAATTCATAGCAGAATTCACAGCGACTGCTATAAATTCTGAAAGTAAGCAATATTGACTGCCAACTCCTCACTGTAGTCAAATGTTACATTTAATGCCCGAGTGGTTAGTTTTATATTGTTTTTTCCTTTTACATATATATATATATGTGTGTGTGTATATCTGTGTTGCTGCTAGCAACGGTGTGTGCCAACCTGGTGAAGACTGACAGAAACCGTTTGACCTCTGACATTGTCAACAAAGGATATATCACAAAGTATTGAGATGAACTTTTGTTATTGACCAAATACTTATTTTCCACCCTTATTTGCATACTCATTTGCATTTCCATACTTGAGGTCTACCTATGATGTCAATTACAGGCCTCTCTCATCTTTTTAAGTGAGAGAACTTGTACAACTGGTGACTGACTAAATACTTTTATCCTCACTGTGTGCTGTATTTGAAAACAAAAAAATAAATGAGACTTATGCATTAATGAGACTTATGTTGACACAAAGTGTTTGCTGAAGGCAAAGCCGCTACACTGTCGAGTGATCCAAATAAACGGTCTGAACCACGAGTTCAACCGCCGTGTGTGTCCGATTCCTGCCTCAAGCTTCTTTCCAACAACAACCCTTAAAGAAAACACAACACAGAGTCTTCGGCAGCACAGAGGTGTCATGTCACAGACCTGAGAAAAAAGGAGTTACAGTCATTTGAAGTTTGCATATTAGATGTTGTCCAAGTGTGCTGAATGGAGACTCCGAATGGAGTACATCCTCAAAAATAAGCATGTCCAAAATTACATATCTTTTTTCTTGTATTTTAATCAGTCTCAAAATCCACAAGCAGAATACTTAATTCTACAAATGTATTGTATTTCCGAGTTCATACATCCAACACTCAATGTGTTAAGCCAAGAAATAAAAATGAAAAATCTGGGTGAAGCAAAGTTCTTACATTTTTTTGTGTTACAAACGTAATAGCTACAAATTACTTACAGTTAAAGTATTTTTAACTGTAAAACTAGAAAATGTAGCTTGTCTTTCATAAAGAGACCAAGCTTTTGCATGTACTGCAAACTGTTCAAGAACAGCAGCTGATTTAATTTGGGTATACCTTTTCAGCTGTTTTTGGGGTCAGGGTCAGCTCAATCAATTAACTTTATTTCTATAGGACATTTCTAAAACCACAAGGACTGGTATGTAGCCAAAGTACTTTACATTCAAACAGAAATACTTAAAAAACATACAAAGATACGAAATGTACACAAATAAACATGAACGTCAATGGGCTCAAAGGTTGACATATAAATTGTACATCAAACAACAGTAAGCAAGTGCTCACCTCAAGCTGTCTGATATTGGTTTCTCTCTCCTTGATGAGCTCCAGATCTTCCTCTGTAATGGCCATTTCTTCTGTCTGGGTGGTAATTGGACCAAGGTCCTCTTGGCTTTTCAAACACACATGTTTAGAGGTGAAATAATAACTGAAGTCAAATTTACTACCATTAGTCCTAAAATATGCTAGCAGAAACTTTATTTCATACAAAAAATAAAACCAGGTACATTTTCAACAGAAATGAATGATGTATACCTTTTTCAATTATTGTCAATGGAAAAACATTTTTTTAAATCTTTGTTTTAAATACTTTCCCTTTTATTCCATTGTGTATATTTAACCCTTTTTTATGTTTGGTATTTATTTAATACAATCTTATTTTTAATTTACTTTCATTTCACATGAATCTCTTCAATTATATGCACTTATTTTTAGTATAATCTAGATTCATTTTCTATTTAAATTGATGCTAAATTTGAATAAATCCTGTGAAATGTTATATGATTTGTACTTCCAGAGTAAACCTATAATAATGAAGAACTTACTTATCAAAGGAGACAAGTTTTTCATCCCGAAAACTGTCTTCATTCTGAAAGAAATGGTTAAAACAGCTTTATTTGAATAGTAATGTAACCAAATTCCAACGCAACTTAAGCAATAGTAGCAATAAGGTACAGGAAAAAAAAAGAATAATTAGCTAGTTAAATGACTCCATATTTATATAGATTCTTTAAATGAACAGAGGATTAGGACTTATGTTCTCAATCCAAACTTAATTAAAACCAGAGATGCACATGATATTGAATAATTGTCCTCACAATATCATTGTGTGAAGTTGTACTGCTTGAATGCAGTGTTTGGGAGGAGACTGTATTTCAATGTTGTGCATTCGCGCTGTGCATTTCATTAACATTTGACCAGCTGGTTGAATTCCAACTGCCCTTAATGCTCAACAAAGATGTAATAGGTGAAATACTACAACCCACAGAGAATGTTCGGGGCAGTGCTTAATGAATAAAAGGGAAAAAGAATCAGAAACTATTTGAAGTAAAAACCAGCAAAGCCAGGAGGGGATAAGTAAAACCTGGCACCCCTCTAGGGGAAACCATGCAAACTACAAAATATGTATAGTATACTGGTATTTTTATTACTATAGGTTATAGTGCTCATTTAAAAGTACTTGTTATAAATTTATGTTGTAGAGTTCAATTCCTATTTAACAATCTGGAATTTGTGAAGTCACCTCTATAGCTTACTTACTGATAGATAGGAACCAGCCCTTGCTCTTTCTATTGATTCCCTCTCTTTTTCTGCAGCACGTCGCTGGACAGCTTGGAAGTTGTTGAGTGCTGCAGAAAAGTCATTCATAAGCCGGTCCCTTTGGATCCTCTGTTGCCTCTGGGTGGCATAAGACACACAGTAAATGTAATTAGAAACAATAGGTTAAAAAAATCACAGTGTTTTGTCTGTAATAGAGGGTTTATATCAATCCCACATAAATAAACAGGACAAACATTTTCAGTTTACGTTTCAACTATGAAACAACTTTCTTTACATTAGAATTTTTAGCTCAGTTTCCTTAATGCAAGAAGTCTTTGTAATGTTTTCAGATTTCTTCCCCACAGTTAAACTCATCCAAACCCCAAAATGAGGGCAATCCCATGTTTAGACAACCAACATTTATTTCTTTTAAGTACACACAGGCTTACTGAGCCAAAGCCAAACTGCATATATGTACCAATAAACCAAATAACTGGCCAAAAATCATAATCAGCCAGTTTTTCTCGATTATCACATTCAAATATGTGGACATTCACTCTCAGAGCATTATAATTTCACACTACAGGATTTGTTGCCGTGCTCTTGTGTAGGTGTGAAGGAAAGAGGAGATAAGCTGCACATGCGGGCTGAGAAGTGAGATATAGATGATCTGCGATCACCGATCATACACTTTTTCACGGAAATTGTACACATATGTATACATACACACACATATATATATATACATATATATATATGTACATATATACATATGTACATATATATATATGTTTGTGTGTATTAGAGGTGTGCTGATTGACATGTATCGATGGGAGCATGTTCCTTCTGCCTATAAGTTGAGAATAAACTGGTTGTCACCAACTGTGTGTGCGTGTAATGTGATTTGTGTGCGGAGGAGCGATCATAATCGCCAGAGAACAGATTCAAGGTGAGGCAGGCAGTTTTCTTGCCTCATGGCAGGAGGCGCTCATGATCCCAGACACTGGTCTAGTGACTCTGCAGACGTGCAGAGTGAGAGACCGTGAGCTTGCAATACAGTAAGTAAAAAGTGCTTGCACAGCATGAAGGAAAGAGGAGATAAGCTGCACACACAAGTTGCGAACTGAGGTACAGGTGATCAGTTTTAGTGGTCACCTGTACCACAGAAGAGACTGTGTCACAAGAGACAATGATTGGCTATCACGATCATACACTTTTTCATGGAAATTGGTCAATTATGACCGGTGGCCAATCATCGGTACACTTCTAGTATTTAGTAAATGTTTCAGTAAAGAATATCATAATTTTCAGTTTATAAGGGGAGCAACCAAAACTATGTTTTTAAAATAATTTTTGGTTGAATCAAAAATTCAACTCAAAAACTAAAACAAAATGAGATATATGATTTCAAGCATCAAATTGTAGTTCTTTCATTTCCTGCTGGATTCAAATCTACAACTTCGACAAAATAACCAGTCAAACTCAGGTAAGTAACACTTTGTTATTCTTGTCAGGGAGCACAATGTCTGGCAGGTTTGCTGCAGTAGTACAATCAGCAAGCATGGTCATGTCCCACATTGCCAACCACTTTCTAAGTCCTGAACTCACACCACTTTGGTCAGTTGTACCTACAACCATTCTCTGGCACAAGGCTGAAAGTGAAAGAAAAGGGATGGATGGATTATTATGCAACTGAAGTAAAGCTGAACATTTTCCCGGCTCACTTGCTTATTGTCATCTGTTAAAGTGAGAATAATAAACATAGAACTCACAATTGACAAACATTTCGGACATTTAAAAAATAAATCAGTGACCAATATAGTCACCTTCTTTTCAAAAACAGTTACAAGTCCTGCATTTATTAAATCTGTCAGTTTCTTGATCTGCTGACAATCTGTGCAGCAGCAGTCACAGCCTCGCAGACACTATTCAGAGATGTGTTCTGTTTTCCTTCAACGCAAACCTCCTGTTTAACAGGGGCCCACAAGTTCTCAATGGGGTTTAGGTCTGGTGAGGAAGGGCGCCACTTCATTATTCTTTCATCTTTAAGGCGTTTATGTGACTAGCCATAGACACATACTGGAGTACTTGGATACATGTGATGGAGCATTGTCCTGCATACAAATCAAGGTTTTCTAAAAACCAGTAGCAGGTTTGGGAGTTGATTTTGAGTCCATGTTCAACCCAAAAAGGTCCAACATCTTTAACAATACCAGCCCATTCCAATACCCTGGCTCCACTTTGCTGGTGTCTGATGGGAAGTGGAGCTCTGTGCCCATTACTGATCCAGCCACACAGGCCCATCCATCTGGTCCATCAAGAATCACTCATCCCATCAGTTCATAAAACCTTTGAAAAACCTGTCTTCAGATATATTTCAGTCCAGTCTTAATGTTTCATCTTACATGTTGCTCAGTGGTGGCTGGGTTTCAGTCTTTCTTACCGTGGCAGTTCTGGAGTATGACAGCTCTGGGTGATAATGGGTTGCTGGTAGCTTCACATTTGATTCTTCTCAAGTTTTTGGCAGTTAATTTATATCTTTTTTGTAAACTTTTTTTTTCCTGTGACCCTGTTGACTATTTGCAGCAAAACATTTGACGGTTCTGTGATCATGTCCCAATATCTTAGCAGTTTCAATTGTGCTTTATCCCTCTAAAAGACTTTGCAATTTTGGACTTTTCAGTCACTTAAATCTCTTTTTAGGCTCATTTTGGCTGAAGAAAAGAAGCTGCCTAATAATTATTCACACCTTGATATAGGGTGTTGATCTCCTTAGGCCTCATTCTCCCTCATTAAATAAATACACATCAGATAATATTTTTATATTCAATAAGCATTCACTTTTATACAGCTTGGAGTAGGAAAATATTCATAAAAATGATTTAGTAATATTCAATAGTAATAAAAACACACACACAGAAAAAGTTTTTCTTTATTGATTCAGTGCAAGAAAATACTGTAAAAGTCTGTATTTGTATGTGAGATCAGGCAATAATTATGTCTATCCAGAAACTGATTCAGAAAAACTAAGTAATTTAATTAGCTGGTTAATAAAAAGACATCATTAAAAGATATATGGGTGAAAATGGCTTTATTTAATAAATTTAGATATTTTAATTTTAGTTTTTTAGGATGCCCCCAGCATTGCCCCACTTGTTACATCTATTTTAAGGGATTCTAAAATGGTTTCCAAATATTGATACAGCTATATCATCTTTTTTGCGTGAACATAATGCTTTCCAGATGTATATATTCAGTGGGAAGGTTTGTCCAGATGTTAAAGTGTATCACATAAATGATGCTCTTACGGCTACCGGGTATAAACTGTTCTTCAGTCTGTATGTTCTTGCCTCAATGCTCCTGTATTTTCAGCCAGATGGCAGCAGTTGGAACAAATTGTGACCGGGGTGTGAGGAGTCTTTTAAAATAATCTTGGCTTTCATGAGGCAGCGGGACCTGTGGAAATCTTTGAGAGAAGGCAGAGAGCAGCTGATGGTCTTCTGTTTTGCTGTGCAGCTGGGGAACCACACATGGAGACAATAGCAGATGATGGTTTCAATAGAACATCGGTAGAAGGACACCAGCAGTTTTTGAGGAATATTGGTCCTCCTGAGGACTCTCAGGAAATAGAGTCTCTGCTGGGCCGTCTTTGCCATTTCTGCTGTGTTTTCATCCCAGGCCAGGTTATCCATGATATGAACTCCCAGGAAATGGAAGTTTGACACTCTCTCCACAGATGTTTAGTGGTTCAATGTCTCTTTTCCTTCTCCTAAAAGCCACTATGATCTCCTTGGTCTTGGCTGTGTTCGGATGAGGTTGTTGTCTGTTCACTATGGTGTCAGTCGCTCCCCCTCATTCTTGTAGGCAGACTCATTCCCAGGTCTGTCATTTTACGTACTAATCTGTCAGGGAGGATGGTGTCAAATGCCGAGTTGAAATCGATGATGAGGATGCGTGCATAGCTATCGCGATGCTCCAGATGGGACAAGATAGCATACAGGACAGTGGCAACAGCATCTTCAGTTGACCTGCTAGCTCTGTAAGAAAACTGGTGTGTGTTGAAGGTGCGAGGAATGAATGAATGAATGAATGAATATGACTCTGAACCAGTCTTTCAAAACATTTCTTCACCAATGGCATGAGAGCCACATGTCGGTAGTCGTTCAGGCAGGTGGATAGGTGATATTTTAGGAATGGGAACAATGATGGAGGATTTCAGGCAGGATGGGATTCTGGCTTGAGACAGGGACTGATTAAAGATTTTTGTAAAGACCCCAGCCAACTGCTTTGCACAACTGTCCATTAACACCATCTGGTCCCGCTGCATTTCTGGGGTTGACAGATTGTAGCGAGCGTCTCACTTCTAATTCCTCCATCTGGAAGATAGAGATGCTTAGTTGCACTTCTTGATTCGAGAAAGTTGCCATTGGATGCTCCGACTCAAACCGAGCGAAGAAGTGGTTCAACTTCTCCGCTATGTCACCCTTGGCTACTCCATGGTTGGCTCTGTTGTTGGTAAAGTGCTGTATTCCCAACCAAACCTCCCTTTTGGTGTTGTCCAAATGCTCGTCAATCCTCTCTTTGTAGTCCCTTTTAGCTTTTCTGATTCCTCCTTTTAGGTTGTTCCATGCTGTAGAGGTCCTTGTCCCCAGACTTGGAAAGCAGTGATCCTTTCTGTAAGCAGCCACTAGACGTCTCTGGTCATCCAGGCCTTTCTGTTTGGGAAGATCCGGATACGTTTTTTCACTATAACAATGTCAGTGCAGGTTTTGATGTAACAAAGAATGCCGTCAGTGAATAATTCCAGGTCTATGTGTTCAAAAATGTCCCAGTTTGTTCTTCCGAAACAGTCCTGCAGTTACTGAGAGGCATCATCAGGCCAGCTTGTGATAGTTCTTATAGTGGAACATTCAGATTTCGTCAGGGTGGTATATGCAGGAATCAAAAACAGTGACATGTGGTCAGACTGCATCAGGTGAGGTAACTGCTTGGCTCTATAGCCCAATTTGATGTTAGAGTAGACCTTATCCAATGTATTGAATCCTCTGGTTGCGCACTTTACCTGTTGATGGAATTTGGGGAGCACTACCTTTAAGTTGACATGATTAAAATCTCCAGCAATAATGAAAACTGTAGATAGCAGATTTGTTGGTTATCAATGCTGCTATACAGTATTCTGAGAGCAGAGGGTGGAATGTAAACGATCATTATTACAGTGAACTCTCTGGGTCTGCATTTCAGAGTCATAAACTCCAAGTCAGGGATGCACTGGCTGTCCATAGTCACAGTGTCTGTACACCAGGTGTTCTTGATACACACACAGGCTCCGCCCCCTCTGCTCTTACCAGAGTCCGTGGTCCTATCAAAACACCATGTTGCATAGCCTATTAGCTCAATGGCTGAGTCTGGCATTCCAGAATGAAGCCAGGATTCTGTAGTCATGACTACGCAGCTGTCCCTGGCAGTTCGATCTGTAGTCTATTATTTTTTGTTTGTTTTTTTGGGGGGGATTTTTTGGCTCTAGTGGCGTTTATTTGCAAGTAGCTAGACAGGAAATGGGGAAACGAGAGAGGAGGAAGACATGCGGCAAATGTCACCAGGCCGGGAATCGAACTTACAACCGCCGGCTAGTTAGTCTATTTTGTTAACAAGGGATCTGGCGTAGCAGAGCTTTATGAGGCTGTCTTTGTAGTCTCACCAAAACTTCGGCTCTGCAGCCTCTCTTCTGTTTTCTTTCCTTGCGCTGTCTGCACGCCTTTAAATCTGGAGTGGTAATCTACGGAGAGCCGGGAGTCCTTGCTATGTCCTCCGGGATGTTATGAGAGTGAAGAAAATCAGCTGCAACACCCCGTTCGCAGCAAAGACCAATCTTCAGAAGAACATGCTTACTGTAGTGGTGGTCCATGTTTAGGCAAGAACCTAAAGGTTCGCCCAACATAAAGTGAAATGACCCAAGTTAATACCACTGTAACGCAGGAAAAGTGCAGAGCCGCTGCATCTCAGTGTGCTGCCATGGCAACAAAGAGAATGTGAAAGCTGTACTACAAAATTTATATACATCTGCTCCCTATGCACACCTAAACCCTAGTAACCTTAACGAGTCATATGACATTTTGGAGGAAAATGAGAAGGGGTGGTTAAATTAGACATTTAGGTGTGCAGTCTCTTAGGGGTGTACTTACTTTGGTTGCCAGTGTTTTAGACATTAATGTCTGTATATAGAATTATTTTGAGGGAAAAATACATTTACACTTTTACATAAGCTCCACACAGACAACTTTTAATTTGTCAAAGTATCATTTTGTCAGGGTTGAAAAGATACACTTAAAAATCTGCAGGAATGTGAGGGGTGTACTCACATTTGTGATACACTGTATATGTATATATACACTACATATTATATGTAGTCACTTTAATGTGACTACCAAGTAGACAGAGAGTGGGTGACATGAGGACTCCACAACCCAAAATTGTAAATAGTTTGTTAATCTTGATTTTTGTAGACTTGTTCTTTAGGCTACCTTTTGTTACTTTTTATTTTGTTACTCATACAGCCTAGGAGATTTTTCAATCAGTTCAAACGTATTTGATATTGTGACACCACCCTCAAGAAAAAAAAAATCCACTGGGCACACACATGGTTCAAACAGACATAAACCTAAACACATATTTAGTTTTCTAACTCCACTAAAGTTTATTTCACACTTCAGGTTCCAGCAAAACAAACTACAAACCATCTTTACAGTGAAACACTTTTGTGTAACTGTTTTTTTTAGTTCTATAGTGTAGAAGAGTTTTCTTTATTGTGTTATTTCAAACATATTTCTCTTGTTTTATTTGTAACAATATTCCACATTGTCATCATCTATACATTTAAAAAAAGCCTCTGTGCAAAACAGCCCCGGCTCCAGAGTTTAACAGGGGGGCCTCGACTTATTTTGGGGGGGCAAAATGAATCGACGTAGCTGAATATAAGACAACATCAGTAGCCTACAGGCTACTTGTTAACAAGCGTAACGTGCTGTATTGGTATTAGTTA
This sequence comes from Phalloptychus januarius, assembly GCA_902982915.1. Taxonomy (NCBI): domain Eukaryota; kingdom Metazoa; phylum Chordata; class Actinopteri; order Cyprinodontiformes; family Poeciliidae; genus Phalloptychus; species Phalloptychus januarius. The sequence goes on from CADWAE010000073.1 coordinate 1,028,698, forward strand.
GTCATCTTTTAGCTTATTACCTGCATCCATCAGCATTACTCAACTCAGTCGGTTAGTTTGGGGGAAAACTGTGCAAAGTTCTTTGCGCTTTGCTGGTTTGCTGCCCTGATTCTAACACACGTATGTAGCAAAATGGGGTTAAAACATGAACAGTTCCCTGAGAGTTTTCTGTTTTTTTAACTTCATCCAACCCTCCCTACCCACACCCACTACACCCTCCCCTCTCCCCCCCCGCAATGGCACTGCGCCTCTCACATTGACACTCACTTGTTCTGAAGGTGATGATGCCAAAGGGACTGAGCCCAACTCTTTAAGATGCCTGTTGGTTTCTTTAGCAAGCTGGTTGGTATAGTGCTGTATTTGCTGTCTGTAAAAAGAGGAACAGTTTCAGTAAGCAGAGCTTTAGACTTCACTTCCTAATACACAATTAAGATTAGCTTTTCAATGTACCTGGAAAGGTATGAAGACTGCGTATTGCTCAGTGCTGGTCAAATTAAAGAAACAAGGAACAAGCAGAGTGCCTAAAAAACTGTCATGCTGGCCCCTTTAAGGGGTTAAGCCTTGAGCACTAGGTGCTGCATTAAACTTTGGTTTTCAGGTGTTCTACACTGAAAACTGAAACTCAGAACTCTGATCAGCTTTCCTCTTTTCTTTACCACTGTCCATTCTTTAGAGAAACAAGCTGCTAGCAGCGCTGCTGAGTCACGGTCATTCCCCTCCAAAACTTAACAATCGTGTTCCTGGAATGCTTGAGGATAAACTCACAATTATGATTCTCTATACTGAGCAGCACTCTGATAGCAGACAGCATGTCCCTCTACTATTTCTACTTAATTTTGTACTACATGTCCATCCATCCATTTTCCTGCACCCTTTTTCCCTTACTGGGGTCGGGAGGGTTGCTGGTGCCTCTCCAGCTGTCATTTCGGATGAGAGGCGGGGTCACCCTGGACAGGTCGCCAGTCTGTCACAGGGCAACACAGAGACAGACAGGACAAACAACCATGCACACACAGACTCACACCTAGGGACAATTTAGAGAAGCCAATTAACCTGACAGTCATGTTTTTGGACTGTGGGAGGAAGCCGGAGTACCCGGAGAGAACCCACGCATGCACAGGGAGAACCTTCTTGCTGCAAGGCAACAGCTCTACCAGCTGCGCCACTGTGCAGCCCTAGTTGACGTTTACCTATGATATCAATTACAGGCCTCTCTCATCTTTTTAAGTGGGAGAACTTGCACAATTGGTGACTGACCAAATACTTTTTCCCCCACTGTATATACACACACATACACACACACACACATATGTATACATAGGTTGTACATACAGACGATCTTGAAGTTCACTGGTATCCTGTTTGGTTCCCAATTGGTTCACCATGGTCTTGATCTGAGCAGCTATGATGAAAAAAATAGAAACAAAGATTAGCTTATTTAAATATTGTTTCTGGACTTTAGCTCAGCATTCAACACAATCATCCTCCAGCACCTGGTGAGCAAACCAGCTCCCCTTGCGCTCAACACTCCCTGTGTAACTGGCTGCTGGTCTGCTGTACGAACCACATCATTAAGTATGCGGATGATGTGACAGTGGTGGGTCTCAACAAGGACAACAACAAACTGGACTACAGAGAGGAGATGAAACATCTGGTGAACTGGTGTGATGCAAACCATCTAATCCTGAATGTCAACAAAACAAAAGAAATTGTTGTTGATTTAAGGAAAAATCAGCCAAGTCACTCACTCCTCCTCATCAATGATGCTGCAGTGGAGCAGATCAGGAACATTAGATTCCTGGGAATACAGATCACTGACACCTTAACCTGGTCCCTCCAAACCTCTGGTTTGGTGAAGAAAGCTCAGCAACCTCTGCACTTTTTCATTAGATGAGAAGAGCAAAACTCCCCCCGCCCATCCTCACCACTTTTTACAAAGGGACAATACAATCTCTGTATGACTTGGAACATGCGACACCTCTGACTGGCAACGTGTGGAGAGAGTGGTGAGGACAGCTGAGAAAATAATCGGGACTGAGCTTCCTTCCATCCTTGACACCGCTCACAGTCACTGCTTGTTCAGGGCTCAGGCATAAAAGACCCCTTTTACCCTCACGATGGTCTGTTCTCCCTGCTGCCCTCTAGAAAAAGGTTCAGCAGCTTCAAAGCAGAACAACCAGATTCCACAACGGCTTCATCCCTCATGCCACAAGGACATTAAACTCCCATTAGTCGTATCTCTTGTTATATATATTTACATTGATACATTTATTATTATGAACACTGGACCAGCTCTACACCCTCAGCAGGGTCCTGGAGGGTGCGTGGGAGTTCGCCCAACCGGTCTACATGTGTTTTGTGGACTTGGAGAAGGCATTCGACCGCGTCCCTCGGGGAGTCCTGCGGGGGGTTCTCCGGGAGTATGGGGTACCGGGCCCTTTGATACGGGCTGTCAGGTCCCTGTACGACCGGTGCCAGAGTCTGGTCCACATTGCCAGCAGTAAGTCGGGCTCGTTCCCAGTGAGAGTTGGACTCCGCCAGGGCTGCCCTTTGTCACCGATTCTGTTCATTACATTTATGGACAGAATTTCTAGGCGCAGCCGGGGTGTTGAGGGGATCCGTTTTGGTGGTCTTGGGATCGCATCTCTGCTTTTTGCGGATGATGTGGTCCTGTTGGCTTCATCAGAGCGTGATCTGCAGTTCTCACTGGAGCGGTTCGCAGCCGAGTGTGAAGCGGCCGGGATGGGAATCAGTGCCTCCAAGTCCGAGGCCATGGTCTTGAGCCGGAAAAGGGTGGAGTGCCTACTCCGGGTCGGGGGGGGTGTCCTGTCTCAAGTGGAGGAGTTTAAGTATCTTGGGATCTTGTTCACGAATGAGGGAAGAAGGGAGCGGGAGATCGACAGGCAGATTGGTGCAGCCTCTGCAGTGAAGCGGGCGCTGTACAGGTCCGTCGTGGTGAAGAGAGAGCTAAGCCAAAAAGCGAAGCTCTCGATTTACCGGTCGATCTACGTTCCTACCCTCATCTATGGTCATGAGCTTTGGGTCATGACCGAAAGAACGAGGTCCCGGATACAAGCGGCCGAAATGGGTTTTCTCCGCAGGGTGGCTGGGCTCTCCCTTAGAGATAGGGTGAGAAGCTCGGCCATCCGGGAGTGACTCCTGGAGGAGTTGGAACTAGTGGCTGGGAAGAGAGAAGTCTGGTTTGGGCCTCCCTCCTTAAGCTGCTACCCCCGCGACCCGACCCCGGATAAGCGGTAGAAGATGGATGGATGGATGGACATTTATTATTACTTAATAAATGTATTATTGGAGCCTTGCAACAAATTGTTTTTCAATTTATGCATTTTTAAATTGAATGACAAACTCTGTCTGTCTATGGGGCTGTGTGCTTAGTCCCCTCCTGTATTGTCCCTGAACCCAAGACTACAGTCTGGCCCACAACACCCGCTTTGTCAAGTTTATTGACGACACCACTGTGGTGTGTGAGACAGCCTGCAGAGAGGAGGTCCTGAAGCTGGTGTTCAGAGAACAAAATCACTCTCAACACCAAGAAAATCAAGAAGGTCATCATGGACTTCAGGAAGCTCAACACTGACTCGGCTCCTCTTTACATAGATGGTAGAGAGGAGCTGAAAGTGAGGCGAGGGTCCACACCTTCAGGTTTCTTGGCGTCCTCATCTCTGCCAACCTCTCCTAGACTGACAACATTTCAGCAGTCATCAAGAAAGCTCAGCAGAAACTACTCTTTCTACGAGACCTCAGGAAGCACAAACTAAACTTTAAGCTGCTGTTGACCTTCTACAACTCATCCATTAAGAGCTGACAATGATGCTGACATACTACATCACAGCCTGTCTGTCTGTTGTAGACAGGGTGAGGCTCCAGAGTGGTGTTTCTTAATGAGGGGCCAGTGGCAGAAATACAGAGCCTTGCGAAAGCATTTGGCCCCCTGGAACTTTTCAACCTTTTGCTGCTTTTCAGGCTTCAAACATAAAGATGTAAAATTTTTATTATTTTGTGAAGAATCAACAACAAGTGGGGACACAATTGTGAAGTGGAACGAAACTTATTGGATATTTTAAACTTTTTTAACAAATAAAAAATTTGCAAAGTGGGGCGTGCAATATTATTCGGCCCCTTTACTTTCAGTGCAGCAAACTCACTCCAGAAGTTCAGTGAGGATCTCTGAATGATCCAATGTTGTCCTAAATGTCTGATGACAATAAATAGAATCCACCTGTGTGTAATCAAGTCCTCGTATAAATGCGCCTGCTCTGTGATAGTTTCAGTGTTTAAAGCACACAAAGTGTCAAGAAGAAAGCCATTTCTCAAAGATGTCCATAAAAAGTCTCATTTAAAGTTTCCCACAAGCCACCTGGGAGACACACCAGACATGTAGAAGAAGGTGCTCTGGTCAGATGAACACAAAATTGAACTTTGTGGCTACAATGCAAAACAATATGTTTGACATAAAAGCAACACAGTTCTTCACCCTGAACACACCATCCCCACTGTCAAACATGGTGGTGGCACCATCATGGTTTGGGCCTGCTTTTCTTCATCAGAGATCGTTAAGATGGTTAAAATTGATGAGAAGATGGATGTAGCCAAATACAGGACCATTCTAGAAGAAAACCTGTTGGAGTCTAAAAAGACCTCCGACTGGGACAGAGATTTATCTTCCAACAAGACAATGATCCCAAACATAAAGCAAAATCTACAATAGAATGGTTCACAAATCAACATATCCAGGTGTTAGGATGGCCAAGTCCATGCTTTGTTCTGTTAAATTAGCCTATATACATACATATGGATGGTACACTTATTTTCAGTAAATTGGTTTTCATGTGTAAGAATAAGTCACGTACTTTATATAAGTTGCTCCTACTGATGGGGTTTGTAATTGAAAGAAAAAAAACAGTGGCTGATGAAATGTCTGAGTGGCTGGTAAAAAAGTTTTTACAACAGTCTTTTGTAAAAACAGTCTGGAGAAAATGTTTAATTTCCACTCCTGCATGCATGATTTAGAGATGACCATATGCAAGTGGCGAGGGGTTGAAATTTGCCATTAGGCCACGCCACACGGTTCAACCAGTGTCATTTTATGTCATCTGGCACAGGTCTAGGCCTATATGAATGAAAGAGCAAAAGTAAGACATCCAAAATGAACAGGCCAGGGTGTATTTGCTCATTTAATGCAAGGAAATGCAGGAATATTGTAAATTATTGCAAAGTAAAGCAAAAGAAAAAAATAACACTGCCCCTGATAAGATCAAATTTATTTATTGCCTCCAGGGTTTCATGCTTGGCTAAAGCTCCAAAATGTTATAATTTTTCCTAACATAGTCCCAGACCTGCAGATAATGGAAATAACTTGACAGATAAAAACTGCATTGATTTGACTAATAACATACCATTTGAACACACTTAATGTTTAGCCTAGAATCCAGAGGGCCACAAAAAGCGCCATGGCAGGCTAGATTTGGCCCACGGGCCTTGAGTTTGACACATGTGCATTTCAGCAAGACAAAGGAAAGAAAAACGCTTACTGTTTTGTGTGATCTTCAGGATGTTTGAGCTGCATGTCTGTATGAGAGTGCTGAAATCTCTTGCAACAGGGCGAAATTCTGCTTTTCCGTAAGACATGTTTGAGACCGGTTGTTTCCTCAAACTTAATATATGACTGCAAAAGAAGGAGTGGACGAACGAAAGCTGTCACAAGCGAAGTAATATGACTTTTCCAGGATTAACACAATGCTACTCAAAGTGCTGGCATGTGAGAGTTACACTGCTAACATGTTGCTATCCTTTTGGGAAACAGGCCAGAGGCTTCCACGCAGGTCTACGTGAGGTTAGAGCTTCAAGTTTTACAACTTTGCGCCTGTTTGTTGGTACAAAGTCCTTTTAATATCTGCAAAGATAATAATAATAATAACGATAATAATAATTGCTAATGCAGTAGGTGCACCGTTGTTTTAATCAGTTCTACGAATGAAATGGTGTTAACTTGTTGCACCTTACACATTAATGTAGTTTCTGACTGCCAGCTGAGTTGACGTCATGTTAACGGAATGTTAAAACGATATATAAAGCTGTTAGCTGCTTAGCTAACCGCTTCAGACCCGTCATGTACGGTCGTTTACAGTCAGTTGGCCGAATAGGACATAAAAAGCTCTGCTCATAAGTAGGAAGTAAAAACAACATACCGAATGTAATACTGCTGAAAATTAGCACATAGGAAGAGAGATAAAAAAAATTGTTCTGCTGCTAGGTTTCGTATAGAACCTTATAAACTGTCGCCGAACAGAACCATCCCATTTACGCTAACAACCAATAACATAGAGCACAATAAACACACCAGCCAACGAAAATCAAGTGTCCCACCCGCTTTACTACAGCTTCCAATCCAATCTGTAAAACTGCTATACTTCCTGGTCTATAGCTGTTTACGTATCGCGATAAAAAAAGAAAATAGAAACATCTACATAGATGTCGCCTTGGAGCAATGCGTTAATGCATTCGCCATATTGGTACGGGAGGCTTTCTCGTTAAAGCGTGGCAGTCTGCTATTGAGAAGATCGTCTACAAGTAAAATCACTAGCGATTTTCGACCAGTTTTTAAGTAGCTAGGTTGTTTTTTGTTTGTTTGTTGCTTACAAAGTCACAATCCTTTTTATTTTAAAATACTTATTGCAACTAATCTGATTTACTTAAAACAACATTATACAAATTGCCTTGCCTATTTGTTAAAGTACTTCAAGGATTCACTATTCCATAACTTTGTGGTGTGGTTTAATTTTTTTATATCTAAAAAATGATGGCTAAAGCAGATGACTGTTTGCCGAAGGCCGTATATAGGCATTTTAAGAGATGTTTACCCTTGAATGAACAAACTTAATTATTGAGAAAATCTGTGTACTGCATGCTTTATTTCTGGTCTGATTGTGGATTTTACCATATACAAAAGACATCTCTTTCAAACACCTTTGCATCAAGAATATTTTAAGAGCAAACTGTGAATCGTTCCCAATTAGAGCATTTGTACATCTTACGCTTTTTAGAAAAGACAAAAGAAAATGAATAAGACATAGGTTACAGAAACAGTCAGTCTGTTACCTTTAATTTGAAAATCATTTACTCATATTTAATAAAAAAAATTTAATAAAATATACAAAAAAAACAATAAACAATACATAGTTATGTTTTTTATATTATTTTATTTCCAATTTCTTTAGCATAATTTTGGCACCTGGTGCACCAGAAGTCTCTTCAAAGTGAAGAAATAAAGTAAAATGTGGCAGGAAAACTTCACCTCTGGAACTTTGTTCAGAGATTGTTCACCTTCTTACAGGTGAAAGAAGCACCAGTTTCTGGTATCTTTACTCTGTCGCTTCTTCCTTTACAATTTACAACAGGCCCGTCCGCGGGGAGGAGCTATGGCACCCTGCGATGGATGTCGTTAATATTAATGTAAACTTCGGGGATCCAGGCGACATCTAGGTGTGTATATCTATGATTTATTTATTTATTTATTTTAAAGCATAAAACACACAAACAGCAAATCAAACAGACTCAAAAGGAGCAAGAAAGGATCCCCACCATTATGTCAGGACTCTTGGGTTGCGTTTTGTTTATTTCTGTGTTTTTCTGTTCATCTTTCATTTAATCAGTTGTGATCTAGTTCACTTTAGTTCAGCCACGCATAATTTGATTCATTATTTGATGTTACTTATTTTGGTTAGATCGGTCTCATTCTTGTTTTTTCTTATTTCAGTCCCTTGTAGTGTTTCTAGTTATATTTATTTCTTAGTTATTTTGTTACTCTTTGCCAAGTTTTTCTTTAGTGTTAATATTTATTCCTGTTCCCCTGTGTTCTCTCCTGGCTCTACAGTGCCACTTTTTCTTTTCCTGTAGGTCAGACACCTGAGTGAAGTTGAGTGAAGTTGGATCCCCACCTTCTTCAAATCAGACAAAATTGGTGTCAAATTTTTGTGCTACGTTTCTGCTGGTTTGTGCAGCAAAAATTTTCGTGTGTGCCGTTATCATGTTGAAGATATAAAGAAATGTTTCTACAGGTCATGAAAGGTCCAGCCCCCCCGACCTTCTTCAAACCAGACAAAATGGGTGTAAATCAACTCGACTACATTTGTGCTGGTTTGTGCAGAAAAAAATATGTTTGTGCCACTTTGGCTTTGATGATATTAATGAAAGTTTAAAGGTCAAAAGGTCAACCAGCCCCCGCACTTTTATAAAATCTAACAAAATAGGTGTCAGTCAACTCGGCTATGTTTGTGCTGGTTTGCACAGCAAACTTTTCCATTTATGCAGCTATGATTTTAAAGATATTAATAAAAAAATTTCTAGGAGTCACCAAACATCAATGAGCATCAGTTCATGCTGGATCTGTGAGTTTCATTTGAAATTGTTAAGTGCTGACCTATGAACATAAATAATTATATTTTAACGTTGACAAAATTCACTTGGAACAAGGTCTTTTTTAGAAATTAACTGGTACAACACCTCCCAAAACAAACTCGGTGACTTGTACGTTAGTTTCTGATCACCAGAGGGCGCTATTAGACAAACTGTAATGTTGAAATACAAAAAGTAGGTTTAAAGCACTGGGGCTGCACAGTGGCGCAGCTGGTAGAGCTGTTGCCTTACAGCAAGAAGGTTCTGGGTTCAATTCCTGGCCCCGGTCTTTCTGCATGGAGTTTGCATGTTCTCCTTGTGCATGGTGGGTTCTCTCCGGGTACTCCGGCTTCCTCCCACCGTCCAAAAACATGACTGTCAGGTTAATTGGTCTCTCTAAATTGTCCCTAGGTGTGAGTGTGTGTGTGCATGGTTGTTTGTCTTGTCTGTCTCTGTGTTGCCCTGCGACAGACTGGTGACCTGTCCAGGGTGACCCCGCCTCTCGCCCAAAATGACAGCTGGAGATAGACACCAGCAACCCTCCTGATCCCAGTAAGGGACAAGGGAAAAATGTAGAAAAATGGATGGATGGAAGTTTAAAGCAAAACATGTGCTAACTATCTAAGTCAGCTGTTTCCAGCTCAATTTCAGGATCGACAATAACCTTCAACACTTTTTTACACTACTTCAAATCAGTGCACAAACTAGCACACACTGTTTATAAAAGTGAGGGTGGCTGGTTGACCTTTTGACCTTTCAACTTTCATTAATATCTTCAAAGCCAAAGCAGCACAAATTAAAATTTTTGTTGCACAAACCACGGCAAATGTAGTCAAGTTGACTGACACCAAATGTATTTATTTTTGCAAATGTGAGTGGTTGCCCTCTCATGACCCCTGGAGAACATTTTTCTTAATGTCTTTAGAATGATAGCACCACGATTGAAAATATTTGATGCACAAACACAGCCGGTGATTGACACCTATTTTGTTTGATTTTATGAAAGTGGGAGGGACTGGTTGACCTTTGATGACCTCTAGAAACATTTCTTTATATCTTTAAAATAATAGTGGCACAAATGAACATTTTTGCTGTAAAAACCAGCACAAACATAGCACAAACGATTGACACCAATCTTGTTTGATTTCATAAAAATGGAGGGGCTGGTTGACCATTTGACCTTGAACATTTCATTAATATCTTCAAATCCAAAGCAGCACAAACAAAACTTTTTGCTGCAGAAACCAACACAAATGTAGTTGAGTTAATTGACAACCATTTTGTCTGATTTGAAGAAGTTGGGGGGCCAATTTCACTTGGGTTCCTCAGCTTGGTTCCTGCTCCAACAATCAGTTTAGGCCAGGTCTATTCTCACACTCAACATACCAGCATTTAAGCCTCTCAGTTTAAGTTGCTAGTTCATCTTATCACTCACCTCACTACTCCTCGTTTCTTCTCCCTGGTTCACTCGTATCCTCCGTTTTGGATTTGTCTCTGTTCCTTGGACTTTAGCATTTCTGTAAGTTGGATCCTTATTTTTTCATAAAATTTTCAACTTTACCTAAAGTGGACCCAAATGCATCAGCATTTGGGTCCACACATCTACTGGACCAGGTAGTATTCAGCTGACATTCACAAAAGCGGTTCCAGACTGTTTGACACCCCAGGCGAACCACTTTTCCAGTGTCTCCAGTATTCTTCCCCTAAAAACCGAGGGGTTGTTATTGTTCAGAACAGACTAACATTAACAGGTAATTGCGGTAGAGGCGTGCCGATCGATCGGCCACTGATCATAATCGACTGATTTCCATGAAAAGGTGTATGATTGGTGATATCCGATCAACAAAACCGATCACATGTATCTCACTTGGCAGTCTGCGTGTGCAGTTTATCTCCTTTTTCCTTCACACTGCGCAAGAGTGCGGCAACAAATCCTGTCATGTGGAACTATAACGCTCTGAGAGTGAATAGGGATGTTTGCGTGTTGCAGCGGAAAGTGAAGTTTCACTTACAAATTATCTAGAAATAGTTAAAAGAGTTAAAAACGACTTAAACGAGTACATATGGAACACAAGGACAATGGGGAAATTCCACATCCCACTGTTTTGGAAGCTGCTAAAAGCTGTGCTGAGGTTGGAGTTCATTTCTTTGTCATCCTGAATTAAAAGAGAGCACGATAAAAAACCCCAAATAGAATTAGAAAGCCACATATGACATTTGGAGGAGGAACATAAAAAGACAAATGATGAAACTACTTTAAAATCTCTTAGTGAATACAGACAAATACTGGATATTTTGCTGACGCATAAGGCAGAGGGGGCATTACTGTTTGCTAATCAAAAGTATTATGAATAAGGGAATAGGACTAGCATTTCAGTTGCGCAAGGCAGATCGCACAGTGGAAAAGGTAATGAATCCTTCTACAAAGAAAATACTGTCCCATTCTACAGACATTGCAGAAGCTTTCTCAGCTGTGAGACATTTTATGATTCAGAGAAGGGAGTCAACAAAATGGAGAACACCGGTGTTCTGACTATCTGTGCTACCTTGTCAGATTTTCCTACTGTAGCGCGGATCGATAGCTAAGTCTATCTGTTAGTGCTACGCGTTCAAAACTGCCACCGTCATGTTTCCAAACAGAAAACTATAGCGGGCTGTTAATGTTAAATATCATCTGATAACATTATTTGAATGACGGGACTGTAGTGGAAGCTTCGGAGTTATGCTTAGCTTAGCATTGGAACAATTTATACAACAAAGCCACAAGAAGATCACGTCCTTCATCAGAATATGAAGGACGTGATCTTCATATTCAGAGATGATAGATCTCTGAATATCTATCAGATATTCATAGTCTGACATCAACTCCTCAACCCTGTCCTCCCATGGACCAGATGATGTCCCTCCCACAAATGAAAGTGATCAAGAAAATCCAGAGAATCAAGAAGATTAGGAAGACAAAGAAAACCTACATCACCTCCAGGCACTGAAGTGTCTGCTGATCCTAATATTTTTGACACCAGGGAGCTGATGGAGCATTTCCATTCAGGGGACAACTGTTGGTCTCCTGTTGGACATTCACATGGAAACTGTGTGCGACTGAGCTTTAACAACCTCCACTAGTATTTGGAGGTCTGTCCAGTATCAGCGTGAAGAAAGAAAAGCTAAACATGCTTCAGAGCTGTGAGAAGAAGACACTACACCGAACTGTTTGACGCTTGTTTCATCTGTGGACAACATGGACACTGATTGAGGGACAGTCTGGACAACCCGAAGATCCAACACCAGAACCAGTTGGACTCGGGAAGGATTTCCGCTGCAGCGACACCGACACGAAGCAGGCGAGAGGAGTGAAAAGAGAGATCCAAGATAAGTTATACACTCCCACACATCTATAACACAAACACACACACACACACAGCCACTGCAACGAAGACTCCTTGCTACTAACCCTGTTCATGTTTAGAAATTCTTTAATGAGAATGACTTCAATAGAGTTTTTTGCCCCTGTTAACTCCGAATCTTGAATAAAAGAACCAATACTAAAGATCCGTTAAGGGCCCATGAGCCATAGATTGAGAAACTGTGAAGGGACACTGCAATCACTTTAGTTCTGCAATGAACTAACAAAATTATGCCATCAAAATATAACAAGTTAAACAGGTAGAGAACATTCTAAGCAAAATAAAAATTGTTTTGAAATAATTGTTTTAAAATAAGTAATTAAAAAGCTGAACCATTTTAGACACAGACAGTAAATACAATGTTATCAATGGAGATTATTAAATGATCCTACGTAAAATAACAGTGTCCCTTGACTTCTAAACATTTTGAAAACATCTGAGGGTAAAGATTTTTTTATTTTATTTATATTTTTAAATTTTAAAATTAGATAAGGCTGAAACGATTCCTCAAATGATTCATGCTCTGCAGGCATGTGAGGGAATGGGCGGGGGGGGGCTTCTTGAGCCCCTGCCCCTTTTATCCTTGATGCCCCTTGTGCCCTTTTTGAGAATTTTTTTTCCAAAAAAATGTTGTTAAATGTTTTATTTATTTATTTTTATCTGAGCCTGAGACTGTCACCACAAGTTGCGACGCACCTCAAAACCCCCGGTACCGCCTGGTACCGTCTGATACCACCCGGTACCACCCGGTACCACCCAGTACCACCTGGTGACTGCACCCTCTGCTTCTCCATAACGTTTCTACCAGGCGGGTTAAAGCTGCTGCTAACGGGATCTGGGCTGGAGGTGAGTGGCTGTAAATAGAGGTTATTGCATGAACCTCGGCATCAATAACATGTTTATATAATATAGATGAGGTGAGTCTGTGAGAGGGAGACCAGGTTTATTGGCCGAGTTTAAAATCAATCACTGATTATTGGTTATTTGCTGTGATGCATTTGTGAACAATCCCAGTTCAAACACAAAGATTGCACCATACTGTAGCCATGGTAACACAACAATCAAACTATCAAGATGATTCTTTAAACTTTTACAAAGTTTAAACTTCCTAATTAAATCCTAAATGTACACACACTGGAGGAACGATGTTTCTCGGCTGGCCTGGGAACACCTTGGGATTCCTGGAGGAGTTGGAACTAGTGGCTGGGAAGAGAGAAGTCTGGTTTGGGCCTCCCTTCTTAAGCTGCTACCCCCGCAACCCGACCCCGGATAAGCAGCAGAAAATGGACGGACGGACGGACACATTTTTTTTCTCAGCTGAATGCAGTAAATAAAATGTAATAAAATTGTCGTTCTCTATAAATGAATGCTACAGGTTTAGATCTATGGTCTGTGTTACGATTAAACCATTTCTAGGGCCCCTGAATGTCTGGAGGGCCCCTGAATGGCCCCTATCAGCAGCTACTGAGTTTTCTTTGCCTTGATGTCCCAGTCTTACAATTCTAGATCTCAGAGGTGCTAACATCTAAACATTATACAGAGTTAACACTTTGAGCTTTTCTGATCTGTAAAGCAGTCTGCAGCCAAGTTGTTGTAGAGGTTAAATAGATATTATTAAGGCTTAATTAGTAAAATGGCAGCAAATTTGTTTTCCTCTGGTCTGTTTAACAGCATCAGAGAACCAATCAGATCAGCTCAGGCCTCCAGGACTGTCAGCAGTAGAAACAGCAACATTAAACCTGTTGGGGAGAATATGCTACATTTGCTTTGCATTGTCCCCGCATGATGACAATGATATAGTAGGATCCAATTAAATTCTTGATTAATATGGGTTGTTGCTTTGTTGTTGTACAGTGTTTTAAGATCTTGTTCAATGTGCCCTTTTTTAACTTTGAGGCCCTGCCTCTCCAAAGGTCTCTGCACAGCCCTGCGTCTCTGAGTTGTTGATGAAAGCTAAGTGTTAGCGGCATAACTTCCAATCTTCAAGTTCGGTCCGTGGGGATTTTATTGATTGATGATAATGCCCAGGTTTTCATCGTTTTTTGGGGACCAATAATCATCCTTAAAATGACTGGCGTGATGCCTGCAGTCCGGCTGGTTCAGAGCTGCTGGCAGGAAGAGAGCTGGAAGGATTTCTACAGGTGAGCAGACAGACTGAGTGGGCGAGCGGCTGAGTAGTTGATGCCTACAGTGTAAGTGTAACGAACCGCACAATTAACTTCATATTCCGGTCTGAACAAACGGGTGGCGAAGCGCATCGTGGCTGTACATGACTGGTGTGATGAATGAAGGCGCCGTACATATCCCGTACTGCTCCCCCCGCTTCTTACATTCGTCCCCTGGTCCACCGGTCGTGTACACCCCACCCCCACATTAGGTTTGTACGTTCATCTGTCCCCTGGTCTATTTCCTCTCCTTCTGCCCCCATCTTACGTTCCTTCGTTCGCCTCTAATTTACTCCCCACCCACCACCACTCCAAGCCCCCAACTCCAGGCGACATTTCCCGTATTCTCAAACCCAAAGCTAGGCAGGGATGGAAACCTAAACTAACAGCTGGAGTACAGACATTTTTTAAAAGCGTATTTTTAATCCTGCCTCTTTATTATTGAATTGAATATAATTTCAGATCTTTGTATAACTTTTCTTAAGGTTAACTTAAAAAGTGAGCCATTATTGTTACAGGTAAATTTTCTAAACTACAAAAAAGTAAATGGTAGGGAAGCTCAAATATGAAAAATTGGACTGACTGATATCCGATAGTAACACTGTTGTTATGCCAGCTTTACCAATATTTTATTTTATCCATTTTTTTTTATTGCTTACTCGATTAATCATAAGAATAATCGATAGATTACTCGATTGCTAAAATATTAGTTTACAACAGCCCTAAAGTTAGATAACTTTTAATCGGTCCAAGAGGAGATTCAAATATTTTGGCATGATGAGTACACCACAAACCTCACATTTACTTATTGGATATTATGTTAGATTAATCACACAAATAAAATCAGACCTAACTTGATGGGAGATTCTTCCTCTGTCCCTCTTGGGCAGAATAGGAACAGTGAGAATGAATTTACTCCCGCGATTAATGTATCTTTTTCAGGCAGTGCCTATTTGGATACCTGCCTCCACTTTTAAAATTTTGGAGAAAACTAGAAATAGTGTGTTTCCAACACAAAGTGCTTCATAAACATGATTTGATTAAAAAATAACTGGACAGAATTTATTGCCCTTGTTAATCTACCATTTCTCTTCATACATTTTATTCATTGTTATCTTTAAGGGCCCTGTGATGGACTGCTGACCTGTCCCGGGTGAACCCGCCTCTCATCTCATGATGCTAGAGATGGGCACCACCAGCCCCCCTCATCCTGCAAGGATCAGCATGTTCAGATCATGGATCGAAAGATTTGAAGGTGGTTTGCCTCCGTTAAGTCAACACTTAAAACAGCTTCCTAGTTAATGCCAACATCAGCTGATTCTATGACATTGCTGACTAGTTTTTCTACTTCTAACATAAACAGACAAAGAAGACACCCATGAATGTTTTCCCACCCCAGGCATTCGGTCCCAATCATCGTCATCAGTTCTGATGACGTCACATACTCTATTCTATTGAATTGCACTTCATGAACACAGTCATAGACATTCATAAAGGCTCCTTCATGTTCATGACAGCGTCATGTCAGTCTTATGCTCACCCCACCAAATAAAGTGTTACCAAAATGGAAACATATTGAATGCACAAAGTAATTAGTTTGTCCTGTAAAATGTGATGTAATGGATCCTTGTGTGTTGTGGTACCTGATGTGTTTGCAGTACTGCAGAGTGTATGAAGCATCAGTGTACAGAGTGGCAGCAAAAAAATAAAAGACATTAAGTAAGTAAAATATAATAAATATAAAGTATAATAAATCAAAAGTGGAATTGTAGCATTCTGTAATCACACTACTAATATATACAATATGTATTGCCAATATATTTCAAATACATTCTAAATATATTTTAAATGTAATTCAATCACAAAAATAGTACACTCAAAATATAATAGTCAAGCACATCTATATTACATAAAAAGCAATATACTTAAAGCATAGTAAGTGTCATGATCGACTCCAATTTTCTGACCAACATGCAGATAGCACAACAGAAACACCAGATCCAATTAGATGGTTTATTTTCACGGTGCAAATACAGTGATAAATTAAAATGTGCGCAGGTCCTTAGGTAGCGGGGTGGGAGAGGGAAAACCAGCCGGATTCGCCGGAGGGAACTGGACAAAGAGAAGAGAGATGGTGAGTTCAAGGCCAATTGGATCCTGGAGATTCTCAGGTGAGAAACAACGAGCTCTTACATGAGGTGAGTGGAGTTGGGCCCAGGGAGGGGTGACTGTGATCACCAAGGTGGGGGTCCAGGAGGCGAGGGTTGGAGGCTGATGCTACGGTGGAGGGAGGACCGGTAAGCTCAGGTGCATCGGCAGAGGAGGAGGGAGCGGGTTAGTCAGCTGGCAGCTATGGAAACTCGTTGATGCCCCTGGAGGCTGTGGCACTTGGGTGACCCGAGGGAACTCGCCACGGCGTCTCGAAGGAGGAGGACAACACCATCCAGAACTCAGAGGCCGATGAGGGTCTCAGTGTCTTCAGAAAGGCCCTGGGAGAAAAGACAAACGCAGAAGAGTAATTACTGGAAGCTCAGAAAGGCAAGTAAGCAACAGGCAGTCTACGAGGGGCCTTGGGTGTACCAATGTTGGCTAACACTCTGGCACTGGAGAGCTGACAAACCCCCGCTTAAATCCTCCTCCAGATGAGCTGATTGCCTGCAGCTGTGGTGAATCAGCAGGCTCCCGGTCACACCCTCCGGAGGTAGCCTCCTAGCGGCCTCTGGTGGGGAAAGAAAAGGAAAAGACCCAACCACCCTGGATCCCAACAGTAAGTGCAACTTAAGTTGTCCAAAAAAGTGTGTCGAAGTACACTTAGTACACTTTAAATTGTGCTTTAATACAATTTAAATACTATTAAAATACACTAAGCACAAATTTAGTTGTTCCAAAATGTCACACATTAAGTTAACTAATCCTAAGTGAACTTGAAGTATATAATGATCAGTCTGACTTAAAGTATGCTCAACTATGCAAAAATTGAACATACTTAGTATATTAATTTTTCACCAGGGTTAACTTGACCGCATCAGTTCAGCGTTGCACCATCTGATGGTGTTGCTGTGATTCACTTGTCTGGTGTCTGATTTCCAAATATTTTATGTTTTATTGAGGGGTTTTGTCCATACGTTTTGATAGTGCTGTGATCATTTCAAAGCAGCAACTTATATTAAAAAGTGTTTAAATGTTCGCTGGATGCTGCTGGCGTCCATGGAATATGGAATATCGCTCTTATAAACATGTAATTGCTAAAATCACAATACCCTCACTGTGTATCCGTCAGAAAAATAAACCCATTTAAAGAAAGAAATTCTTCCATGGATGATACCATGAGAGAGAGCGTTCATTTTATACAATTACACAGGTGATGTGAGTGGTCCGGTATGCAACGGTAATACCAGCACTTTTACATTTTAATAATCAGTGTATCGGGATTTTTCCCGTTGTTTTAAAAGGTTTACGTCAGTCTGCTTTTCCCCATCGATACGCTACCCCACAGCTCCGCACCATAGGTGGTTAAAAAAACAACTCACCGTCTCTCTCCTACTGTCTTTAGAGAACTGACATCCCCAACTTCCACCCACAGGACAAGAACCACACAATTTCACATTTCATCATTGTCAAACTTTATCTGATTTCCCGTTCTGATTGTGGGCAAAAAGACTTGACCTCAACATGACAGAGTCCTTTATGGTGAGTGGTGAATATGGAAGTTTATTCTAGAGGAGTCATGTGACTCATGTCTCTCTTCACCCCTAGACACAGAAATGGTTCAGCTGCAGGGAAAACTTCTGACTTTATCAGGTTGCCCCAGTGAGGGACTAAATGCCTGGTTCGCTACAGGCAGCCTCAGGGCCGGTTCTACTGTAGGCCTGGATACATGAGGAGGCAGGTGAAAATGTTAAGGGGGCATCATTATGCATACTTATTAGGGGTTGAAAAAAAGCTGAAGTTAATTGTTTTCTCATTCCAGCTTTCGATTTGGGAAATGGCTAATGGGCGATTCCACCTAATTTTTCACAGCCACTACAACACACAGACACTTCAAACCTGGTCTAGATTATTCTCAACTAATAGCAGAATATTTTAAACCATGTTATTTGTGAAACTTTTTTCTGATTTGTGAAACTTCTATAACGGGTGATTACGCCACTTTTGTGCCTCTGAATCTCACTAGAATTCCAGAGCACAATTCCCTGTTTAAATTAACATCAATTTTTCCTCTGTGTCTACGAAGGACCACCCCTTGATCACTGCAGCTCTGGGATTGGTTTATAGGGGCAGATCTATCATTGGCCAGTGAACTTCTCGTCCATTGATTGACAACAATGAAGTTGAATACATAATGATCTCTGGCCTGGCTTGGTGTCTTCCTTGTTCTACTCAGATTAGCTTTGGAAATGGTCAGCAGGCTTCTAAGGGCTAAATACTGAACTCCAGCATAACATTGAGGCTTTAATGGAAACAATAACAACTATAGCTTTAATACAGGACAATATACTGGTAAATGCATAATTAGTTTGCTTTCCACTTGGATTACTTTTCGGTTTTGGTTTTTGGAGGTTTTATGGGCAATACAATTTAATGCCAAGGAGACTGGAGGGACAAGGACCAAAATGAAACAACTTCTCCTGGCCACATGTCTGTCAGCCTTAAGTAAGTACAGTTCAATACTTGTGCTATCTATGCTGTTGCATACCATGGTATAGGATCAGGAATAAGATCCGGTTAGATTAATGGTGACATCTACAATTTTTAGGGGTAAAAAGAGTTAAAGCATTCACCCAGACTGCACAAGCTTTAAAAATATCTGACAAGTAAGACTTCTTGTCTAATTTGATAACATCAAATAAGTAGTATTGATCTAAGAGTGATATAGAGTGTGTTGTAATTTTCCTGAATTACCCAGATTTTGAAATATTTTTCACATTTAAAGTCTGACGTTAAAATGTTATCCTTTTACTTTTAAGCTATTTGTTTCTTTAAATGAAGAACATTTCAAAACATGAAATTTAAAAGAGAAAGCTTTTGTACAAGAGAAGTGCAGATGTTAGATGGTCTGTCTTCAACTCAGACCACAGAAAATGGTTCCAACCTCTGACCTTTGCTTTGTTTTTGTTGGGTCAACAGAGCAGTCTGGGTCTGGAGGGGGTATGCACAAAATAGTAATCCTAAATGTCCTCAGACCCCAGTGTCTTGACCTTGACCATCATTTCCATAACACTGCCCCCTGTCAGTGCTCATACTGAGACCTTAATGAGGATATGTGTTTGTGGGGCAATCCCCCTCCAGCTGTCCATGGCTGTGTCCTACCCCTCTCTGCCAGGCGTTGGGTCTTTGTTGGTTAACCCAGCAGAAACCTCCTTCGGTCGCAGAAAGACAAAGGGTCTGTGGTGGCTGATGTTTCCTGCTGAGAAATAGAAAAGAGACAAGCATCTCAATCTGGAGAAGGCTTGTTAATGTGAAGGAGATTTAACCCAAGTAAAGGTATCATGAAGATCCTAGTGCTGTACTTGGATTTTTCAAAGCAAAATGAAATTACTTCTTATTTATCAAGCTTAAGCTGTCATGAAAAGTTGATGCTTTTAATTGATTCATTTTTTTTGTTTATTTTATTACAATTTATGAAAAAAAATTTAAATAATTATTTTGACTCCAGGCTGTGTGAGGGAGAGCCTTAGAAATCTGAGCTGTATGTTCGCAGTAGGGCTGAGACAATTGTACATAGCAGTTTTTATGCCAATGACTGGTGCTTGTTTGAGAAATATTCAGAATGAAGATCTGCAGTTGCTCTGGTGGTGATTGTGTGGTTTTATGCTAAAAACCAACCACATTGTTTAATAAGAGTGTAAACATGCGGGAAGTGTGTAAAAGTCTAAGGTTTTCTGTTAAGTGGACATTTTTTGATGCAGAATGCTGCAGTCATTTGGTTATCTTGACATTAATCTGTAAAAATACCTATTTTATATAATACATCAAAACTCAGTTTATATGGACTTAGAAAAGCAAAGTTAAGAAGAATAATCATGGTGACTTTGCAAATGTGGAAAAACAAATTAGAATAGAAAACATTGTTCATATAACTCACACACAGCAATTAAAAAAGAAGATTAGAAGAATAGCAACAACCTTTATTGCTCTGCGAATTAATAAGACATTCATTATTACAATGGCTTAATATCTTAAGACTGATTAAACCTATATGAGTAATGCACTCATCTCAATTGTTATGCTACTTTCCTTTTGAAAAATAAATTCAGGATATACAACTTGAATTAGTGCAAATTAGATTTAGCAACCCTTTCTTTCTGCAGCCTAAACATTTGAAAAAGACATTTTCCGTGTGAAAGGTAACATTTATTTGTCATTGCAAGCTAAAATATTTCAAGTACTCTAAAAGTATTGAACTTTTAGAGTTCAATACTTCATACAGAAGTGGATTCAAAGAAGGAAAAGGAAGTATTAGCATAAAGTATTAGTCCCATTATTGGGAGGAGGGGATTGTAGATATGTGAATTTCAGGGCCAGCAGATTCCAAATGGCAGCAGAAGGTGGGGAGAATACACAAATGCGCCCATCCTCCCCAATCTACATATCTAGACTTAACCTATGGTGTCCTCATGACCTCTAGGGTTCCTGTAGTCCCAATCACTAGATACTATTGACAAGGCTCCTTGGCTTTTCCATCCCTTAATAAAACTTCAGTATAGTAATAGTCTGGTCTTGGAAGAAGTTGTGCTCAGTAAATTTTAAATCACATATGCTTAGATATTTATAGGTGCACTTGAATATTTTAAATGTAAAAAAATATATATCACTAATTTTGAATGGTATTGCATCTTATATTAAAAACATCTGGGATCTATTTAAAGACCTGATCTGTAACAGAAAACAAAAACGTAGGAAATTAATTGAATGCCTTGATAAGAAACTTTTGCATTTGACTACAAGCTTTAGAGAGTATTTTAAATTGAAAAAGTAATGTTTCTTTATCCAAACGTCGGGTAACTTTTTGAAGGATTTAATATTCACTTTGATGTCTAAGAGAAAACGTCGTTTAGAGCTAAAGAATATACACATTCCAGAACCCAACAGAATGGGTGCACATTTTTAAGTGATTTTTAAGTTTCTTGAACTCGTACTACCTCCTTGGCGCACATCCATGGATGTGCGCCAAGGAGGCACCAAGGAGGTGCCATGCACTTATTCCATTATGTGCATGGCACCTAATGGAATAATGAACCTGACTGGCATGAGGGAAGTATCTGGTATGACTTGGGCCACTCTGCACTTCTTTGGGAAAGACTCTGCTAACTTCCCCAAGGAGTGTGTTTTCTGAACCAACACCTTCAGCCTAAATTTTAATGCACTTTTATTCATACCAGTGACAAAGGTGGTGGAGGCAGGGAGTAAGGGGTTGGTGGCAGGAAGATAATAAAGATAGTTATGTTGAAGCTTTACAATAAATCTTGTATATTTAAAGTGTTTGGATCAGTCAGGAATTGTACTGTATGTTAAAAATCCAGATATCAGTCCAAATATGTATTCTGCCACAAATTCTTGTTCTAAAAACCATAAACCTGAAGAAAAAACATGTGCAGGGGGATGTTATGGCTTCCGTTAAAATGAACCTGCTTAGATATCTTATATTTTTCTACATTTTCTATCAATAATAATAAATGAATTCTGACTATATCTGATGCCCTACCCCCTTCTGCTCATAGAAACCTGAAATTATTCCTAGAGATGAGGCCTGGGATATAATACTAATACATTATTTACTACATTAACAATGAACATTAACATGATCAATATGAACAGTGTCCCCACAATCCAAGCATTAGCAAGGATCCAGATACCTGATGATGACTAAACAACCAGAACCTGCAGTGCGTTTTAGACGAGCACATTCTCAATGTCCACAGTGACATTGAGAATGTGCTTCACTAGTTCACGTTCAAGGATGATTGTTGCTGGGAAGCTGAGGATCTTTTGTGAAGCTTTGGGGTTCTTTGCATTTGAGGGCATTAACACCAAAAAGGACTGGGGGTGTCACCATGGTCATGGAGAAAAGAGGACAAGGGTGAGGATGAGAGATTTGGTAGCATGGGAAAGTCACCTCAGAGATGGATCTGAAAGGACGAGAAGAGTCGGGAGGGGTTGACTGGAATTATAAAGACGGGGCAGATGGTGCCCCTGGGTGTATGGTGGATGATGGGAACTTTTAACTAAGATTACTGGGGGTTGGGTGCAAATATTCACAGTCACAGTGCCATTGTCATCAGTAGCCTCTGCTTCAACAGAGGGTCTACGATCTTGACCTGGCAACACTTCAGCCGTTTTTTTTTCTCTTCTGGAGCCTGAACATGATGCTGATATTGTCCTCACTGGATGTTTGGCTTGCTTGCCTTCACCTTAAGCATTCACCTTAATGCTTGTTTATGGCAGGTTTTCTTCTGCGCATACATTCTAAGTCAGCCCAAGCATCTATCAGTCAACAAGATAGTTAGTTGTTCACTGACAATTTTTGAATAATACATCATTTTGCCCATTTCAGGTATAAATTAATGTTTAACCATGAGGTTAACTGAATAAATAAGGAAACATTTTTAACAGATAAATAAAATATCTGTTACCTATTACCTCCCTTTCTATTTTTGTCTGCAGGTTGTTGTTTGGCCTCAGAACTGTCTTTCACTTTGGAACCCAGTGATGTGATCGCAGTAAGGGATCACCCGCTCATGCTGGATTGCCAGGTGCAGGGCGAGCAACCAATTACAATCACATGGCGTAAAAATGGGTTGCCCTTACCCTTCAGCCCACAAGTCCAGGTACTGGAAAATGGAACGCTGTTCATCCATAGATTCCAGAAACGCAGAGAGGGGAGAGATGCAGACATGGGCGAGTATGACTGTGCTGCACAGAATCATTATGGCTTGCTGGTGAGCCGGAAGGCCAAAGTTCATTTGGCGTGTAAGTATTCAACTATCTCTCAAGAACAAAAATAAAAAATTAGAATTATTTTAAATGTATTAAAACCATATTTTTGTAAACTGGCTGCATTTACTGTGTACTTGTTTATCTTGTCAGCTCTTAAAATTGTACAGGTTTGCAATGATCAGGGTTTGTCTTAATAAACCACGGGTCTGCAGAGTGGCAGAGTCGGCACTACTGCTGTCTTGCAGCCTTGGCTTTAAATCCTGGCCTGAGATTTTTCTACATGCATATGTGGGTTCTCTCCTGGTACTCCAGCTTCCTCCTACAGACCAAAAGCCTAATTGTTAGGTTAGTTGATCTCTCTAAATTGCCAAATGTTTCATAGCTATGTGTGAAACATATGCAGGGGGATGTGGGGGTGTGTGTGTGGGTGTGTTTGCATGGTTGTTTGTCCTGTGATGGAGTGGCAATGTGTGTGATTGCACAATGAACATTTAAAATTGGCAGTAAAAACAATTACAGATTTAAAGAGCTAATTTCAGTTATGACAGTTTTTAACAAAATTAGAAATAGATCTGAAATCAATAGAATTTAATGGCTGCTGGTCATTTTGTTGAACAGAACAGAATATACTTTATAAGCATTTTCCCCTGGAGGCGAACCCCACAGGGAAGTTGCTTATTAGTAGGCAAGCTACTCCATTAATTTGTTAAATATTAATAATACAAATATAACCATAATAGATAAAGTGTATATAATTTATATACCTAAGAGTTATGCAAGTAATTCAAAATGACTAAGTATAAATAAATAAATAACAAGCATACATATGCAAATATGTTAATCCAAAAATAATCTATAAATGAGTGCAGAGAAAAGTTACTCAGGCCTGGGCAGTCGCCTGCGGAGCAAATCAAACTTAAAATTCTGTGAACTAAGAACTCCTGATCACATAGTAATGATTAACCATATCTGCCATGGTAAATCATGACTAATAACTATTATGGTTAGTCCTTAAAGTTAAATATGATCAGGCAGCATGCAATCATATGTATGTAAATGTATTATTGTTACAAAGGTTTTATAAAGGTTGAGCAAAGGAAATGTATGTCTATATCAAACAAGAAGCCCTTCGTGTTACTGTGTACCCATGAAGTAGCTCCCAATCTCCAAAAGGTTGGCAACCAGTGGCATCCTGTATGCGGCCTGAGGAAGGTCTGGCAGATGTTGAAGGATCTCAGTGCAAATCTTTTTGTACTGGTTTTTATATTTCATTTAGAACTACTCACATTAGTACCCATAAGTATACCATTTTATGTCAATGCAATTTGATATTACATATTAGTTTTCTTTATCATGTTGATATTTTGATAAATTATAAAAAGTTACAATTATGAAAAATACATCTAAAAGGTTTCATAGTACCCGTGATTTTCATTCATTTTAATTTTATCCCATGTTACGGCTAGTGTTTTAGTTTTGGCTAAAACACAAGCGGGTATGACTGCTTGCTATTTTCTTACTGCCTGCAGAAAATAGATTTTGGAATCGCAAAAGCATTGTCTCATAGAGTTGTGGACTACAGAATCTATCAAGCAATAGGTTGGTACAAAATCATAAAAAGAAACATGGGAAGTACAGAAAATCCTTTTTTCATACCAAACACCAACATTCGAAATGAAAAAGAGGCAAAAATGAGCAGCACCCAATTTGGTAGATGTGCAAAGCAGTAATAAATAAGTAAATGATTACATTTGTAATGGTCTGTTCAACTAGAACAGGCACCAAGGAGCATATGTGGTAACATCAGAATGCATGCATCAGTCTTAAGGGCATTTTACAACCGAGCTTAATAAAGGCCCTAAAATGCAGCTTCTATGTTTGGTGAACTTCATTTGCTGCTTTTGACAAATTGCTTGATGCTCAAGAAACTGCCTTCAACAAAATAGTTCTACTTTTAATGATACATTGCTCTAAATCTGCCATCCGGAACATACAACACTGAACTAAATGTCTATCAAATCAAATCAGAGTACATAAAAATTGTGTTTCTGTGTAAACATCAAATGAGAAGAAATTAGCATTTTTTATGTAGTGAGTTTGATTAGATGTTTAATCTGTTTAGCCAAACGTGTAACTTTTTTTAAAATACAGTGAGATTTTATATTTTTAAATGTTAGCAGACTCTAATGTAGTTTGAAATACTGGCAGATGAACTTACTGGAGGGAAATCAGTATCTGTAGCGTAGCACCAACATGGATTGTTTGGATTGGAAACGTGGGAATTAACAAACTTTGTTGATCTCTTGTTTAAACTCCAAAACATTATTTTTAAAGTGATGACTTGCATTTCACACTTTCCGGTTTGCTCTTTAGGAAAAAAAAATGTGTACGAAGTGTCAAGATTTATTTTCCAATTACATTTTTATTAAAATCAACTTTTCTGGTCATCAAGAAGAAAGACAATTGCGATGTTATTTTAATAAAGTGCTTTGCCATGATGATGTTTTATTAACCGATACCTTCTCAATAGTAAGATTGTGACCATTAGAAACTTTTCTTGCATGTGAGCAAGTACATTTGTGTAACTTTAAGAAAGTCTAGGAATCGCAGTCATAAGTTTGTACACAAATGCATGTATGCTAGCTCAAATAGATAAGTGAAATTGTTTGTAACCTTGTCAGTTAGTCAGTTGTTGCAAGACTACCAATCATTAAACAACTGCTGATTGGGAAGCAGAAACTTACAGCAAGCCAGTGTATTTGATTATTTCTGTATTTATTTATGCAGCTCTTCCAAAGTTCCACACTCATCCGCTGGCCATGTCTGTGAATGAGGGAGGAGTTGCTCGCTTCCAGTGTCAAATAAATGGCATTCCTGAGGCTACCATAACATGGGAAAAAGATAAAGGACCATTGAACACTTCTGACAGCAGGTAAAATCAACCATAAGTATGCAGCCGTTTGCATTAAGTCTTCTACAGGAACTGGACTTTGTCTTGTACATTAAGAAATACATCTAATAAGTAATGAGTTCCAAATTATCCTGCTACTTTTATATTTATTTCAAAAGGTAAAAATATACATTGAAAAACTATATATGGAGTTGAACAGCAAATGTAAAAATTACTTACAGCAAATTTAAAAAAACATTTTTCTCACTGTCTGAAATTAAATCATGCCAAACTTCTCTCATTTCAGGTGAGTCATAATTACTAATATACAACTGAAACACCACTTTTATTTCCCATTTTTCATTTATTTTATGACAATAAAAAATCCTTGAATTTTGTCTAGTATCATTGTTGCACATGAGAATGATGATTAATGGTTCATTTATGATGTTTCAAAAACACCTCTGAACAGGTGGGTTTTTAGTCTAGATTTAAAGTCACTCATTTTGGCTATTTTGCAGTTTTCTGGACGCTTGGTCCAGATTTGTGGTGCATAGAAGCTGAATGCTGATTCTCCATATTTGGTTCTGGTTCTGGGGATGCAGAACAGAACCAGAACCAGAACCAGAAGACCTGAGAGTTCTGGAAGGTTGATACAACAGCAGCAGGTCTTTAATGTATTGTGGTGCTGAGCCGTTCAGTGATTTATAAACTACCAGCAGTATTTTAAAGTCTATTCTCTAAGCCACAGGGAGCCAGTGTGGAGACTTTATTACTGGAGAACTGTGCTTGTTCCACAGTCTATATTTATGCACAGCAAATTTGGAAGTGTTACTTCAATGGCCAAACGACTCCACAGCTAAATAATGTTAACTCAAATGGCCTTCAGATTTTTTCGATAGTTTTAATGTTTGGTTAACCACCCAACACCTCGTGCTGCACCTGCTTGGCTGGCTTTAGCTGCTAATAAAATTACTAAACCAAGGGTGCTCAAGTCCAGTCCTCGAGAGCTCCCATCCAATTGGACATATATTAACAGTTTGTCTTTTATGTTTTGGCTTCCTGTCCAGGTACACTCTTCTTCCAATGGGTATCCTGCAAGTAACAGGAGTAAGGAGGGCAGACACAGGGATTTTTCGCTGTGTGGCCACCAATATTGCAAACACTCGTTACAGTCATGAGGCCACACTCAATGTTACGGGTATGTACACAACACTGGAGATAGATAGATAGATAGATAGATAGATAGATAGATAGATAGATAGATAGATAGATAGATAGATAGATAGATAGATAGATAGATAGATAGATAGATAGATAGATAGATAGATAGACAGACAGACAGACAGAGAGTGAAGCATCATGGCGAAAGGAATAATGTAATAATGCTTGTGAAAGTATATCAGTTGGTTCACCTTGACACTCAGACAAAAATTATCCAGATGAGTTATTAACTTGAAGAAAAAGCCCTTATTTTTTCTATTTATTCTATTTATTTTCTTTCTGACATATTATCTACTGATAATGTTTTACCTGCTTGGAGATCAGGAAACCCAGGGGTTCAGATTTTATATTGAATGTTTTAAGGCTTTGTTAATGATTTTTTCTTGAAACGTTTGACCAGGAAACTTATCCAATTTAGAACACTAAGTGTGTTTGACATTCTGGACTATAACCCCACTGGAATGCATAAGTTTTAGCATTGATAACTTGTCAGTTCTATAACTGCAATATTGCCAGCTGATTCATATACAATACATGGTGTACAACTGTGTGTCAGTGTTTTATCTTGCCTAATATATGTTTGTTTATTGTGCTTACTAATCAAATAAGGTGGAGCTCCTAGAATCTATAAGGAGCCAGTCATCCTATCTGGGCCCCAGAATCTTACCCTCACTGTCCATCAGACTGCCATTTTGGAGTGCATCGCCACAGGAAACCCTCGGCCCATTGTTTCTTGGAGCAGGCTAGGTACCTTGGGATTTCTCAGACATAATTCATAAGAAGGAATTCTAAGTAACACATTTTTTAATGTAGTTTCAAACAGCATTTCTTTCACTCTGTGTGTGTGTATCCATCAGATGGACGTTCTATTGGAGTGGAGGGTATACAGGTCCTCGGGACAGGCAACCTGATGATCTCAGATGTGACCCTGCAGCACTCTGGTGTTTATGTGTGTGCTGCCAATCGGCCTGGTACCAGAATGAGACGCACAGCACTGGGACGCCTGGTGGTACAAGGTGAGACCATAAAGATGTTGGGAATCACAATTCTGGAAACTACATTGTTGTACCAGCGTCACAAGATGGCATCAAAATTGTTGGGAATCAGAAATTGCATCAACGTTTGTCTTATGTAATTATTAATAATTGTAATCAATAATTTATTATTAGTCAAATTATTAATACAATTTTTTTTTTTTTTTTTTGTTTAATCAGGGCACTGACTCCAGCAACTTTGGAGTCATAAGCCAAACTCAGTCTCTCCTGAAGGAATGAATTCAGACCACCAGCAGAAATTCCTCTGCTGGTGGTCTGAATTTTCAGGCTTGATCGACACACTGATGTCTGATCAAGTCTGAAAATTTATTAACAAAATAGCCCAACTTTTCATTTGAAATATTCTGTGAATAACATATTTCTTTAACTATTGGCATGCAATCAAGCTACTAATGAAAAGACAAAAATAAATATATCTTTTGAACAATAAAATGTGAATCAAATCAGATTAATGAACAAACTGTGACAAAATGAAATGGAATATTGAAGAATAACTTCAAGACTAACTAATAAACAAAGAAAAAATCTGATTTGCAGAACCACAAATGCAGCACGACAATGTTGTAGAACAGAGTAACCTCCTCCCTCTGGCAAAGGAGGAGGAAGGTCAAACCCAAAGGCCAGGAGGTTAGGTCACTGTGCAAACTTAAACTGGCCCACCACTTTGAAACAAAGTTGTAAAATTCAACCATGTGCTCAGGATAGTCTTCAAAAGGAATCTGGGTTCAAGCCCTGTACAACCGTAAAATAGATATGAACAGGAAATCAAGGAAAGAAGAGAAGAGGAAAACACAAGGGAGAAATGGAGAAGAGATTGGCCAAGACAGAGCCAATGAATTCTAGCAGCACTGAATTCAATTGTTCTGGAACCTGAAAATCTCTAACATGTGACATACTTAAAATGCCAGTTCAATGCAGTTTAAAATAAGAATGTTAAAACATATAAGGAGTGAAACATTAAGCAAGCATGCAACAGAAAAACAATTTATAATAGTCTTAGTTTAAAACAATGGAACTGCGTCACTTTGAGTCAATTGTCAGTCGGGTCAAAGCAATGTCTAAAAATCCAAAAATTGATGAACAAAAAAATCTCATTCTATTCAGGCAGATGTGAGGGCTAGTATCCCAGATAGAGTTTCTTAGCAGAACCTCTGGTACTTTGGGCTGGAAAATTCCAAGGAACCTTTCGTCAAGGAATGGAGAGGTTGCCTCTGCAGGTAGACGCGTCAAGAGACTTGCACGTCTCTATCGGAATGCAGAAACGTGGGGTACACAAAACACTTACTTGAAGTTCTCCAATAAACACTGAAGGTTTTGAGACGAATCTTCTTCCTGGCCAGCAGGCTAGAAGAAAAATGTTCAGAGTTCTTGTGTTTCAGTTGGAGGTTGACTCCAAAGGCAAGGCTTTGGGATTCAGGTCTTACTTTTTGTAGTGCGGGTCAGTTCTTATCTCATCAGCTCTGACTTTTGTTCCAGTGATGGATTTTTGGCAGTACAAAATGAAGATGAATGTGATGTCTCCTTCACAAGGAATGCTAACTGCGTCATCCAACAAGGAGAAATGACTACTGCAGGACTCTCCACATAGTCTATCTTAAATTCTCCCAAAGACATTAATAGTTTCAATATTGTTGTATGTATATATATAAATATATATATACAGGTACATCTCAAACTTAATGAAACAATGTAATATTAATTAGATTTTTTAGCAATGTAATTTATTTCTATCACACATCCATCCATTTTCTAACACCCTTGTCCCTTAGTGGGGTCAGGAGGTGCTTGATGCTGATCTCCAGGAGGGTCACCCTGGACAGGTCGCCAGTCTGTCGCAGGGCAACACAGAGACACACAGGACAAACAACCCTGCGCACACACACACTCTCACCTAGGGAGAATTTAGAGAGGCCAATTAACCTGACAGTCATGTTTTTGGACTGTGGGAGGAAGCTGGAGTACCCGGAGAGAATCCACGCATGCACAGGGAGAACATGCAAACTCCATGCAGAAAGACCGGGGCCAGGAATCGAACCCAGAACCTTCTTGCTGCAAGGCAACAGCTCTACCAGCTACGCCACTGGGCATCCCTGTCACACATAAGAGCATGCTAAATACAACATATTGGAGGATAACTTGATTAAGGAATAATGTCACAAACTAGATAATTTTATGATACTGTTAAATTAAAATTAGTTCTGACCACTCCCTGATGTTCCTGACCTTATATGCATCAAAATTGACCAGGGTGCCTAAACTTTTATGAGGGTGCAAATACTGTTTTTAATACTTATCATTTTGCTAAGTTTTAACATAGGAAGTTTACCCCTTAAGGATGCACATAGTTTCTTAAAACTTAGTGAAGCTCATACATATACTTATACCCAAATAGATTTATTTTAGTGTTATATTAGAGAAACAACTAAATCAAGGTGTTAATACCTTTATTTGAAGCCTGATACATACTTGTTCAACAGTTACCATGTGTGCAAAAAACAAATTAAGTTGTTAGCAGGAACTAATAAGAAAAGTGTCTGTATGTACAAAGGTTTGAACAGGAAGAAGTCTAGCAGATGTGTTTCGCTTCAAGGCCTAAAACAGGATGTTGCTTAGACTTACAGTCTCAGTTAAAGGTTGAAGTTTTAACACCTATGGATAAATAACACATACATCAGCTAGAATATTTGCATATCGGCCCGCTTTTATGGAGTGAAAATAGTCTCAAAAGATTCGTAACTCGTAAAAAGGGTACCGATCCAGTTACGACTGCAAAACTACTTTTGAGACTCATTTCACGCCTCCCTGATTTGTGTTGTAGATGGTGCGTTTACATGCTACTAAAAGCTCAGACATCTGAGTTTACTTTGGAAATAGTTTTTTCCATAGTTCAACACGTATTTCCCTCTCTGCTTGTCTCGTCTCGTGGCTAAGAGATATTTTTGTGAAAAATATGTATGTCATTAGACCCACATCTAATTTTTATATATATGTTTATATACGATTCCTCGTTTGTGACGTGTACAACTGTAATTACATGAGTGAAAGATTCGACCACTAGGTGGCGGAAGTTTATTCTGCTCTGGCTGGGAGAAGCGTTCAGTCAAACACTCCAGAATGGCGGGTCGGGTCAACCCTTTTTACGAGTTACGAATCATTTTTACGAGTTACGAATCTTTTTATGTTGAACTTATTTTGAACTCTGTTAGACAGTTCTCGGAAAGTTGGTGTTTTGCAAAAAGTCCACACCTGCATGCGTGGTACGGAAAGAGCTGTGTAAAGAGAGGATGTTTCCTTAGAGCTGACTAAGACAAGCTGACTTAGATGCTGTCAAGCGCTCTCCATCTGCAGAAGTTAAATAAAGTGTTTGTTCCTTGAAACTTTGAATCTCAGCAGCCTTAATCCAGAGAATAATTTAAAGCTTTCTCCAACAATACTTTTATAAATATTCTGCTTTGAAGACACAGCAAGAACATGTTCAATCTCTTTTCATTGAACTTTTTAATAGCCACCTGTTATACAGCAGCTTGAGACTGCTTTGAAATAGGTGTTTCTTCTACTAGATGTGAGTCATATCTAAGTCTATGCTCATATATGTAGATATAACTCACAGTCAGGGGAAATGCTCGTTTTTATTCAGATAATGAAGTTTAGAGAGAATAGTTGGTGTTTGCCAAATTCACCACAGTGTGAGTTTTTATTCAGTAACTGAGTGGATGTTCACAATCATGGGCCAGAGAGAGAGCCAGACCACAGATGGACAGAAGAAAAGGAGGCCAATATCTAGATGTTCAAAGCAAGACACAGCTGGGGGTAGCAGGGAGAAAAGAATATGGGTTAAATTGACCTTTAACCTCTGACCCTTGACCCTGAGAGAGGAATTATGCAGGAAGGGAGGAGGTTGTGCAGTCAAGACAGCCAGATAGAAACGTAATAGGACAAAGGAGATCTGGCCTACAACAGGAAGATGGATCACATCCCAGTGGTGGAATAAGGACAGCTGGGCTTGCATCACTAGGACAGAGTCTGCAGTTTTTAGCTATGTCTTTTATTATTCTGCTTTGCCGCTCTGTACATTAAGCATATCAGACTACCAGAACACAGAAGGATCAATTGCAACACATTTTCCAAGCGAAACAAATTGCATTGTGTATTCAATATATTTACATTTTTCAAGAGTACATTGCACATTTGTACTATCACAGAATTGTACAAATTGTCAATAAATTAAAACTTTATAGACAACATGCTTAAGAAAATTTGCACAATAAAAAAACAGGTACACGTAGAGAAGATGTGTAAAATGTTTCACCAAAGACAGAGAATTGTTTTAATACAATGTCACAGTATTCCAGTATTACTGCAGACAAACTGACATTTCTCCTTCCTAAGAACAAGTGAGGATTGTGCAATGGCCTATTTGAAGAACATCTCCTCTCCTCCATGTCCTTGGTGATGCTGCTTTTCTTCTACTAGTTTTTTTAGTAGTTTTCAAAAAAACTGAAAATGCACATTACCGCCACCATTTGGTCTGAAGTGTGAATTAAAACTAATGCCTTTGACTAATAGAATTTATATTTGAAAATAGATAACTTCTGTGTTTTAGTTAAGGAACTGAGAAAAACAGATCATATTTGGAGAAATGTGAAACTGAAGTTACCTTCTACATTTAGTGTTAAAGACAAATAATGTTTTTGCTGTAGAGCAGGGGTGTCCAAAGCGGGTCCTCGAGGGCCGGCATCCTGCATGTTTTAGTTCTCTCCCTAGTGGTAGCAACCACCTCCTCTGCAAGTCAATGTTCTCCTTTGGCCTTTTAATGAGCCATTATCTCATTAGCAGGTGAGCTAAGCCAGGAAGAATTAAACCATGCAGGATGCCGGGCCTCCAGGACCCACTGTGGGATCCACTGCTGTAGAATCTCTGTCACTAAACTGTCAATGTTTGATGTTTTGAGGCATGAAGAAATGTTACAGTAAGTGACACTATAAGGATTGTTAAAAATGTTTTTCTTTTTTTTCACTTTAACAAAATAGTCAAATATTATTAAGGCACTTAATACGGAATACTTTGTTGGCATAAAGTAGCATGTATGTAAACACCGAAAGTATTTTGTTAATATATAATTAGCCACTACCTTCCTTTCAAAAATAAATACATTTCAATGATATTTGTAAGTATAATATAAATAGTACTTACAAATATTATTGAAATGTATTTATTTTTGGATAGAAGGTTTACGAAAATATGCACAGAACCTATTTGAAACTATTACCAGAAGTACAACTTCACCAAAGTATTGCTTGTATATATTTGTAATATATATTTAAAATGTACATTTAAAATATACATTTAGAAAGTGTACCAAAATACACTTCTAAAACCAGTATGAGAACCATGTTTTTAAAAATTTATTTATTTTACATTTTAATATAAATATCAACATTATAGCATACTAAAAATGTATTTAAAAAAAGACCCCAACATATTTAAAATATACATAAATGTATTATTTTTTCACCAAATCCCTAGCACCAGGCGCTATGGATATAAAAAGAGGTTCAGTCTGTTTTGTGAACTCAGTATACAGAAGATTTTGGACAACATGCATTGGACAAAATTTGGTTGCATTAGTGTGAACTTAATTTTTCTGTTAATCCAGGCTGTATTATAGGACTGGGAATGATTGATAAATCAAAAAATCCCCTTGATTTTTGGACATAGAGTTCTCAAACTGTTTTTATGTCACCTGTTATGCGGGTTATATAAAACACCCAAATGTGTTTACTAGAAATGGAACTGGTTGAAAGAAGCAATACCAGACATTTTGAGTTACTTCTGTTTGTAATGTTTACAGGGTGTTCTCAGAAACACAGAAACTAGGGTCTCAGGATCAACAATGTTGTGGCAGCCAAGCAATTTTTATGTTTATGTATGATACAATTTTGACAATTCTTTTGTCACCAGACGCTTAATTATTTCCTATGTCTCCTCAACATACCTGACATTTTCATTTTGACAGTATACTTTCGTCTTCTTCAGAGATGACACAGCTGATGATACAGCTAATAACAGAAGAATCGCGAAGACTTGAAGCAGTCCAAAAGCAAAGACTGTAGCACTTTAACTCAAATAAATACAAATAAAACCACTGTCAAATTTGAGTGTGTAAGGACTTACTTCCTTTCTACTCTTTGCAACATTTCAATAATATTTCATGTTTCCAACACAGGCACCGAACTCACGGGTTTAGAGGTTTATTCAGGTTTTTATTTTTTTCCTGATTCTTTTGCTTGAATTCTCTTACTGTTTAGAATTTACAAACACTGCAAGCAGAAGAGGTTCAACAGTATAGCAATAGGGCTTCTCATAAAATTCACAATCCAAACACTTTCAGTACCACTACTCTTTGTAGTAAGACAACTGATAAATGTTTCCTTACTGACATAGTACTGATATTTACTTTATTTTTATTGTCTGCATCTGGTGAAAGCTGTCTCCCTTTCTCTCCACTATTCCTTCTAAGCTCCACCTGAGTTCCTGCAATGGCCACAGTCAGTGTCCAGACCAGCAGGGGGCAGTGCTGTATTCACCTGTGTTGCTCAGGGTGTCCCGGATCCCCACCTAATTTGGCTGAAGAATGGCAGGGTCTTGATGCCAGGACAAACTGTCAAGCTGACAAATAACAACAGGTGAGGAGATGGTGGCTGATGTGTGTGCATTATTTACTGTTTTGTTCAGGTTTTAGTAGTTTTATGGATCTTTGCACTGGATCAGTTCTCAATCGATCAACCAGTAGACTCCATAGTTGATCCAGCATTCAAAGACCTGGCAAAATCAATTAGAAAAAGCATTTTCACAATAGCAAAGGCAAATTATTAGACCGTGTCACAAAATTACCTGAGGAGAAAAAGAAACATTAAAAAATGAGCAGAGCATAGTTTTTTGAATCCCATGACATGTAAGCTTCTATGAGTTTAAAGAAATCTATGAAGATAGAGGCTTATATAATTTTTCCAGAATATATGTTATTGTTATGTCTTTATGGACAACACTGCTTTTGGATAATTGCTTGTTTCAGCGTTTTTTTTATTCTTTCTTATGCATACATGAGTGCAATGAGATACAAACAAACATTTATTTGTTTTGCTTTTTTCTTATAATATAAATATTTCATTGATACTTGGGACATTACAGGATCTGTTTTGACTCATAAAAAATCCTGTAAAAAACTTTGGTATCAGTGCTATTATGTATTAAGGAGATACTGAACCATTAAAGGAAAAAGAAAGAACATGGAAAAAATGAGGTAGTAGTAAAAGATGCAGTGGGAAACTTCAATCAAACTTCATCTAACTCATTTTAAAATACATATGGTATAGTACCATATATACATATATGGTAGTATCATATATGGTATGGTACTACCATACTATATATGGTAGTTATATAGTATGGCAAATATAGCCATACTATATTACTAATAAACATTATATTACTAATATGCAATATTAGTATATAGCCATACTATATACTATAGCATAGTACATAGTATGGCTATAGCAAATATTGTTGCTATAGTACATAATGCATAGTACAGCATCATGTTCTATCCTGTACAGAAATAAATACATGTATGTTCTTTTGCAGTACTTTAGCTCTGACCCGTATAAGCTCAGATGATGAGGCTATCTACCAGTGCATCGCAGAGAATAGTGCTGGTACTCACCAGGCAAGTGCCCGTCTAGCTGTGGCCCAAGCTAAAGACCTGCCTGCTGCCCCCCAAGGCCTCATGGCAAGTGCTTTGTCCATCAACACCCTGCAAATGACATGGAGTAATCCGCCCATCAGCATCGCTGATAGCATCATCGGATATGTCTTACACATCCGCAAACTGGGCGGTGAGTGCAAACGCAAAATTTGCGAAGCCAGAGTGTAAATAGGAGCATGTTTGCAAATCTGCAACTTTATAATTTTTATTTAGAACCTGATCATATGGAACTGCAGGAGGCCATAAGTAAGGATACTTTTCAGCACGATGTAACCAACCTGGAAGCTAGCACAACCTACTCTGCCTACCTGAAAGCCTACTCTTCCTTGGGGGCAAGCCAGCAGTCCAACAGTGTGATTAAAACAACACTTGGCAGTGGTAAGAACAAAGAGGCCTGATGAAGTTGTAAGTCATACTGATTGTACACCGATAAAAAATATTCTACTTTACTTAAAAAATGTATTCATCTATTTGCATAATTTATTTATGTTGATCAAGAAAGGCTGTTCTTTGTTATAGTACTTACTTATTTCTTCACGAGACATAAAATCCAAGAACAGTGAACATAACTTTGCTAAGTAGAGTACCAAAATTAAATTTTGCTCAATTAAATTTGCAAGTACCATAAAATCTAATTAATTCACTTCACTTAAAAAATTGTGCAAAATCATTGCCCCAGAAAAAATATATTTTTTAAAAACATGATTTTTATTTGCTTTGCTTTTTTCTTATAATATAAATATTTTATTGATACTTGGGATATTTTTAAAAAACATGGCATTGTGCAGTTATACAGAATTTTTTTAATTTTTTCCTTTTCTCTTAATAAATGCAATTCGTCAGTTAATTTAAACTAAATGAAGATAAGAACGAGGATATTAAAACAAACTCTCTGTCTGTTAAAAGTTAAAAGTTGGTCAGGACCGGGGTGACTCCCTACTTAGTTCAGAGCAGTCCTGTTCTTCCAAGCAGCACTGGTGCTCAGAGGGGATTCCCGCCCTGCAGCTCCTTCCCGCCTGCCTCACCCGGAGAGCCAGGCCGCCACTGCTGTGACCTCCGTCCGTGGAGCGCCGGCTCTTTGGTCCAAAGAGGCGCAGGCGATTCTTCTTTGTGGGTGTGTCCTTGGCGCGCCACCTGCAGCTCTGGATGTTTCTTTTCTTGCTGCCGCCATCCAGATCACAGCCACGGGGGGGATCTGCCTGTGCCTCCTTACCAGCAAGTTTCTGGAGGTCCATATGACGTCTTTGAATTGGCGAAGTCTTCTTTCGCCATTTTCAGTGGCTCACCCCGTACAGCACTGTGGGATGAGGACCTCTCTTGCCGGAAAGTATGGGAATTGCAAGGAGCCGGCCTTTGCCCACAGGTCCACGGCAGCGCTGCGCTGCACTCCCACAGCAGATGCCTCACCGACTCCAGCGCCACAACCAGGTCGGGGGCAGATGGACGTCGGTGACATGCCACGGGAGTGCATGATGGCTCTGACCGGGAGGATCCCGTGAGCCACCATCCATGAAAGGTCCTGGAGTCTGTTTGGAAGAACGGGTGGCCCACGTTGTGCCAAACTGTGGTGGCATCTCCGTACAGGAGGCCGCGCACTGGAGTCACTGTGACCTCCGGTCCTGCATGACAGAAATAATAAAACGATGGTTAGTTAAAATCCTGCTCTCCTCTCCTTCAGTTTAAAATGTTCTAAACATGTCTGTATAAAAGCGTATGCCCGAGGCACATTTAAAGCGACTGGAGCTCTAAAATCACTTTTTATCATTTTCAGTTTTCTCACACAGGATCCTAACCAGAATCTGTTCATTGTGTTTGTCTTTTGATTACAGTACTGGAGATGTGTTTTTATTTGTTTCTCTGCTCAAACTTTGACAGAAAACATCAACGTTAGACAGCAATGGTTGTTCACTTTTTTCAAGGCTATGGCATGAAAATAAGTATACATCTCCACTCATGGTGGAGTTTAATGTATGCAAATGGAAATGCATGAATTTACCCAATAAGCACTGTGCTGCTCTGGAAGTAGACTGCATAGTTGAAGCTTTGGAGTCTACGTTTTCGCCTCACAAAAAAATTAATTTTTGTGACAAATCAAAAAGTGGTTTAATCAGTTGCTGCTGCTGGTTGCACAATGCATTATGAGTTATCTTGATGGCCTATCTCTACTGTCACATATAAACCTATGTGCTAAAAAAATATTACAACATATGAAAACAAATTACGTTATATTGTGCAACCTAAATGACTTGATAAGTTGTTTGTGTTGCTAGAAACACAAAGTTAGCTGAAGTCAACTATCTCATAGCAAAAGAAAAGTACCACCTACCACATTCTTATTGTAACTTTAAATGTCAAACAAAGTTAGAAGTTCTTGCAACTCCGTCTAAGATCTTCTTGCAAGTGTTGCACTCCATTTTTGTTGCATACTTCATAATAGATGCACCTGAAAGAAATTACTCTTCGGAGCATATCTGCTTTGAGCGTTTCCCCATCCCCACCTACAGCATTTTGTTTCTTTTGTTTTAAATCTTGCTAATTTCATTGGTTGTGCTGCAGCTTACACACACATACGCACAGAGTGTGGAAAAAGAGAGGGACGGTCTACATCTGTTAATGCTTAATAAGTGAAATGAATGAATGAGGCCCACTTCATAAGTAATGTACTTTGAGCTTTAGATTTGGGTAAAATATCAAGTCTTTTCAAGTCCTAAGTTATTGGTGTCAAAGTTAAGTTCAAGTCTCTGAACATTGTTTCAAGTCAAGTCTAAAGTCTTAATATTAATGACTCAAATCTGACTCCAAGTCATGTGACTCAAGTCCCCACCTCTGGTCATCAGGGCATTTGTTTTTCAACACAGAAATAAGTTGTGCAAATATTAAAAACTTTCTCTTCAGTTTGCAGGTTTGCTTGAGCAGAAATTGAACATCTGTAGATGTCCTGAACGTTAAGCATTCATTCTTAAGTATAAAGAGCAGAACATTTGTATCAGTGTAAAAACAATGGGGATGGACAAATGCTGTAAAATGTATTTACTTGAGAGAAGTTTAAAGTGAATAGCTTTAATGTTGCTTTAATGTTGAGAGAGATTTCCCTTGATGCCATAATTAGACTATGAAGAAATGATTATGTTTGTCTGGTGCTCATCTTGTTTCATCTTAACATGTTTGAAAACCTGGCAGGGAACATACTTTATTTTAGTGTTCATATGGATTTCCCATATGAACACTATAATATGTATATCCTGACAATACACAGAACCATGCATATCCATGATTTAGGAAAGCAGCCTACTGGCAGCCATACTGATAAAAGAAACAGTCTGTCCCTTTAAGATAATAATATTTGTCAAAAACTTTGAATATTCATCAAAATTATTCTTTGATCAGTTCTATGCTTTTCTGTTTTATATGATAGCTTAGATATTCAAAATTGTACAAATAATCACAAAGGTCTAATCCACACCTCACTGTAAAATCTTTGTTCATCTTTCTTTCAAAAATTATTAAAAATCATTGCCTCAAAAAAATTATAAATTAAAAGTACTAGATCAAGTAGCACAATGAACAAAAAAAAATAAGTGTGTGTAACTCATTTGTTATGCTCCATGTTAATTTTTAAAATTTGTGTGGACACAAACTTAACCCTGCTCACAATTGCTTACTTTTTACGTACTTTTAATATCTTACTTTTTACGTATTTACTATTTACTCATTTTATAAGTTCTCTTAAATTAAACAAACCAATTTTCTTGAATGAGTCCTTGCCCTTCTTCTTTCTCTGTCTCACTTCTTTTTAAAAAAATCGAGGTTCATTGGCTCTAGTGGCCTTTATTTCAGAGTAGACAGACAAGAAAGCGAGTAATGAGAGAAGGGGAAGACATACAGCAATGGTCATCAGGCCCAGATTCAAACCTGTGACAGCCACGTCGAGGACTAAGCCCTCCATATGTGTGTTGTGCTTTTCCTCTGCTTTGGAATTTTAGTCAATTCCAACTTATTAAAAGTATTCACTTTTGATAAATTTGATAAAAACTGTCAACATACTATTTAAATTTTAATACCATTTTGCATTTACAGAGTTGGCACAGATGACCAAAGATAAATCTGTAGGTTTTTTTCTCAAATGACTGAAGAAGACATCAATGACCATCCAACTTTGCATAGAACTACTATGGAAACTAACTTTTCTTTTAAAATAATACATATTAACCCTGTGCTAAGAATCCAGAATATATCCATTCCATTCTACCTTTTAAAAAGAAGCAATTTAAAAATAAGACAGTTGATCAAAGTGTGTTATAACCTGAAATTAAATTACGAACAACAAAATACAAATAGAATGTAAGAAAAAGCCAATCCTTCAAGTGGAGTTAAAAGCACCTTGAGAAAAAATAAGCTTACGAGTAGACTTGAAAAAGACACTCAGGCTGCATTCACACAGAGGCCTGAAGTGAACCAATTCTGATTTTTTTGACGTAATGCGACCTGCATCTGATCTTTTCATGACAGCCTGAACAACACAGGTCGGATTTTTTCGAATGAGACCCAGGCCACTTGGGTATTCGATATGTATCCGATTCAAATGTGACCTAACGTCCAGGTCGCATTCATCCTACCTGAACGTCATTTATAATTGACAAATGTCACCATTCTGCATCCTGATAGGCACAAGAGGGAAGAAAATCAACAATCATGACGGACTATAATGAGGACTAAGTTGTTAATATGCTGGCTCTGATCGAACAACAACTTTAAATGTGCAAGCTATGCTCCACTGTTAGCATTCATGTTTACCTCCGCAAACACTGAGCACTTCATTTTATGGAGGTTGGCAAAACACTGAAAACACTGACGTTAATTGTGCTCTCTACTGCGCATGTGGGACACTTTCAGGTCGTTTGCTCGTTCACACCGGAGATCACATACAAGTCGCACATATTTGGAAGTGAACAGCAAAATAAAAAAACAGATTTGACAAAAACTGGGAATTGGATCGCTTCAGGCTGCAGTCTCAGTCTGTCTGTCAAGGTAAACTATTCCACAATTTTGGGGCAGCAAGTGAGATTTTCAACTAATTAGAGTCTTCTTTTTAATACTTTTATCTATTGTTAAAAATTGCTAGAGAAAGGATCTGTTTGATAAAAATAAATAAATAAAAAATCATCTGAACAGTAGTTTCTAAATATGTCTTTTAAGGCTTGTGTTCATTTGAAAATCTGAATATATTTGCACTATTTTCCACTATTGCAATAAACATGTTATCAAGGACAATTTGTGATTTTGGTTCTTCTCAAACTTTTAAATGCTGTTCTGTTTGCCTCTGTTTCACCTTGATCCAGTCCCAACCCCACCCATCTGCTTTACCAAGGTACTTAACTCCACCACTGTGCAAGTCCTCTGGGAGCTACCTGCTAAGCCGGGCAAAGTTGAGGGCTTCAAACTGACATTTCGCAGAATCCCCCACACTGACTACCATGAGCCAATCGAACTGCCTTTTCATGCCAGTGCTCAGACCATATCAAACCTTGGTAAGACTTTGTGATGATATGTATTTATACATATGTGTGTGTGTTTAAGGATAGGATCTTGTGCTAAAGCATGTGTTGCTTTAGCACACTCCGGTGTTCCAGGCATGTCCTCCCAGTGGGACATGCCTGGAACACTGGAGAGGCATCCTGACCAGATGCCCAAGCCACCTCAACTGGAGACAGTTGAGGTGGAGAGGAGCCATGGAGGAGAGCGGCTCTACTCTGAGTCCCTCCCGGATGACTGAGCTTCTCACCTTATCTCTAAGGGAGAGCCCAGCCACCCTACGGAGAAAACCCATTTCGGCCGCTTTTATCCGGGACCTCGTTCTTTCGGTCACTATCCAAAGCTTATGACCATAGATGAGGGTAGGAACGTAGATCAACCGGTAAATCGAGAGCTTCGCTTTTTGACTCAGCTCCCTCTTCACCAAGACGGACTGGTACAGCGCCCGCTTCACTGCAGATGCTGCAACAATCCACCTGTCGACCTCCCGCTGCCTTCTTTCCTCATTCGTGAACAAGATCCCAAGATACTTAAACTCCTCCAATTTAGACAGGACACCCTCCCCAACCCGGGGAAGGCACTCTACCCTTTTCCAGCTCTCAAGACCTGGCCTGGGATTTGGAGGCACTGATCCACATCCCGGCTGCTTCACACTCAGCTGCGAACCGCTCCGGCGAGAGCTGCAGATCACGCCCTGATGAAGCCAACAGGACCACATCGTCCGCAAAAAGCAGAGGCACGATCCTAAGGCCACCAAAAGGGATCCCCTCAACACCCTGGCTGCGCCTAGAAATTCTGTCCATAAAAGTAATGAGCAGAATCAGTGACAAAGGGCAGCCCTGGCGGAGTCCAACTCTCACCGGGAATGAGCCCGACTTACTGCCGGCAATGCGGACCAGACTG
Source organism: Phalloptychus januarius (assembly GCA_902982915.1). NCBI lineage: Eukaryota > Metazoa > Chordata > Actinopteri > Cyprinodontiformes > Poeciliidae > Phalloptychus > Phalloptychus januarius. The sequence goes on from CADWAE010000073.1 coordinate 1,070,985, forward strand.
ACACCGGTCAAACAGGTGTCAGAGTCACCTGTTTGACTTTGACAAACAGGTGACTCTGACACCTCTCACACCTGTCACTATCGACTCTGACAGGTGTCCTATCGAAGGGCCCGGTACCCCATACTCTCCGGAGAACCCCACACAGGACTCTCCGAGGGTCGCAGTCAAATGCCTTCTCCAAGTCCCCTCCAGGGGACCCAGGTGTAGGGTCCCTACACCTGGAGATGGAGATGGTCCAGCATTCCATGACCAGGACGAAAACCACACTGCTCCTCCTGAATCCGAGGTTTGACAATCCGACGGACCCTCCTCTCTAGGACCCATGAGTAGACCTTGCCAGGGAGGCTTAAGAGTGTGACCCCACTTTAATTGGAGCACACCCTCCGTTCCCCCTTTTTGAACAGCAGGACCACCACCTCAGTCTGCTAATCCAGGGGAACTGTCCCCAATGTCCATGCAGTGTTACAGAATCGCGTCAGCCAACACAACCCTACAACATCCAGAGCCTTAAGGAACTCCGCCCAGATCTCATCCACCCCTGGGGCCCTGCCACCAAGGAGCTTTTTAACCACCTCGGCGACCTCTTCCCCAGAGATTGGAGAGCCCAACCCAGAGTCCCCAGGCTCAGCTTCCTCAATGGTAGGCATGTTGGTGGGATTGAGGAGGTCTTCGAAGTATTCTGCCCACCGGTCCACAACGTCCCGAGTCGAGGTCAGCAGCACACCATCCCCACTATACACAGTGTTGGTGCTGCACTGCCTCCCCCTTCTGACACACCAGATGGTGGACCAGAATTGCCTCGAAGCTGTACAAAAGTCTTTCTCCATAACCTCTCCAAACTTCTTCCATGTCCGAGTTTTTGCCTCAGCAACCTCCCGAGCCACATGCCGCCTCGCCTGCCGGTACCTGTCAGCTGCTTCCGGAGTGTCACAGGCAATCTTCAAAGTAGAATGAATAAAGTAAAAAAAAAACTAAACTTAAATAAATATATTCATGAATTAGTAAAATTAACAAAATCCTGCCTAAGATCAGTAGCTGTTAGCAAACAGTAGCATAGTAAGAATAGAGACCTCATGGATCGCTCTTGCCTCCCGTCGCTGACGAGATTTAGGGCAGCCATCTTGGAGTGGTTGACCGCTCCTCTCAGATCCCTCTGTACTTTTTACTTTTATTTATCTGTTGCTGTAATAGACCCTTTATCATATGTATCTGAATACATATTTGGCACTTTTTGTTGAGAAAATAGTATAAATGAAAAATTACACATTGTCTTACTTTCCAAATTTTTTAGAGTTTTTCAAGCTAAGATTTGCTTCGGTCAGAGACATGTGAGCGCAAGATGTTTTGAGTGCAATCATTACAAGTTTTGAGAAGACATCAAGCGCGGCCTTCAAGATATAAATGTAAACAAAAGTATTAAAAGTTTTGAGAACAAAAGACATGAAATCCTGCTTTCTGACTGAACATGTGTGCTCTTGGATTATGGCAAAAAAAAATCCCCCATAAATACCTTGCTTACATTTACAGTGCAGGAAAGAGCCAAGCAGTTTAGAGGTAGATTAAGAGAAAATCTGCCTATAATCAACAAGAAATGCATCGTAATAACAGGATGGTGATCTGTTTGCTGAAAAATTACACAATTGAAGAAAAATATGAAAAGGAATGACATGAAAAAGTAAAATAGTAAAATACTGGTAAAAATTACAGAAACTATGGAAACAAAACAAAAATCGGATCACAACTGTAAATACAACACAAACCAATAAAAGTAGGTTATTAACAAAATACTGGCATATTTTTGTAGGATGTGGAATGGATTTAGATTAATTAAAAGCACATAAACTCAGAGTAGCATCTTCCCTTTCATTAACAGAATCACTCAATGTTAAGAGGCTCCATGTGATCCTCTTCCTTTCAGAACCTAGAGCTGTGTATGAAATTAAACTGGTGGCCTACAATGGAAACGGAGAGAGTGACTCCTCCAAGAGGCTGGTGTCGCTAGCAGGGCAAGGCATAAGTGACCAAATCAATGGTGAGTGTTCAACGCAACAATACAGCCCCTTTTAATACAATTTTTAACAGATTTAGCAATCAAGATATAAAATATATCTATTCTCTTTTATTTGTAATTGCAAAAGATGGAAACAGGTTATGTCAGTGCAGAGATGCAGAAGCCTCTCTGGGCAGCGTTGTCATTGGAATTCATATTGGAACAGCCTGCATAATCTTCTGTGTCCTCTTTCTTCTATTTGGATACCGTCACAGGTAAGAGCCAACATGTATGCTATCCTTTTCTCTGTTATGTAGCAGCTATTATGCTCTGCATAGTTTAAACCCGAGTTCCTGTAATAACTTGTATATTCAGAATCTGCCATTATGTGGACCAAAATGCAAGCAGGAATCAAGGAGGTAAATAATGAAAAGTTCCAAAAGCAACTTAAAAAAATATGAAGGAACACACAGGAGACCAGGAACATGAGTCAAGTGGAAGCAACCAGTGAAGAGAGAAGGCTAAATGGTGAGATTTAGTAGAACAAGAGACTAATTACAAACAAGGTGCAGCTATGAGCAGAGAGCAGAAGGCAGGCTGAGGGAGACAGAGAGATGGCAAAGAGAAGTAAACAAAGTGGGAAAAAAGGGAGAACATAAATCTAACAGGAATAAAGGAAAACAACCCAGGGTCCTGACAGAATCAGAATAAGCTTTACTTGTCAAGTTTGTCTACACAAACAAGGAATGTTACTTTTTTTTTAAATATGTGGAGCACTGGTTCCAAAAGAAAAGTTAGGTACTCTGTCAAGTGATATGCAATGAGAAGTTTTATTTATATAGCACTTTTTCAGCAATAAGGCAGTTCGAAGTGCTTTCAATGAATTAGAAGAAATTCTAATTGTGCTTGCAACACAAGCACAATAAAAGAAAAACAAGACAGGTAGGCAGAACATTTAATATGCATTGTGTCGACACAAATAGAATAAAAACAAACCAGCATGCTGTGTGACAATGAAGCGAACACAAAAGCTCCTCCAATTTATAAACTAATAAATTGTGCATTACTTGGAGCAAGACTTGGAATTTCTCCAAGTCTTGCTCTGATATTAGTCCTTTAAGCTTGGAAATGTTCTTCAGGTGATAATAAGAATAAAATAAACAGACAAACAGGGCAATGAAATGACAACATCAGGAAAGATAGGGCACATATAGCAAAGTTCAATATGCCGCCAGCGAAATGAAATGAAATTAGGGAGTGTGTATCTGTAGCTTTGAGATATGTGTGCAGTTCGTCCATGAACCCCATGCAGGCAATAGTCTCTGATACTGTGGTCTTATCTAAGAGCATGTTCTTGGGAGCGCTCTGCTCCACATTTGCATGGATGTCTTCAGGAAGGGAACGAGGTGTGAAAGAGCGTCCGTTTACATATCATCCAGGAGAACTGAGACAGCCAGCCAGTCCAGGCCAACACAGGGGAGCCAGTTCAGATGGAGACAATATTCTTTAATTTCCATCTGTCTAGAACTGTCACGATAACAAATTTAGCTGAGCCATTAATTGTCTCAAAAAATTATTGCGATAAACGATAATATTGTCGGAAGACCTTTTTACACTGATTTAATGGAAATGACATAATAATGCGGCCATATCCTGCCAAAAATAGATGCGTGTTATTTTCAAAAGAACATTTAATGCTGGAACAGGTAAACAAACAAGGTAAACGCTACGACAGGCTAGTGTGAGGTCTCTCAGGTTTTGAAAATGGGAGACAATCAGCCGACAGTTCTGAGATCGTGTAGTGTGATCTGGGCATTACACTAAAGAAATGAGGAAGGGAAGAGTCAGTGGAAAGCAAGAGATGAGCTTTCTCATTCAGTGTCATGGAAAAATGCAGGGAGAAACGATAATGACGATAAATTAAACTTAATCGATAGCTTTTTTTTAAACGTCCAATTAATTGATTTATTGTTTATTGCGACAGGCCTACATCTGCCCTAAAGTCTCACCGACTCATCTCTGTTGATTCCAATCAGTAAGTCAGCGGGACAGCCCAAGGAATAACAATGTCTTGTTGGTGGCTGATTTTTGCAAATAACACTCAGTGCCACAGACCTGATGGTAAAAGTGTAGACAATTTGTGTTCATGATGAGAAAGACATTAGCTGCCCATTTGCTGTACATACTCCTGTACAAGTCCTGGGAAGATCACCCATGATTATTTTATCTGCAGACCTAATTATTTATTGCTATCTGGCTCTATCCTGTTAGAACATGGACAGGGCCATGATCCATATACACAGTGATGTTGAAAAGGATGAGGGGAGGCAACAGGGAGATGCTCTCCACAATTCCACCATCGTCTCCACAGTCTCTAAAAAAATGTCCCAGTATTAATTTCACGCTCCTCTCACTAATACGAAACAGATTCGAAACAGAATCCACAGCTAATCTGACTCATTTTCGTTGCTGAATAACTAGGGTTGCCACCTTTCAGAAATTAAAATAAGGGTCACCCACCACGGCACATCGCCTTACCCTCACAGGGTGTTATGTCCGCAGCAGTGATAGACATTATTTTATGTTTTTTTGTTTTTAAAAACTGATCCATAGAGCCAAAAAGTATTTGGTAAACTACTCAAGTACTGAGTAACCGATCATAACACCTGACTTAATATTCAAAATGTGTCCTCATACAGCTAAAAATATAATAGTTATGTGAACATTCTGGTACTCTAAAAAATATTACAATTACAATCCTATACAGCAGCTAAAAGAGCAGCATTATCATTTTAATTCATTGGTAATTTTTTTGCTCTCTTCAGCCACCTCAGCTTTTGCCCAAACTTGAAAAGGCTTTCTTCCTCCAAGGAAACACAGGACCAGGTCACCTCAGTGGCGTCTTTTCTTTATCTTTTCTTTAGCTGAATCGCATGAACAACATGTGAACAACATGTGAACAACATGTGAACAACATGTGAACAACATGTGAAGACACATGTGGTCACAGAGTAGCCAAAGAGTTGACAAAGAATAACCGGAGTAGCCAGAGTAGGTTGAAAATCTACAAATAGATAGGAGAGATATTAATTACATATCACAATGAGTTCATTTTAACTTTGACTAATTAACTAGTTTCACAATGATTTAATCAGTTTACTAGTAAGTTGACAGTGAATAAATAAATAAACTATATTCCAAACAGTGCAATTAATTTGTTTCCAAAAAGGAAAAACATTCCATCAAACCAATTTATTTTGGTCTTCTGAATGCAATTTGAATGATGTAAACTGTGAATAATGTCCATTCCTACCAGTGGTGTCTTGGAGGAAGCTTTCAGGTGAGGTTCTTTGTCTGAAAACAAATCATTGTGAGCACAGTTGTGCCAAATTATCTTATAGATTTGGCTGCTGAACTTGAGAGCTGAAAGGGATGGGTGCGCTTGATTCTTTGTGAGGTGTGTGCCAATTGGGTGGAGATGGTAAATACTTTCAAAAGTGCACTATTTGCTATTTTAACTTGACAATTGTAAAAGTAAAATTGTATAAATAACCCCAAATTAAGCTCCTTATTTGTCGTATTCTCTTTTTTGGCACTTAATTTAGTTACGTCATTTTATTTTGAATAATATATGACGGACTTCCGGTTTTTGATTTAATGCTTTTATTTGGATAAGAGAGCTTCTGTTGTTTATATTATAGAACTGTAGCTATTAGCAACCCTCTTGATAGAGGCACAAGGTATGTTTATTTTGTAAATAAGGATATTTCCTTTATTTATTTGTTGAAATTGTGAGTTTGCTATATTGTATAAGAATACTGGTATAGTTTTTGAATCAAATTTTATATTTTTAGTAGTGAACGTTATTTTTTAGTTCAAACGGTTGTAAGAGCGTCGTTTGTCGCACTTTTATTGACTTTATTTGTACACACAGCTCTGTGTGAAACTCTGTTTACTCTCAATAAACCACTGTTCATCAGTAAAGTCACAATCCTTCATGTGGGGGGCATCTGCTACAACACTAAATGCTAATAGGTGGCCCCCTAAGTGGAAGTGATTTTTTTTTTTAGTAATGATTTTTATGTGATGTGATTATATTAACAAAAACACACAAATTCATGATAAAATTGTGACTTTTTTTTTACAAAATTATATATATTTGATAATGTATGTAGAAATCTGGCTGCACAGTTGCACAGTTGGTAGAGCTGTTGCCTTGCAGCAAAAAGGTTCTGGTTTCAATTCCCGGCCTGTTTTCCTTGTGCATGCGTGGGTTCTCTCCAGGTACTCTGGCTTCCTCCCACAGTCCAAAAACATGACTGTCAGGTTAATTGGTTTCTCCAAATTATCCCTAGGTGTGAGTGTGTGTGTGCATGGTTGTTTGTCCTGTCTGTCTCTGTGTTGCCCTGCGACAGACTGGCGACCTGACCAGTGTGACCCCGCCTCTCGCCTCTCGCCTGGAACATTAGCCACCAGCATGTGGCTGGTGGCTAACCCATCCATTTCCATCCAGGAAATGGATGGATGTAGAAATCTTTCTTACATGGACAAAAAGAAAGACAAAAATATAAATTGCTTTTGGGGGCCCCCCGGTGGCCGCGGTAGGTAGGTGCTTCACTGCACTACTGTATATTACTATATGAGCTGCAATGAGCAGCAGAGCGCATCAAAACCTCTAAAGCTCCGCGGGAAGATAAGTTAATAAAACAATGACGCAAATAAGGACTTATCCTTCAGGGAGAGAGAAAAGAGAGAAGAAAAGGAGAGAGAATAGAATAAAGACAAGACAAAGGTATGTTTTTCTTGGTAATGTAATGTTTATCAGAAAGATTTGTGGAGCTACTAATAGAAACTTAGCTTAATAGGACCTTAAACAGTCGGTCCAACAGCTGAACATTTATGCTACAATGTTTGTATTTGTGTGAAACTATGAAACTGAGCTTTAACTTTAAATGAGTTGATTCTCATGCTTAGCTTTGTATATTTATGAGGGTCTTTGGCTTCAAAACGGCATGTTCGATAACGTTTGATCATTAAAACTTCCCAATGTTTAACATTGTCTAGCAAAATGTTTTTCCATCAGGGTACTTGGCTGCTACATTAATATATCAATGAGCTACTTTAAGCTGCAGTTGGCAATATATATTAGTTTACTGCTAATGTAACACTCGCTATGTGTTTACAGTTAATAACTCGTAATAAGACCAGAACTAGGTTCGGATACTGGAGTAGTGAGAAGTGTATTTTGGATTAATGACCACAGACCAAAAAATTTAGTTAAAACAGCCGGCTTATTATTTGTTGAAAGAACAATAAAAGAATAAACAACAACAATATTACAACAATTAACACACAATGACACAAATTCCAAAAATAGTTTCCCAGTTTCTTTCAGAGTATTTTATAAAATCTGAATTAAGGATACTATTTATTTCACCTAGGTTATAGTTCTATTTGAGTTCTAATTAATACTTTTTATCTATTTTAATTTACAGTTTGTTTTAATCTGTTTAACCTATTTTACTTCTGTGGTGTTCCCTTTAAGAAATAAAAAAGGAGAAAAAAAAACCCAATAACAACTAAACAACCAAAACACAGCAGAACAATTCAGCAAGGACAGGTCAAGCTATGCTCCAGATTGATGTCTTGTTTCTTCTGATGATCCAACAGTTAATCTTGTTTTAGTGACCCACTGCTAATTCACACAACAACATAGGCAGGTCATACCAAGTTGCGTGTTTAGCAATGTCCTGCAGAGGGCGTAGCTCCTATTGGGTGGTCACAGGCTCCCGGGTTGGCTCCCATCACGTTCTCCTCAGCAGGATCCAGTTCAGTGATGCTCGAAGACTCCAAGTCCAGTTTCCAGCCATACGAAAAAATAAAAAGAAACGAGCCTGTTGCCAACAAAAAGCAACAGTTAGGACAGTTAGCTCCTCTGTTGATAAACCGTTGAATGTCCGTTGACAAGAGCCACTGTTAACTTCAGCGGATCAGCTGTTACTCAGCTGACTTTCAGTTAGCTTGCTGTTAGCAGCAAGAGCAAGAGCCAAAGCCTCCGCTGATCAACCTCCACTTCAGCTTTCCATTTCAATTAAATAAATGTTTAACAAATACATTGTCAAAACAACAAAAAAAATACACTTTCAACTCACCAAGTCCAGTTTCACAACACACAAGACAATCCGAACGCAGTCAGGGTGAGAAGAAAAAAAATAAAAAATGCAGAGAGCTCCCTCTCAAAGAAATAAAACAAAATTGTCTCTTAGACAGAAAGTCGATCTCTCTTATCTGTCTTTTTTCTTTTCAGCACAATCCCGTTTGCTTCTGCGCGCTCTGCTTGCTTTACACTCTGCTTCTTCTCTCTCTCTCTCTCTCACGTCAGAGAACGCAGCAATCCGATTGGCTTAACGAGTCACATGGGTCACACATAAATGAGACCCTTCAGAATAAAAGACACTCAGCCACCTCAGCCGCTGACAAAACAAAACTGATTTATACAGTCTCTCTGATCAATTAAAATATCACTAAATCAAATATAGAAATTATAATGTCTCCAATTATTGCTTTTTAAAAATATTTTTAAACATTTTAAGATCGATTAATTCTCTATTTATTCTCCTATTTATCCAATATACTACTATTTTTATGAAGAGGTTATTTTTAACCTGGGTTACACCGAGCATAATAATCTATGTGTCTAAATAAACATTATTTTTACATCACTTTATAAGTTATGTGAAACTTCTCCAATTAAAATTGGCACAGAATTAGCCCAGGACCAGTCCACATTCTCAGGTGAGAAAGACTCTCCTGGTCTAAATTACATTTTAACTATTACACCTAACAGAAATTAATTTAATCATAGAATATCATGAACATGTGTGTAGGACTGCACCAATTTCAGTTTTCTGACCGATCGCTGATTAAAAAGCCTTACATGTCAATTTTGATTTTTGTCGATAGCAAATTTTTTTTGTCTGAAAAGTCGCTAAAAATAGCAAGCAAGTCGCTGAGTTGGCAACAGTGGGGTCACTATTGTTAACAACTGACAGGTCAAGTCTGTCTGTCAGGTCTGTCAGTCAAACCTCTCACTGCAGAGCAGAAGAGGACTGAGACTAATTTTTAAACTTTTGCTGAGGTGGATAAGATCGGCTTCACATGTAAGTATCGGCCGATCACCCATCCCCCATCATTTCCAGGAAATCGGCGCAGGTAAATGGGCCAACACGTGTATCCTGTATTATACGTTGCTATAGGATATAATGTAGACATCACTGTCAGAGATGCCAAAGTTTAACAGGTTTTTGAATGATCTGATAATCTGACTGTTGATTGCAGCCAGTCCACAATATGAGCAAAACAAGAGGGCCCAAAACCAAATTTCACTTAGGGCCCCATGAAGGCTTGGGCCGGCCCTGATTTTACGTACTTTGTGGGGTTTTTTATAGTACAAATGTGTTAACGACATGCCCACTCAAAATCTATGTATTGGCGATGTAAAAATGGTCTCATAGATTAAAAGATCATTCTCTTTTTGTTCATTTGGTGGCTGAATAGATGATAGACTCTCAAAGTATTAAGTAAGCCCTCTGATTTTTATATACTTGTCCTTTTAGTATAGTTTTTTTTTCAGCCTTGGATCATGGACTAAAAACATTCGGATTATTGGTTGATGGACCATTAATCATCCTGCATAACAAAGAACAGACTTAGAATCAGAAAAAAATAACCAAATTTCACTTAGGGCCCCATGAAGGCTTGGGCCCTAGCAGCAAACCAGCAAAAGGTAAGAAACGTTTTATAGTTTTTCTCCCCAAGCTAACCGAGTCAGTTGAGTAATACAGATAATATTAGCTAAATGATGTCCAGCTATAGTTAATACCAATATATCGCAATGAGCTTGTTAAGAAAAGGCTGCTGTTGTTATCTATGTTAAAAAGTGGGTAGTACTGCTTACATTTACTTTCGTAACTTTTTTGGGAAAAGAAATAGTTTTAATGCACTCTACTTTTTTCTTGTACTTGACTAATATTGCTTCTACTCTTACTTAATTAGATTGATTTTGCATAAAGAAATGGACTTCAGAGATTGGAAACATTAGATTTCTGCAACATGAGCCAGTGTTGTAGTCAAGACCACCTAACCCAAGATGTAGACAAGACCAAGACCAGAGTGTATTGAGACCGAGACAAGACCAAGACCAGCATCACATCACACGATAAAATGTGAAATATGATAAAAATTGCGTCTCAAATTGATCTGAAAGATTCACATTCCCATAAAAACACTTAGATATTAAATACTTAGAATTGAAATAAATTTAACCAATATTTGCTTCCATCTCTGTGCTATGTCTCATGCCATCCCTAAAAAGATAACGGCCTGGGCGTTTGCCCATATCGCTCATATCAGAAGCCACCACTGTCTGCACTACTATCCATCCATCCATCCATCCATTTTCCTACATCATTGTCCCTTAATGGGGTCAGGAGGGTTGCTGTCTCCAGAGTTGTCTCCAGCTATCGTTTCGGGCGAGAGGTGGGGTCACCCTGGACAGGTCGCCAGTCTGTCACAGGTCTGCACTACTAAACATACCAATTAAGGCAATGCACTATGGAGTGAAAATAGTCTCAAAAGATTTGTGCGTGAAAAATGGATTTGTAACTCGTGTAAGCATCTTTGTGTGTAAGTTTGTATAGTTGTATCTGTGAAACATGATTTGTAAGCCATGAAAAGAAAATAAACCTTTTCCACAAGTCGCCAGATACACACACACAAAACTGCAGCTATGTACAGATCCAGTTACGAGTGCACAACTACTTTTGAGACTCATTTCACGCCTCCCTGATTTGTGTTGTAGATGGTGCGTTCACATGCTAGTAAAAGCTCGGTCACCTGAGTTTACTTTGTAAGTTTTTTTTCCATAGTTCAACTGTATTTTCCTCTCTGCTTTTCTCGTCTCGTGGCTAAGACATATTTTGTGAAATATGTCTTGTCAGAAGCTCCAAGGATGGAGCTTCAGGGTACATCAGTAGGTGTCATTAGACCCACATCTACTGAAGTAAGTGGTCGGCACTTAGTGGTCGAATCTTTTACACTTGTGTTTACAGTTGTACAGGTCACAAACATGGATTCATATATAAACAATATTAAAATATTAAAAAGTATGCAACTTATCTTCCACCGGAGTTTTGGAGGTTTGGATGCGCTCTGCTCATAGGCGTAGGCGTAGGAACTGGAGGGTCACCGGGAGGACGTGTCCCCTCTCCCCCAATATTGGAAGCAGCTGCATTTGTCCCACCCAATAATTTCACCGCAGTTGCGAAAAATATTTGATTTTGAAATCTTCCGTTCGCGTGCTTTGATTTTGAAGGTGCACCACAGCGCCTTCAGCACAGCGCTTCCTGCCTCCCCCCTCAAAGGCTCAGAGTGCTTAAAGGCAGGAGGCAGAAACTCCTTATGAATGAGGTAACACGGTCTGTCAGGAATGTTGCCATGAATATCGCTTCTTTAAAACATCTTGTCAGTTTACATTCATACATAAAACCAAATCTTTTTGGTTATGTAATTTTAATTCTGGAATAGTCACACGTCCAGAGTAAGTGTGAGCAAGGGCTACACAACACTTGATCATACTTGACCTCTTAGCATGTGTATTATATTAGACATTCAGGAGAATGCAGCACTAGAATAGTGAAGAAATGTGAAGAGACTGAGTTCTGAAACTCTGGTGAGGTCTTCAGTTAGTTTATTGAGTGTTAACCGGTTTTAATTTTTAAATAAATTAAACTATTTTATTATGAGAAGAGCAGGCCAGTGATAGGAGAGCCAGGTGGAGCTTCAGGGTGTGAAGATATAAAAATGTTACTAATTTTAATAGAACCAGAATGGAGAACAGGTGAAGACTGATGTCAGGCTGATTTTTTTTAAAAACTCTTCAATATATTTTCATTATTTCCACACTATTTATAAGGGTAATGGTTAAGAGATAATAAGAAAAGGGCTTGAGGAGAGGTTTAAAAATGAGTGAAAACTTTTGCTGTAGGAAATGGGCAATGCAGTAAGTAGAGTTGAGATGTATAATCCATCCATCCATCCATCCACCCATCCATCATCCCTAGTGGGGCCGGGAGGTGCTGGTGCCTCTCCAGCTAACGTTCCAGGCGAGAGGCGGGGTCACCCTGGACAGGTTGCCAGTCTGTCGCAGGGCAACACAGAGACAGACCCCCCCCTCCCCCCCCACACACACACACCTAGGGACAATTTAGAGAGGCCAATTAATCTGAATCATGTTTTTGGACTGTGGGAGGAAGCCGGAGTACCCGGAGAGAACCCACGCATGCACAGGGAGAACATGCAAACTCCATGCAGAAAGACCGGGGCCGGGAATCGAACCCAAAACCTTCTTGCTGCAAGGCAACAGCTCTACCAGCTGCACCACTGTGCAGCCCTGATAAAGACATACTTTTTATTTTTAGTTAATTCACATTCTGATACTGTAAATTACTGTAGTGTCTGTTGTAAATACATGAATCCATGCAGAGACATCAGGATGCAGAGTCAGAGTAAAAGAGAGACAGAAACACATAACTAGATATTTTGATTAAATGTTTGTGGCTGAAATGACAGGAGAAAGAATGTAAAAGAATGTAGGCTTTTTTGCAACAGTTTGTGCTTTTCTACCTTTTGGGAGCCATGGCTCATGCTTGACTGGAAAGTGAAAGATGAAGTTACTGAATGCAGGTCTGGAAAGTGAGACGGCACACAGAGTTATCAGTGAGGAGCTAAGTTGTCTGGTAGATGTGAAAAGCATCATTTTTAATTATATTTGTAGGGCAAACTGTTGCACTGATGTAGAGAGTTGTTCTTATTTTTTAGATGTAATTTTTGTTGGTCAAACTACTGTATTGAATTTAAAACTGCTAAGTCCCATTTTACCAGCTATTTTTTACTTTAGTACTTTTCAAGAATGCTGCATCCCTCTGAAAGACTGTTTACAATTTTGGACTTCTCAGAGTCACATAAATCTCTTTTTCCATTTTTTTTCATCTTTCTCATTTTGACTGAGGAAAAGAAGCTGCCTAATAATTATTCAATTATTCACACCTTGATATAGGGTGTTGATCTCCTTAGGCCCCATCCTCCCTCATTAAACAAATACACATCAGTTGATATGTGTATATTCAATAAGCATTCGTTTTTATACAGCTTGGAATTGGAAAATATGCAAAATAAAATTATATTATCAAAACTAAAACCTGCCTAATAATTGTGCACATGATGTATTGCTCACTGATATAGATAAGGCTACACTAAGTATAACTTCTTCATTTATGGTTATCAACATTTCTTTTATTATTTACAGTCTGTTATGCAGTGAAGGGACTCAGGTCAACTGGCCCATACCAAGATTCCATGAAGGACAGAATAACATCCCTAAAGAGGGAACACACTACCCCCAGATGGAGTCTGAAGCTCAGGTGAGTTCTTTAAACTTTCAGAGAGAATACATATTAGTTAGATTGTCCACATTGCATGTCGAATTATTTATGTTGATGTTGTTTTTTAAATCAAGGCCCCTAAATAGTAGAAAAAGTTTTAAAAAGCATTACAGTTTACTTGCAATTGTAAGCCAAGTATAAACAGAAAAAAGCAAGAGTTTGAAGGAATAAAAACATAAACTACACTTAAAACTACATGAACTACATAACTAACAGCAAATACACCTTTGTATTTGCTGTTAGTTACAAAAATACCATCCATCCATTTTCTTCCGCTTATCTGGGGTCGGGTAAGAAGGGAGGCCCAGACTTCCCTCTCCCCAGCCACTTGTTCCAGCTCCTCCGGTGGAACCCTGAGGTGTTCCCAGGCCAGCCGAGAAACATAGTCACTCCAGCATGTCTTGGGCCTTCCCCGGGGCCTCCTCCCTGTGGGACGTGCCCGGAACACCTCACCAGGGAGGTGTCTAGGAGGCATCCTGACCAGATGCCCAAGCCTCAACTGGCTCCTCTCGATGTGAAGGAGCAGCAGCTCTACTCTGAGTCCCTCCCGGTTGACCGAGCTTCTCACTCTATCTCTAAGGGAGAGCCCAACCACCCTACGGAGAAAACCCATTTCGGCAGCTTGTATCTAGGATCTCGTTCTTTCGGTCATGACATAAAGCTCATTACTGGCACCATAGATGAGGGTAGGAACGTAGATCGACCGGTAAATCGAGAGCTTCGCTTTTTGGCTTAGCTCTCTCTTCACCACGACGGACCTGTACAGCGCCCGCTTCACTGCAGAGGCTGCACCAATCTGCCTGTCGATCTCCCGCTCCCTTCTTCCCTCATTCGTGAACAAGATCCCAAGATACTTAAACTCCTCCACTTGAGACAGGACACCCCCCCCCGACCCAGAGAAGGCACTCTACGCTTTTCTGGCTCAGGACCATGGCCTCGTATTTGGAGGCACTGACCCTTATCCTGGCCACTTCACACTCGGCTACGAACCGCTCCGGCGAGAGCTACAGATCGCGTCCAGATGAAGCCAACAGGACCACATCATCCGCAAAAAGCAGAGATGCAATCCTAAGGCCACCAGAATGGATCCCCTCAACACCCTGGCTGCACCTAGAAATTCTGTCCATAAAAGTAATGAACAGAATCAGTGACAAAGGGCAGTCCTGACGGAGTCCAACTGTCACTGGAAATGAGCCCGACTTGCTGCCGGACCAGACTCTGTCATCGGACCAGACTCTGACACCAGTCATACAGGGATCTGACAGTCTGTCAGATCCCTGTACCCCATACTCCCAGAGGACCCCCCACAAGACTCCCCGAGGGATGCAGTCGAATGCCTTCTCCAGTCCACAAAACACATGAAGACCAGTTGGAGAACTCCCACGCACCCTCCAGGACCCTGCTGAGGATGTAGACCTAGTCCAGCATTCCACGACCATGATGAAAATCACACTGCTCTTTCTGAATCCGAGGTTCGACTATCCGACGGACCCTCCTCTCCAGGACCCCTGAATAGACCTTGCCAGGGAGGCTCAAGAGTGTGATTCCCCTGTAATTGGAGCACACTCTCCGGTCCCCCTTTTTGAACAGCGGGACCACCACCCCTGTCTGCCAATCCAGAGAAACTGCCCCCGATGTCCATGCAATGTTGCATGCAATATTGCAGAGCCTTAAGGAACCCAGGACGAATCTCATCCACCCCTGGGGCCCTAACCACTTCAGCGACCTGGTCCCCAGAGATTGGAGAGCCTGACCCAGAGTCCCCAGGCTCAGCTTCCTCAATGGTAGGCATGTTGGTGGGATTGAGGAGGTCTTTGAAGTATTCTGCCCACCGGCCCACAACATCTCGAGTCGAGGTCAGCAGCACACCATCCTCACTATAAACAGTGCTGGTGCTGCACTGCCTCCCCCTCCTGAGACGCTGGATGGTGGACCAGAACCGCCTCAACCGGAAGTCTTTCTCCATTGCCTCTCCGAACTCTTCCCACTCCCAAGTTTTTGCCTCAGCAATCACCCAAGCCACATGCCGATTCGCCTGCCGGTACCCATCAGCTGCTTCCGGAGTCCCACAGGCCAAAAAGACCTGATAGGACTCCTTCTTCAGCCTGACAGCATCCCTCACCGAAGGTGTCCGCCAACGGGTTCAAGGGTTGCCACCACGACAGGCACTTACAATCTTGCGGCCACAGCTCCAATAAGCCACCTCGAAAATAGAGGTACGGAACATGGTCCACTCAGACTCAATGTCCCCCATCTCCCCCGGAACGTGTTCAAAGTTCTGCCGGAGATGGGCGTTAAAGCTCCGTCTCACAGGGGATTCCGCCAGGCGTTCCCAGCAGACCCTCACAACACGTTTGGGCCTGCCAGATCTGATCGGCATCCTCCCACACCACCAGAGACAACACACCACCAGGTAGTGGTCATTGGAGAGCTCCGCACCTGTCTTCACCCAAATGGCCAAGACATACGTCCGCAGATCCGATGAAACGATGACAAAGTCGATCATCGAACTGCGGCACAGAAGTCCAACAACAAAACACCACTCGGGTTCAGATCGGGGGGGCTGTTCCTCCCAACCACGCCCCTCACTGTCGTTGCCCAAGTGAGCGTTGAAGTCCCCCAGCAGAACAAGGGAGTCCCCAGGAGGGGCACTCTCCAGTACCCCCTCCAAGGACTCCAAAAAGGGTGGATAATCTGAACTGCTGTTAGGCCCATAAGCACACACAGTCAGAACCTGTCCCCCCACCCGTAGGTGGAGGGAGGCTACCCTCTCGCTCACCGGGGTAAACCCCAACGTACAGGCACCGAGATGGGGAGCAACAAGTATCCCCACTCCTGCCCAGTGCCTCTTGCCATGGGCAACTCCAAAGTTGCCCTTGAAGGAGACTGCAACCAGTCTCCTTCAAGGAGGCTGGTCTCCTTCAACCAGAGATAGGCATCAAGATGAGACTGACTATTTCTTGCCGGAACCTCAACCTCACACACTAGCTTCCCCATCAGAGAAGTGACATTCCACGTCCCAAGAGCCAGCTTCTGCCCGTGCCCCCTCCCTCGGCCACCACCCAGCACACATGGGTCCCTCCATCCTAGGGAGGGCCCATATTTCTTCTTCATGGAGCCCTGCTGCCTCCATGGGTCGCCACCCCGGCCACCAGGCGCTCGCCATTGTGCCCCCCCTCCAGACCTGGCTTCAGAGTGGGGCCCTGGTGGCCCACATGCAGGCGAAGAAACACCAAAAAACCCCGGACAGAATAGTTCCTAGAATCATTGGGACACTCAAATCCCTCCACCACGATAAGGTGGCCAGCCCAAGGAGAAGTACAAAAATACCAAAAAGGATATTGTCAGGTGAAAATAACACAAAACTATAACATCTTTTTAGCACTTTACATTTGTAACAATTTACACAGCACCTTTTTTTAAGAATGGCCCTTCACACAGTAACATGCAGGGTTTTGATTCTGTGTGGTTAAGCTTGTTGTAGAGAGACACCAGAGCAGGGTTTTCCCAAATTACATTAAGGCCAGAACGGCTACTGAGACAAGTAGTTCTGCAACTGGACCTAGAGTTTTACTGTATTATAGCTGACTTTTTGGTGTTTAACAAAAAATTATCTGAATTTAAGGGGAAGACATGTCTGCTAGGCATGTCATTGTTGTAGTTCTTGAATGCAAATGGTTATATGATGTGTAAAATTCAGATAATTCCAGTTTATAACACTTTGTGCTCTCTTGACTTTTGTGGTGTTGTGTCTCTCTATGTCAGCAGATGGTCCATCCTGCACGTTGCCAAGTTATAATCGAGCTGGATCCAATGGGTGTGTCTGACATGGGAACTGGCTGACAGCCAACTTTACCATTTCACCCTCATTCACTTTCTCCCCTATACTTCTTTCAAAGTCCAGTTGAAATTGGTATGTTCTCCAAACCCTTCAACTAGTTATGTGCTCATTTGTAGACTAGGATGTATCCTGGTCATTTAAAAGCCTAAAGCCAATCTCTACCCCTGCCTCACACCAAAGCTTATTGCCTTTATTGCTTGTGTGGTTGCACATGAGCTTCATTCTCTATTAACTTGCCTGTGCTCAGAAATTACTGTTTCTCCTGATAATGACTTATGACAGAATTAATTTTGTATTTACACCAAAGACATTTCACTTTTTCATTAGGAGTCTGCTTCATAACCAAAATATTCTATTCTACTGATCTTTGGTGAAAAACTGACATGTCACGATGTGTACTACAGTTTAAATCCCCAAACTGAAACCAAATTTGATTATATAACTGAGATGGTATGATGTATGTTGTGACATCTTTCCCTTCTAATCTAAAAGCAAGAAAAACAGCGGCCTCTGTTTTTCTCTGGAAACATTTTGTTGTGAGGTGTGATTGACTAGAAAATAGTCTCATCAGTTTAAAAGCCATTTAGTAAGAAAAGAAATCTCACTAGGAAAGTGTTTTCTGATTTGTTTGACCCAAAAATAGTGCTAAAGGTATTTAAAGATTTTGTACAAAGAGAACAACATAACTCTGACCCACTATGTGTATCTCAGCATTGCTAAGTCTGTTAGCTATCCTACCAAATAAAGCTATAATTAGTATTTCTTTTTAACCTATACCAGTTATGTGCCATGTTATACCAGTCACTGACCTACCTTGTCCAGAGCGGATAAATACCATGGTGGTGTATCTGTCGAAGTGCTTCCCGAAAAAGCCAAAAGCCTTATTGCACCTGACGCTTACCTTTGCAACCCCTTGGATGCTAAATATTTACTTCAACTTGCCTTACTCTTTTGCAAAAACTGTTCTGTGTCATGGAAAACATGGATTACCAATAGTCTGAGATACATAGGAAACAACAATAGCTTTCCATTAATGTTTTTATCTGTGCCAGAAAGGCAAGTTTGAGGCACCACTGGAAAAAATATTTTTTTTCTGACATCACACAACCTACTCCAAACGTCAGAGACAAAATGTGTACCTCAAGAGGTTTTAAAGTGAAAGCTACCGGAATGCATGAGCAAAGACTGCCACCAGGAAAGCCTTTCCAAAATGAGCTATGAAAATTTGAATTGTATCCAAAGATGTAAACATTAGATTAGTTTTCTATTTCTTTCTATGAATTCTCCAATATATGTACATTTTGCTTTCATTTTTAGGTTATGTTTGATTGGTGTCACATAATGTCCACTATTGCTTTAACAGAAACTAAACCAAAAGACCTCTGATTTTTATTTTATTTCTAATGAAATATTTTCAAAACAGTTTTAAAGTTAGTCCAGTTGAATATCAGAAATTAAACTTTTCTTGATTCAAACATTTAACTTTTTTAAAAGTCACTAGGTATTAAAATATTGCATATTTCTAAAAAGCTACTTTATAGCACACAAAGGAAAAACATGTTTAAAGTTGTTGAATTATTGCCAAATATTTGTCGTAAAGAAACATGCAACCAAAAAAGTTTTTTATTCATTCAGAGCCTAACCAAAGTACAAAACAATGCGTACAAGAACAGTATGTATGAATTGGTCAAACAGATACCTCTGATGGGCAACCAAATTGCAGAGGGAGGTGTTTCAAAGAACAGAGGTAGTTGGTAAAGTCAGCAGTTCCCCAAGAAATAAATTCCTCTGTCTTTCTGTCTGTCTGTCTATCTGTCTGACTGTCTATCTCCAGTTCTTTAAATACACCAAATAAAAAGATACAAACACATTTTCTTCTCACTGTGTGAACTTAAATCTTACCAAAGCTCTTCTGTTTTAGGTCGCTTAGAATTACCCAAATTATTTATATTTCCTAAATCCTAGAAAACTCTAAAATTTATTTTTTAGAGTTTTGTTTTATTTTTTAACTTTTCTTGAATTCAAAAGTTTATGTACATTTGGTCGGCATCAGGGATAAATGTCTTTTAAGATGTATGACTTGGGTCAAATCTTTTGATTTCTGTCAAGAAGGACCCAGTTCATCTTTTGAAGTATAAGACAGTTATCCTGGATACTGACCGAATGTTTGTAAACGTTTTAATTAAAGAAAAATTACAAAAAATCTCTTAAAAGTGTTCTTGCTAAGTTTTTTGGCGTTAATAAATAGAAATAATTTTGGTAATTATAAGTGCAAGAGAGATTTGGTCAAATTTATCTTCAGTTAGTGGAAAAAATGTGTATATTTTATTCTGCGTATGTAAATATCTAGTTTTAACTTTATCTATCTACTCTTGTTTAAGAGCTGCCTTATTGCTTTAGAAAACTTAATATTCAGTATCTCAAATGAACCGTAGTTTAGGGACTCATCCATGGGGCCGTAATAAAACCATAAGACCATCTTGCCTTTTATGCCTGTCTGAGGTTAAGCATTAAATTAAAGGCCTTTCATCTGTTCACTTTTTGAATAACTCTTAAACCAGTGTGAAACCAAAAAAGTGAATTTATGTAGTATGTAGAAGTGTAGCTTCTAAACCAGTGGTTAAAATGAAAATATGTTGCTTGTTTGTTTATGAAATGGTTCTTTTCCAGGTACACTTAATTTCAGTTGGTCCTTCCATCTCCTTAGTTGGTCCTTCCATCTCCTTAGTTCTGTGCACAGAATATCTTTGCACAGATGTTTTCTTTGAATGATTTGTGACTTTCACATTTATTCTTGGAATTCTAAATGTTTTGGTGTAAATTTGCTTTAATAAGACTGGTAGTATTACATTCCCTTTTCTTAAGTTAAATTCAAATTTAACCAGAAAGGGGAAGAGAAAGAGTAACATATCTTAAAAAGTTAAATTGTAGAAAAGTAGAAAGTGGCAGGTGGTGTTAATAGGAAATAAAGCTTTAATTCTCCTGCTGCATGTTTTTGAACATATAGTCATGTATGTTTTGTTCATTAAAGCTTTAAAATTGTAAATTAGTTCAGCCCAAATGATTTTGTGGTCTATGACACAAAATAATTAGAAAAATACAAATGCAGTTTTAATTCAGACCTATTTCAATTTTTAGTAATATACAAAACTTTGACAATTACTAAACTACCATAAGGCCGAAGACAGAAGTAGGTCATTTTCAGATTTGGACATTTCTTTAACTTTTAATTTGATCATTATGTTCATTTTGACTAGAAACTTTTGGTAGCATATTTTTAACATGGAACTTAAATCAAAACACTGCATCCTTGAATATCGTGGTCTAGTGATCATATTTTAATTGACAATAAGAACTGGTTCATTCATTTTGAAGATTCATGGATTGTCTTAATAATGGATTAATGGACTCTATAATTGTTCAAGATCTCAGTTTTCATTTCTGTTACGCATTTTGCAACAACCTATTCACAAAAGTGTAGACTCTCAAAGAACTTGCCATTTGTCATTTCTGGAACCACAGTTTATACATTTGTACACAGTATGTGCATTTAAACGACCTTTATGACACCCATATGACACAATGACCATATTTTTCTTGTTTTTGTCTTTTTTCCCCTGCAATGCTCAAGTATTTAGCTCTTTAGAAGTAATTTTGGGGCATAAATATTTTCAAATAACTAAAAAATAGGTAAATAAAACCTGCTGAATTAAAAAGACAATATTTGATTATTTAAAACATCTAAACATTGCTTTATGCAACAACATATTTACAGCTAAGATGTTGTTGAGTCTCTATTTCAGGTTTAGCTTTAATTTCATAATCATAATGTATTTATGATTAATAGAATAAATAAATTCAGAACCTAGACTCAAGCATATAAACACTGAATAGAAAATAAATAGATCATAAAATATGCAAACATTGTTGAATAAAATTCAATACGGCAACATTTTCTCCAATGTTTGCTTTTAAGAGCTCATTGTGGTTAAATATCCCCATTTTGAATTTACACTGAAGCTGTTAAAAGTGGTAGGTTTATTGTTTTGAGTTTTATTGTGGGGTTTTAAAAGATGAAATAGAGTCATATGGTTTTGGTCAAGAGGTGGCAGGCCTTTTGAGTTTCAAACATTTAATTCCTTCCAAACTTGTTGGTCTCTGTATGAAAACATGCTGTATTTGGATGTCTACTTTATCTTTTTATTTCGGCTGTAGAACAAAAACCAATATGCCTAAGATCAAATAAAGATTTTTAGGTTAATTAATATGTGTTTTGGATTTATTTGTTTGTTTGTTAAAGAATGTAAATGATTACCTCAACCAGGGAAAAAGTGACCCTCAAGTCTTGAGTTTAAAATTTGAGAAAATGTTTTTTTTATTTTCCTGAAGACATCCCCAACTATTCTCAAGGTTTGTCAATATGGCCGACATACCCAACCAAGAGAGGTTGGCACACTCTGCTCCCTTCTCTGAGATCTACTGACAGGAACAAAGTGTATGTTGATAACTTGAGGTCACTACACTGTACAGTTAGCTTCTGTGACATTCTCATTCAATCTTTAAAGGACAGTATTATGTGTTATCCAGGCACATATAGGGCCATTTTAGAGCACAATCAAGTGCCTATGTTACTTTGTCCATGTTGCCCATAGATGATACAAGCGTCAAACAGTTTGGTGTAGTGTCTTCTTCTCACAGCTCTGAAGCATGTTTAGCTTTTCTTTCTTTATGCTGATACTGGACAGACCTCCGCATACTAGTAGTGAGAGCTCTGCGTAACGCAAGTAATGTCCCAGCCGGAACACGGTGCGCTAAATAATAAAACAGAAATTAACGAAGCTTCGAGGCAGGTAAATTTTCCTCGAGGAATTTTAATAATCGAGGTACTCGAATCACCCTGAGGAATCGTTTCAGCCCTAATAAGAACTATATCTAATAGCTTGCACACACCAACTATATCATAAAGTGATGTTACATCCATACGGCAACCAATGTAGGACAAAATAACCATGTTTCAAATGATGTACACCTGTCATGTTGGGTTCAAGTCTTTTTATCCACATACAGAACACAGTCAGGAGAACAGGAAATCAGATAAAATAAAGTTTATTTTATCAATGATGAAATATGAAATTGTGTGGTTATTGTCCAGAGGATGGAAGCCAGGGTCATCTGCACTATGAAGACAGGGGGAGAATGATGGGGAGTTTAAGATGAATCGAACAAATGATTAAAACTTCAGAGGAAAGCAGATTTTGATGAAATGATGGTTTTACGCCAGGGGAGAAATTACTGTGGTCTCTGGGGTTATGGTCTCTTTGCAGGGGTCTTTGAGGTGATCCAGGTTCCAGTGTGGGGTCCAGATGGAGTTATTTGATGGTAGAGGCTGCGGTAGAGGGCGTACAGATAAGTTCTTGAGAGGAGAGGTAAGGAGCGATGTGGCTGCCAGCTGCGGAAACAGGAACCGTCAGCGATTCTTCAACAGAAGCAGAGAGGGACCCGGGCATACAGTGGGTAACAATCCACAGCGTGACAAGAGGATAATCAGAAAGCCAGGGACTCGGGTCAGGCAGCGGATGAATCCAAAACAAATCCTAATCCACAAGGACACAGCTGAGAGAGAAGCAACAAGAAAATATTACTTGAGGTATTCTCAAAAGAACTCAGAGAGCTGACTCAGAAGGGTGCAGAGTACCATAACAAGAAAACAGTCAGGTGTCAAAGGGCTGGCAGTCCACACCTCATTTACTCCTAGATGATGAAGTGATTAATCACAGCTGTGCTGACACCAGTCAGCAGGCACACCGTCTAGGTAGTGCAGCCTCTAGACACCATCTAGTGGATGAAGAGGGAAGCAGCAGACAATGGAAAATCCCCACAAAGATCCAAACCCCAGTTCCCAACAAAAAGAACTGGATGACTTGAAATGAGACACTTTGAACGTTAGAACAATAGATCTATTGTTATTTATTTATTTTTGCTTATGTAATGCTAATTACAAATGCTAAAATTACTACGGCCAAATATGGTAATGGGCAGTCAGAAAGGTTCACCATCAGACAGAAAGTAAGTTGAAGTTGCTGCATTCAAATTTATATATTTGCATATATTTAAGAAGGTATTCAATAATAATATTTTCCTACAAGTATAAACAATAAGCACAACAGGAAGACAACGATAACAAAAAAAAATCAACCCCGATGACAAGCAAGTTATTTTTTTCTGATTCTAAGTCTGTTCTTTGTTATGCAGGATGATTAATGGTCCATCAACCAATAATCCGAATGTTTTTAGTCCATGATCCAAGGCTGAAAAAAAAACTATACTAAAAGGACAAGTATATAAAAATCAGAGGGCTTACTTAATACTTTGAGAGTCTATCATCTATTCAGCCACCAAATGAACAAAAAGAGAATGATCTTTTAATCTATGAGACCATTTTTACATCGCCAATACATAGATTTTGAGTGGGCATGTCGTTAACACATTTGTACTATAAAAAAACCCACAAAGTACGTAAAATCAGGGCCGGCCCAAGCCTTCATGGGGCCCTAAGTGAAATTTGGTTTTGGGCCCTCTTGTTTTGCTCATATTGTGGACTGGCTGCAATCAACAGTCAGATTATCAGATCATTCAAAAACCTGTTAAACTTTGGCATCTCTGACAGTGATGTCTACATTATATCCTATAGCAACGTATAATACAGGATACATGTGTTGGCCCATTTACCTGCGCCGATTTCCTGGAAATGATGGGGGATGGGTGATCGGCCGATACTTACATGTGAAGCCGATCTTATCCACCTCAGCAAAAGTTTAAAAATTAGTCTCAGTCCTCTTCTGCTCTGCAGTGAGAGGTTTGACTGACAGACCTGACAGACAGACTTGACCTGTCAGTTGTTAACAATAGTGACCCTACGAGTTAAAAAAAATCGCAATTTTATAATGAATTTGTGTGTTTCTCTTAATATAAACATGATTACTAAAAAAACAAAACAACTTCTACTTAGGGGGCCCCCTAGTGGACCTGGGGTCCTAAGCAGCCAATTAGTTTGCTTATGCCTTGGGCCGACCCTGACTACATACATTATCAAATAAATATTATTGTAAAAACAAATCACTTCATAGTGAAATTGTGTGTTTTAGATATTATGATGACATAGAAATTATTACTAAAAAAAAAAAAACATCTCCACTGAGAGACCTTAGTGGCGTGGGGGCCCAAAATGGCTGCTTAGTTTGGTTATGCTTTGGGCTGGCCCTGTAGTCTGTATTTAGTAAAGTAACCAGCCTTAAATTGTGTAGTTGTCTTTTGTCTTGGCCTGTTTTTGGATCACTGTTTTCAATCCCTGTTTCATGTTTGTCAACAGTTCTTTTCTCTCACTGCATTCTTTCAGTGCTTCAAACAAAACTACTCTAACATCCTCCAAGAAGTATTTATAAAAATTGACAGTAAGGCCGTCTGAGCTGGGAGATTTATTCAAGGCCATTTTCTTAACCGCTGCATCAAGTTCATCAATTTTAAACTCAGCAACAGTTTTGTTGATTTGCGTTTTGTTGGTATTCCACATTTTAACAAATGTGGAATAGAACTAAGTAAGTCCTTTTCTGAAAAATGGGTTGTGCATAATTTGGAATAGAAGAGATGAACTTCATTTTTAATTATGAGCCCTTAGGTTTGCAGGCTAGCAGGTTTACAGGATATGATGAAAAAGGTTAAACCGGAAGAAGTAGCTTTGTGCTGTTTCCTACACAAAGCTAACCTCTTATCAGGGGTATGCAGTATGCTAAGATGTCTAAAGGTTTTCTGCTGCCCATAAAAAAGGTAAATATCATTAGAATTCAATTTTTATTATTACAAAGTGACCCATTGGTATGTTTCTGAGAAGTGTGTAGTAAGGGGGAAATGATATGGGGTCTGATATTTGCAGATTACGGCAAGCACACCTCGCTGCAGTAAACAGAAAGGGCCTGGAACCAGAACAAGCTCCACAGTTCTTCACGGAGCCGTTTTCCCACCACAATCAAGAAGGACCTCACTGTAGCAAACATAAAGGGGGAAGACGGACTACTGTCAGTTGCATACCTTATTTGGAAATTGGGCCATTGTACTCCGGAAGTGAAGAAGGCACTATTTCCTATATTCTCGCCTTTTTATTTTCTTTTTAAATCTGTGATATATCTGTGATGTTAAATGATTGCTCTCTGATTGTAACTAAACAATAAACTGTTATTTTGATGAATTTATGTTTATCTGATCTTACTACACAGTGCCGTTTAGAGTGAATGACTAGTTGCCACCAGCAATTTTGAGTTATAAGCAGAGTTTACCAAGTGAGAAATTGTATAACACTGATTTGATCCTATTGTAAGAATTGTGTGTGATTTTACTTCTTTTTCTTTTTCTATATGTAGCAGGATGAGGCCTGCCCCAAGATTGAGGACACCTGGCCCCTAATTATTTCCCAGTGGGTGTGGTGTATAAAGGGAGACTCTCCCACCTGTTTCCTTCATGCCAACATTTGGTCGGGCTTCAGAGGGAAGGTTGTTTGAGTGGCTTGCGGTGGCCGTTACTCAAGTAGTAAGTATTGTTTCTCCTCTTGTTAAAAATCAGCAATTTCAATGTAGAAATTGCCTGGAGTCTCCTGTGTACTGTGTTGTGGCTATAAACTACCCTCCCAGTACAAGTTGGCAACATAAAACGGGTATGTATTTTATCGCACCCATGCAGCTCCTATAGTGCAAAAATGACCATAATTTATTGGTAGGAAGCACCGGCAATTGGATCCTCCTGCTGTTGGGCCGGAAGAGGCTCTCTGTTTGGGGTGGGGCCGTCCAGCTCTGGTAGGTGACCATGGATTCCTTTGCCTTCTGCCAGTTCCAGAACCACCTATTAATCCAACTTGATTTCAGGAATACAGCTGCTGCAGCTGACTGGAGACCCTGCTGCTTTGTTGGACTTCATTTTAGCCCCAGCTTTGTTTTGGCTTTATTTCATACTTTGTTTGGATTTTGTTTTTTTTTGACTTTGCTATTTGTTTTGTGTTTTGATTTTGTTTCATAAATCCTCCGTTTGGTTTCTTAGTTTTTTGTTTAGGTTAGCCCATTCAGTGTGGCCTGATGCTTCAGGTACTTTTAAATGCCTTTATTAAAGTATTGATTTTTAAGGAGTGATTGGGGGTAACCTCATTTTAGACCTTGTCCATGTTTAATTTGTAGCGTTTGTTGGTTTTGTTTTGCATTTGCTTTGTTTAAACCCCCCCCCCCCCACCCCCCTGTCTTGTCTCCAGGCTGAGAGCTGAAGGTGGTGGGGAGGGGCTTCCAGGGAGACTGGACCTGTGTTGTGCGAATGACCAGTGTTGGGGTTTCTTCACGAGAGTGCCTGTTCACAAGTGTTTTGGGGTGATTCATTTGGATTTATTTGTTTCTTTTTGAACCAGTTCTCCATACTGGACTGCCCTCCCCCTGCTGGTAAGCCTCAGTACTGTTCACCTCCCTTCCCATTGTGGTGCTTCAATTCTTAATTGTTTTTATCATGGAACAATAAAGTGCATTTTTTTTTTTGTGTGTGAAACAACGTCCCGTTCTCATTGGTCACGAACCTTAGTGCCTTATTTATTTCCTTGGGTGAAACTCCCGAGGTGGCGTTGTTGACACCCCTGGGTTGCCCTGTGTTGAGGGGGCCAAGTAATAAAATTTATACCCTCGTGTTGCCACATATAGAAACATGCCTGCTTCAGGTGTTTATGCACTTAGGTTGAAACTTATTGTACAGTATTTTAAACATAACTTTGCTGCCAAAAAGGGGTTTATTTGATTTTGTTTTTCAAGCAGCTGTCACTGTAAGATTTTTGCTTAACAAAAATTCACTATTCTGTAAAACTCTAAATTTATTTAACACTACTCTCTCTTTGTTAGAGTATTTGAGAAATAAAACCCTTTTTATAATTTTGTATCTGGTTTCCCTTCATGTTTACTAGGCTACATATTTTGGTACCCAAGTAGTTTGGGTTTCTCTAATTTGAAATGAAATATCTGGGTTTATTTTGGTTCATCAGAACCTCAAGGTTTTCCATTGCGGAGTGTTGCTACAAACATGAGAGGAGAATTGACCAGAGCTGCTGCGCGCTCAAGTCTGGCCTACAACAGTGAGAACAGAGCTATAACGGAAATGCTCACTACCTGGGGCAGAACCAACATTAACTGGTTGGAGCATGACTTTCCACTGGAAAATCACCTTCATTACACTTAAGTTGTGCCACAGGCCCAACTGAGAATCAATTGATCAATTATTTCCTGCAAAATATGGCTTGATCACAAAAATTAACAAATGTAATTAACACACGCATGTTTACAGAAAATCATATAGATTTCCTGGTTAAAAAAGGACCTTATTTTATGTAATGACATTACTAAAACCACGTCTTCTGAGTTGTGACAGTAATGTTTGATCTGCCTTCAATCTTTTGTACTTTAATGCAGCAAAAACAAAATAAGAGTGGTCTAATAAAATATTATTTTCCGGATTTAAACTGAGAGCAAATAAATTTAGCTTCTCCTAATCCAGGAAACTTTCAACTACTTTGCAAGTAGTTGCAGTATAACATATTATAGAGAGTCGTCAAAGATCCTGAGAGCCCACCTAAAATCAAAAACATTGTTTTTAGATCCTTTCGAAGTAACGCGGCTCTGTCCTGACACAAACAGGAGTACCCCTGACCAATCACATTTCTCTCCTCTCCACCGCGGAAATTACTGACCAATCAAATATCCGCCTGAGTCTGCTTTAGAAACGAACAGCCACTCGTTTGTTTGTCTGGTTTTCATGAATAACTGTCTGACCAATGAGCGCTCCTACTGTTTGCAACGAAGGGATTAGAGTCTGTCGAGGCCCAATCAGCGGGTCAGTGCTGCCTGCCGGTGCCGGGGACTGGTGGTGAGAATCCTCTGCAGCGCGTCAGGGGGACCGGACCGTGAACCCGGAGACGGTACACACCGAGGCGAAACGACACACAGGTGAGTCCGAGGACTTGCGCAAGGCCTGGCTTTGGGCAGAGATGCTTTAAAATCTCGACGGTGGAGTTCGATTTGAAGTAGAACGGCTAATTAGTTGCTGTGTCGGTTTTCTGCCGGTGGATTTGCTGATATGCTATCAGACAATAGAGTGCATTGGCTTTGCTATTTATTGATGCAGGCTGACATTTTTGCGACCAGCTCCGCCGCTTCGAACTGTTCATTTACCTTTAAAGGTATCGAGTCTTAGGAAAATGGGTATTGTTGTCTTGACGGCTTCGGTGCTGTGTGTTTGTTTTATTTTATAATACATTGTCAACAGAGATTTTATGACGTTGTGATGGAAGCGGTTTTTTTTTTTGGAAAGCCTCCAGTTCTTTTCATTGTTTGATCCAGAGTCTCAAGGGGTTAACCGAAGACTGGAGAAAGAGCTGTGCTCATATAAAAAGCCTACGTAACACCGCCGTTTAAAAGCGCACAGTAACGAATCGAGATGTTTTACATGGTTCATCCAGCAGTACTGCAGGGAGAGGCGGTTTGAAACGCGTCAGGAGGAGGCCCCGAGTCCTGATGGCCCTCGGCAATTAGGAAGGAAAAATTCTAAATGCATCAGCCATTTACGTGGAGAGTCAACTAGCTCCATATGCACCTAAATGGCTGCCTGGCGCCTGACGGCATAACCAGCATTTTACAGTAGGGACAAAGCATTACTGAGACGGAGCGAACGTTTGCATCCTAATCGGCGGATTAACAGCAGTAGGTGACTTCCGAAGTGAAATCCATTTTTGATGCTTTCTGTTATGATTCTGCTATTCATAGTGGCTCATTTAGTGTAGAGATTGTGTTGTCCTGCTGCTCTGCTCCATGCATGACACATGCATGGATTTGCATGCATGTGTCTAAATCAATTTGAATGTCAGGGTTTGTATCACTGATTTTTCTGCGCAACAATACGCTCTTTTATAAGCGCATAGTTGAAATGCTCTTATAAAAGACATGTTTCTACAAAGGTTATCCGTTTGACCAAACTACAGACTGCGTTTATTATGTAGATGTATTTTGCATGCTTACCATATTTTAATGAGAAATCTCATCTTGCTCAAAGCCGCTGAATGTAAAATACTATATCTCATCATTAAACATGTACATTTTCATCTTTTCTTAAGTGTGGACTCAAATCTTGCTGTATTTTATTTTATTTTTTTAAGGTTTCTTGTCATCTCTTTAGGACAATATGCCACTAGCACTTGTCATCAGAAGTAATCACAAACCCTAATTCTGAGCTGACCCTGGTACGTACAGTCAGGTCCCTGTACGACCCCCCTGAGCTTCCTTCAGGGAGCAATGGTGGGTCTGTATGAATGAACTGGTGGAAGAGGATGAATGAAGCGTGCTGAAAATCTTATTGAGTCTTTTCCAGTTCTTTGTATTTGAATTTTTGCCTTGTGGACTTTTCACACTATCTTTATTCTCCTTCATGAAAACAGCTATTTTAAATGGCATATTCATTCAGAAACTTTGACTATTTGATACAGGTGATTAAAAAGTTTTTACACACAGAAATTGGCCTTAATCAAACTTATTGAGGTGGATGTAAACACTCAGACAAAATATTTTAATACAACAAGCTCTGCTTTTGAGGACATCCAAATAGAATGATTTGTGAAGTTGCTGTGATAAAACAGTGTTGTGTTTAAAACAGTTTTACAAAATTGTAAAAAAAAAAAATACATGTCAATATGTTTCACCTCACCATTGTCTGATTTTGATGCATACTGCCCTTACCTGCCATTTACTTATTGGCTTTCAACCATGTCCAAAAGACAGATGACTATTAGTTATGATCTGTTGATATAAGTTGGTTATAACAATAAGTTTGTTAATTCAGCCACAGCTTGACAATGACACTAGCTTCATGCATTGTAGGTAGATTGTAGTTTTGAGTAGTAAAACATTTACTGATGCCTAGTTCACACGGTAAGATTAAAAAATTAGTAGACTTATTTTGTGCACAACAAAACAGTGAAAATTTAATCATATAACACAGTGTAACAAATGTTGACAATGAAAAAAACAGAACTCACCTCGATATATTAGAGCAGTTGCTGGTCGTGCTGTCTCCACTCTTATCCAATGCCTTTTATTTTTGTTACGTTTTTTATTGCTAAAAATAAGTCCACAAACTATTGCTATTGCTGCTACATTGTCTGCCATGTTTGTTTACTTTAAATTCATGTATGGTGTGATGGGGTTTTACAGAATTTTGTCTGGAAGCAGAATGTTTGAGAGTGAAATCAGTTCATGTGTGGTGTGTTGCTCCTGCCGTGTGGCTGGACACAACACAAGATACAAGCAAACCTGTTGTACTTAAGATTTGATCAAACTCCTCCTAGGGATTTTGGTCAATTGGGTTCAAACTTGGTCAGTTTGTTCATAAAGGATGGCTGAATCAAAGTTATCAAAACGGTGAGTTTTCTTGCATGCTGAAGGGGCGGCCAGGCCTTGTTTCACATTTTGCCATGAAACACAAAAGTATATCCTACACAAAAACTCATAGTGACCCCAAACCTTTGGTGAATGATCACCATCGGGTTCCCTACAATACCCAATGAGCAAATGATGACATCACTTAAGCCAGGCCCATTGAGAACAGGAAGTGTAATGTTTTACACTGATCGGTCCCGGTCTGACCCATTTGACCTAAACAACATGAAAGAGTGTCCAGTAACAGAAGACATGTTGATATGACTTGGTTTCAACAGTGGTCAAGAATGTTGACTACGGCGATGGTGGTGCTGAGCTGCGAGAGCCATCTAAAGCTGCTTGCAGTTTTGATAACAATTCTTCTGTCAAATGAATTGGCTTTTTGGAGGCCTTAACTAAGGATGCACAATATTATTGACATGATATCAGTATCAGCCGATATTAGCTGTAAAATTTAATATCGGACATCGGCCATTCCGTCAAAATAACTGACCGATATAAAAGGCGTAGTTTTTATATGGCAAACCACTGTTTGAGTGTCATTGTCTTAGAAAGAGCATATGTCATGAATAAATTTGACATTAAACATAATGCAAGTTGAAAGTGCTGCGTCGTTTAGAGCAGTATTTCCCAACCCTGGTTCTCAAGGCACAGTGTCCTGCTTGTTTTAGAGGTTTCCCTGATTTAATGTGCCTGATTCCACTGATTGCAGTTCAGCAAACGCTTGTTAATCAGTCACTGATAGAAATACGCTGCGCTGAAGCAAGAAAATATCTAAAACATGTGGGCCAGTGTGCCTTGAGGACCAGGATTGGGGAACACTGATTTAGAGCCTCCTTTTTAGCTTTTGCATTTGGCAGCAGGCTAAATTGACAAAGATGATTCCACACCTGAGAAAGCCATATAGTTTCACTAAGTATGTATAGTAAAAAAATCTTGGTATTGGTATCAGCCAAATGAGTTTTAGTATATCGGCATAATTAGGCCTGTCGCGATAAACGATAAATCAATTAATCGGACGATTAAAAAAAAGCTATCGAGTAAGTTTAATTTATTGTCATTATCGTTTCTCCTTGCATTTTTCCATGACACTGGAAAAATGCAGTGCTCTCCACGGACCCTTGGCTTTTCAGAACCTGAGAGACCACACACTAGCCTGTCGTAGCGTGTGGTGTCCAACAATGGGCGCAAAATAATGGCTACAAGTCATTTTAAAACCAGGCATTAATCAACGTTGTACTACAGTCTACCTGCAATGCAAGTGGCTAGTGTCAGCGTAAAGTCCTGACTGCATGAATATCATTAGAACCTATTTATGTCACGTTAACGATGAACAGCTGAAAAGTTACAGGGTTTATCAACTGCAGTAGCAGTTTGGCTCCAGCTCCTCTCCTGGTCATTTCTGTGGATATTCTTTGCACCAAATGTTGAATAAACATTAATGTTGTTTTCACATATAATCTCCGATGTCCGCTGCTGTCCGGGTTGCGCCGTCAGCTGTCTGGGAATCCGCTCCTAATTTCCCCTCGGAAAGCAGGAAGATTAATCCGAGCTTTCTGATTGGCTACCTGTCACATTCAGCAGGCTGCGTTCTCGCTCCCTGTCGGGAAACCCCGTAGATCATTCGTAACACACGAATGATGTGTGTTACGCTGTGATTGGCGAAATCACAGCGACAATGTTAGAACATTTAACGTTGTAAGATGGTCATAAATCATGTAAAGTGAACTGGGCTTAAGGGAGGAGTGAACTATTGCATCAGGTGGTCGATATGCCCATCTTCTCTATTTAAATCTAATAGTTATTGGTGGGCAATATATTATATAGACTTTATAATCTGCACTCTTTGGTTAATGTAGTTTTTATTTCCACTTTGGTTTTATGTTGTTTAGTTTTATTCAAGTGCATTTTTTTGTTAACGTAGACTGAGAATTCATTTTATTTTTGTTTTTGGTTCTTTGTTTACCAGTTCCAGCATTAAATGTTCTTTTGAAAATAACACGCATCTATTTTTGGCAGGATATGGCTGCATTATTATGTCATTTCCATTAAATCAGTGTAAAAAGGTCTTCCGACAATATTATCGTTTATCGCAATAATTTTTTGAGACAATTAATGGCTCAGCTAAATTTGTTATCGTGACAGGCCTAGGCATAATGGATGTTGACTAAAGATCCGGATACGTGCATCCCTAGACTTAACATATATGAAAACTCACGAAACTTGGTGGACAGATCAGGCCTGCAGGAAAATTATGTATTTTAATGTCATTGCAAAAATCACAACAAAAATGGCTCAACAGCTCTACCAGGCAACATTCAAAACACCCAGCGCATTGACCTTGCTTTTTCATAGAGGCATGAAATTTGGCGCACTTATAGAACTCCGGAAGACATACAGAAAAGTCTCTTTCCCCCATGTTCTACACCCAACAGAAAATCAGCCATTTTGGATTGAATTTTGGATTTTCACCCCATTTTTGCCGCTTACAGCCTCTGCATTTGATAGAACTCCTCCTAGGGATTTCAATCGATCAGTTTCAAACTTGGTCAGTTTGTTCATAAGGCACGGCTGAATAATGGTTATCTAAACCGTGACTTTCTATTACTCATTACAGACTAGCCCTCATTACATTGACATGGTCAATTGGTGATAATCATCTCAGCCTTTTTCTACTCGATGTTTTACTTTTAACTCTTTGATTCATATAGGTGTAAACCTGTGCCAAGTGACATAAAAACACATGATGATGAACATTCTCAGCACTGGCTGTTGGCTGAAACGTGTGGGAGTGGCAGAATGGAATTTCAAACTCTCGCCATTTGCAGAGATTGCAAATGGTGGGAGACCCTTGAAATTGGGTGTCTAGAACAAGATGACCACTTCACTGGGTTAAAACGCTCTAAAGCGTATATGCATCATCCAATTTGCACCAAACTGGATATGAATGACCTTTGTTAACCTTGAAAGAGCTTAAGTGTTTCATAAAGAAATTTGACTCCATGACGTGCCCTAGGTTATTCTAACAACTATTTCTCCCAGGTGCATCATCTGTTCTGCTCCAAATTTTTTATGCATCATCATGGAGCACACCTTCAAACATTGTTGTGGTACATTAAACATCACCAAAGCCCACCCACTAAGAGAAAATACTAGAGATCATTGGACTACTCATCCTTCATCCTGTATGTGACATAAAATTTAAGCTGTATGCACTCACAGTTAACGACACATGAGAGCCGTGTCCGAATTCGAGGGCTGCAGTCTTCGAAGGCTGGATTTATAGACGGCTTGCGTCACAGCGCGGTGATGAGACCTGTCCGAATTCGAAGACTAAAGAAGGAACCGGTCTATGTCCTTCAAAGGATGCCGACCCTGAATTCGGACACAAGACAAGAACAAGATAACCACTTCACTGTGGTTATCAACTGTGGTTGAACGTGATTATTTTGGGGAGCTGATGTAAGAGACATCGAATTTATTAGTCACATATGAATATGTTGTTACTATTTGTGTATTACTGCTCACAGGTACCCCACACAATTTGTTTTGTTTATTAAAATAAGTACATTTTTCATTGTAGTTTGTTTTTCATGTTTATGTCCTGCTTCAATCCGCAGTAATGATATTTCCAAGGTGTCATGAGTGATGCTGTTTATACGCGTTGCTGGACTGTCCTTTTTGCGTGGAAGTGCACTGCTTTGTTTTGTGGAGGAGCAATAGGCACGGAGTGTGAGGCAAGCTGAGTTTTTGTGGGGAAGATAAAGCCTTTTTTATGCAGACAACTGTGTCAGCTCCCAGCAACACTTATAATTTATTCATTTTTCTTTTTCTTTTTTTTTAATGGTCCCGTTTAGCATACATGTAGTACTATGCCGTCTACTGTCCAGCAGATTTGCTTTTATCACTTCATTAGCAGTAAGAACATTTTCAAGTGTTTCTAGAAATAACCAGACTCTGATGCTGTGAATCAATGGTATATTGAACAGATTGCTGCAAAAATTTACTTTTTTTTGTGGGCAAACCTGTAGATTTGTCTATTTTCATAAGAAGTGATGACTTGATATTTGTTGTGTGGCAGGGCATGAAGTACTTAGGCTTTTTTGTATACCTTTATGCATATGGCAAATGTGCCATATGCACAAGGACTACAGCTGCTTCAGGCAGAACAGTAAGGGCCGCCATCAAATTAGGGCTGAAACGATTTCTCGAGTGATTCTTGTATCTCGATTCTTAAAATTTGTCGAGGAAAATCTTAATCATAAGAACAATCGATAGATTACTCAATTACTAAAATATTCGTTTACAACAATCCTCCATCAAATAAAGACCCATTAAAAAAAAAAAGATATCCAGGCAGCGTTATTGTTGTGATGTCTCGATGACAGACCGCCCCACTTACGTAGTGGTAGGGGAAGCTCTGCTTGTTTCACCAGTGTCATTATGCACTTATTAAACAACTTGAGTAAGACATGTGGAACTCTGGTAGCAGCAGATAGGTACCAATCCAAGCAGAATGATCACTGAGTGAAACATTTACACTTTGGAGGAGCACGTTTAGACGATCAGGGTCGATCCAGAAAGCCTGGAGGTCAGGGCGCTGAGGCGTGCAACAGCCGTCCACCTTGCTTTTGTATTAAAAGATGTTAAGTTGACAAGAAATGTAAAATATGACTGTGTAACTAACTATAAGTCACTGGAAGACATAAGCGATTATTTGCACTTCTGTTAAATCCAAATTAAGTCATCAGTTAGTGAACCTAAAAACAATGTAATGCTGATCACATTTAGAACTGACCCAAAGAGTAAATGAGAAGAGAATATTAATGCAGGTAAATTGGATTTGATGGTTTCAGCACTTATAAATTAAATGATTTTAAATAGCTTTCATTTAAATGTAAGATTTTAAGGAGCTGGCAAGTTTACTTTGTAAAAGTTCAAAGAACAATATTCATAGTGTGGCGGATACAATGTATATATTTCACACCAGAATGCATGCTTTTATTGTGAAGGGGAGAAGTTTAGGTGAGAAGTCACCAACGGTTGTCCTTCATTCCGTTTTTGGTTGGAAGACATTGAGAATAAAGCAAGACTGAAGTCATTCTTTCGTTTTTTTTCTCCTGACTTCCACATTGGTGACCCCGAACATCTGCGAACATCTGAACATGTTTCTAAAGGAGAACTCATCAGATGCTGCCGCCACTTCTCCAGCTGTGGTTTCGGACCCAGTTTCTTTCCAGGCGGCCGTTGCTCCATCCTCCGCTTCTGTTTCTGCTGCCGTTATCAAGCTTCCAGAGTTCTGGCAGCACGATCCAGAACCATGGTTCCAGCATGTGGAAGCCCAGTTCCATCTCTGTGGTAGAACCACAGACGAGACCAAGTACTTCCATGTAGTTGCTGTTGGATTCCGTTTCCGTCTGATGGGTCTACTGAGGAACCCACCAGCCACTAACAAATACGGAGCGCTCCAGGAGAATCTGCTTCTGCTCTACCAACTGTCTGACTCGGAGCGGGCCGATCACTTGCTCTCTCTGAATGGCTTGGGGGATCGCAGGCCTTCCGAGCTGATGGAGAACATGCTGGCATTACTTGGCTTGGGAGATGTTTCCTTCCTTTTTACCCACCTGTTTCTGCACCAGCTTCCTCCACCTGTTTCTGCGCCAGCTTCCTCCACCTGTTCTGGCCAGCTCCCCTTTAATCCGGACCAAGGATTATCGCCCCCTGGCTGAAGAGGCGGACTGGATTCTGTTGGCTTCCAGGCACTACAACGGACGTCAGTTTCAGTGGGACTTTGATAGCTTCTGTGTCTTTACCTATTTTGGGTGCAGGTTTTTTGTGTGCTTTTAGGTTATTAGTGCATGTTGCTAATAGATGCTGTGTCTTTTCATACATACTTGGTGGTAAACTTGGTGGTCCCGGTCATTGACCCCTCGCCAACATGCTTGCCACAGGTGATGAGTATCAGCGTCTGTTAGCAGAGTTCCCATCTTCAACTGTTCCCACATTTTCTGCTGCCGTGGCAAAGCATGGGGTGAAGCATTGTATAACTACGGTCGGTCCACCGTTTTTTGCGCGAACGCGCCACCTAGACACCGCTAAGTTAGCGATAGCCACCGCTAAGTTAGCGCTCCGTTGCACATGGTTCCCAAAGCAGACGGGGGTTGGTGACCCTATGGGGATTTTCGGTGCCTTAATAACGCAACCAGTAATGACAGGTACCCAATTCCTCACATTCAGGACTTTTCTGCCCGCCTGGCTGGAGCAACTGTGTTCTCTAAGGTGGACTTGGTGCGAGGTTACCATCAGGTTCCAGTGCATCCCTTAGATGTACCCAAAACCGCAGTTATCGCCTTCTGGTCTTTTTGAGTTTTTACGGATGCCCTTTGTTCTTAAAGGAGCAGCACAAACTTTCCAGCGGCTTATGGATTTGGTCCTGCAGGGTATGCCGTTTTTTGTTTGTCTATTTGGACGACATATTGGTGGCTAGTCCCTCTGTGGAAGAACACATGGTGCACTTTTGTCATCTGTTAGGGTCAGTGAACATGGCCTAATCGTGAACCCAGCTAAATGCCAGTTCGTACTGCCTGCTGTTGAGTTCCTGGGACACAAAGTGTCTTCTCAAGGGGCGGTTCCCCTACCTGCAAAGCTTGAAGAAGTTTCTGCTTTTCCCCACCCTCCCTCAGTGAAGGAGTTTTTGGGGATGGTTAACTTTTATAACCGTTTCATCCCACGGGCAGCTCACCCCATGCACGCTTTGTATGAAGCCCTTAAAGGCAAAAAAGGGGACCAGCCGATAGGGTGCACCCCCTGAGAGGGTGCAGGCATTCGATGATGCCAAGAAGGCCTTGGCTAATGCTGCACTTTTGGCCCATCCATCCCCAGTTGCTTCGGTGGCTCTAACAACTGATTCCTCTGATTATGCAGTTGGGGCAGTTTGTAAGCAATGGGTGGATGGTGCCTGGCAACCCCTTGCTTTCTTTAGCAGGAAACTCTGGGATGCCGAAAAAAAATATAGCACTTTGATAGGGAACTCTAGCAACATGCCATTTCCACTTCATGTTGGAGGCAGGGACTTTACTGTTTTTGTTGACCACAAGCCTCTCACTTTTTGCTATGGCAAAGGTTTCTGAACCGTAGTCAGCTCGGCAACAATGGCATTTGTCTGCCATTTCAGAGTTCACTACTGACATTCAGAATGTAGCTGACAAGAATAATCTGGTAGCTGACTGTCTGTCCAGAGCAAGGGTTACTTCTGTGTCACTGTGAGCCGCTGGTATTACCCACACTGTTACCGCCTTTTTATAGTGTGGGACAATCATAAAGGAGGAGATACGGTTCATTTGAGGCTACCAAAAACCATCTCCAGGACGCGTTTGGCCAGAAGGATGTCATTGCCTCATTTCAGACTTTTCCCAATGCATAGGATCGACTGCCAAATGAAGCGAAGGAAGTCTATGCTGCAGATATCGTCTAGTGAAAGAGGCATTCCCTGAAAAAAATGCAAGTGAGTACATGAAAATGTCCCATTTCATTGCTGGTTTGGATCAGGAGCTACAAGTGCCACGAGAGCAGGGTGAAGATGTTTCAGGAGGCTTTTGAGGTTGCAAAAACCTCTTGAGCAGAACGGGCTTGTCAGGTTGCTTGTTCAATATCACCTATATTGCCAGGTGCTGCAGCACAAGATGTAAGCACATCCCCTTCTGTAAATACTATTTCCAGCGAGCAATCGTATACAAGTTCCTTAATGCTCGTTTCGAGTCTAGCCAGTGCTCTCTTGTTGTCTCCTACTGCTTCAGAGTGTTCTTTTCAGAGATCCGTAGCCCGTGAAGTATGGCCGAGTCCTGGTCTTTGTTCGGCGGCTCCAATGTTCCGCTTCATGATTTTGTACTGCCGCCATTCCGGTACTCTTTTCTCAGATGCCTTTCTCTTCCATACTCTTTCCTTTTTTAACCATATTTTCCATGGGTTTTTATATCACTTTAAGAGCAGTTTTTCTTTATGTTCTGTTGTTTTTACCTAATTTTGATGCTAGTTTTCTTCAGAACAGCCTTTTCTCATGCCTTTTACAGCATGGCACCACACCAGAAGTCCTCAGCTCTTTTTTTGAAAGACTCGATGGTCTGCAGTGCCCTCAGGTGGTTTGGAGCTCATTCCACAAGGGGCAACCTCCCATTGATGTCAACTTTGCTTGAGGAGTACAAAAAGAGCCAGCCACCTCTGGTGGCAACCTTTCAGGGTGCCTAAATGCTTGCTCATATAAAGCGTCACCGATTTCCACAAAGCTCCTCCTTGGAGTTGCAGTCTACAGCACAGCTTCTGCCTGTCATTTTGACTGTTGGGGTCAAAAAAATCAGTCATAACCCATTTTTACCCATCAATTTTTAAAATTGATAATTACGTATTTAATTGCATTTAATTGTCATTCAGTTTAATACTCAACAAGCTGAATGAAATTATCTACATCGTGTGATCACACATCAAGTAGATTAATACATGTAACTTTCTCTGCAGTGACAAAGTTTTGAAATCAGGAGATATTTCTCCAGTTGAAGTGATCAGAAGTTGCCAAGAGTCTCTGTCACCCGAGTCCAAAAACACTTCTCAGCAGAAGAATCCAGCTGCAGTGGGGCAGCTGCATCCCTAAGTTCATCACTCTTCAACATGACGCTATCAACTACCAGAGAGCAAGATGCATTGTTTAGTGTCCAGATCAGAGATGATATTCTGAGGAAATTTTTCTTTTATTGAATCATTGAAGTTATCTCCATAATGTAACTTATTCTCTGTGCATAAAGTTAAATGTCTGCACGGCAGCACCAAGTGGTCAGGTCTATGAAACCTGTTAAAGTGACGGATGGCCGTCAGATTTTTCCATCAATGTTTGAAAATTACCCTCAGACAAACATTTTTTGGTGAATACGACCACTGTGGTAATGTAGGTCCGTGTAATTTTTGTTCGCTTATTTTTAGATGATAATCAAAAATGTAAAAATTAAACAACACATGAGATTCAAAGAATACAATTTTGATGTTTTTGGTATTTTCAATGTAGTCATCACATCAAAAATCAAACATTTATGAAATGTCCCTGGACCTCATTTGATTTTGTTTTCTAACATCTGGGGCCAACTTCTTTTTCCCGTGACAGAAGCACACACTGCAGTCAACGAGGTGGGGATCCCACAATGTGCACAGCATTGATGGCTTAGCTATTTCAGATGGCTGAATATTAGGTCCCCCAAATGCAACATGGATAGTTGTGTATGATATGAAGAATGAACAGAAGTTCGGTGAGGATCTCTGAATGATCCAGTGTTGTCCTAAATGACTGATGAAGATAAATAGAATCCACCTGTCTGGAGGTGGGGCTGTGGGAGAGTCTGTCCATAGGACAACTCTCCCACACAGATGCACAAATCTGGCCTTTATGGAAGAGTGGCGAGAAGAAAGCCATTTCTCAAAGATGTCCATAAAAAGTCTCATTTAAAGTTTCCCACAAGCCACCTGGGAGACACCAGACATGTAGAAGAAGGTGCTCTGGTCAGATGAACACAAAATTGAACTTTGTGGCTACAATGCAAAACAATATGTTTGACATAAAAGCAACACAGTTCTTCACCCTGAACACACCATCCCCACTGTCAAACATGGTGGTGGCACCATCATGGTTTGGGCCTGCTTTTCTTCATCAGAGTTCGTTAAGATGGTTAAAATTGATGAGATGATGGATGTAGCCAAATACAGGACCATTCTAGAAGAAAACCTGTTGGAGTCTAAAAAGACCTCCGACTGGGACAGAGATTTATCTTCCAACAAGACAATGATCCCAAACATAAAGCAAAATCTACAATAGAATGGTTCACAAATCAACATATCCAGGTGTTAGGATGGCCAAGTCAAAGTCCAGAACTGAATTCAATCAAGAATCTGTGGAAAGAGATGAAAACTGCTGTTCACAAGCGCTCTCCATCCAACCTCACTGATCTCGAGCTGTTTTGCAAGGAAGAATGGCCAAGAATTTCAGTTTCTCCATGTACAAAACTGATAGAGACAAAACCAAGCGACTTGCAGCTGTAATCGCAGCAAAAGGTGGCGCTAAAGAGTATTAACGCAAGGGAGCCGAATAATATTGCACGCCCCACTGTGCAGTTTTTTATTTGTTAAAAAAAGTTTAAAATATCCAATAAATTTTATTCCACCTCACGATTGTGTACCACTTGTTGATTCTTCACAAAATAATAAAAAGTTTATATGTTTAAAGCCTGAAAAGCGATAAAAGGTTGAAAAGTTCAAGGAGGCCAAATCTTTCACAAGGCTCTGTATTTCTGCCACTGGCCCCTCTGTACTAGTTGAGTTTTTTTGTCCTGTAATTGTTCTGAAACCATCCCAGAAATCCCTCAAGCAGTTTTCCCAAAATTGCTACACCTCCCTCCTGTAGCAATCTTGTTACTCCCTCAAATTTCACTTTCTTCTGTGCTGCCTTTGTCTCTAAGCTTGTCTTTAGTCCTAAAGCTTTCTTCTTCTGGTTGAGTACAGTCAGGACGCCCTGTGTTACCAATAGTTTGTTGTTTGGGTAATATTGAACAGGGGTGGGAGAGAAGAATATTAAGATATATCTGTGAATTTTGATCACACATGAATTTTAATAATTTGTTAGACACTAAGTCATCCCTTCAGTACCCTCACCTACCAGATTGTTATTTTATAATAGTCTCTCAGGACCTCCTCTGCTTCAGGAGTCAATCTTCTGATAGAGCAAGTGGAGGCACCCTGCCTTTGGACCATGTGGATGTACTGGGGCTGACTTGCCTAGTAGGGAAAGGGCAACAGCCCTGCATGCACCCTTTACTTTAGTATACAGTAAATCAATTATCTTGTTTCTCCTGATGGGGCAATTAACAACCTGGTGAAAAGAAGTCATGGAATCCAGGGCGTGACACAATTCAAAAATAAATTTGAATTGCAGTTTTCTTCAATTCAAATTTAATTGAATTGAAGAATAAATCACAGGGAGAAAATACATATCCTGTCTGGCCATTTGGTGCATTATCACCACCTTGTGGTGTTTTAAGGAACACATTACTACCATAGTGTGGGAGAAAAAAATACTGCTTATCAAAGTGGTTCATTGTTTGACTTCGCTATTCAGTGACTATTTGGACATTTAAAACTCAATGTACATCTGAATTTTGTAGTTTTGAGCAGCTGCTGTTTCATATATTTTGTTTGTATCGTGTATCAATCTGCTGTTTTTGTCAAAATAGATCTGCACAACTAGACCTTTTCTCTTTCTCTTTTTTTCTTACCTCATAGGATGGAGCGGATGTCTGATGATACACTGAGGCTCAACCTGTTAAAGCGAGGTCTGGAGTCATCCAGTGAGAGGGAGGAGGCTCTGTCAAAGCGCCTAAAAATGGAGGGTCATGAGGCCATGGAGCGCCTGAAGATGCTTGCTCTTCTCAAACGCAAGGACTTAGCTGATCTGGCTGCCCTAGAGGTCCCAGGGACTCTTGGAGATGGAAAAGGCCCCAGTGCCAGCTCCATCCACCACCAGAGTCTAATGGGTGCGGCATATGAGGAGAAGCTGAATGGAAGTTTAAGGCTTGGCAGCCATAGTGTTCATGTTGGTCAAAGTAAGAATGGAAAGGAAAACATTATGGATGAGCCAGTGGATATGAGTGCTGGAAGAAGATGGTGAGTCAAATATTTATTTCCTAAAAGATTATGGCGAATAAAGTAATCTGTTATTCTCAATAGGGTCACACCTGTAATTTAACTGGTATGTTTATCTTTTTCCTGTACTTCTTCATAGTACAGATGTATAATATTTTGAGTGTAGTCCACAAAATATTATACATTACCTCAGAAATACACCACTACCTGTATTTCTGAGGTAGTGGTGAGTAAAGTAGTTGATATGATTTATCATATCAACTACTTTACTCTTTACTTTATGGCCCATTGATAGTTGGGGGAGGATCGGATTCAGACTTCTGTGGCGTGCTTAATAAGTCTGTAATTCATACAGCACAGCATATAGTAGAGAGAAAAGCAATCAAAAATGCACTATATGTCATTTTGTTGGCTCCAACATACTTCGTCTGAAGCCAAATAATTGATGCACAGTCACATGGTTTCAGACGATTGGTATTTGCACACAGCTTTCATACAATAGCACAGACCAGCTGTGGGACGCCTCTCCTGCTTCAGTGTGTCATGCTCCTCCCAGTGGGGGGTTCCCTGCATCCCCTGTTTAGCTTTTAGGAAACTGTCACGGAGCTGGGCACACAGAGTCAGCCTTCTCCTTTCACAACAAAGTTTCAGTTTCCATCGAGGAGTTAACCATTTGACAGTCTTTTTATTATGGTATTTAGTGAGGAATTGTACAAATGAATATAATTCTCCATTGTGTTACATAATCGTTCCTCAAAAGTATTTATATCTCCTGTAAAGTTAAAGACTACAAAATTTAGATGATTACTTTGATTTGTGCTACAGCTTACTAATACATTGAAAGTTTAAAATTGCAACAAAAAAAGACTGAGAACAATATGTTGGTGCATCCCAATCTGTGGTAGACTATGGCAATGTCACTTTGCATCTAGCTGACGTCTAGCAACTATCTTAAAAGAGGAAACTTTTAAGATAGTTGTTCTGTTCTGTGTTCTTTTACAAGAGCACAGAACAGCGTTCAGAACCTACATGCACAAATAAACCTTGACTATGATCCTGTTGTTTCCTAATTGGATTTCTTAAAAATCCACCAACTGCTCGGATGTTGTGTAACCCAAACACAGCATCCGAACAATATGGCTCCCTTCATATCACTGCGTAGTGTCTTACTCTGAACGTTGTTCTTTGATTTTATTAAATCAACTTTAAGAACGGAATGAGGTTGTTGCCTAAGATATCTTTCTCTTAGCCTAGTTTGACAAACACAAATATTGTTTAATAATTTACTTTTCAGCTTTTACAATACACTATATTGCTCAAAACCATTTGCTCATCTGCCTTGACTCACACATGAGCTTAATCCTTAGTCAATATGATGCAGCTAGAACAGCTTTAACTCTTCTGGGAAGGCTGTCCATAAGGTTTAATGTTTATTGGGATATTTGACCAGTCTTCTAGAAGCACATTTGTGAGGTCACATAGTGATGTTGGACAAGAAGGCCTGGCTTTTAGTCTCTGCTCTAATTCATGCCAAAGGTGCAGGACTCTCTGCAGGCCAGGCAAGTTCATCCATGTCTTTATGGACCTTGCTTTGTGCTCTGGTGCTCAGTCATGTTGGAAGAGGAAGGGACCAACTCAAAACTGTTCTCACAAAGTTGGGAGCATGGAATTATCCAAAATGTCTTAGTATGTTGAAGTATTCAGAGTTCCTTTCACTGGAGTCCTTCCACCAAACTGTACACTTGGCACAGTGCATTCAGATAAGTATCGTTCTCCTGGCAACCGCCAAACCAAGACTCATCCATCAG
This sequence comes from Phalloptychus januarius, assembly GCA_902982915.1. Lineage (NCBI taxonomy): Eukaryota > Metazoa > Chordata > Actinopteri > Cyprinodontiformes > Poeciliidae > Phalloptychus > Phalloptychus januarius. The sequence goes on from CADWAE010000073.1 coordinate 1,115,294, forward strand.
GTTGCCAGATGGAGATGCGTGATTTGTCACTCCATTGAATGCGCTTCCACTGCTCTAAAGTCCAGTGGCGGTGTGCTTTATACCACTCCATCGGACGCTTTGCATTGCCCTTGGTGATGTATGGCTTGGATGCAGCTGGTCACCATGGAAACCCATTCCATGAAGCTCTCTGCACACTGTTCTTGAGCTAAACATGAAGTTTGGAGGTCTGTAGTGATTGACTGCAGAAAGTTGGTGCAGAATGTTTGCACTATGTGCTTCAGCATCCACTGACCCCGCTCCGTCTATTTACGTGGCCTAGCACTTCATGGCTGATCTGCTGTCTTTCCCAAACACTTCCATTATTTTATAATAGAGTTGAGAGTTGACTGTGGAATATTTAGGAGCGAAGAAATTTCACAAGTGATAGGATGCAGAGGTGGAGTTTACCAAGCGCCTCAGAAGACCCATTCTTTCACAAATGTTTGTGAAAGAAACAAACAACCTCGGTATCTGCACACCTAGGTTCTTAATTTTCTTCAAATGTGGCCATGGAAATGATTGGGATACCTGATTCCGATAATTTGGAATCAGGGTGAGCAAATACTGTATGAAAGCCCTTATGTGTTTTAATTATGCATTGAGAGAAATGTTGCATGATCTTTATAAGAAATGAAATCACAGCTACTCAACCCTGTTTGATTAGCTTTAATCTCTATGATTTACCTGTTTTGGTTTGGCAAAAATGCATCAAGTACTTTTGATGCATTTTGACATCCATTGATGTCAATGTTGCAGAGAAGAAAAATAAAAATGTTATCTTACCATGTTTTATCTTCCTAATTGTCTGGATATTCAGATTTTCTAGTAACAATCATAGTGCTTGTCTCAAACCAGTTCCTTTAACGCGTTTTTCCACTAGCCAGTTAACCAGTTCAGTTCGGTCCGCCCTGATGAGATTAATTTTCCATTAGCAAATTCGGCATGACTCTGCCCGGCTGTTCTCAGAGTTTCATACCTATTCAGGGGTAGTACTAGCTGGACCGAGCCAGGTATGCCACCAAAGCGACGTGACTGGCTCGTTATTACCTGACAAGGTAATATTACCTGTCGACCAAGAGCTGCTCAGTGCAAAGAAGCAATTTTGAGTTTAATCAGGAGCAGCGCTAGGAACACATGCATTTAAGTTTCAAGGTGGAATGACCATGACATAGCAACGCTGCCAGCAGCATGCCACTTTGAAGAACCGGCAACAATAAAGAAGAGGAAACTGTGCAGCTGTGGTCAGTTTTCTGATCAGGCTTCAGTTCTACACTGACAATTGGAAACTCTGGAACTACATAATATTAACATGGTGTGATGTGAATACATTTTTTCTTTTGCATAATAAAAAAAAGAAGTTCAGGTGTGTCTATTGCTTTACATCTTTTTACATTACTTAAATCCTAAAGATTGCACATTAAAAAAAATCCCAGAATGTAAATATTCATATGTATAGCTAAATAATCAGCTAATCTTAGTCTTTATCATTAAGTTTGGACCAGTAGTGAATTGATAGAAGACAAAATTAAATGTATGGGTTTATTTGAATTTATCAAAATCACAACCATAACATTGAAGTTCTCCATTGCTGACTCTCAACATCAGTGGAGAGTTGACCACAGCTGCTGCATGCACACAGCCCACACACAATGGTGAGGAACAGAGTGTATAATGGAAAAGCTCACTACCCGGGGTAGAACTGAACTGCACATTAACCGGTTAGGGCACAACTTGCCAGTGGAAAAGCACCTTACATCTACTTGATTTGTCTTGTATTAGCCTCAGTCTTGGGATGTTCTAACCTTTTGTTTTTGTGCTTTTTTAGTGAGGTGGATCGTGACAGACAAACTCCTTCTCCAGACGTCATCATACTTTCAGACAATGAGGCGTCCAGTCCCAGGACAACACCTCGACCTGAAGAGCGCATGCACCAGGCTAACTTGGAGATTTTTAAGGTTCATTTAGAACATCTCCCACTTCTTCTTTGTACATCATGATTCAATATTACCTCTGTCTGAATATGGTTATGACAAGTAATTAGCACCTTTGGAGATTTATTTTGACAGACAGTGAAAGTTTAAACTATCTCTGAAAGAAAATTTAAATTAGTTTTAAAAATTCAGTTTTTGAAATTTAGAGTTTCATATTCCATATGGTTGGTGGCTTTGAATTTACTATTTATATTTTACTATTTTGACTAAATTCTTTTGATAAATGGGTTTTTCAATTTAGGTCCCACTTGAATGTATTGATTCTTTTAGAGGCAACAGCCATGCAAAAAAAATGGAAAGCCAAGCTGAAATGAGCACAACTGGCATGTAGTAGCACTGTTTTGCAGTCTACTGTCTACAATCAGGAAAGGGAATACTGTCTTGATTCTAAGTACTCAATCAGGAAAGTATGATTTCTGACTTTGAGGTACCAAACGTAATGTAGAGTTTGATCTCTTGTTGTGTAGCATTGGGCATAGGAGTTGTCCACCACTTTCACATGCTTAGGGGAAACTCTGTGTTGTCAAAATAGTGCTAACTGTCAAAGTGGAGAGTAGGAATGTGCAATATATACAGTATATGGTAGAATACGTAGGCCAAATTGCTATCATAGAAATTTGGCCTACAATAGAGAGTTTTCCAGCTGACTGCAGGTTAGCCCAAGCGGAAGAAAACTGAGGTGTGTTGAGCTGTTGCCAAGGAAACTAGAGGTGAAGAGTAACTTGAGGCACCAGAGTTAAGCTTTTTGTCATCCAGTCTCTTTGGTAGAAAGAGAGACACAACAAAAACAAACGAGTAATATTATTACCCTCATTTTATTATCAACCTCATTTTAATTTATTATGCGATTAATTAATTTATTGCGACAGGCCTACATAAAGTGTATTACAAAAGTTAGTACTCAAAAGTGAGTACGACAGTTTGTAATCTATTAATAAAGTTGTTGACATTCCATTTAGCGCAGCCCCATCTAATGAATGCATAATGTAACCTCAACTTCTACTGTAGCGTCTATTCTATGCGTCTTATAATGTGGTGTGCCATATAGTGCGGAAAATATGGTATGTCTTTTTATGGGACAAGACTGACAGAATGATATTTTGACACTAAGAGACCACACCACTAAATGTCCAAATTGACCGCTGCTTGTTTTTTTCCCTCCAAAATGTCATGTGACTTGTTAGTGTTACTAGGTCTAAGGTGTGCATAGGGAGCAGGTGTGTTCAGTTTTGTAGCACAGCTCTCACACTCTCATACTAGTCACTGAAAGTTCATAGCAAAGAACTCTCTGAGGATCTTAAAAGACAAAAATTGCTACATGAAAATGGCCAAGGCCACAAGTGGATTGCCAACACCCTGAAACTGAGCTGCAGCACAGTGGCCAAGATCATCCAGCGTTTTTAGCTGGGTCCACTCAGAACAGACCTTGTCCACATCATCCAAAGAAGCTGAGTGCACATGCTCAGCGTCACGTCCAAATGCTGTCTTTGAAAGATATTTGCAGGAGTGCTGTCTGCATTGCTGCAGAGATTAAACAGGTGGGGGGGTCAGCCTGTCAGTGCTCAGACCATACGCCACACACTATATCAAATTAGTCTGCATGGCTGTCAACCCAGAAGGAAGCCTCTGCTGAAGTCTGGACACAAGAAAGCCCACAAACAGTTTGCTGAAGACATGTCAACAAAGGACATGGATTACTGGAACCGGCCAGATATTATAACTGTTGTTATATACTATACCAAAAGTTATTTTGAGGGAAGAATAAATTTGCACTGTTACATAAGCAAATTTACGACTTTTCATTGTGTTAAATTATCATTTTGTCAGTGTTATTCCATGGAAAGATATACTTAAATATCTGGTGGAATGTGAAGGGTGAACTCACTTTTGTGATACACTGTACATATTAACTCTGAAGAAGAAAGTGGGTCATTTGAAACATCATAATTCATGATTGGACCGGCCCTGCATGTTGAGCTACATTTGCTGCACTGCACCCCGTTTGCACAAATAAGGAGATTTAAATCGATAAAGTTAAAAGTTGTTGCAGGCCACAAAAACTAGATTTATTATCATTACTGTTATTATACTTGTTGCAATTATTATGGAAAGATCAAAAACTATATGATGTAGAATAGTTGGTTTTCATTAAGTACACTTCGTTCATTTGTGAACGAAGTGTACAAATGAATACTTATATTTTAATGAGCCAAAGTAGTCTGGTAGGGATCTATAACTCTTGGTAGATTTGAAGCCCAAAATGAACCTGCATGTTTTCCCAGTTTGAAAAATTACCAAAAAAACTTAAGGTCAATAAATTTGGGTGCTGATTGTTTTCTAATATCTTAGTCTTGATAACACTACAAAAGTTAATGGTTTTAGTTAAAAATACATGACTTGCAAAAGTCATTGTATAAAAATAGTTACTGTGTGTATGTATGTTTGTGTGTGTATTTCCAGGGAAAAACAGGAGAGGAGCGACAGCAGATGGTCAAAGCTCTGAGAGAAGAGCTGCGCCTGGAAGAAGCCCGACTCGTCTTGCTCAAGAAACTTAGACAAAGCCAGATGCAGAAGGAGAACGTTGTGCAAAAAGTTAGTGGTTTTTATTATTTAAATGCTTAGAAGAGAATAGGCTTTTTGAATATTTAATATAAAAAACATTGAATATGAACATATCTATAAATAGGACCATTGCTCTACAGAGGATGTTCATTTGACATGCTTGTCTTAGGCTAATGCGCACCAAAACAGCTAACATGTCTTGTGCTCTATGATGATGATGGTAATAATTTATTTCAGAAGACATTTCACCAACAAAACATAACAATAAAGACTTTCATGTTTCTAAGTGTAAATGAAATACTATGAAATTTACATACTCAAATACATGTAAATACGCCACTTTTTTGCTGACTGAGTCTGAAAAGGAGTATGATGAAGTTTAACTTATCTAATCATAGCCCTTTTCCATTCATTAATTCATAGTAGAAATAGTCTTCCTGTTGCCAGTATCCTTTCCAACAACAAAAATGATAATTATAATAACTATAATAACATTTCCTGAACCAGTAGAAAACAATACATACACACATAGATATACATACGCATCTACCTGCATATATACATAAATAATATATACCTATTTATAGGTACTCAACTAAAAGACTACACTCCTAAATGTGTAGTCTTTTAGTGGTCAAGTCCTCCACAGTTCTGTAATTCCCAGTCAAATTCATCTCCCCTGTTCATCCTGTGTCGTGGAAAAAAATGACTTTAACAAGAGTCTGGATGAGAAGAAATAAGAAATGTATTAAAACCTTGCAAGGTGAGAACAGAAATACGGAGTCAAAGGAGTCTGTCAAGTCTGCTCTGACCAACAGTGGATCTGGCTTCCTCTTATAGGTTCTGGTCAGAGAAGAGAGAGACTTGCTTGGACAATAGGTGTGAATCACTGATCGTTATGTACCAACGATTCTGTGGAGCCCAACACACATGATCTGGCCATTTGTCTATTGTTAGGGAAAGACGGGTTGTTAAAAGGCCAGCCGCACCGTCTCTGTGCTGGGGACGGGACAGATGGTAACCCTGCTGTTATATGATGCTGTTATATGATTCAATTTACATAACTCTAAATTCACTTCTATCAAAAGCTGCCAAAAATGTTCCCTTGTAAAAAAAATTTTTGTATATTCTGCAAATAACACAAAATTAAGTATTTTGGAAACCTTACATATGTCATTTATGTATAAAATAAACAATGTTGGTCCCAATACTGAGCCCTGGGGAACACCACAACAATGTCCAAGCATGAGGACTGGAAATCACCTAATTGCACAAATTGTTGCCTGTTGCTGAGATAGCTTTTCATCCAGTGCAGAACTACTGCTCTTAGACCATAGTGCTCTTGATGAGTATTTCATGATCAATTGTATCAAATGCTTTTTTTTCCCCAATAGCAGGTTTCTTTTTATCTAATGCACTGGTCACCTCCTCTATTAATTGAAGAACTGCCATCGCTGTGGATCTTTGTGACCTAAATCCACACTGACTCTCAGCGAGCATAGGGCAGTGGTGGGGCTCACCAAGCATGTCTAGGTGTGTTGCAGCTTCAACACAACTGTAGGATACTGATCTGTGACCGGCAGATTTCTGCAGAACAGAACTTATTGATGTTTCCTTTATATCCAGCATACTGAAGTGGGTACACATTTAAAGCATTTTCAACCGTGAGCCTGACAACCACATTTGGGAAACGGTTTTTAGATTTTTTGGACTTGGAACATCAGGAACTCAAGTAGTCATTTCTACTCTTACAATGTTTCTATAAACCTCTCAAAACTCACCTGTGTTGTATAAATGATGTGTCATTTAGTGCAGTATCTCCTAAGTGGGAATACATCAGACTGGCAAAAGCCAGCTATAACTAATTATTTGAGTTGAGCTGGCTAAACTAATCAGAGCACACTGTATCAACAAAATGACCATAAATGTTTTTGTCATATACACAAAACCACTAAATGAAAACATTTTCATTTAGTGATAGCAGACACTGTCACTAAAGCACCAAAATATTAGACCAATATTAGTGACTGGAAGATCAGCCTTTGGAAAAAATGCAATGTTTCATTACACAGGGTTTCTCCCAGAAAACTTGCTAAACCCAGTGATTTTAGTGCCGAGGCTATATATATATATATATATATATATATGCAGGACTGCAGTTATGTTATGCATCCATTAGATGGGGCTGCGCTAAACGGAATGTTAACAAAACAACTTTATTAATAGATTACAAACCAGCATTCTGACAACTCTGTTCACTCCCAAAATGAATAAACAGCTGTTTCATTCCCATGTTCGTCTGCGTGTCTGATCGCCTGTAGTTTAAACTCTGCGTCGTAAGCGTGATTCTTAATAGGAACCATTCTGGGGTCTTTACACAAATATACGGATGGAAATGAAACGGCACGCTTTGCGCAGTCATATTTCCCAGCATGCACCGCGCGCTTCTTCTTCTATGGGGGAAAATGAAGTCGACGGCTGCTTACCGTAGGTTCGAGACTTGTTGTGGCTCAACATTGGCCCATATATAAGGCGCCCCGTATTATAAGGCGCACTGTCGGCTTTTTAGAAAATTGAAGGTTTTTAGGTGCACCTTATAGTGTGGAAAATACGGTATATATATTATTTCATTATTACTTGTGTAATGCATGACTATGGAGCAAGCGCGAAAGCTCCTACCACTTAAACCGCTTAACCACTAACGCACCGGTCGACCAGGACCACATACATAAACCTTATCATCATAGGGGCTCACAGAGCCACTCGCTGGGTAGCGTGTTGCATGTAGGCGCTGCATGTAATTCTTTGTTCACAAAAATAAATCATTCTCACCGCTCGCTCAGCGCGCCTCTGAAAGTGCGACAACAGGTTATATCATAAATTGATGGAAATATCCATACAGGTCAGCCTTTCTGAGTGAAAGGAGGTAAACTTTTTTTAAAGGATTTTTTGGCTCCAGTGGCCTTTATTTGAAAGTAGCTTGACAGGAAATAGGGAAACGAGCGAGGGGGGAAGACATTCGGCAAGTGTCACCAGGCCGGGAATCGAACCTACGACTGCCGGCATGAGGACTAAGGCGTCCATATGTGGGCTGTGCTTTGCCCCTGTGCCACCACAGCGCCCCCACACTGAGGTAAACTTAAGACAACAAGCAGCGACTGTGCGGGAGACAACGTGCAGAAGCTCCAGCAGTGTGATTGGCCCACCCTCCCGGCTTTGTGGCCTGTTAAATGCATCAAGTACACTGTGTTCCAAATTATTATGCAAATTGGATTGAAGCGTCATAAATATTTCACTTTTTGTAGTGCCATTAAACTCATAGATGATATTGTGTCTCAGGACTCTTTGGATCACTATAATTGAATTCAGTCACCTGGGCTGATTAGTTTGTCAGGTGAGCTCAATTAAAGGAAATATACTTCAGGAAAATGTTCCACGTTATTAAACAGGCCACAAGTTTCAAGCAATATGGGAAAGAGACAGGATCTATATGCTGCCGAAAGGCGTCAGATAGTGTAGTGAAGTGGACAAGGAATGAAAACATTAGATATTTAACTCTAACTGAAGCGTTCTCATCGTTCTGTGAAGAGATTTGTGGCTGATTCAGAGAAAAGAAGGGTTTGTGCAGATAAAGGCATAATGAGGAAGGTTTCTGTTAGGATTAAGAGTCCCACGTATCTGCTGCCTACTTTGTTGAGATGACAGTAGGTTTGTTGAAGCAGGTGTATGATCAGATCTTCAACTCCAACTTTTCAGCAGTCCTGATATGTGATAATCTGCTTAATGAGGTGAGCCAATAGGAGTGTCTCCACAACCTTCATGAGGTGAGATGTCAGGGCAACAGGTCTATAGTCATTGATGACTGATGGGTCTTTGGTACGGAAACTAAGCCGGGTGTCTTCCACAACAATGGAACCCTCTCTGGGGTCAGGCTAGGGTTGAAGAGATGTTGCAGAATCTCACACAGCTCTTTGGAGCTCGAGGCCTTCAGGACTCTGAGGCTGACACCATCTGGATCTGCAGCCTTGATCCGGTGTCTCTTCACCTGACTTCTAGATACAGAAAAGTGGGAGCAAAGGGATGAACAGCATCTCCTGAATTGGTCAAAGACAGATATTATTCCTCTACAGTTTATTCTCCAGCTTCTTCTTGTACTTCTCCTTTCTGTCTGTAATTTTCACTTTGAGCTGCTTCTGTGTACTTGTCAATAACTCCCTGTCTCATTCCCTAAAGTCTCTTTTTTCTTGCTCAACAGTTCCACTAGTTCACTGGTGACCCAGGGGTTGTTATTATGGAAGCATCTCACTGTTCTGGTGGGGATTATGCTGCCACACAGAAGTTTATGTAGTTAGTCACACATTCAGTCATGGCATTGACGTTGTTTCTGTGTGGCTGGCAAAAGGCAATCTCACCATGTCGTGACGCATTCTTTATTTATTCACAATTCATTGGATCATTTTAGAGACACAACAGTTGTTCATCTGCACCAAAGAGTCTAATTTAGAGGTAATACTCTGATGAGAATTTTTTTTGTAATTTAACTAAATTACAACTAAAGGTAAAGCTGAGGTAGTTTTTTCACAGCTTTCTCGCTGACAAGGTCATTATAGAAAGACCTGGATGTGACATCAAGGAATGAAAGTGTTCTGCAGAATCCAGGGGGCAGGCACAGGCAGCTTCAACAGGAATTTTCTTGATACAATGGCCCTCTCTCTCTTTAGAGGTGTCATTCTGCTCAATGCAAACACAACCAGGGCCAGAATACAATAGGGCCAGGCCCCACAGTGCAATAAGGCCTACTACATTCCTTTCAGCTTGTAGTAAATGTGGCAATACATTCTTTGAAACCATTTAGGAAGAAAAACATATTGTATAAATTTCATGTGTAAAAAAAAAAAAACAACAACCTTGTAGCTCACTTATTACAACCTGAATGTAGATTGCTATCTGTGTGCAGGTCCCAACGGTCCAGAGCTCTGCATCCTCTGTTCAGCCTCCTCCCATTCACGGCTCTTCAGGTATCGGAAAGTTGCCTGTGAGGCCAGGCTTGCACAACACTGAGCCTCAAAATCTCCGAACTGCACAGGTATTTCAATGTGTTTTTCATATAAGGGACAAAGTTAAGAAAATTGTATCCAGTGTTAAGGATTTGGGCTGAAGTGCCTTTTACAAAATATCTCTATCTCTTCATTTAGACTTATTGTCACAAACATTTACCGTCCTGAAAATGTCAACCCCCCCGTTCCTATTTCCTCCAGTCTCTTATAAATCTCCATGTAAGCTAAATGAAACCCCTGACCCCCAGTGATGAGACAGACACTACTGGAAGCTTCTAGAATTTTTAAAAGGTATAAAATATTCTTAAAATCTGTTTGTGTGGTGTTAGTCCTGCATCCGTAATATGTAACATAACCAAACCAGATAACAGCCTTATCTGTGCTGGTTATAGCGTTGCGTTAATTCAAGTCCTGTTATACCTCACATGCTGCTTTGAGATACTGGATGTTTCTCTGGACAGCCTGCACCTACACTGTAAAAAAAATATCTGTAAAATTTAGAGTAAAAAATTATGAAATACAAACTGTTGGACTCTAACATCCTAAACGTTATTTTACATTTCAAAATACATTGAAGTACCATAACTCAAACATAAATTTCACATAATGTTTCATACATTTCTGTTGTGAAATGTAAAAACACAGACATTTATTGTAAAAATTTTAGAAATTGTAAAATTAATAGTTTGATATTGCTAGCAGTTAATTAGTATAAGATTAACAGTACTAATAGGCCAAATTGTGCAGCTATATGATGTGAAACCGTAAACCAGACTGCAGAAATTATTTTTTACATAGAATAGAATGCTGGTATGATATTTTGGTTTAATATAATTTGGCCCGAGCAGCGAAATGCTGCAAAGGCCTATTGTAATCACAGGATCTTTTTTGTGTTAGACATTATTCTTATTTTTCCATCTTTTTACTAGTTTTTTTTTTAGGCCTTAACATATACGAAAGCTCACCAAACTTTACCCAATATTGTCCTTGGTGTGAAATTTTCGGATTCCAGTGGAATTGAAAGTGGGCGTGGCCAAACTGCTCAACATCGCCCCCCGGGAGATAGGGCAAACCGTACATTGTGCAGATCTGAAATTCGGAACGTAGGTAGCTCACCCCAAATGAAAAAAAAAAAGTCTCCTGGAGGTTTGCCCTAAAATGTACAGGGAGGCAGCCATTTTGGGTCAAAGGGCACATTTTGGCCATTTTTGACATTTACACACCTTGAACTTCAACAAACTCCATCCATCCATTTTCCTGCACCCTTGTCCCTTACTTGTCCCTGGGAGGGTTGCTGGTGCTAACCCTCCCTACCCCAGTAAGGGACAAGGGTAGATCTGTGTGAGATTCTAACCCTAACCCTCACCAAAGCAAGGAAAGCGCTATAGCTTTCACATAAAATGTTCTATTGGCACCAAGGTTGGTATGAGTGATCCATATTGGATGACGTCTTATTCTGACGTCATCAAAGCCCCACCCCTTCAAAACAGGAAAGTGACTTTTTTTAACATGGGAAGCTCCAGAGATGGCGCTTGTGTCAGAAGACGAATAACCAAAGGTGGAACCAAGTCAAGTTAAGTTCAAGTCTCTGAACATTTTTTCAAATCAATTCTAAAGTCTTAATATTAATAGCTCAAGTCCAAGTCATCTAACTTGAGTCCCCACCTCTGCAGATAACGAGTTGGTCTTACTTGCTTTAAAGTGCAAAGAGTTTTTGCTGGAGGCTGTGGGCGTGGTGAAGTCACAGGTCATGCCCGTTGCTATACATTGGCTCTAAATTCCACATATTTCAGCCAAGCTGTACCAAACTCACTGTGATTGATCCTAATCCACCCACAACAGGAATTCAGGCCAATATTTGGTGGGCGTGGCACAATTTTCCCCCTAGAATACTTTAAATAATCACCCCCTATGTGGGGGTGACAATCATGAAATTCAGCATGTGTATTTTGACAGGACCTTAAAAAAGTTTTTTGGAGCCACAAAGTCGGCCATTTTGGATCAAAGGCACTATTTTGTGTCTTTTATAACAGTTGTACTTGAGCAAACTCCTACAGCTTTTGACATACAGACTTCAGAATCACTCAGCATCATCTTTTGAGGCTTTGAAGGTAAATGGTTATCAAAATATTTTTCCTACTTCAAAGCGTTTGGGAGTGGCCAACCTCAAAATCTGACCATAGGCCGTAAAGCATCAAGGAGAATAACTTCCACATACAAGTGCTCACCTGCATCAAACTCTCTTTGTGTCATAATAGACCAAACCTCATCATATGTACCTGGTAAATTGGTGACATCACTAATTTGCCATGTAAATTGATTGTATTGATTATATGTAATTTTATGCCCACCATACAGATCTCGTATAGTAAGATAGCTGTACCCTGCTGCTTGCAATGTATTGTAGCGGGGAAAGAGGTAATAGGCTTCGGGCAACAAGTGATGACCGTTTTTCATGCATTTTTCAGATAACATTGTGTTAAACTTCAAGGTTTACAGTTAATGCAGTTACTATTGTTTGTTATGTAAACATCGAGTTCTCTAGATTGTATTTTTGCTTGATAGCAGCATCACCATCAAGACCATAGTACTGTTGTTGAACATTTTTAACTCTGCAGTCCTACAGTTGAGTAGTAGCTCTGAGCTTCCTGAACTCAACACAGTGTTGTCAGTCCAAGTGAAGGCACTAGTTAATGGTGCTGAGCGTGGCTAGGCCGGGTCCTGCGAAGGCTGCAAAGGCTGAGACACAACCTTTGAAATCAAGTTTCTACTATTTCTGCACACTCAGAAAGAATCCCAGGTAAGCATCTTTTACAGTTTGGATTGCTAACTTTTACCAACTGATTAAAAAATAATATTTCCCTTTAATTCCTGTAAGCCGTGCTTTTAATTTACATACTTTGCAGCTGTTAAGAAATAAACATTTTTGCTCTATGGAGCATTTAATGCAAATCTTTTCCAGAGACGCAACACTTCCATTAACATTTATGTTAGTCGTTATTTCAAATATTATTTCAGGTTTACTTTAGACTGCATATGCTTAGAGTTATTGTTAGTGGCATAAACAGCTTCTTCAAGTATTGATTCAGTCATTAAGTTGAATTACTTAGAATGAAATGTTCATGCATTGTTGTCCTCATGACAGTTAAAAGGCTATAAGATAAAAAAAACTTAAATATTAAGTATTTTACAGTTTTTCTCTGTTGCTTGGGTGCATTTCTCAGAGCAGAATTTAACTTCTCAAAACTACTTGTTCAAGCTTCGAATCATTGTGTCAATTGTTCACATCAAAAAAGTTTCTCATTCCTTTGAGTAAGTTCAGCCGTCTGAAGTGAGAAGCCAGCTGTGGCTCTGCAAAGCAAGCAAAACAAGCTCCAGTAAGTTAATACTTAAAATAAAAGACATGCAACACCTTTTTTACGTCCACTTCTCAAAGGGATGAAATACAATAACAATAAAAATCATTCCATTAGTTCAGCTGAATTATGATCTAATGAAATAATTTTTATTGTTATATAATTATAAACTGCTTTGTTATGCCCTGACATTAAAACTAGCGAAACTGCCCACATTGCTTTGATATATTTAAGCTTTTTTTTATCAAAGGTGGCAAATATTTCAACCGCAACTCCTCCCCCAAAATTGCATTTAAGAAATCTCCCTGTTTATTGGGCCTCCAATAATAAAATGGCATTTCCTCTTCATTCCTTGACCCCATCTATCCATCCATTTTCCTACACCCTTGTCCCTTACTGGGATCAGGAGGTGCTGGTTCCTATCTCCAGCTGTCATTTTGGGCGAGAGGCGGGGTCACCCTGGACAGGTCGCCAGTCTGTCGCAGGGCAACACAGAGACAGACGGGACAAACAACCATGCACACACACACTCACACCTAGGGACAATTTAGAGAGGCCAATTAACCTGACAGTCAGGTTTTTGGACTGTGGGAGGAAGCCGGAGTACCCAGAGAGAACCCATGCATGCACAGGAAGAACATGCAAACTCCATGCAGAAAGACTTGGGCCGGGAATCGAACCCAGAACCTTCTTGCTGCAAGGCAACAGCTCTACCAGCTGCACCACTGTGCAGCCCACTCCTTCACCCATTGAGGAATTTTTCTCAGCATGGTGGTGGGAATTATAGTGTAATGTAATACCTACAACACTCCATGTACAATTTTCCATAAGGAAATTGTCCTATGTTTCCATTTTATTTTTTTTGTCTTTGTTCCCTGCATTTCTGTTGTAGTGGAAATTTTCAAAAAGTGAGGGAAAAAACTTTTCAGGAACCAGAGGAAGAATATATATTCTTACTCAGTATTTATCCGAAGGCTTTACAGGGTTCGAAGACTCTGCTCACTGAACAGTCAGGAGAAAGAGCCCCTAGCAGGACTCAGCATACCGTTTTATTGGAAGGGTTTCATTCCATTCACAGTTTGACAGACTACTTAGTTACAAACAGATAGAAGGCTTATTACACATCTTCTTTCACAGGAAACATTCATCATTCAAGGACGTCATGAGGGTACAAGCAAAGAAACAATTTCATAACTTTATTGTTATACAGAGGCCAGAGAAACGGCTTCAAAAGACTTTCCCATGATTATTGTGCATTACACAATAATCATTACACTGTTATACATTGTTTTACTCATAATCATAGTAACCTTAAAAGTTTCCACTGCAAAGTCTCTTTCTTCCTGAATTCCCACAGCGTAGCCTGTCAGCAAATTACATTAGAAGCATAAATGTGAATTTTGTCAAGTCTCTTGGCATTGATCTCCAACAATCATCAAAACTTTAGGCATAGTCTACAACAGAATAAGGATTTCTACAAAGAAATTTACTTTTGCTAGCGAACAAATATTTTGTTTGCTGTTTTGTGTTTGTATGAATTGTTCTGAGAAGTGCACTTACTGGTTTGCAAATGTCAAATACACCATACTGACTGAGAACAACTGTAACAGCATAAATTGTCTTAACTATGTCTTTGCCTGTATGAAAATTGTTAACATTTAGGTCTTCATTTCCGTAACTTTTCAGGAATTGGAATTTATATATACGGCTGAGGACAACTTATTGGCCTTCATGCCACGCAGACAAATGGTGAGTTTCTATTTCATGAAATGCTCAAAACAAGTTTTGTTTATAACTTTTAAATTTAATTTGTATATTGAAATTTAGACTTAAAATTGTTTAACATTGTTCCAATTAATTATTTAATTGGAACAATTTTTATTGGAACAATAAAAATCTTGATTACAGCTGCCATGTTCTTCATAACGGCAACATGGCTGTGGGGTGGAATCCAGACAACATGGCACAAACTGCTTCAGGCACCATCAAAACATCTTTAGAAATCCTTACGTTTACCTTTATGTTTATGTTTTGAGCTGCACAATGTTTTTACAAAGTTTTAGTCTTTATATTTCAGTTTTATTTGAGAAAGCTCATGGCCCAGTAGCTCAGATACATGTGATGGACCTAGGTTTGACAGCTATATAAAAAAACTGTTTATTCTGATGGGGATATTTCCCATTGCTGTGTTACTTCTGCTTTTAAAAATGGGGGTGTTATGTATTTTCTTGGAATTGTTCCATTTTATGCAAGTGTTATCTTCAGTTGTGAATTTGCTATATCCATCAAAATTAACTGAAAAAAATTTTGACTTCATCATAGACACCTGCAGCTGACTCCTTAAAATTGGCCTTTGTCTCTTTGAGAACCTCCCAGCCTTTCCGTCTCTCTACCTTTTGCTCATCACCACAGCAATGCCTCTCCTTGCTGACTCATTATGAATGGAATTATTAAAAGATATAAAGCTCAAACCTAGACAATTGCGATATACACACCAAATAAGGGCAGTTTACTTTTTAAATAAATAACTCTTTGTTTCTGAATTTCTGGGGGGCTTTTTTTATTTATGGACAGTGGTATTGGACTACATTGAGTTTGTCTTGTGTGACCTATCCATTAATGAGTGCTCCAAAAAGTTGTAAAGAGAGACATGTTTCTCCCAAACGGGAGGATGGAATTCCTGTTTTCCAGGGAATTCAAGAACATTCTCTGGAAAATAGGTCTTTGTCTGATGTTTTGTTTGGTTGCAGAGATCCCTCAGTTGACAGAAACACTTGTTGAAGAACTTAGGAATTTTCAATCAGAAATGACAACAGCACCTGTTTAAAGTTCCAGTGTCCTAAGTGCTGCTCCATGTCTGTTGCCTAGACCCAATACTCAATCTTGCCAAGGCAATTTTGAGGTAAGCAGCGGTTAATTTTACAGTAGCAAACAATACCAGATGTCTTTAATTGTATTTTCCATCCATCCATCCATTTTTCTACACTCTTGTTCCTTACTGGGGTCGGGAGGGTTGCTGGTGCCTCTCCAGCTATCGTTTCAGGCGAGAAGCGGGGTACACCCTGGACAGGTCGCCAGTCTGTCGCAGGGCAACACAGAGACAGACAGGACAAACAACCATGCACACAGACACTCACACCTAGAGACAATTTAGAGAGGCCAATTAACCTGACAGTCATGTTTTTGGACTGTGGGAGGAAGCCGGAGTACTCGGAGAGAACCCACCATGCACAGGGAGAACATGCAAACTCCATGCAGAAAGACCCGGGCCAGGAATCGAACCCAGAACCTTCTTGCTGCAAGGCAACAGCTCTACCAGCTGCGCCACTGGGCAGCCCTAATTGTATTTTTAAGAAGCTTATACATTGGTGCTGTAGTGGCGCAGGGGCAAAGCACAACCCAAATATGGAGGCCTTAGTCCTCATGCCAGCGGTCATGCCGGCAGTTGCAGGTTCAATTCCCGACCTGGTGACATTTGCTGCATGTCTTCCCCCTCTCTCGATCCCCTTTTCCTGTCTAGCTACTTTCAAATAAAGGCCACTGGAGCAAAAAAAAAAAAAAAAGCTTATACATTTTCAGGCTTCTTTTTTACTGTAGGATCCTGTCAGTGTGCAATTCAACAAGAGTGAATCACACAAACAAATGCTGAGTTTGTAAGATGTTCATGTAGTGCATCATTCTAACTTTTGCTTTGTTTGTGTTTCTCAACTGCAGAGGATCTTGCGATGAACACCTGACTGACAACATATGAGTCTCAAGCTCAACTGGTGATTTGGAAGATGATGTCCATGTTGCATATCCTCTTCAGCAAAGTCTGGACTCAGCGCCTTGTTATCCTTGATCAACCCAAACCAAAGAGTCCTTTTGTGACATGAATTTCTTCCATCACGGATGTGGACACATGCTGGGATTTTTCAGATCTCAGTAGTGTCATGTGAGGATACTAGACAGGAAATTGAATCAGTTCTGTTTTTAACTGAATGTTTAAGTAGAAATTGTTTCTTGGAGTGGATTAGTCATAGCCTGTATTTTTGATTACTTTGGACTTACCGTATTTTCGGTGGTCGAAGAAAAATCCACAGAAAAGCCGCACCGGGCCATAAGCAGCTGGTTCAAAGCGTGGGGAAAAAAGTAGCGGCTTATAGTCCGAAAAATACAGTATTTCCTTTAAAATTTCCCATTTTGAATTGCTGACAAACTACATACACTAGTGTGTTGTACTGTATTTTTAAAAGTAAAATTCTGGCATCTATAGCTGCCAGTAATTTACCATGGAGTTGATTTTTACAATAAAATGTCATCATGTGTTATGCAGTTTTGCCACGTTTTTTTACTGATGTACATTAATTACATTTACGGTATATCTGTTGTTTCTATAGTCATTTTTTGTAAACAGTTTCATTTTTATTCAGCTTATCCACTCAATTTTAAAAACTTACAATACATTGTCTTACTACACTTGACACAGATCATAACGGTAAAATAATAGTGAATCAGGTCTCCAAAGAGACTATTTAAAGCTTGTAGAGGCTGCCTGGTGGCATACAATTCCATGCATTTTAATCTATAATTGTTAAAAACACTACAAAAGCACATTATTTATTCCACATACCATCCATATTCCACACAGATTGTTACCTCTGAACAGTCAGATGCAGATCCTAAAAGTTTAAAATTAGTTTTTTAAAAGTGGCGATACGATTCAACCCTTTCAAGCTTGTTGCAATCCTGTGGGCTCCTCCAAGCAAAAGTTTGCAAAATTCAAATTATTATATTTTAATGCTTCATAAAGTACATCTTCCGTATTTAATACGGTAACATTCCTGCAACCACAACTAACAGTAATTTGCCACAAAATGTTTATACAATAAAATGCTGTAATGTGTCATTCAGTTCTGCTGTGTATGTTTATGGTATATATCCATTGTTTTGATAGTAATTTTCCGTAGATAGTTTATTGGAACAAACTTCAAGGAAACTGTTAAACCGCTGAATCACTGAGTTATTTTCAGTCAAGACTAAATTGCTTTCAAACCATTATGAATGAAACATTGACCAAGATACGTATGTATATGTACGATTTAAGTGATGGCACTCATCAAAATGGAATGTTTGGTCAACTGTTGACTGTGTAGTGTTTTTTTGTTTTTTTTTTCACAAATTTGTAATGTTTTTTTATCATGTAAAGCACCTCCAACCGCCTTGCTGCTGAAATATGCTATACAAATTAACTTTATTGATTGATTGTTCTGAACTGCTAAAGTGATGGTTGCCAAAGTATTATACTGTAACAGCTTCTACGCCACAGCTGTATTTACTACAGTAAAAGTCTGGTAACCACAGCTGCCAGTATTTTACCGTAAATTATCAAAGTTATTTTTTACAGTGCAGGATTTTCCCTGTTACAGTAGATCTGCGTCTAATAGATCTATTGCTCTGGTGCCCAAGGCCTGCTCCTTTGCTGTTTTTCAATCCAGCAATCTCCAACCATTTGTAGGATTTTGTCGAATCAGCCACTTAAGCTATCTGTCCATACCATGCAGGGATTTTTCCTTCTGTGGTGATTCCTTCAGATCCCTCTTTCAGTTTTCATAGTTCGAGACATTCACTCAGCATTTAGTTCCTCGGTGACATGTTCCTAATATATTCTTGGAGCTTGGATCTTGGATGGTGGCTCTGATTCTCACTAGACCTCTGTTTCCTGAATTGGGGTGGAATCCAAATTGCATGTTGAGTAGCCTTTGTGTTTGAACATGAGTGATCTGGCGACGCAATGCAGTGTGCCACTATGTAAAACATTGGTGCCAGAAAACGACTATATGTCTCTGTTGAGGTTGCATTTAAATTGTATTTGTTTTGGGGAGGGTGGGTAGGAGGTTGACACCACCATGTATTGTCACATCATGCCTTGTGGACATGTTTTGAAAGTCGCCAGGAGGAGCTGTGGAGCCATTTCTGTTGCAATTTTTGCAACGACCTTAAAATACATAAATGTAATACAGGCCTGACCACCTGTGCAACAAATCCAGTTATGAAATTTCCTGGCTCTTAAATATTCCACAGTCAACTCTCAACTCTATTGTAAAATAATGGAAGTGTTTGGGAAAGACAGCAGATCAGCCATGAAGTGCTAGGCCACGTAAATAGACGGAGCGGGGTCAGTGGATGCTGAAGCACATAGTGCAAACATTCTGCACCAACTTTCTGCAGTCAATCACTACAGACCTCCAAACTTCATGTTTAGCTCAAGAACAGTGTGCAGAGAGCTTCATGGAATGGGTTTCCATGGTGACCAGCTGCATCCAAGCCACACATCACCAAGAGCAAAGTGTCCGATGTGTGATTGCCGTCCATCTGATGGATTGCCAGATGGATGGCAATCTGATGGATGAGTCTGGGTTTGCCGGTTGCCAGGAGAACAATACTTTGGGATGAATTAGAGGAGAGAGCCAGGCCTTCTCGTCCAACATCACTATGTGACCTCACAAATACACTTCTTGAAGACTGGTCAAATATCCCCATAAACAAACTCGTAAACTTTGTGAGCAGAAGAGTTGAAGCTGTTCTAGCTGCAGAGGATTATGAATGGGATGTCAGTTAAACTCATATGTGAGTCAAGGCAGGTGAGAGAATACTTTTGGCAGTATAAGTTATTACTGAAATGACTGGAGCGTACTGGACTCTCCAGTTGGTTTGAATTTTACATAAATAGCATGGATTTCTTTGTTTCAATAGTTAATTTCTCATGGAAGAGGACATAAGTTAAATGTGGGATACCCCACGTTTCGATCCTAAGACCCCTCTTACTTAAAATATCTACATGCAGGAAATAAGATTGGTTACCATAACTACGCAGCAACAAGCACTAAACAGTTGTTTAGAACAGATAAATGTGTGAATTTGCCATGACATTCTCCTGCTGAACAGAAACAAAAGTGAAATTATTATCTTGAGACAGTCAGCCTTCTATCACCTGAAGAACATTTTCAGAGTTACAAGACTAACTCATCCATGTGCTTAACTTTATTTGCATTGATTACTGCAACAATGTCTTCACAGGTCTGCCTAAAAAAAAAAAAAAGATCTGACAGCTGTACAGAGAACGCTGCTGCTCACATTTTCACAAAAATCTGGAAAATAGAGCACATCACCCCAATTCCAAAGTCCTGACACTGACTTCATGTGTTATACAAATAAACTAGACAGGAAGAGAAAATAAATATCCTTGAATTTTAAAGGGTGGTCTAGTCATTAATCCTCATTTCCTTCTAATGTGTGTTTGTTTGTTTGTTTGTTTGTTCTTCCTTTTTTAGGGTCATACAGTCATTCGTTCAGCCAATACCAGCCTGCCTCCAATGCTTATGTCCCAACGAGTGATAGCCCCCAGTCCATCCCAACTACAGGGCCAGAGGGTGTCCTCCAAACCTGGGATGCCACGATCCAGCTCATCCAGCATGACCAGTGCGGTAAACTATCAGCAGGTGGGAATTTCTCCTGGCCTCATTTATTCAAGCTTTAAGTGTTTTTTTTTTTTGTTGCTTTTTTTTTTTTTACCAATGAAAGAGAATTGGTCTGTGGCTGGAAGTCAACCATAGCCTATTTAAGATGTTTGACAAGTTTTAGTTCTATGGCCAGAGTTACTTCACTTACTTAAATAGA
Source organism: Phalloptychus januarius (assembly GCA_902982915.1). Lineage (NCBI taxonomy): Eukaryota > Metazoa > Chordata > Actinopteri > Cyprinodontiformes > Poeciliidae > Phalloptychus > Phalloptychus januarius. Next base: position 1,135,940 of record CADWAE010000073.1, read on the forward strand.
TATTAGAGATTTAGATGCAATAGAAAGACCCAAAAGTTGTTTCTACTCACAAATGAACAATCAATCTTTTAAATGTGCTATGGGGAAAAAAACAATTTTGTAGTAATCCTGCACAGCCATTTATTGCATGTCTTTCCCTTCTTTTTTTGCACTTCTTTCCTGACTCCATCACTAGTGCCAAAAAAACGTTATATTGAGTGGTTTCATAATATTTATCTCCACTTCATCCGAGTTAGAACATTGTAAGTTAATATTTTGTTGTGCATTTTACAAAGCCAGTATCATATTGGTGTAAAACAATTGTTTGAGCATATATTTGCTTTGGCTTGTGAATATTTGTAATCTTTTATAAAGCCGTCGACTGCATTTAATCCAGAATGTGTTCCAAGTGGAACCTGTTAGAAAAGTTGTATTATTTTGCTTCTTCTATGCAAAAAATTTGGCATAAAAGTTAGTGGAACAAGTACTGTCCATGATTTTCACTTTCTGAGGCTGCATTTCAATAATTTGTCTAAGTGTTTTGTTTTTGATGAGCTTAACATGCTTTACAGGCCAGCCAGCAGGTGGCAGCTTCCCAGCGCTCCAGCTCTAGTGCCATGTACATGAACCTGGCCCACATGCAGGCAGCAGCAGCAGTGGGGGCCAGTGGTGTGACAGGCGGTCTCGCTGGAGCTTCAGCAGTCAGCCCATCCACCATGTCTGGCTCAGCCAGTGGCGCAGTTAGCTCCATTGCTGACCAGGCCAGCAGTCAGGCAGCTGCCAAGCTGGCTCTACGGAAGCAGCTGGAAAAAACCTTACTGGAGATCCCTCCACCCAAACCTCCAGCCCCACTGCTCCACTTCCTCCCCTCTGCAGCTAACAGTGAGTTTATCTACATGGTGGGCTTGGAGGAAGTGGTACAGAGTGTCCTGGACAGTCAGGGTAAGTACTTAAAGAAACAGTTTTATATTAGAATCCTAAAAAAGATGTATGGACAGACAAAGTATGAATAGTAATAATACCTTATTTGTAGAAAGCTACCAATGTGTAAAAAGACTGAGACTCTGCAGCGAGTCTGCCTCTTGTGTAGAGAAATAAATTGGTTTAAGTTTATGGATATTTGATTAAAAAGTAGACAAATGTTTGTCAGAGTATTTAAAGTGATTGATGTCTGATTCAGCTTGTCACTGGTTGTGCTGAAACAATGTGTTTTGTGCAGGTAAATTCAGGGGGTCTTTGGCCCGTATGGAGCCTTTCTTCTGTGCCCAGTGCAGAACTGACTTCACACCCCACTGGAAGCAAGAGAAGAGTGGCAGAATCCTCTGTGAGCAGTGCATGACATCCAATCAGAAGAAGGCTCTGAAAGCAGAACATACCAACAGACTGAAAAATGCTTTTGTGAAGGCTCTTCAGCAGGAACAGGTCAGCATTGATATGGTATTGATCAGTTACTGTTCTTAAGGTATACATCTACATTAAAGAGCTACACTTTTAAATTGGAAAAATATTGCTTTATATCTTTATAAGATGAAACAAAAAGTAAGACAAAGTTCTGGAGTGAGCAGAGTTCAGATTAGTGCTCTGCCTCTCCCTCACCCATTTTAAAACATTTGGTCTCTTTCATTTTTGTTTTCAAGAATGATGGCAGGTGTTGTGCACCAACTACTATTAATTTGATAAAGCTTTTTGAAAGTTAGGTTGTCAGGCAAAAATTCTAAATCAATATGTCTAATAAGTCCAGTGCAAGCAAGCTAGTAGAGCCTAAAACCTGGCTAATTATCCAATAAATGTTAGCTTCATATGTTAATCATGAGAGGGCAGAAATGCAAACCCCGCAATAAATGCAACTATTGTGTTTATTGCAATTGCTAACTAGAAAGTTAGCATATTGCAGTAAACTTATTGCAATATGATAACTTTCTAGTTAAAGTTAGCATATGTTAATTTCGTCTGTTGCTTTGATGTTCCACCAATAAATCTTTTGAAGTGACCAACTATATCAATAGATAATGACTTTAATTCTACTATTGCATTTAATACTTGATTTTTCTAGATATTTTTAGTGGACAACCCTTTTTGCAATGCATTGACACATAAAAGTCTATTCTTAAAGCAATCTGTAAGGTGCCAATGTGATAAGTGTTTGTTTTTTGTTGGCCATTGGATAATTTTATCTTTTATTTTTAAAACATCTGAGTAAAAATACCACAGCTTGACAATGTCATAGTGCTCAGCCTCATAGGGTGAGAATCTAAGGTCAGCCCGTGAACACCCTGATTTATGTTCAATTTTCCCAATAAACACTAAGGTGGTTTGAGGACAGTTTTTCATGTGCTACTTAAGTTGTTTTTGTTCTCCTTTCTTAAAATCACACTGACCAAGACCGTTGGTAAGGCTTCACCTCTAAGCTTTTCATTGTGAGTAATGAACTGTAACTGTGTGGGTCTGTCAGGAGATCGAACAAAGGCTACAGCAGCAGGCAGCTCTGTCTCCCAGCTCCGCTGCTACTGGCTCCAACGTCTCCAAGACTGACACGATGATCCGACAGCACGCCCTGCGCCAGGTAACCTGCATCACTCGTTAGAATGCTTTAGGAACGTGTGCTGGAAGTATTTATGTTACATAAATGAAAAAAACATTGCATTCATGCCAAATTAAATAGTCTCTATTATTATTGGATAATTGCAGTCTATTTGACAATTTTGATGCTAATTGAGAAAACATACAAGCACATCTTTTGCAAAAACAGTTTCTATATAACCGAACACTAACAGAGTTGCATTGAAAGAGCAATTGTGACGTTCAACTTTAAATAATTCCAGTGTTTCTTGAGGTGCACCTTTGCAGCTGTGGTTTTGGTTTGGTGTGTAGTAGGGTTTACTAAACACTTAATAATTCACAGAAACAGGGAGGGGAAGGGAACAAAAACCATAGGACAAAGAACCATAGAATTTCCTGAATTTCCTCTTGAATTTATTTGAAAGTAATTTTGGAAGGATATGATCAAATCTTTTGGTTACAGAACCAAGTCATTTAACTGTGTTCCTTGAAACTGGGAACTACCAGCCATCTATTTCCTAGATGGTTGGCTCCACCGGTGTCTCGCTCCACCGGTGTCTCCCTCCACCGGTGTCTCCCTCCACCGGTGTCTCCCTCCACCGGTGTCTCGCTCCACCGGTGTCTCGCTCCACCGGTGTCTCGCTCCACCGGTGTCTCGCTCCATGGTTCCCTTTTGGCAGACTGCAGTGCTCAGGATCAAACCTACCACTTTGCTAAATATTCCTATTAGTTATTGTTAGTAACCACAACGTCCATAGTATACTGCTGTGACCAAAATTAAGATATCTTTTTTTTCCTTTTGATTCTTTTAACAATAGGGAATTTATCATAACATAAAAATATCTATTTCTAGTACTGTGGACAGGAATAGTTTTTTTAATTGAAGAACTGTTATGTGTAGTTGAAGTAGATTATTCACTAGATCTCCAAAGGTTTTGTTAGCACTACTTTATAAGTGACTAAAATGTATCAAATTGAGCTGTGTGATTTGACGTAGAAGGTGAAGTTAGCGGTGATGTTTTGTTTCATCTCTAGGCCCAGCAGCCTCAGGCTTCTCTTCAGCGAGGTTTGTCTAACTCTGCAAGAGGCGTCCTTTCCAACTTTGCTCAGGCTTCTCAGCTGTCTGTCGCCAGCAGCCTTATGGGGATGAGTAGTGCTAAGCACTGTGGCAGTGGTGGGAGCAGTAACAGGCTGCAACACGACAGCCGCCGTCAAATCTACAACATCCCAGGTAAGGGCAAACTATTAGGTTTTTTTTTTACATAGATAGACGTTAATAACTTATGAACAGCAGAATGTGTATTACAATGTAATACACATTTTAAGGACAATTTAACAAAAATTGTTAAACATTTTAATTGCGATACACAAGGCCAAATGTCGGCAGAACAGAAAATAAAAACTAAAAACTGAGAAAACGGAGAACAGCGAAGTCTAACACATCACTCAACCCATGCTGGTAACGGGTGTTCAGATACTTCAGAGACGACATTATCCACAATAAACATATAGGAATGTTTATCGTGGATAAATCTTAAACATACTAATGGATGTCCTGCAGGTCAGTCACACAACTCTTTTTTTTAGAATGCTTTTACGATCTGTGTGCCACCGGCAGCGAGGCGGCGCACAGATCGTAAAAGCATTCTAGAAAAATATGGCAAGGCAGTTATACCAATATAACTGTGACGAGGCAGTGAATAGTTCACCGCACACAGCAGGATGATCAATTCTAATTATCATAAGCGATAATATTAAAACTCATGACGTTCTAAGATTTGCAGAAGGGAAAAATCAGGGCCTAAAATTGTGTCATGTGAACCAGGCTTAAAACAAAACCTCACATCCTTATTGGAAAATGGAACAAAAGCCGAAAACTTCTAAAAATGTGTATTTCTAACTAGGTAAGCCGAGTCGTACCTCCTGAGAGTATTGATGTGACGTTCTCAAGCGACTTGATTCTTTCTATGTGTGAGCGGTAGGACTCAAGTCTCAGTTAGTGACGGCTATTCTTATTTTTTGACAACTTAGCTTGCTTATAATGCTCTGCACTCACTTCAATAACCATTGTTATTTTTATGTAACTTCATCTGTAAATAATCTGTAAATAATTCAAAACATCCCCAAGTAGACTTGTTCATGGTCATGACCAGTCACAATTTTTTGTTCATATCCCTATTTAAGTCTACCAGTATGCTGGCTGTAAGTGGTGCTGTTGTGTAAGACGTGTTTCCTGTGTGGTTTAGTGCATCAATCTTTTGTGCTCTATATTTGTCTGATTTGTTCCTGTAGGGTTAAATATTGCCTACCTGAACCCTGCAGCTGTTGGAGCCCATAAGACTTCCAGCTTAGCAGACCGGCAGAGAGAGTACCTGTTGGACATGATCCCACCTCGGTCCATATCGCAGTCCATCACTGGGCAAAAATGAGCCCCATTCATTTCTGATGTGTGTCAGAGGCCAGCCTCGTTTCATAACTTCCCCCTTTTCTGAGGCACTCCCAGATCAGCTGATATGTCCACCCACAGTTTCATCGCATGCAGTGCCTGTCCGTGTGCCTACCTTAGACCAACCCATGAGAACCTACCAAACTGAACAAAACACAAGCTGTCAGTGCATCTCGGTTGTTCTTATTATAGCAGAAATTCAATTCTTCTTTAATTCCCTTTATACTCACTGATGGTAGCGCCTATACTTGCAACTGCCATTTAGCTTAAGTTAGTGTTATTCATTATGTTATAATTTGCTTTTGAAGTGTTTGTCTGATATTTCTATTTCTCCACTGTTTACCCTTTACTTCAAGACACCCAGTCATTATCAATTTAGTGAGATCATTTGAAAATGTTCTTTTTTTTTTCTCACTTCCAAAATTATTATGAATATTGATGAGAAAAGAAGATCAGCAGGGTTCACCCTGGTTGCTATGCAACATAAAGTTACTCTAAAGTTTGTAAACATGACTTGTTTGCCAAGTAGTATTTAAAGAAAGTGAAAAATTCTGTTAGGAACAGAAACAGATCATGAAAGACTATGCTGTTTTAAAGAATTGAAAATCTGAGAGCAAAGTGCTAACCATGGATCATCTCAGTGACCTGCTTCGAAGACGTCATCAGTCTCATCACAATGGTCCACACCCAGAAGTGATTTCAGCCTGGGGTTCAGGGCAACACCTGGATATCTTGGACTAGGCAACCAACTGAAAAATGAAAATGATACAAAAGAGGATCTTGTGGAAATTAAGTGTGGAACCCTCTCCACCATTCCTTAGCAAGGGGCTTCCTTTGCTTTATTTGGGATGTCAGTCTTCTGCTAATATAGATGTGTTGCTGACAAGTGTGTGTAGGACATTCTGTTACTACCACCTTCAGATGAAGCAGGTGGCGGGTGATGAACGACAAGACGGAGGTGCCTGAACTGGCTAATTGTTGAGAAGCCAGTTCACGTCGTTAGTCCAACCTGCCAACAGCCTCTCCGTGCAACTGTCCTTCATACTTTTACCTCTTCATTATTCACATAGTGAACCCTTTTGGTCCCAGCAGTTCCTGTAGAGAGTGTACAAAACATACAACTTCAGTCTACATCCAGATCACAGATTCTTAGGTACAGTGTTCTTACTTTTGTAATTCCTGCATCATTTCTTTCCCATTCTTTATCTTTCTTTTTTTGTGCGGCGTCTCTAAATGATTTGGTGGCCTACCTGAGAGGTGACGGCCACTTGAGACGATAATAATCTAAGACATTAACTGTTGAAAAATCTATGGATTGTGTATAGATACCTAGCTTCAGAGAATAAAGGGTGTGGATGTTTTACAGGAGAGACATGGATCAATCAAAGTGTGCACGTTGTGCTCACAAGTTGCCTCACTCAAGAGGAGCACTTTTCATATTTCCAAATGGAAATTTTGTTTATTTTCTGGCAAAGAGGAAATGAATGTTGGAATGAAAGTGCACATGCGTTGTTTATTGCTGATTAAATGTTTAGACCCCTGAACACATACCATCTTAATCTTTGAAACACCAACAAGTTTAAAGTGTACCCAGTTTGACTTTTTACTGTAATGTTACATTTTCAATGCCATGTTAGCAAATATTAGTATCAGATTCTTTTCACTGACAGAGCCTCCCTCTCACCTTACCTCCTTTCCCTTCACCAGTGGTTCCCAAAGATTTTCTTCTGGGCCCCCCCTGGATTATAATAAAATCCCCTGCACTCCCCCGCCAAAGAAAAGAAAAATCAACTGGGCACACACATGGTTCAAACAGACATAAACCTAAACACATATTTTGTTTTCTAACTCCACTAAAGTTTATTTCACACTTCAGGTTCCAGCAAAACAAACTACAAACCATCTTTAGAGTGAAACACTTTTATGTAACAGTTTTTTTATTTTTTAGTTCTTTAATGTAGAAGAGTTTTCTTTGATGTCAATGTTATTTCAAACATTTTTTTTATCTGTAACAATATTAAACTTTGCGATAATCAATACATGATGTGCAAAATGAGGTTAAAACATGAGCAGCTCCCTGAGAGATTTTTTTTCCCCTCATTGACCCCCCGCCTGCCTGTGCACTGGCACTGCGCCCCACACTTTGGGAACCACTGCCCTGCACCTCTAAAATTATATCCAGAGTATTTCACTGTACACTTTTCTCTGCTTTGATAGACAATCTCCATTCTTCTGTGATATACTTAGTGAGCAGGACTTGGGCTCTGCTAGCAGTTCAAGATTTGATTTCTTTGATTTTCATGTTCTTGGCAATGTAAAAGTCTCCAGCATGAAGGTGCAGTGCTTTGTGTTTTCTGTGACAGATGGTCTTGTTGTAAGGGACCCTTTATGGTGAAGGCCTTTGCACAGTTTAATTGTGTTGGTGGTTTCTGGACCTCTTGTCTGATGAGGAAGACTTTTGTAACTTATCTGGTTTGCCAGTTCATAAGAAGAACTGAAATTTGCGAGATTTTTCATTTCTGGAGCTTTTATCATTATTTTATTTGTTCCTGAGTGATGACCTGTACAAATTTCGATAAAGATTTACTCTTTGCACAGTCTTTTTTTTTTTTTTAAAGTATCCATGTTGTTTTCTTCATTGTGGTTATATTTGCACACTGTTTTGTTTGCAGGGTCTTTAGCTTCACTTTTTGAACAAGATTTGGTGCATGATCCACATTCTCACTTTGTTGGCTGGAGCAGGACTTGAAGAACTCTCACGTATGATCAAATGTTACTTGCACAGGTCCTTGCAGCTACATGAACTCTGAGGCCATAAACTGCATGGTAGACTGCCCAGACCACCTGACTGAAGCTGTCTTAACCATTGTGCTTAGTTAGTTTGCAATAACTCAGGTATTTCAAACAGTGTTCACTCAGTGTTCAGTATTATTCATACATGTGGTTAGCCCCGGATGCAGGGACTTCTAAGGTGATTTTGAGGGGAGGTTGATTCCAATCACACTGGGGTTGTCACAGTGCTAAAGTTTCATACTCAATACAGATGTTCAGAAATACTCAATATAGAGGCAACTTCTTTTTTAAAGAAGCCTTCTTTCTAATTAAAAGCAAAAACTATGATGAATTAAAATATGATGAAATTTTTTGCTTCCATATTTGGGGCATAACCAATAAGTATTGAACAATTTAGCTTTGATGAAAAAAATGTATTAAAGTTCTTTTGTTTGACATTTTGGACAAATATAAAGGAGTGAATTCATATTGATTTTGACACAAATTTTCCATCCATTCATTTTCTAACACCCTTGTCCCTTAGTGTAGTCAAGAGGTGCTGGTGTCTATCTCCAGCTGTCATTTTGGGCGAGAGGCGGGGTCACCCTGGACAGGTCGCCAGTCTGTCGCAGGGCAACACAGAGACACACAGGACAAACAACCCTGCGCACACACACACTCTCACCTAGGGAGAATTTAGAGAGGCCAATTAACCTGACAGTCATGTTTTTGGACTGTGGGAGGAAGCCAGAGTACCTGGAGAGAACGCATGCACAGGGAGAACATGCAAACTCCATGCAGAAAGACCGGGGCTGGGAATCGAACCCAGAACCTTCTTGCTGAACCCAGAACCTTCTTGACAACCTTCTTGTCAAGGGCTGTGCAGCCCTTGACAAAAACTGGTATCGTAGAATTATTTTTTCTAGTATTACTATTTTTTCTAATATCAATTATATTGAGATATTTATTATTTTGACAACCCTAGTTCGCAATACTCTGGGCTGAAACATTTCCTACAGTCTGTCTTTCACGTTCTGGACAAAATCAGTTCTTCTAACCGTTTTTTTTTTTGTTTTTTTTTGCCTAGTTTAACTGTAGATATGATTCCGTTGCATTTTATTTTTTAAACTTACATGGTCTTCATGCAAGTTATTCACCTTCACTTGGCCTGGAATCACTTTGCTTGAATTTGTTTGGGTCCACTTCAGAAAAGCATCCACAGTCAGTTCAGAGGTGCATCATATTGAACCTATACAGTTGAATAAATACATTGATTAAATTAAATTAAATAATCCAAGTTGACTTCACCAATAATTTACATCAAATGTCATGTCTCAAGAGGGAAATGGGTCAATTCAAATCCAAATATAGCGAATTCAAGTCATTTCAAATTCAGTTCAATTCAGAGCCTTTCATTGCAAAACATTCATATACATATATTCAGTTTTACAATTTCCTGTGCATTTAACATAAATTTATCACAAGACATCAAGTAAAACATTGTAGGAAGCCCATTCGATAGCATCAAGTCATTGACATTGCAGCAACTCTAACCACCTGAGCTACAATGTGAACACAATAAAAATGAAATATTCCCTTTGAAATTGGTTGAAAAAAAATGCAGCTTGGGTCAGTCCTTGAAGGTGGACCAACCACCTTCAAGGACTGACCAGGAGTTTAAAGTTTAGGAAACAGGCACTGAAAACAGACGCCCCAGTCCAACAGTACCGTACAACAGGAAACAAAATCTACGACTTTAACAGTAGCACAACTTCATTCTGGAGTTGCAAAAATGTCTGAAATTTTAAATATTTCCAAAGTGAAGGCTGGTCAAAGCCTAAATCTGAGTCAAACGTTTATCAAAACAGAGGTTTTGAGCCTAGTCTTAAAAGTAAATTAAATGTTTGGCTCATGGACAAAAAAAACTTTAAACTATACAAAAAAAGTCAGATAAATGATAAATGAACCATTATTTTGTTATCCAGGTTATCTGATAGAAAGGTATAGAACAAATCTAATAATTCGCCGTCATTATTAATTATGTATTATGAAGAATTTTAAATTATCTTCTGAAACTTCCCAGGAGCCAGTAAGAAGAAACTGAAATTGGAGAAATATGTTTATGTTTTCTCCTTTACTTTTTGCTGCAGGTAAAGATCGATTTTTCTTAGATTTTTTTTCATTATTTTTGGCCTTTCTAATAAAAGAAACTTGTATTCCAGCCTAGGCCTAGTTTTGTTGGGCCACTTTGGACATTTAAAATTTTGACAATTTTGCACATGGACAGGCAATAACAATGTGTAAAATTGCCTGTTATTGACAAATATTACTGCAGTATTTATGTAGTAAAGAGAACAAAAACATGTAGTACTCCTAAACTTTTTGTGCATGTTAATTTTTGTACTAACATGAACAAACTGAATTTGAACTGGCCTCCCTTGCTTGGTTCTCTCCTCTCATCCCCCTTGGTCCATCTGTTCATCAAGCTCAGCTATTTCGAAAGCATCCTCACTCCATCAGATAGTTCTTCTGGCTGGCTATGTCTGACATGGTCTCTTTTCAGTACATGTGATTTAAATTTGTATTATCTTCCACAGGTAAGATATTCTCTATCCGTGGCCTCTTAGAAGAACCACAGTTCAAACAAATCTGACTTTCATCTGTTTACTTTGAACTGATTGCGGTGAGCCTTACTCTGTTCTGTTCATTGCTGTGCTCTTTTCTAACAAACTGGCCAAATGTCGGTAACATTTAGTTCACCTAAACATTTCTCCAATACTACAATAATTCTAGGCTCTACAACCTCTCATAAATTTTTGTTGAATATCAACTTTATGCATCTCAGAAATTAAAGTTGTGTGTGTAGGTGTGTTTTTTATTGTGCTTCCCATTGAAGATTTTTGTATCCCATTAACTTCACCATGCACATTGTATTAGAAATGCTTATTTTTCAAGTAGACATCCACATGAAGACAAGATGGTTGTGTTGTAGTAAATCAGTCCTGCCAGTGCCTGCACCACATTTATATTGAAATATAAGCATTAGGTCTATAATCTGCTTAATTGCTTTTTTGGTTTTACATTTAAGTTGTCATTGACTTAAGTTTTATAAAACATTATCTCTTATCCAGTTGGAGGAACAGTTTAACTTGTATGTAGCAATGTTGTGTAAATTTTTTGCTATCTGCACCATGCTTGGACTACACTAAACAATGTGACACACTTTGTGTTATAGTTCTCCTGCCAAGTGTAAAGTTGAATTTAAGAAAGAACCAAACCCTTTTGTGTCTCATACCTTTCTGCAGATGCATCCATGTACTTTTATGTTTGGACAATTTTTTTTCAGCTACATGTTTTTAGATTTCTGAAATAATTTTATTCTGATGTCTTGACTAAGTTCAATATTTTGTTTTATTGCAGTTTAAAAAAAATAAATGTATTGACTATTGAAATAAATGACACAATATTTGCTAGGTTTGAAGTAATAACTTATTGTACAGAAGCATTTTTCCTCCCTTGTACTGAAAAATAAATTAAATGGGTGTACATTGTGTAGAAAAGCAAACAAAAAGCCATGAATATTGTGAAGCTTGTCATTTTGTTTTGTGATCACTGTGTATTATTGTGTAACAAATGTGCAAAACGTTAGGGATTCCATTTACCCCTTTTCACCCCCGACCCCCATCCACCCAACCTCATGTGGTCTTGCTAGATGCAATTGCTTGATTTTTTTTTTGTTTTGTTTAGTTTTTTTACTAAAGTTTGCAGTAAGGTGTTTACTGATTCAGGTGAACAACATTTGCAGTCAATGACTGAGCTTTTGAAGCATTTAAACTTGAGGTGGAAATTAAGGTGGAAATGGAAGTTTTTTTTTATTCAATTGCTATTCTTGTTTGAACATGGTGTAAAGAAGCACTTATATATGTTACAGTAGCTTATAATTTGTGAAAGTCCAGCCTTCTCAGACAAGATGTGTTCATGCTAAATGATGGTGACCTGATCATTCTGAATCAGTGATCACTTTTTTTGCCAATACCAGCATACAAGTAGTTGTGTTCCTGCACTCTTTGACTTTCTTGTATTGGTTATTGTTGCGTATGCTGGAAAAATACACACCTCAAAATCCAGTTCATCAAATAATTTTATTTGCATTGTGATGATGTTGAAACACATGTTGAAATCAACCAGAGACGAACTGAAAACATTTTTGTTTTGCTTTCATCAATCCTGACCTTTTGCACATACTTGATATTTAACTATCTTCAAAGGTAAAAAATAATGCTGTTTGAATACTGCCAGTTGATTGACAATTATGCATTGATTGAAAAAAATAAGCTAATTTTGGAGGAATTAACTTTGTAATATTTATCTCTTGCAAGCTATGTTTAATAAAGGTTGAAACAATTTGCTTCAAAGTGTGATGTCATTACCTGAAGTCCTCAAGTTTCGTATATTATCTACTCCCATAAGTAGGCCTAACTACCTCCCAGTTTGAAGTAATGTGTAGTAAGCAATAATATTTTATCTTTACCAGGGTGAAAAGCTGTCAAACACCACAATAATGGAGTATTGCTAAGTATGGTTAATGTGCTCAAAAGATCACCACCTTTTTTTTCTATTTTGAATTTATATTTGTTCTTCAAGGTAATGTGTTCTGCACAGCTACAAAAGAAAACTCAACCTTTTGTTGGAAACATTGCATTGTTAATATTAAAAACTGCCGATGGTTCTCAAAGTGCACCATTAGCTATTTTTGCTAGCTTTGATTTTTTTTCTTAAAGAACCTGCACTACACTCATCATCATCCACCTGTCAAGTATTTTAACAAAGATGTCAGGCTGACAATGGCTTCACTTAAACTAGCTCTTCCCTGCATACCTGCATCAAAGGTAAGGTTTATTTCCAACACAGAGTGAAATACATGTTCTTTATGTAAGTGGGTAATTATTAACATTGCACTCAGTTTAGTTTAGCATGAGTCACAAGATTAAATTGTCAGTGTGTGTCCTTTAGAGAGTGTTTAATGTATATGACAGTGATTGGGGTGTGCTGTGCTGGGAAATGAGTAAAAAGATTTTGTGAAACACTGAAATGTGACAAAGAAGCAAAAAAAAGGAAATTTTCACAAACACACTTTCACAACATTTGATAGTTGGGATAATGGTCTGTATAACCCTACTTTAACATATGCAGCTGTTGTTGTGACGTATATCTGTGATTTAGCTGTGCAGTTTCACATCAGTGCAGTACAGTACAACATATCATGAAGTATTAGTGGGGCTTCTGTTCTAAAATTCTATTAAATTCATAAGTCTTATGAAATTTAGAGATTTCATAAGAAGAAATCTTCTGAAATATTTAATGATGCTGGAGGAACTGAGCATCATTAAGGGTTAAATCCTACAATCACACCTGTATCAAGGAGATGAGCAATTTCACTTTTCAGGATTTTTAAACTCTTTTAATCTTAGAGCTGCAGTTAAGAAACAAAACTATATTGAAAAATATTTTGCAATACATTAAGTAAGATAATAGCACATTTTCAGCAACAAGGCAGCTCAAAGTGCTTTACATGAATTAGAAGGAAGTACAAACAAGCCAAACCAAAAGAAATATGACATAAAAGTATAAAACTGCATATTGGTTCCCCATGTTTAATAGGAACAAGAATAAGTAGTCTGTAATTTATAAACTAGTAAGGTTTTCTCTGGATTCTTGATTTGATACAATTAGATGTTGGTTCTCTGTTTGGTAAGATTAGTGAGGTACAAAGCTAAAGTTAGCTCTCCATGTTTGATTCTATAAAGTAGATGGTACTTGATTTGTAATCTAACAAGCTTCTCTAGTCTCTGATTAGGTGGTATTATCTAAGAGCTACCCGACATCCTTGCACAGATGTTTTCAGAAGGGGAGAGGAGATGGAAAGAAGTGCCTTTGTTTACATATCTTCCAGGAGATTTGAGATAGCCAGCAAAGGCTGACCTAAGAGAGCAAGTTCAGATTTAGATCGGGTAGATTTAAAATTTCAAACTACCCTAGAGTTTCACCAGTAGATTCCAATCATCCAAATTAGTGTGGCTGTTCTGCCAGACCAAAACTAGCAACTTCTCCAAGATTGATTCCATCCCGCTAGTAAGTTCTAGGGTCCAGCTGGGCTGCAAGTCTCAACAAGAGTTGCACCCAGCCTGAGCCTCTGTCCCAACAGCATGACAGGCTGAGTGTTTGCTAGTCGGCCCAATCCATCACAGATTTGTTGTTAAGACAGGTATCCGCCAATTCTAAACAGCAGAAATCCTGGTATCATGAATCCAGATAAATCCAGGATGTATCCCACTAGGTATGTCCCCACATGACAAGCAGGCTCTCCGCTGCCCAGTCTTCTCGTTGAAAAAATGTTCTCAATTTCATTTAGAGATCAGTTGACCAGATTTGTAACTTGTAGATTCGGAAAATGTGCAAAGAAAGGTTCCAAAAAAGCAGCACAAAAACAGAGCAAGCAGGATGAAGGTGGGCAGAGAGGGAGCAGAGGAAAAAAAGCAACATATTTCCATAGGAGATTTAGTACTTATATTTTATAATATATTGCAATAAAAACATAAACTACATACATGTGTATATTGACAAATACAAAAAATCATTGCAATGAAGACCAAAAAGCAGCACTATATTTTTACATGTAATTTATATGCTACAACATATTTCAATATTGAAACCAGATATTTGCAAACACTGAATAAAAATGTACTTTTTTTTCTCAAATCAGACGGCTTTAACTTAATCAGAATTACCAATATTTTTTTCTATTTGTAAATGTTTTGTGCTTGTTTTTTGGTGTGATGGTCACCCAAAAAAAACAACTTCGTTGTTGTTGGAAATATTAGTTTAAGTATGCTAGTTTTAATGATGTTTAACTTTAGCACATGTTGAAACATTAGACGGATCATGATTGTTTGAGTAGGCCACAATTTAGGTTAGATTTAGATTCACAATTGAATCAATACATAACTTAAATCAGGAGAACATTTTTTTCTTTGATTAAAATTAGTCCATGTAGCAGAGTTTTTATAGTAGATCACATTCTGAAGACTGTATTAATAATTTATTCCTCTGAAAAATCTCTTCATTATAACCAAAGACGTAGAAAACTAATCAGAAAATATTGAGTAGAAGAGATGATTTGGTATTGAAACTGCTCATGTTTGTTTTATAAGAGTTTGAAGATATTATATGAAATGTACTAATTTTTATAATCAAAATCTGCTGTTTGGTGCGTTGGGTCAGAGGAGAGGTCAGGAGAGCTCTGTGAGGTAGGAACCAGTTTGAGGCAGTTTGAAAGGATGAAAGAGATGGATAGCTCATAAACTTTGGTCCCGCTTTCTTGAGTAAAAGGTTTCCATATGAAATAACACATCTATTGTTCGTACCCTGGGAACGTGTGCAGGGAGGATGGTTTTGACAGCAGCTAACCTCAGCTCTGACCTTGGAAACTTCACCTGCATGGTCTCTGGCGTACAGGTGGCATGTAATGACGTGGTGCTGTTTATGCGCAGGGACCCCGCCTCTGAAGCAGACGGTAAAGAACCCGCCTTGATATTAAAGTAATTGAGCTAAAACAGCTGGTCAGATCAGTGTCTTTTTTCCTTCCACACACAGTGGTCTCTGGAGACCTGACTTGGTATTTTGCATTTTTTCTAAAGTAATTAATGTTTCCTTTTTGGCTTTGTTATCTGATGACCATGTTGAGCTGTTGGTGTGATTTTATGCATTTGATTGTTTGAATAAATTCTGGGTGATTGTGAAGTTGAACAGTGACTGTTGTCTTTGTGGTTTCACTTTTACACATGACACTAATGGACCTGGGGAGACGACATAACAACATTGTCCTTTGTAACCTCTTTGACTGTATATTGAGAGTTATTGTTCATTTGGAATACCAATCTGTGCCCAAGCTTTTACAGTGGGTATCTAAAGCATTCGGATCCCTTTAAGTTGTCACTTTTTGTTTCACTGCAACCATTTGCAGTAAAACAAAAATAAGTTCATATTATTTCTCATGAATGCACACTCAGCATTCCAGAAAAAACAGGAATGTAGAAAGTTTTGAAAATGTGTTTAAAAAGAAAAACTGAAATATCACATGTTAAATATTCAGAACCTTTGCTGTGTCACATTTAACTCGCATGTAAATTTCTTCTGACCCTCCTTGATATGGTTCTACTTCTTCGTTGGAGTTCAGCTATGCGGTATGTGTGGTTTTCTCCACAAGTGGTTTTTATTTGTGGAGAAAACCACACACAGTGGTATGTGCACTCAGCACTTGTCCAATACAAACTCAACAGTGAAACATGGTGGTGGCAGCATCATGCTTTCGGGGTGTTTTTGAGCTGCAAGGACAGGATGGCTGGTTGAAGCAAAGATGAATGCGGCAAAGTACAGAGAGATCCTGGAAGAAACCTCTTTGAGAGGGCTCAGGACCTCAGACTGGGCCGAAAGTTCACCTTCCAACAAGACAACGACCCGAAGCACACAGCTAAAATAACCAAGGAGTGGCTTTGGAACAACTCTGACCGTTCTTGACTGGCCAGGCCAGAGTACTTACTTAAATACAATGAAGCATCTGTGGAGAGACCTGAAAATGGCTCCACCAACATTCACCATCCAATCTGACAGAACTGGAGAGGATTCAAAATCCATGTGGGAAAAACATGTTGCATCTTTCCCAAGAAAACTCATGACTGTTCCAGCTCAAAAGGGTCCTTCTACTCTATACTTTAAAATTGTGCAAAAAATGTAGTTCTTTGGGGAGGAAAAAAAATCAAAATGCGAGATGGTTTAAGACATCTGCAGGGAACAATAATTCATTGTTTTAAACCAATATGTACCAACCTCAAGGGGGCAGCATTGTATCATGAGAACTATAGACTCAAAGGAGTTGGCTTAGACTCAAATGCTGAAGTATTTTGGGTAACAAAACACCTGACTATGCACTAGAGCACAGGAAGGTGTTTTATTTATCCAAATCACTAGTGACTAGTGAATAGTCTTATATTTTTCGTTTAACCTGTGATTAAACTGGATTTTATTCCTTACTGGAAGAAAACAACTTAAAGTGTATGGAGAAGATCCCCAACAGGCATCTTATGCTTCTGGAATTTGTTAGTGATACCGACATTCAGTTTACTCAACTTACACTCGCCGGACAATTGTCCAACTGCTCATCAACACAAATGCCGAATCAGCCAATCACATGGCAGCACCTCAATGGCGCTGTCATCAATGCATTGATGGCAGCTCCTAAATGCATTTGGGCACCTATGCAGTTCTAGATGATCTGCTGCAGTTCAAACTGAGCATGAGAATGGGGAAGGAAATGACTTTGAACGCGGGATGGCCGTTGTTGCCAGATGGGCTGGCCTGAGTATTTCAGAAACTGCTGACCTACTGGGATTTTCACGCACAACCATCTCTAGGGCTGACAGAGAATGGTCCGAAAAAGTGAAAACATCCAGTGGCCAGCAGTTCTGTGGGCGCAAATGCCTTGTTATTACATTTGTGTCAGAGAAGAATGGCCAGATTGGTTTGAGCTGATAGAACAGCAACAATAACTCAAATAACCACTCGTTACAACCGAGGTATGCAGAAGAGCATTTCTGAAAGAACTTAATGATGATTAAGTAGGGCCCCCACCTTGGGCTAGAGCCCCTGGGCCCACACCCTCCTAAATCCAGCCCTGGCAACAAGAATGAAAACACTGAGGTGGTGGTGGTTTGAAGCGGGGGGGGGAATATGGAATATGTATATTCATATACATATGAATATACATATTCATATGTCATGACAAATATCACCACTCATATCATCAGTGACTTTAAAAAGTAAGCCGATTGGTTGAAGAGAGGAAACCCTCGAAATAAAAGAATCAATTCAAAATAAAAGCATGACTATGAAACATGCAACTACTTGAAGAATTAAAAGCAATGATGTGAGGTGGATTGTAATTGAGTTGTGAAACTGGGAAGCTAAATAATCTATTCAGAAATTTGGAAGGTTTAACCATCCATAGGTAGTTTGTAAAGTAAAACGTTTAAGTCTCTGAACCTTTTTGTGCCCTAAAAATAGAAATATTGCCTCATCCAAGTCTTTAAAAAAATACATTTGAACTTTTAAGGGGAAACAATGGAAAAAGTAAATAAATTTAGGTGAAATATTAATTTTAATTGTGTTAACTCTGCCAATTAATGATAGAGGGGTCCATTGATCGTTCAACCCCAACCTTAGATTGATTAATTAATTATGTGTTGTTCTTTTGGAAGATCTTGTCATATGAGGAACTAATATTGATGTGAAGGCATGTGAACAATTTAAATAAATTATGCAATGTTATGATATTATGTGGAAATGTTTAATTGACTCTTGCAATAACTAATTTTGTAGCCCAAAAAGGCTACAAAGATGAATTAAGGCATCTAAGTAAAGATGGAAAGGTGTGTATATACAAGCAGCATCAGATTTGTCTAAATATTTGAGAGACAT
Source organism: Phalloptychus januarius (assembly GCA_902982915.1). Classification (NCBI taxonomy): domain Eukaryota; kingdom Metazoa; phylum Chordata; class Actinopteri; order Cyprinodontiformes; family Poeciliidae; genus Phalloptychus; species Phalloptychus januarius. Next base: position 1,154,229 of record CADWAE010000073.1, read on the forward strand.
GGTTAGTTTTTGTTTATAGACAATGTTTTAGATTTTTGAGTTTATCCCATGAAAACTGGAAGCAAAATCAGCGAATCCAACAAAACTCTACTGACCATTTCTGATGCACATTTCCCTGTAAAAATCTGCAAAGTTTACTTTAAGCATACTTTAAGTCAGACTGATCATTCAAGTTAACTTAATGTGTGACATTTTGGAACAACTAAATTTGTGCTTAGTGTATTTTAATAGTATTTAAATTGTATTAAATGACAATTTAAAGTGTACTAAGTGTACTTTTAAGTACTTTTTGGAACCGTTTAAGTTCTACTTACGCAGCGGATTCCTGTGCGGCTTGAGGCTCCGCATGGAGCAAATCCCCGTTTTGTTTTTTGGTGCGATGCAACTGCAATTGCAGTTTAGCTGAGCTGGTAGTTGAGGAGCTAAAGTTTAACCAGCAATGGGATGGGAGCTGCAGGCGGTTTAACCTGCGCTCTGCGCTCTGCGCTCTGCGGCTCTGACCTGCGCTCTGCGGCTCTGACCTGCGCTCTGCGGCTCTGACCTGCGCTCTGCGGCTCTGACCTGCGCTCTGCGGCTCTGACCTGCGCGGCGCGGCTCTGACTAGCATTTAGAGACGATTCTATTGTTTGCCATCCGCAGCCGCGCTGCCGCGGTCGGTTCCGTTAAGTGAAGCCTTTTGAATTGAAAGCAGTAAATAAATCATAAAAACCATCAAATAACAAGTCCACACCACTCGCATCCTCCCTACCTCCGTGTCGGCTCGCTACGCGCAGTCTCGTTGCCATAGCAACAAACAGCTACACTATTTGAGGATTTAATACCATAAACGTTTCCCACACAAAGGGAAACACATTTAGTCCTTCACAGTTTCATGTTTTCAAGGTTCATGTTTATTTTGGGATTATAAAATGATCTGAATCCAACCAGTTGATCAGCTCATTTAAACAAGCTGCTCTAATTGACTGACAGTTGGTGTGTTGGTCACCAAGACACTGAAGTTTTGCGATGGACATCAGTTAATTTCAACTTTTCAATGACCTGTGAAATTTGATACCCTGGAACTTTGTTAATCAAGTTGTCCTAGTGTTGACAATTAGTATCAAACTAATATTCTGTTGAGAATAAAACATCGGCTTGTAAAATTGGAATGTCATTGCATTTTACTGATATTCTTTTAAAAAACAAACGTCCTAAGTCTTATGGATTTAGGATAATAACTGAAACTAGTGTTTTGTGTTTTTAATGTGAGGTTTCGGTCAAGATAATGTCCCAGTTAGACCTTAAAATAAGTGGGACAAAGTTTTGTCTTACATGAGCCGTAATCTCACATGGGTCAGTGAACCGATTGCAGCTTTTTCACAGATCTTAGAATATCAATCTATAAAACATTTGACCTGCCGATTTCCATTTTAGCTAGTGCCAATTTTTTGATTGAAATGTCGTTAAATATGGGAAGAAAGTCTGAGTTGGTTACAGTGAGGTCACTACAGACCTGACCTGGTGGGCCGGTCTGTCAGTCAGACCTCTCACTTCAGCAAAGATCAGAGGATGAGTTTGGCTTCACATAAACATCGGCACATCACCAATCTGCCAAAATTGAGGAAATTGGCGCGAAATTGTGTTGGTAGTTAAATTTTGTAGAGGTAGTAAAAATGGTGGTAGAAAGAAGTAAATTCAACTCTGGGATTCCTGTATAAACTCTACATAAGCCCCAAATACCAATTCAACATTAAATTCTTACAATATCACAAAAAAAGAATGAATGAATAGACTTATAGGTCACGTGATGGAAATCTACATAAAGCAGAATCATGAATCAATTTCTCTTTTTATTATCTGCACTGAACAAATATTACACTTTGAATTTCATTATGGAGCACAAATTATTATTTTTTAGTTAGTTTATTTCTAAAATTTATAAGTAAAGTTTTAACTCTGTGATGTCATAGGCTTCCAAGACATTTGGTGTGCCATGTTGCAGAGGCTAAAGCCTATTTTTCTTTTTCCTTCGTTTTTATCAGTTCACAGTGATTGTAGCCATTCAGTGAGACGGACTTAGGAATAGACAAGGGACAGCCTAGACTTTATTTTAATAGTTCCTGCAAGGGAAGGCAACGCTGGCACAATGTGGCACCCTTTGTTGCTATGTGCCAGTCTGGAGGAAAACTGCCGTCTTTACAAACCAGCTTGACCAATCAGAGCTCAGACATGATAAAGGGCTTGCAATAAAGGGCAGAGGGAGAGTAGAAAATAGTGCAACTAACTCTGTGCAACAAGCTGGTTGTCACAACATTAACAAGATTACACCCCTGGAAAATCTAAAGTGTGTTAAAACCAGACATGCTCAACTCAAATTAGGCATCAATCATATGTTCAAATCAACTTCTCTTTTTGAAATGACTCTTTGTAGTCATATGACTACCTCACAAACAGACTACAGTTTTTGAGACTGAAGGACAGAATGTCTAACCGGGTGGTCAGCAACACAGGAACGCCACAGGGAACTGTACTCTCTCTATTTAAAGCACAAGTCCTCAGCACAAGTCTGACTTCTGTCAACAACTGAAGAGTCATCAGAAATAGCAAAAAGTAGATCCAGAAATGCTCTGGTGACTCTTCAGTTGTTGGACTCTTGGCTGAGGACAGAGAACTGATGGACCGCTTTGTGTCATGGTGTGGGAATAATCATCTCATTTTGAATGTAAACAAAACAAAAGATGATTTTAGATTTCAGGATCAAACCATCATGGAGAAAAGGTTGAGGTGGTTGAGGAATATAAATACCTCAGTGTTTGCCTGGACAGACTAGATAGCAGACAGAAGGACAAACTAGACTGTACTTCTTGAAGCTAAGATCTTTCACACTCTTTTGCAACAGTCTCAGATGATACTCATAACATAAAAGTGAAAAATCACTGGAAGGATGGAAGTATTGGGAAAACAGTGTCTTCATTTAGAGACTTCTTCAAATTCCACGCAATACAGACCGTTACAAGAAATCTTTCCTATCTATAACAACTATTTGAAGAATTTGAATTAAAATGAGTTACAACATTTACTTTCCCCTTGAGATCAATAAAGTATTTTTTTTATTGAGTTGAGTTTAAATACAATCGAAATAGATTTTTTGACAGTTTATTTCCACATATTTTAAGTGTTCTCTGAGGACTCCTCAAACAGAACACAGTCATCGGTTAGGTTTTTTTTGTAGATTTTCCTTCTACTATATGTTATGCAGGCTCTGTTAAACAGCCTCATAATGTCTTTCTGTTAATGTGACTGAATTTGTACACAGCAAATGCAATGACATTTGTGCAGACTATATTAGTTTTTGATATAATAGAGGTAAACATACCAATAAAATCTGATTCTTTTCTCAGTGTGTGTACTGATCTTTGTGTTCAGTGCACAAAGATCCTTCCTCTGGCGACGTGTCTGCAGCAGAGCAACTGAGTGACGTGAGGTTTGTTCTGCACATGCCTGAGGACAGCTGCCTTACTGCAGTACACCGTGTAACGGAAGTTGTGATCTACAAAGCGTCTCATTGGACGCATGGAACATGAAGTTCTTTCTCTGTTTATGCTGACATTAATGACAGCCCCACAACAAGACAAAACATGTCTAACTGGTAGAATCAATAACTGCAAAACAAAATATTTTTGCTACATCTGAATCTGAAATTTGATTTGAACAACAAAAGTCAACAAAGTTCCAAAGAGTCAATACTAGAAAACCAGTGAGTGGTGCTCTCCTGCACACAATTTATGTACAAAAAACAAAACATTTAATCAACATCAACCAATCTCACTAACCAAGAACAAAAGTGGAAATGAAATAATTGAAAACAAAACCTATTTGTTACACATCCTGGGAACTTCTTTGCCTTGTTGACTTTCTTTCATTTCCAGTGGATATCCAATTGTAGATACGCGGATTGTTTTCATTTATATCAAATAATTCTGAACCCCCTAATAAAAAAACCAGGAATATATATATTTCAGAAATGATGAAGAGCAGAAATTCTGCCTCATTTTAGATATTTCTTTATTCAAAAAATGACCCATAGGGTTCCATACAAAAATAACTCATGTTGAGACAAAGCATTGCAAATATACAGTCAACCAGCTCATTTTGGGCCCTGAAAATTCGGAAATTAAAGAATGAGAACAAAGTAGATGTTAATGTGAAATGCCTTCTTAGACAACTGCAAATTACATACAAAGCTTGTGTTCACATAAGGTGCTTTACAAGAAAACAATCTGGGCATGTTGCTGCTTGAATGAAGTTTGGCACTTGCAGTGTTAAATGGAAGTCAAATGTAGACATTTTTTTAACAAAGTGGACTTTTTCCTCAGGAAATATTTTACTTTTACATCAAAAACCAACAAGCATCAAACAAGATTAAGTCAAGAGTTGTGGTATAAAATGTGGCTTAAATGGATGCTCAAAACACTGGCATACATGGAAGGAAGAATGCTGTTTATGGTTCTTTTACACCTGATAAACATTTGTTCCCAACAAATTCTTTACAGTACTGCGACACTAACAAAATAGTGAACCTTCCTCTAAATTCTCTAAAAAATCCAAGATTTGATTGGAATGATGGAGATTCATGATGGAAAGGAAAGTTGTAGCAGGCTGGGGTCTGACACATCTGATGCTCCACCCCACAGTCTGAAGAAGGAACAGCTCACTCAGAAATGTAATGTGCCACAGAATTTATGACCTCAGGCTACATGCCCAACAGGGACCAGAAGGAAGACTTTGGATCAACAAAGGTGATGAAGCACAGTGATGGGCCAGAATCTCTCTCTTTGTCTTTATATCCCTGGCTTTACATCCACCATTATCTGGTGTGGGCAACTCAACTCCATTGTAAGTGCCTTTGAAGAATAGTCAGTGAGAGCTGGAATACATCTCCAGGTGATGAGCTTCAGCAGACAGGAAGCATGACTGAATTCCCATTGTACTCCTCCTCTGTCTGGAAAAATAAAAAATAAGCAGATTAGTTCTGGCTTAACTGTGTCAAAGTGCAGAGCCTGAAATTCACTTTTTCAAGAAGGGCTGAATACACCTTTAAATAAAGAAATAATTTGATTTTGAAAAAGGGAATATCCTTTGTAGGGGGCAGGCCTAACGTGTCTCTTTCTCCCTTCCTAATTGTTATCTACCATTTTGGTTTTCTCTCCTTCACCTCCTCTTCTGCAAAACAAATTGAATTAAGGAAAAACGTATTTGTAAGCATGAAAAACTATTCAAGAAAGGGTACAACTTTATTGGTATCACAAGAAATGGTGATACCATTTCTGGTACCATTGTGGATGTTGTCATACTCTCACAACAGTATAATTACGGTTAATTAATTAACTAACAGTAATTAATATGTTAGAGTGTGTCTTGCCTATTGCTTATCATAACTGCACCTGTGGCTTCTTGTCTTTTACTGTTTGTTGTTCTCACTCTTCTCAGCTACATCTCCCTCCATAGTTACAATTTTATTGAAAAGAAATGTGTTAATAAATAGTTAAAGTGCTCAGATCTTTGCTGAACTTGCATGGGAGATCATCTAAACTGTTACATCGCTATAATTTGTTGTCTCTTTTGTTTTTGGACTGCATCTTTTTTCCATTTATTGATATGGATGACATTTCCTGAGAAAACTGCAATAAAAATAGAAGTAAATAAATTGATAAAGTAATTAAAGTGACAAAAATTACAACCCACAAGTAAAAATAAGAACTTTTCCAAACTTAAAGCTTAAAAAAATGAGAGCAAATACAAACATGTTATGAAAAAATGTAAACTGAAATTAATTAATAGAACAATAACATAAATATAATGAGCAAATAGTAATAATGTAAATTAATTACAGTTAATACTGTTGAAAATGATAAAGAAATTCTACTTTTGATCAAGATGTATAATTAAATTAGTTGGGAAACTTCCCTTTAATTTTTGGGGGAAAGAATAAAATGAACTACTTAGTCCAGCCAGTGATTTATTTCTATTTTTATTACTAATTTTGGCAGAATCATTCCTCCACACATTTCATTTTCACACTGCACCTATGTATGTTTAACCTTCACGTGTTTGTGATGCTCATCAAGTTAACATTTTTTGTCTAGTGTTTGCAAATGTAGATTCAACACTGCCGCAAAACTTTAGCATTGTTGCTTTAGCTACAGATATCTGAGCTTGTAAGCCTGAGTCAGGCTAACTTGGGCCTCCTTGGAGGAAATTACAGTTTGGATCATCACCAACATCACCTCTAGCGTTCTTATAACCTTTCAGCTGGACTACTTTTTAACAAATAGACCATGATTTAATTATGTTACAGTTAGAAAGTGTTAGCAAACACTTGGCTTGCTAACAAGAGATATACTGGGACAGCGGAGTAACCGATGCCCCAGTTATTACACATTGCTGTAATTGTGTGCGTGAATTTCCCACAATATAAAAACTAGATTTGAGGAATGAGGAATACAATGCAGTACCAAATATCCTGCAGTGAATATCAGGCATCGATGTCTAATGATGTCACTAAGCGACCCAACTTGTCTGAGATGCCTACCTCAGTGTATGTTGGAGGTGATGGGAACTGGAAGGTGGGTGCATTCATGAAGATGGGACTGTCATCACAGTCAACATCATCCAGCAGCGGAGTAAGAGGCTGGTCCAGGCGGCAGTCCTTAGTGATGTCACAGTAACTTGGAGGCTCAGAGGGCATCCTGAGGGACACCCAACTCTGAGACGCATTGCTGACTGAACCTTCTTGGCTGCTAACACTGTTGCTACGGCTACCAAGACCAGCAGTTCCGATAACCAGAGGTAGCTCTAGAATTAGCTTCTCACTACCTGGGATGTGGACATAAATCTGCCAAATGAATAAGGAAGGCATACATTAGGAATGTTCTCCTACAAAAGCATGTGGACAACACTCAGACTGGCACAACAGACTTACCATTAGTGCATACTCCACACGAATGATGTTGCAGCCAAGCATGGATGGTTTGATCTTTGGCACCCTGATAGTCTTTCCCTGCCAGGCATCACACATGCCTGAGATAATGTGGTTTCCACGCACTGAAGAAAGCTTCTGACGGAAGACCTTGGTGCGGCCGTTGGCCTGGTACGTGTGTTTGGCGATGATGGCGGCCTTGGGCACCACAATGCGTGAGCAAGTGTTCTCAAACTTCGCATTGATGCAAATGTCTTCGCCCTCGCAGAATCCACGCCGGTCAATTTTTGCATTCAGCGACACCTGACCGTCAGGGATGAACATGCAGGTGACCTTCTTCTCTTTTGTGCCACCTGTGGGAGACTAACGGCACACAGGAAAATACAAGTCAGCTCTACTGGTAACATGATGTCCAATTAATCATCAATGATTGTGTGCAGATATGCTTAAAATGTCTATTTAAAGTTCCTTTAAATGGTACAAAAATATTTTCTGAGGCCAAACTGTAAATCTGGTTGCTGCATTTGGTCTCTTTTAAGCCAGCGGATAAACATCGTTGATTCAACACTTTAAATTTAAAGTGTTGAATCAACGAAAAAGGTTTGAAAAGACACGCAGTTTCCGTGATGTAACTGCAGGTGAACGTAGCCCACCGGCTGTGGTCTGACTCAAGGAGTTTTTGTTTGCTCAAGGTTGGTTAAAACTTGTTTAAGTGTGGCTGTTCAGGCTGCAGTTGATCTGGACATGTTGAGGGGAAAAACAACATGGCAATCTGCAGTTTGCACTTCTGCAAGCAGGATTACAAAGAAAGTGACCCAAATGAATACTAGATGGGATCCAGAAGAAATGACCAAATCCGACTGAAATCCACTCCAGTAACACCATAACACAGCAGAGGCAGCGAGCTGAAGAACAACGCTGATGGAGAGCAGAGAAAACAACAACACTTTGAGCTAAGAGGGTCAGTGGAGAAAGTAAGAGTTATTAAATCTTCGAGAGATATGAATATTTTTGAGCCTACTTGTATGTATGCTTATTATTTATCTATCTTCAAAAGGATCTCTGTTTACTATATTGTCAGCAGTTGTAGTTTCTGGCTCACTTGTGAGCCTTCGATCTTAAACTTGTAGCTGATTTAATGCTCAGAACTGGCCACCTCCTCCAGGTCTTATTTAAAGTTTTATCTGCACAGGAACGTTCTGCTTCTGCTTCATCTACGTCATTAACGGTCATTGCGAGGGGCACCATCTTTAGGTGGAGCAGTAAGCAGGCTAGGTAGAGGCAGTACTAATATCTTTTATTTTTAAATATAGACCATTTTTGCTCCCTGAAAATTTTAGACCGGTTACAATATAAAGGCTTCAACATATGTTTAAAGTGAAAGATGCATTTTAAGGTTTATGTATCCACCATTTTCTACATGCATCGGTTTTTTCATCCATCCATCCATCCAGGACATCCATGTTGCTACTACTACTATCAGGTCAGAAAATTTGGGTACCTATTTACCACAAATATTTTCTACCATTACTAAATCTAGTCTAAACAGGGATATTTTATATTAAAAGAAGAAAATACATTCTTCAATTGAAATTGACTGAAAAAGATATATCATTTTTCATTATGTGTTTGTTTTGACTGATTTGACTTTGATGGTTGCAAAAAATATCTTACAACTTACCAGCAGGTCTGGTGTGTTGACGTCCAGAGGTTCCTCCACCTCAAAACATTTCTTGCACTCCAGAGTAGGTTGCTGAGGCCTCTCCATCAAGGCCTTTACATAATAGTGGACATAACCAAACTTTCCCTTATATGAAGACACCAGCTGCCTGTGAGTAGAGAAATTAGCATTTCAAAAGGCACGAATTACTCAATGCATTCCATGTAAATAAATGTGAATTGTGAGACTCTCACCCTTGCTGAGGAAGGTCAAATCCAAACTTGTATTCATATTTATTACCAGGCCTTAAGACAACTGAGCCATCGGAATCTGTAAGAGAAGTTTTAAAGAGATTGTTGCTCGTGTTGTGTTTCTTCTTTGGAGTGGGGCATGCATAGAGTTAACAGTAAACAGCTTCATTTAAAGTTCAATGTTTTATATGTACAGTAATAAGTTAACATACAAAAGTGAGAAAGTCGAACCTGTGGGCTGCTCGCTCAGCTGCAGGACTTCTTCATAGCGTAAGTACTCGGCCTCCTGGCGGCAGCGTTGCTTGCCTTTAGCGTACTCCACTTTGGCGCAGCCCAGACCCAGAATCTTCATCGCAGACACCCGAGTCACGTCGCTCACCTCGACTTCAATTCGACCACACACCCTGTCCCCGCCGCAGTAAAAGGACTTGTTTGAATCCGATAAGGTAATTTGGAAGGTTTTCACCTTCTTCGTCATTGCCACCATAACTGCGATGTGAGCGTAGTCGATGCTGCTAACGCGTATTTTTTTTGAATAAAAGCACTTGAACGTAGCAGAACACTGCGCTACGCTGTTCACTTCCCTTTACTGTAAACAAAGACAGCTCACAGGTTTTATATGACGCACCCCAGCTGAGCATGTGCAGCCAGGATGGAAGAGATGGCTCAGCGCGTGGACACTGTTCCTATTGGTTGAAAATCTTTGTTTGTCTCGGGGGTAGCCAATCAACACACGGATCCGACGCGTGGACAGTGCATGTTTCTGAGAACAGAGAGCGTGCTCAGCAGATGTCAGGAGAACAGTGATGTTGAAGGCAGACTGAAAGTACATTTGTAGTAAACACCTTGGAAGCTGAAAACTTTGAGACAAATGAGTCATTGTAGTTTCATGTCTTTTGCACGTACACTCAACTGGTGTCACCTGGTTGTGCTGGAAATATCCTCATTTGACAATGATTTAGACAGTGATTATTAAAGCTTTTGGTTAGGAAGTACACTTTTACAATTTTAAAATTAATTAGACAAAGGTTTTATTTACACAAATATATTTTTAAAATGTGAAACAAACAGACTGCTGTCAGTGTTTGTCTATGGGCATGTGGAATAGGACAACCTATTTGGGAATGTCCTATTTGGAATTAGAGCTCATTAAACTTCTTGTCTCTTTTTGAGTTTGTCCTTTAAAACTGGACCTTTCCTTGTTTAACAAAAGCAATCTTTAGTTATAATAACATGTCAATAACTTACAACATAGCTGTATTGTGATTGGTCCAGACAACTGTTGACTGGATGTATCATTAATATAACCAATAGTGGCACAGTGCCACCTCAAATAAAGAAAAATAAAGAAAGAAAATAACATTGTTCTAACATTGTTCTATTATCAGTTGTCTTCATTACCTTAGAATGAACAATTTATGTCCTGGTCTAGTTGTGTATTAGCGTTTAAGTACTGGAACAAACAGCTCCAGTATTTACTGTTCCAGAATTGATTACTTTTAGAAAAGTAATGGCTGTAGAACAGGGTAGCAAAGCAAAGGCACATCTAAAAGTTGCAGAACTGGAGTTTGACACCAGTGCTGTGAGGGTAAGGACTGGAGGATCGTGAGACAGCCAGTGTTGTGGGAGAGTGGGACCATCCCATCTAAAATTTTTCAAAAACACATTTCGAATTTTGAGGCGGATGGGCTACAGGAGCAGAAGACGACCCCGGGTACCACTCCTGTCAGCTAAGAAAAATTTGCACAGAAAAATGTTGCCTGGTCTGATGAGTCTTGACTTCTGCTGCAACATTTTGATGGTAGGGTCAGAATTAGGCGTCAACAACATGTAAGCGTGGATCCATCCTGTTTTGTATCAGACTGGTAGTGGTGCAATTGTGTAGGAGATATTGCCCTGGCACACTTTGGTCCCATAAGTGTCAATTAAGCATCATGTCAACGCCATAGCCTACCTATGGTTGTAGCTAGCCATGTCCATCCCTTTGTGAGCACAGTGTACCCATCTTCTGATGGCTGTTTCCAGCAGGATAACCCGTCATGTCATAAACCGCCAATCATCTCAGACTGGTTTCTTGAACATAACAATGAGTTCACTGAACTCGAATGGCCTCCACACTCACCAGATCTCAATCCAATAGAGAACCTTTGGGATGTAGTGGGATGGGAAATTCGCGTCATGGAATTTCAGCCGACAAATCTGCAGGAAATGCGTGATGCTATCATGTCAATATGGACCAAACTCTGAGGAATGTGTCCAGTACCTTGTTGAATCTATGCCCCCAAAGTTTAAGGCAGTTCTGGAGGCAAAAGAGGGCCCAACCCAGTATTAGCAAGGTGTATCTAATAAAGTGGCCAGTGAGTGTAGTTTGGTAGATATTGTGTGCCCTGCCAGATCTGCTGTGAATTTTTTTGAGCCAAGTGGTCGTTCATTGTAATTTCTGCTTTTGCAGTCTTGATGCTGCCTTAGTTGTAGCAAGCTCTATCTCATTGTCAGAAATCTGCATTTCTGGCCGTCAAAAGATGCTGGACTTCATTCCTCATCCATGGTTTTCGGTTGGATAAATTTTGATGTTTTTGCATGCTGTCATATTTTCAGTGCAATTTTTTATATAACACACTACAGCATCTATGTATTCTTCCAAGGACTGATGTGCATTTATATGTTCAATTTGTTGTGTGCAAAACAGTCCTGCAGCTTAGCCAGAACCGCACCTGGCCAGGTTTGAATAGTGTTGGTAGCGGGCCTGATTTTTTTGCCTGACATGGGTGTATGCAAGGAAGAGAAACAGTGACATGAGTAGAATATGAGCTGATTGATCCAGGTGTGGGAAAGGAACTCCCTCTGGTGGCACACTGAAAATTCTGCACAAATCTTGACAACAGTTTTTAAGGAAGCCTAATTAATTAGCAAGTCTAATTAATTAGATATGCAACATGGGCTACACCAGCAAAACACTCAAAATGGGGTTATGAGACAATGACACAGCACAATAGTTAATGTTTGTTTGAATTTTGTTAACTCCATTTACATACAGAGGATTTTCACATACTTCGCAGAGGAGGTCCAACATTTTCCCTCTGCCCCAACCTATGGAAAGTATTCTAGATCCATCACTGTGTTATTGTTCAACAAAATTGATGTGGGGGCAAGTAGTGGGTAAATAACACCTTTGGTACTGTGGAAATTTGTCACAACTTCACAGGAATCTTGTGAAGTTGATGTTAGCAGACGCTCAAAGCCTTCTATTTTTAAGAGGAATCTTGTTATATGGAGTTGTATAGATTCAGACTGACAAATGGCTTTTAACCAATGCCCAATGCTTCAAAATGTAAGATTTTAGCACCTGCTCTAGCTTAATATTGATCTGATTTTGATCTTTTGATTTAAGTTTTACTTTTTCCACAGAAATTGAAAACATTTTATGTTGTGTTTTTTGAGACACTGAGGAAATTAACATTGGAACACTATAGTGACATTTTCTCTCAAGGGTAGAGTACTTGGTTAGATTAAACTCAAAAGCTATTTTAAAAATGGTCAGACTTAACACTTTCAATGTCAACATCATGAAAGTTAAACTGTTCCACTTTAAAACTATAGTGGAGGAGTTGGCTGTATTTGGACTGCAAATAGAGCTTGATTCCATGGAAACAAGTCGTATTTAGGTTATATCTTGGTAGAGAGTCCAAACAGAGGCCCTGCTGAGAAGCATCAAATGACATGCCCAGCTCACTGTCACTGTTGTTGCTGAGACTTAACAGTTTTTTTTGATCTGACACCATGCTGCTGGAGGTAGGTGAACTATCACCTACTTCAAGCAGCTGTCTTTATATCATCAGGAGGGTTTCTCCTATGAAATTGCATATTCTCTTAATAAAGGAAGGTGCTTTCCAAATTCCCTTTATTAAGTAAGGATAGAACGATTCGTTATGAAATTTTAATTTAAAACTCTTAGAAGTTGTTTTTTGCCCACAGGTTGCGTGGAACTGCAATTGTTAACTCTGTTGCCTTACAGCAAGAAAGTCATGGGTTTGAATTCTGGCTTGGCGTCTTTCTGGATGGAGTTGGTATGGTTCTTATGTTTAGCTTCTTTCTGAGTTCTCATAGTCCTGAAATATGCATAGAACTTGTAGTTCAGTGGAGAGCCCAGCATCTCAAATTGCCTTTGACAAAGACATCCTTTGAACTTAAGCCATGAACTTAAACTGGATTTGGACTGGGGATATTTTAGAAGTGAATTTAGAAGTGATTTTAGAAGTGATTTAAAAAAAATAAAATCTGTGAACATAACTTCATATCATGATATGTTTATTTGCCTTCTACTAGGTGTGCTTAACTGTGTATTGTAATGATTGTTTACTTAAAGGCCTTCCAGGGATAAGCATTGCAAATTAGCCATAGTTATTATTAATGCTAATAATACTGTTAAAGTGTATATACATCAAATAACTAAATAAAATACACATTAGTTACATTTATCTCTGTATATCAATCTAGAGATGTACAAACACACTCACTCAGGAATGAGTATGTTTTATCAGACGTAACCACAAGGAGGCAGCTTAGGGAAAATCAGATATGGTGTTGTGTTGTACCCTATAAAAGCTTTTATAGGGTACAGACATCACAACACCAGTGCTTTTGTAATTGTAATTGTATCTACAATTGGGCCATTATTTCCTCGTACCTTCTGTTGTCCTGACTTTGACTCTAGTTTGTAATAAAATCCTCAACTGAAGTCCAGCCTGCAGCGCTTTTGTCCCTGAAGCATCACATCAGCACTTTGAAGAAGACTTCCACTGACTAAATACACCACAAAAGCTTTTTTTTTAGATACGAATATTGTGTATAGATAATGTTGACCTGGCCATTGTTGAACCTTCTGCTTGTTATGCTTTGTGCCAGCTGCCTCATTGTCTTTCAGAAGAGCCAGGGGCAGAGGGGACTTGGGCCCCAGCCCCTTTTATTCTTGATGCACCAAGTGCCCTTTTTTGAGTTTTCTTTTTAACATTTTTTTTATCTGTGCATCAGGACTGTGCTTGTGCCACTAAACAATAGTATTTAGCCATACTTTAGCTCCATAATATCTGAATATGGAGGTTAAAATGATATTTAGCAGCAAATAAAATAGCAGCGAATTTGCTTATTTCTTAACGTGCTTCATAACCAGCAACTTTCTCTCCTATGGTCTCTCTCAGACCAACACAGCCCTCCAGCACTGTCAGCAGCAGAAACATTATAACTATCAGGGAAAACAGACTAAATTTGCTGTGCTTTGTCCCCACATGACAATGATATAATATGATCTGATGAAATATGAGATCTTTTCTTAATATGAGTTTTTGTTGTACCGCGTTGTTCAATATGCCCCTTTTTAACTTTAAGCCTGGCATTCTAAGGGTGAAGAAAATAAAAAACTGTATTCATTTTTAATCCATAGTTCCTAATTTGCAAGCTAAAGCATGTAAAGAAGTGACTGGCCATGATCAATACATCTTTAGCCCTTGAAATTCATATTTTATTCAGCACCAATCAGTGGTAAGAAAATAAAGCTCCCTATCAACTTAATAATCAATACAATCCAAAAGAAAAAGTAAATGATAGTGTAAGGGAAATATTTTAGAAATGAACTTCTTAACCATACCTAACGAGACTTTTTTATTTTAAAACAAATGTTTTACTTCAGGGAAAACAATTATAAATGTTCCACAAAATTTCCAAATATAAAATGGAAAAAAAGTCTTAAAATTATTTTTCTTACATTCTGATGCATAATTTAAACAATGTTTTCCAAATACAGTTGTTAAGACAAGTCAATGAACCTCCTCCAAAAGTCTAAGCAGAAAAACAGTGAAATCATTTCAAAAATAAAAAAAATGGATTCCACAGGGAGGGACATCTCCATCATGGACCAGTTTTAAAAGTTTTAAACAGTTTTGACTCAAAAGAAAAAATGCTACTTATGATGAATCAAGCTCTGTAGACATCAGGACTATTCCACAATGAAAGGGTTCTTCCAACAGGTAGCTATTGCAGTGTGTAATATTGGTCAGGCAACACTGCTTCTTTTGTCAGCAGTTTCATCTACTGCTAAACTATAGCCCTGACTTCAACTACACAGTTTATGTTCAGTCCTTTATTCCATGCTGTCTGGGTCTGCCTGGGCCATGTAAGCATCCAGCTCTGCGTCCAGGTGACCTTTGGTCTTTGACATATAGGCATCAAGCTGGTTGTCGAGCTGTTCACGGGTTACAGCTGGCCGACCACTTCCTCTACCCCGCCCACGACCACGTCCTCCTCTCCCAGCGAATCCACCTCGTCCACGGAGTCCACCACGGCCTGTACGACAACACACAAAGCAACATAATTTTTTTTAAAGTGACATTGTGTTCTCTATGGTGAGATGGCAACTACTCTTGGTAAAATAAAAAAAATAAAAGCAAGTCAGCCCTTGCCTCTCACTACTCCACCTCGACCTCCTCCTCTGGACATCAGTCCTCCTCGTCCAGCAGGTGCTACCCGGTAGCGGCCTCCTCTACGGATCGGCATGCGGCTAGCTATACCTCGGCCTCGCATGGGGCCACCTGTAGGAATTCGCTTTCCTGAATTAATAAAAGCCATTGTATCTTAGCTCATATCTTGCAAAATCATCATTTAGCTTAATCTGCTGCAAAGCTGTAGATACACACCCCTCAGGGACAAAGCTCCTCGCATGATTCCTCCTCTGACTCCTCTAAATCCTCCTCTGGTCAGTCCCCGCAAGCCACCTCTGCTCCCTGCAGGTCCTCCACGCATTAGAACTCCGACGGGCCGGCCTAGTCTGGCTTGGATGCTACCTTTACCCAGGCGTTGCTTTAGGCTCTAATATGAGTCAAGGAGATGCATTTGTGACAATCAACACGGGAAAATTCAACATGAAACAACTAATCATTAAAGTTTACCACAATGGAAAGCCATAAGAAAAATATCCACTTTAAATAAATGGTGAAGGAAGAATTTGCATATGCTTCTGGTCAGAAGCTGCTTCTTAATATGAACTCAGGTCTTTAGACTAACTGTGGAACAGAATCATAGTTAAAGGGCAAGGTGCTCCCTCTACTTGTTGGCTAAACAGGAGGATAGTCAAAGGGCAGTCGGCAAGCATGGGGGTCGCCCTCTGGAAAATACTGGCTTCAAACCCAATGGTTACAGAGTTACAACTTGGAAGGAGCACAACATTCCAATGGAGTCAAAGCTTCAGGAAGGGCACTAATAAAATGTTTAGACAATTTCAAAATTTGTATTTTACAAAATAGAAAATACATAAAGAAATAGAACATTTAAGATGTATTTGTTCAGTATGAGCGCAGCAGTCAAATAAGAGTAAGCTAAAAAGTTAACCCAAGCTTTTTATTGTCAACAGTTTCATTTGAAGCAAAAGCCTGGCCATCTTCCACTCACTTGAACAGGTGTCTGGCCCCCTTCTAGATACTTCTAGTCCTATTAATACTTGCTTCTGTTTTTATTGTGGTTTCGAGTAGATCGTGGCCCTATATATAAATTTATTTCACATGAGATTTGAAAATTAAACAATTACAAATATTCTTAGCAATCAATATCCCTTTGTGTAATTCAGTGGAGATTCAGCTCTGCCCAATGCTCCAAACTAAAGTTTGCAGATGATGCCATTGTAGTGGATCTTACCGTAAGCAACAATGAGACCCTGGACAGAGAGGAGATTCAGGACCTGTTCCCAGTGGTGTCCAATGAACAACCTGGTGCTCAAAACCAGCACGTCCAGGAAGATAGTGCACTCCCCTTAGGAAGCAGCAATTTGCTTGTGGACGGGTTGGGATTTTATTTGTTTATGTATTCATGTATTTATTACTACAGTTTTGGCATGTTCTAGAAACATAAGGACATATCAACAATCTTACATCTTATGTAGTTATTGTTGCTGATAACTACTGCTCAGCCAGATAATAAGTTTAGGTGGAAATTACTTTTTCACATGCAGCAATGTAGGTTTTGATTTTTTTCTTCCTTAATAATGAATAAAACTGCATTTTGTCTTTAAGTCTGTCTTTGACTAATGTTTTAATTAATTTGATGTTTTGAACCTCTTTAGTGTGACAAAGATGCAAAACAAAATAGGAAATCAGGAAGGGATAAGCACGGTTTCACACCACTGTACCTTATTACTTCAAACTGTGACCACTGAGACTAGCTGAGGCTTTGTCCTAATTTGATTTTATTCACCAGGAGGTTCTCCTGATGCAAGAGGCGGTTGACCATCTCCTTAACTAGCTTGGGTTGTAAAAACAAGAGTCAATATTTTTACAGTGTTCCTGGAGAAAATTAACTCCTCGTAACAACTTATTTTGGCTACAGAGCAATTTTTAGTTTCATTATTACATAATAGAAGGAAGTAGAGCTTCAGCAGAGCATTATCGGAACTTGATTTAGTCAAGGTAACCCTACTAGGCCGTAGTTTATGTTACCTGTTCAGTAGCCTGTTCCAAGAGAGCCAAAACCCAAACAAGTGGTTCAGCCTTTTTCTGAACAAACACCAGGACCCAGAAAAGGAAATCAAAAGATCAGATGTTTCATCCTACCTGCTTGTGATTTAGAGCTGCTTGGACTGAGGGGCGGTTCTCCATCTGCTGGGCCAGCCGGCGATTGCGGGCACTAGCCAAATGCTGCTGTTGCATGGTGGCTCGAATGCTTACCGCAGTAGGCTGCTTGTTCTTCAGCATGTTAGTGAAGCTTCAAATGTGGGAGGGAAGAAGAGGAAGGAAGTAAAAGACAGGGATGGGATGGAAGCAGGAGGAGGAAGCATGGTTCCACATCAAAGTTATTACTCACATTATAGATGCGGCTATAAAGATTGTCAGGGCTCATTTCTGATTCATTAGATGGCACCTTTTTTCTTTCCCATAATATACTAAATAGTATAAATACTATTCATAAATCATTCATGTTTAGGCTTAGTATTACAATTTTACACAAGAGAGGTGAATTAGAAAAAAGAAAGGCAAGAAAAACAGATCTAAAGACAAGACAAAAGGTTTTAGAAAAGATCTACAATGTGCCACTTACAGGCCTCCAGCTGATTGGCAGGATTCCACCCTGCTGCAGCAGAGGCCCTGGACATTAGTTGCGACTCAGCCACTTACAGCATGGACCGTGACTTGCAAAGAGCCCACTGAGTGCGTGGTGTTGGGCAGGGAAGGTCAAGGGGGAACGAAATAAAAGTTTTGTCACGTCCAGGCTTGGACTGAGTTTGTGAATCTTAAGAAGAGAGAAACAATAATAGAATGAGTATATAAATAATCATATGCTTCATTGAGAGAGAAAAACATAAGTCAGTAGGACTGAGTTGCAGCATTTCTCAGTCCTGTTGAGCTCTCCTGCTCATTTTTAAAAAGGTATACATCATGTATACACTTCTGTGTTCATAAACACGATGGCCATGGCTTTTTCAGGACAGAGGTGTGTTTCAGCACAGGCTTAACAGCTTACCATGCATGACCGCCACCCTTTTCCCTTATCTACATGTTTGCACTGCTTACACAAGTAAGTTAGCTCGGGCAGACCTCTTTTACCTAGTATGGCTTTGACATTAAGTCCACCCAATGTGTTAGAAAATACTGATACGGACAATGTTGAATGAGCAGTGCACACACTGGGAAAGGTCAAAACAGTCTCCATGTTGGGTTCAGTCCCACACAGCAGCCTCTTGAAGAGATTACAATCTTAACAAGCCAAAGTTGGTCTTTGCATGGTGCCTCACCGCTCATTGAGAGACACTTTGGTGGTGCTTTTCAGGACCACTTTTTGGGATGCAGCAGCACTCATTTTGACAAGTTTGATTGTAGACTCCTGGAAAGAAAAAAAAAGAATATAAAACTTACGGAATTATATTGGTCTACACTAAAACTGCTATAATTACATTGAGTGGAATTGTCAGAAATAAACAGTGGAATTTCTATTTTTTACATCCACAAATGCACTGTAGATTAACTGGGAATAATAAAAAAACTCAAAAAATAAATTGAAGTGCCGAAGAGAAAACAAATACTTTTTCATTGCATTGCTTTTCAAAGAGTGTGATAGAGTATTTAAGATGAGATTTTTTTTTATATCATATTTTACTTTAGAACAGTGTTTTTCCTAACTTTTTCAGGCTGAGGACCACTTGCTACCATTTAACAAACACTTGAGGGTCACCTAATTTGAAAGTGTCCCTGCAATAACATATCTTCTTAATTCATTGTGTTTGTTCCTTCCAATGTGAAGTGTGGAAGTATTTATTTACCTGCAACAGCAGGTAAATAAATAGTAAATGGCTTGGACTTATATAGCGCTTCACACATTGATGGTGGAAAGCTACTGGATAGTAGCCACATCTGCCCTGGGGCAGCCTGACAGAATCAAGGCTGGATCATGCTGGTGGCATTCTGATGACCAGCAGCAGCGTGTCTTGCCCAAGGACACGACAGAAGCAGAAGGAGCTTCTGTAAAAAGCTGACAAGGTACACACCTGTCGGCTTTTTACCAGTCTTAAAATTTGGTATAACACACAAGACAATAATGTTAAGCGAATGCATTCTTACAGCCAACTTAAACAAGGAGTCAAGTACTTTGGTAAATTAACAAAAACTTGTCCAGCAGCAAATCCATGTTGCGCCCACTATTCTCGGAAATACTTTGCATTCAATGTGAAAGCGTGGCGGCATCAACTAACTCACTAACTATCTATCTAACTATCTCACTCACTCACTCTCTCACTTGTTACTAGGCCTGTCACGAAATTTGTCACGATAACAAATTTTGCTGAGCGATTAATTGTCTCAAAAAATTATTGCGATTAACAATAATATTGTCAGAAGACCTTTTTACACTGATTTAATGGAAATGACATAATAATGCAGCCATATCCTGCCAAAAATAGATGCGTGTTATTTTCAAAAGAACATTTAATGCTGGAACTGGTAAACAAAGAACCAAAAACAAAAATAAAATGAATTCTCAGTCTACGTTAACAAAAAAATGCACTTGAATAAAACTAAACAACATAAAACCAAAGTGGAAATAAAAACTACATTAACCAAAGAGTGCAGATTATGAAGTCTATATAATATATTGCCCTCCAATAACTATTAGATTTAAATAGAGAAGATGGGCATATCGACCACCTGATGCAATAGTTCACTCCTCCCTTAAGCCCAGTTCACTTTACATGATTTATGACCATCTTACAACGTTAAATGTTCTAACATTGTCGCTGTGATTTCGCCAATCACAGCGTAACACACATCATTCGTGTGTTACGAATGATCTACGGGGTTTCCCGACAGGGAGCGAGAACGCATCCTGCTGAATGTGACAGGTAGCCAATCAGAAAGCTCGGATTAATCTTCCTGCTTTCCGAGGGGAAATTAGGAGCGGATTCCCAGACAGCTGACGGCGCAACCCGGACAGCAGCGGACATCGGAGATTATATGTGAAAACAACATTAATGTTTATTCAACATTTGGTGCAAAGAATATCCACAGAAATGACCAGGAGAGGAGCTGGAGCCAAACTGCTACTGCAGTTGATAAACCCTGTAACTTTTCAGCTGTTCATCGTTAACGTGACATAAATAGGTTCTAATGATATTCATGCAGTCAGGACTTTACGCTGACACTAGCCACTTGCATTGCAGGTAGATTGTAGTACAACGTTGATTAATGCTTGGTTTTAAAATGACTTGTAGCCATTATTTTGTGCCCATTGTTGGACACCACACGCTACGACAGGCTAGTGTGAGGTCTCTCAGGTTTTGAAAATGGCCGACAATCAGCCGACAGTTCTGAGATCGTGTAGTGTGATCTGGGCATTACACTAAAGAAATGAGGAAGGGAAGAGTCAGTGGAGAGCAGGAGATGAGCTTTCTCATTCAGTGTCATGGAAAAATGCAGGGAGAAACGATAATGACGATAAATTAAACTTACTTACTCGATAGCTTTTTTTTATTGTCCGATTAATTGATTTATTGTTTATCGCGACAGGCCTAACAACAACTTGTTGAGTAACTAGCGCAACAGCAGTTTCAGATTTCACCACTGTGCCTCATAACTGCTTAAAAATAAAATATGGCATGGAGTGAAAACTGTGGAAGAAACAAGAAATGTCATGCCACCAGTTTGACAACAAAAAACTAATCAATAATTGGTTGAAGTACTTGAATTTATGCAATAAAATACAAGACAGGAAATTGAAATCTGAGCCTTTTTTGATTGTGGTGTCACAACAGGACTCATCAAGTGCTTCCTTTTCCAAATAGCATCTTCTTGGAGCTTTAGTCTCCAAGTGTAACAGAGAGAAAAATGTTACGTTATGAATTTATTTAAGGTTATGTTTGTGTGAATTTTGACCAGAATGATTGTGATGATGATTTTGTATATTTTTGGGATTTTTGATTGGGACATATGTTTGGGGCCACCTAGTGGTATGATGAGTAACTGCATGCAACGGGTCCTTCAGGCTCTCACAGCTTCCCCCACCAGATTTCTGAGGAATGCAGGTGGAGGTAGGTGTGAGAGAGGCAGCACTTCATTACTTGTTTTTACTTGGGGTCATATTTTTCTAGTTCGACAATTAACGGAATACTGTGTCAATATTTAACAACTAGTTTTCTTGAGGTCTGACTGGAAAAGTATGACCCTATGAGTGGGAGCTGCGTCGGTTGGTGTTTGTTGCTGACCACTTGGTCACAACACTTACCGTATCTTTTATTTTTCAGCCTTGGACCCCTTGCACCCGGTGAAATTCTCATTCTGAGGAGTTTTTACTCATTCTATACCATACTAGGTGGGTTCAAAATATGAATTTATTGATATACATATATATATATATGTTGCTAATATTTTAACTGTTGACTGTTTTGACAGTTATCTGTTATTCTGCAGTTTTTTTTAATCGTTGGAAGTTGTTTGTTTTGGTGGCTCATAAATAGGCCTGTCGCGATAAACGATAAATCAATTAATCGAACGATTAAAAAAAAGCTATCGAGTAAGTTTAATTTATCGTTATTATCGTTTCTTCCTGCATTTTTCCATGACACTGGATGAGAAAGCTCAACTCCGTGCTCTCCACTGACCCTCCCTTCCTCATGTATTTAGCATAATGCCCAGAACACACTACAAGATCTTAGAACTGTCGGCTGATTGTCGGCCATTTTCAAAACCTGAGAGACCACACACTAGCCTATCGTAGCGTGTGGTGTCCAACAATGGGCCCAAAATAATGGCTACAAGTCATTTTAAAACCAGGCATTAATCAACGTGTTACTACAATCTACCTGCAATGCAAGTGGCTGGTGTCAGCGTAAAGTCCTGACTGAATGAATATCATTAGAACCTATTTATGTCACGTTAACGATGAACAGCTGAAAAGTTACAGGGTTTATCAACTGCAGTAGCAGTTTGGCTCCAGCTCCTCTCCTGGTCATTTCTGTGGATATTCTTTGCACCAAATGTTGAATAAACATTAATGTTGTTTTCACATATCATCTCCGATGTCCGCTGCTGTCCGGGTTGCGCCGTCAGCTGTCTGGGAATCCGCTCCTAATTTCCCCTCAGAAAGCAGGAAGATTAATCCGAGCTTTCTGATTGGCTACCTGTCACATTCAGCAGGCTGCGTTCTCGCTCCCTGTCGGGAAACCCCGTAGATCATTCGTAGCACACGAATGATGTGTGTTACGCTGTGATTGGCGAAATCGCAGTGACAATGTTAGAACATTTAACGTTGTAAGATGGTCATAAATCATGTAAAGTGAACTGGGCTTAAGGGAGGAGTGAGCTATTGCATCAGGTGGTCGATATGCTCATCTTCTCTATTTAAATCTAATCATTGGAGGGCAATATAGAATACAGACTTCATAATCTGCACTCTTTGGTTAATGTAGTTTTTATTTCCACTTTGGTTTTATGTTGTTTAGTTTTTATTCAAGTGCATTTTTGTTGTTAACATAGACTGAGAGTTCATTTTATTTTTTTTTTTTTTGTTTACCAGTTCCAGCATTAAATGTTCTTTTGAAAATAACGTGGATCTATTTTTGGCAGGATATGGCTGCATTATTATGTCATTTCCATTAAATCAGTGTAAAAAGGTCTTCCGACAATATTATTGTTTATCGCAATAATTTTTTGAGACAATTAATTGCTCAGCAAAATTTGTTATCGTGACAGGCCTACTCATAACATAAGAGAATGTTTTGACAATATTTTGAAAATATTGTTAAACTATACGATCACAACAACAAAAAAATAAAAAATAAATAATAAAGAATTCTGAGGAATGCAGGTGGAGTCTTGGACCCCTTGCACCCGGTGAAATTCTAATTCTGAGGAGTTTTTACTCATTCTATATCATACTAGGTGATAGGCAGTCAGCGAGGGTTGCAGGAAGCAGTGAAAACCAAAGAAGGTTACACAAGCCAAGCTCCAACCACAAAGATCACCCCACCTCTGCAACTCCCCCACTCAGCTCCTTCAGACTAGCACTGCTGGTGCTAGTCTGCAGTGCTAGTCTGAAGGAACTAACAACTTTTCAGCGCAACACTCCTAAAAACGACGTTAAAGACTTAATGGAGGAGTGATGTTATGATGATGTCATGAAGGCAGAATGTTGGAAGCAGGAGCTACTTAAAGAAACAGAGGCCCAATTTCAAGTCATACAATTGCAAAGTCAAACTTCTTTAAATCATGTTTGATATGTACAGCACTTTTATGATTGTGCTATAAAATGGCAAGATGGAAAAGACATAATACTGGACCTTTAATCCCTGGAGATTAAAGATGTCCCAAAATGGTACATCTTTTCAAGCTGTTATAAAAGTTCTATATTTTTTTCTTTTACTTTTTGAAATTAAATCTATTCAGCAGCTTCAGACATATCCATACATATTTTTTCATATTAAATATACTCTACATACACATACACATACCCATAAACACACATATATATATATACACACACACACACACCCACCCACACATATATATATATATATATAACAAAAATATAAATCAAATAACCAACTTTCCATCTGTGGTTTTCTTGAATATGCAGGGTAAAATAAGCTGCTTGGAACTGAAATAAATGTACAAATACCCTTTCACAGAAAACCGGTGAGTTGCGGTTTCATATCATGTTGATTCACAATTAATAAGATATTTTCGTACCACTAGCATTACAGTTAAATGTGCTTTTTTAACTCTAACGAACAAACATACTTGTTCTTGAGGCTCTGATACGTCGAGTGGTAGCAGAGTATTTGTTTGTACTTACTGTTACGTCTTACGAGAAAGGAATCTGGTGCGGTTAACTTTAGCAGCTAGCTTCAGTGGTCTGTCTTCCAGTAGGTATCCTTGTGATACTCGGTTTAAATAAAATATAACAGCTTGATTTCCTATTCAGTAGATGCATAAAGTAAAATTTTAATTAAAGAACCTCCAAAGTAAGTGAAGAAAACTACAGAATCACGTCTCGCATCGGTTCAACAACCTATGTGGCTAAAATGGTGCTGCTGAGATGACTTGGGCAGGAAAATGGAGAGACAGATATGTTCAATGTATGTAGGAATATAGAATACAGAAACAGCATTTTTGGTATTCTAACTTGTCTTGTAAAGAATCTCGCAACTAAGTTTGTTGTTGTTATGTGCTTAAATTAAATCATTCATTTCTTAATATGTCACAAAGTTTTAAAATCGATTTGTTGACGTTTTACTAAAATATCTGTTCATATATGGAGGGCGAAATTCCAACTGCCGTGTTTTAATAGAATGTAGCATTGATGATGTTTTACTAACGTCACGAACACGTGGCTTCCTGACTGCTTTTGTTGCTTTCTGATCGAAATGGCTGCCGTCGCTGTGGTGGAAGCATTCTCCGGTACAGATCCTGTTGCAGAAGGACTTCTCGAACTCATCAAACCTGCGATCCATCAGCTCGATTTACACGTTCACTCAGTCAGGTAAACTGGATTATGGATCACAACACAATGCGATCAATTGTCTTGACAATCACGTGACATCTCAGTCTAAAATAAGTCTAAAATAAACCCTGTTTGTTACACTAGTATACTCGTTATTCACGTTATACATGATACCGCTCAGTCACTGCTTGTTCAGGGCTCAGGCATAAAAGACCCCTTTTACCCTCACGATGGTCTGTTCTCCCTGCTGCCCTCTAGAAAAAGGTTCAGCAGCTTCAAAGCAGAACAAAAAGATTCCACAACTGCTTCACCCCTCATGCCACAAGGACATTAAACTCCCATTACTCTTATCTCTTGTTATATATATTTACATTGATACATTTATTATTACTTACTTTATTATTATTGGAGCCTTGCAACGAATTTTCTTTCAATTTGTACATTTTTAAATGTACAGTTGAATATGACAATAAAATCTGTCTATGTCTATATATATATATATATATATATATATAATATATATAAAAGATATAATTTCCTGTTTACTGACTGTTCTCACAAATGTGTTTTACAGAGAAAGCCAGGTGGAATTAAGAGAACATATAGACAACTTGGCGACAGGTAATCTTTAATTGTAAAATAACACAAAACTGTACTATTAAATCGAACGAACAAAAATTAAATATTTAATTAGACAAAGATTATGTGATGATTATATATATTTTGTATGTTCTTCACAGAGTTATTCAGAATAAATGAACACCAGAAGATTGCACTAGACCTGGATCCTTATGTAAAGAAGCTACTCAATGCGAGGCGCAGAGTTGTGCTCGTGAACAACATTCTGCAGAACGCTCAGGTTAGTGCCTGGCCTTCGTTTTGGACCTTTTTCTTGACTAAACCTCTTCTGTACTGAGGATTAACAGAGATTTAACAGTAATTAGTCAAATTTATAATTTTTTTCATACACCATTGAGACATGCGGAACTCAGTAACTCTTACTGGGAACATATAGACAGTACTGAGAACTGTCTATATGTCTTGTAAAAACAGCAATCAAGGTTTTTATGGAGCAAAAACCTTTTTTCTTCTCAATTTAAAGAACTCCATTTTGTACTGCCAGGGGTTACAATAGCGAGTACAAAATAAACAGCAGTTCTCTTGTCAAGTTGTGGTGGTGTATAAATACAGTGCCTTACTGAAACGGGTTATGTTTGGCTTGATGCTTGGCTATTTCTTCTTGTGAATGTGAAAGAGAAGTAGAAGATCCATCCATCCATCCATCCATCCATCCATCCATCCATCCATCCATCCCTCCCCCCCTCCACCCTGGTGGTGCCTCTCTAGCAACCGTATCGGGCGAGAGGCGGGTCACCCTGGACATGTCGCCAGTCTGTGGAGTAGAAGTTGGGTGAAGCAAATCAAGTCTTTTATTCATTGCGGGACGATGCTTTGTGATAGACTTCACCTTCAGAGGCGTTGCTCCACAAGGCTTGCTCTACTGGCAAATTATAATATACAAAACAAGCAAAGTGATGTATAAATCTTTTAGCTGAATATATGAATGATATCTAATTTTATAAAAACAATTGTCTTGTAATAATCTACGATGCTTCTTTACATACTCAAACATGAAAATATTTTTAGTTAGAATTACCCACAATTTAAACATCAAGAAAAGTGGTCCATAACTTACAAGTAGGAGGCAAGGTGTGACATGCAACTCTGCTTCACAAAAAGGACATCTCCTCTTCCAAGTAAAAGGTCACATGAACCTCAATACCTCCTTTATTTGGACAAAAATATGTCTGGTGGTACTTTAAATCATCCCTCCTGAAAAATAAAATAAAGGAACAATGTGAGGTACAGATATGTGGTTTGTTGCCTGAGGGCAACGCCATGCCATAGAGGGGTATGGACCAGTCTATTCATTGCAATTCTATACTTTGTTCTCTGAGTGAGTGGAAATGATAGTGGTGCACTACCACGGCAAAATAAAAGCACTGCACATTCAGAATTAAGTTTGTTTGTTTTTAATGTTAAAACAATGTAAAACATATGGCATACATATGATTTGCACACTTATACTAGCCAAAGCATAAGTGGAGGCAATGAAGAGTTGCAGAGGAATAGCTTAAAGCTGATTGTTATACCAGGCGTTATTGGGTATTTACAAGGTTTTACTTTGGCTTTGAATAATAAGTATCAAGTTTGAAGTAAGCATATGGCTCATTAACATCTAACACATTACTCAATCTGTGCCAGTGTTCTGACTATCTGTGCTACCTATCAATCTGTCTAACCTTGTAGTAATGCGCAGCACTGACTGGTAGACATAGCTATCTAGATGCGCTATGGTAGGAAAATCTAAGAAGGTAGCACAGATACTCAGAACAACTGCTCTGTGCCATGAACGGCAGGACTCAAATCTCAGTCAGTGAGAGACTTAAGTTGATTTTTTGCAACTTAACTTGCTGATAATGCTCTGCACACACATCAACAGCTTTTGTTGTTTTTATTAAATCTTAAATTATTTAATGGCCAACACAATAGATAAATGCAATTGACAGTGTTAGAGCCATAAATAGGAAATATTTAAGTTATTTATTTGTATGATGGTTTGTTTTTTATTTTGTAAAATTTAGTTAAGATGATTGATATTTGTTTAGGCAATTTTTATTGTGAAATATAGATATATTTTGAAAGACTTACTTCCTGTCGGGCTGTACATTGCTTTAGAAAAAACCATTGACGGATTGCTTAGACACGGTTGGATTATCTAGACACGGAGCAAAACAGTTTTGACTGTGTAGACTGTGTATTTTGGAAAGAAAGAAAAAGGAATTGTACAACTGATTTATTGTCATTTTTGTATTTGTATTTTTTACAGATAAAGAGTTTTTTGTTAAATTCACGGTTCGCACGCGTCCTTTACTTCCAATGCCTAGGGAATGACACAGATATTGGATCTGTTGCCATAACAGACAGTAATGGGTGGATCATTTTTATATTTATATTTTATATTGTATTCGCAAACTGTATTCGGGCATTTTGTGTTTCTTTTGAAGTTAAGGCTTCCTCCATGATCAAAGGCTTTAGCCCATGACAGCACAGCACATATTCCACCATGGATGATGACGCTGTTTTGTTCACAAGGTCTCTTGGCTTTTTGTTTGTTGTTCTGTAGTAATTTTGGACCAAAATATATTCATCTGTGGGACACAGAACCCATCCCCTTCCTGAGCAGTATAATTCCCATCATGTCTATATCTGAACATAGTTGTCTCACTAGATCAGGGGTGGGCAACTCCAGGCCTCGAGAGCCGGTGTCCTGCAACTTTTAGATGCCTCCCTGGTCCAACACACCTGAATCAAATAATGAGGCCTTTAGCAGGACTCTGGAGAACCTCACTGCACTTAAGAGGTGATTCAGCTGTTTGATTGAAGTGTGTTGGACCAGGAGACATCTAAGAGTTGCAGGACACCGGCTCTCGAGGCCTGGAGTTGCCCACCCCTGCACTAGATGAATGCGGCCCCTTCAAGCATCTGGAAATTATTCCCAACATGAACTATACACGTGCAGCTTTGCAATTCTCTTCCTGATATCTTGTATGACTTCTATTGACTTTCAAATTGTGTAAAACAAGAAACCAATGTGTTCCAGTTGTAGCCCTAAAAAACTGGAATAACTCAAATGTGCCATTAACGGTTTGTGGAAGGAAACATAAAAGGTTTGACCAAAGTCATTCTGTTAAAAAGACTGTTATCTCTAATACTCTCGGTAAAGCTAGTTACAAAAAAATCTCACGAAGTTTTCCAGCATTTAAAAAAATAGAACTAATTTTGGTAATTCTAACTTACCTAAAACAAGAAAAGCTTGGGCTGATTTGCATGTGTTTTTTTAAACATCCATTCGTACCAGATGTCCAAGCCACCTCCTCCCGATGTGGTGAAGCAGCAGAGGAATAAATTTCACAAGCCAGTTCATTATGACTTTAGCCATTCATAGTGTCCATGACCAGCAACATTATTACAGCTACTCTATATGTTGTCATTTTTAAATGCTGTAATTTTTTCTACTTTAACTGCAGGCTTTCCTTTCTTTTCTCATTCATCTTCTTGATCATTTTAGTTAAGAGATTAACTACCCAAGGAGTTGTAAAATATAGACGAAATAAATACTCTGTTCACAGGAACGCCTGAGAAGGCTAAATCACAATGTGGCCAAGGAGACGGCTCGAAGGAAGACCATGCTTGAAGCATCAGGAGTGTTCAGCCCTCGCTCACCTAGTAAACCATGAGCCCCACTGCGACGCATGACTTGTCCCACTGAGGCATGAAGGACTAATACTAGAAGTTCAAATACTCAGTGGGCCCATCTCTCTAGAATATTTAGATGTGTTTGCTAAAGAACTTGATGTTATCTTACTTTGCTTTTTGTCTTAAATTAAAAATGTGTATTTAAAATGAGTACAAAATAATGTCTGTAACAATTACTTAAAACCCCTTATGTTTCTCATTCTAGTAATTTTCAAAAATTGTTTTCAACTAAAGTGTCAATTTTGTTTCCATTAAAAGGCATACACCATGGTAATGTTAGTTGTTTGGGATAGCTCTAAACTTTAGATTCGGACCTAGACTTTCTAGGTTTGAATGGCAGTATTGCGTTTAACTATGGCCACATACAAATGAGGGTTTCATGGGGTCTATACTTTGTTGATTAACAGTTTTAGGGATGTCAAACTTAGTACCTTTGTAAAAAGTGCATAATGCATGAGTCTAAACAAGCAGTAGTGATGATAAGCTGCTTGTGTTGCTACTGTTTGTATGTACTGTCTATTGTAAGTTGAAATCACTTATTCCTGAGTATTCCAAAGAATAGTTTGTTAATCAAATACAGTAATAGCATTTAGGATTTTTCGTTGTATCGATAGAAACGAACCGACACCGCCTCCTGTTGGAACTAAATTAAAGCATTGTTTTGAAAATAATGCCATTTATCTATCATATTAAGCAGGTTTGTTGGACTTAATCAAGGTTTCCCCCAGAAAACGCGTTTAACCCGGTGATTGGGTGGTAGGGCAGTTATTTATCCAGCAACCCATTGTGTTTTTGAATTAAAAATTTTTTAAATTGACAGAAAATGTGTTATTGAAAGACTGGAAGATTAATACCCGAAGAGCAACCTTAAAAAATGCAACATTTTTAAAGGGTTAGCAATGCTTACCCTGGTGGGGCACAAGTAAAACCTGGTGGCCCATCAGTCGTGTAATAACCTGCTATGGATTCATGATCCAATTTTTTATCTGTGAATTAGACTGTCTACTTTCAAGACTAAGCATAAAACGTTTTGTTTTACAAAAGCCTGCTGTTAGAGTATCTTATGTTATCCTGAGCTACTTCTATACTTATTTTTGCTGGGCTTGTACTTCTATACTGTTGAGCACTTTTCCTTGTCCTGCTACTTTTCGTACTACACAGTAAAAGACTCAAGTCTTTTGCATCAAGTAACAACTTGATGAGGATTTTGTTTGGGTGAACTACCCTAACATCTGTTGTGAATTGGCACGGCTCAGCTGCTAAATTAAAAGTTTTCTGCCAAAGTTTTCAAATTTTTATTTCTCATTGATGTTTGATCCAATTTAGACAGTTGATCAAACATGACACAAGAACAATGATTCCAGGTTTTTGTACCAATAAAATAAAGGTAACTTTATATGTCAATGAAACTCTTAAAGATTATTTTGTGATTAGGCAGTGACGGGCTGACACAGACGGGCCAACACCGCCTCGTGGTGGCTGACAGAAGTATTTCTGTTCCTCCTTTCTTTTTAAACATGGATAATAAACCTAGTTAAAGACCTGCCTCCCTTGTCTATTACATGGACTCGGATCCACACAGAACCAAATTCCAGGCGAGGTTTTTCCACATTGGCAATAATTTATTTAATTTGATGTAATTATCAATTTTTTCCGCTCAGTTTCTATCTTTTCAGAAAGACCTGTTGTTTTGCCTGTTGGGGGCAGTATACAATCTAACAACAAAGTCTATTAGCGGAAATTCCGAAAACGTTTCAACCAAGTGTTTTCAGCGTGCAGACTTAGAGAGGAGGCTAAAACCTGCCATTACTGGACCGGGACTGAAAGGACAAGACAACAGCCAGCCGTCTAAAAGTAGCATTAGCTGCTCTGCAGGTTTACAGCCAGCTACCCGTAAAGTCACCGGAATATCATCATCCAAGATGGACGCCTGGGTTCGGTTCAACACTCAGAGTCAGGCCAAGGAGAGAGTTTTGAGGTAACACGGTCAGTGCTGTCAGCATTAAAGAAGCGGGGCCCGTTAGGCTACTCATTGTCCATTCTCAGTTTTATTTTAGTATATTTTGGGTATGGGTCTGAAAAATGTCCATTTGCGGGGTGTGGGAGGGTATATAATATACCTCTGAGATGCTGAAATGAATACTGTAATTCGGACTATAAATAAACATTTACATTGACCAAAATATAGAGACCGCTTAGTCCCTCCGCTCTCGGAGGGACTAAGCCAATTAAAGTCCCCCACCCTTTAGCATCTCAACGCTATGCTACGTAAACGAAAGCTTTGGGGGAAACAAATTCAGGGCGGGTGAAACGAAACTTGCACAGGTAGGACGTATTTATAAGAAATCTGCTGAGTAAGCAGTATGAGGCGTCGCATCGACGTGCGCATGCGCATTACCACGGATTTACGGGTAGCATAGATCTACAGAACACCTGTTCAAGCCTCCAGGCATCCCTAAGCAAAATTAGTTTTTGCTGCCCTCTATCTCAGCTAATAATGTGGATTGCTGCAGTCAACAGTCAGACGATTAGATCATTCACACACCTGCTGTAACTCACTGCATCTCTGACATTGCTGTTTAGATTGTATCCTGGTAAAAGCAACAAAAAAACAAACTAGTATGCTCTGGATTTAAGATGGAATAAATACATACATAGGCCTGCCACGATAACAAATTTTGAAAGCGATTAATTGTCTCAAAAATTATTGCAATAAACGCGATAATATTGTTTGAAGACCCTTTCTAAATTGATGTAATGGTAATGTAATGGTAAAATGGTAATCAACTAATTTCTACTTAAAACTCAGATTCACACAAATAAGAAGATGCTAGCATAAATTCTGATGTTTTTGATAAACATTACATTGCCAGATGGACTGTCCTCTCGCCTGTTGACGCTGGACATGGGCACCAGCAGTGTCACGACAGTCTTATTCACACCCCGTCAAATAAAGTGTTACCAAAAAAGGTATTTTGATTGATCGAGTTCTGGCATACACGGGTGGAAAGTAACTAGTTGCATAGCTGTAATTGCAATTTGTCTGTACTTTGTAGTTTGTTTACAAAACCTGAACTTTTCAGAAAAATATTTTACTGAGTTACATTTGAATCATATCCATAAAGTTCATAGATGTAGTGAATAATGCAGAGGGTTTGGTGTGGGAGAAGTGCTGAGGTGGGGAAGATGATCTGCTGACAGAAGATTATGGGAAATTAATCTCACACATTTTATGTTACATGTTTCTAAATTTGCTTGTTTAACGTAACAGTTTTAAACCAACATGTTCTCATTTTCTTTGTGATCAGTGGAACTTTAAGAGCGTAACCAACTTACTTTAAACCAAAATTTTAATTAGGTGCTTTTTTTGTTCGATTAACTGCAAGTTTGATCAAAATCTCTGTACTTTACAGCCTTTGCTGTATAAAGCTTTTGTCGTTCTTCAGATGTAGAAGCTTCACAGGTTTCTGGAGGCTGAAGTAGTTTAGCTCAGTCTCTTCATGAACTGTGACCTGAGCAGGAAAGCCCTTCATTTCCACAGCAGCTGATATTAGAACTACAATTAAAACTATCTGTGGTATTAGGAACGTGTAGCTGCTCATTTTCTTTATATGCTTGAATCAGTTTTTAAAGTATAAATTTAAAAAAATTTTTTAAATCCAGTTGATTTAAAATTTGGCTCAGTTTGACCTTTGGTCATCCTTCTTTAATTTGGTATGAAGCAGTTCTCGCCTGAGAAATAGCCATCTGCTTACTGACTGTTTTTTCATCCACCACAGGGCTGCACAGTATGCTTGTCTGTTGTTGGGCTACACTCTGCACAAACGCAGTGTAGCCACTGACCTCCAAAGAACTATCAGTGAACTGGAAGCACATATGAGCCTGACAAGAAAGTGTAAGTGTAAAAATCCAGTATTAGTTGTGAGTACAGCAGCTGTGCCGGTTCTGACCTGTGATGTCCCACAGTGCTGCGCCTGGGAAACTCTGTGGAGGCTTTGCAGGCAGCCAAGACCACCATCCACCTTTCTGACAGTGTTCTGAGGATGTGCTTGACCATTGGTCACCTGAACAGAGCCATGTACTTTGCCTGTGACAATGTTCTGTGGGCAGGGAAAATTGGCATCATTTCCAAACTTGATCAACAGAAATGGAATCAGAGATCTTTCAGGTGAGTTTGGGTTTTTCTCTGGATTCTACAGTTTCGCTATTTAAAACTGTCTATAGTTGGTATGTTCTTAGCAGCTTTTATATGCAAAACAAACAATAAATCACTGATTTATGTATTTGGTAATACATAAATCATGCGTCTGTTAAAAAAATAAGAAAGTTACAGCCTTTTAAAATGACAAATCTGTTTTGGGCCAGCTTGAGGAAGACTGTCAGGAAACAGAGCTGAGCCAAAAAGCATAGCTGTCAATTTACCTTTTGAAAAATAGCTCAATTGATAGTTTATCAGCAGGTCATCAAGGTTCCTATAGTGACGACGCAAACATGTTTAAATGTTTTTGACATACTTAGAGTCTATAGTGAGGCTTGGGTCAGTGCATCTTAATGAATGTTTTAGGATCAGATATGATTTATAAATATTTCATTGAATATGAAAACCTGAAAATTGTCCATTTTTGTCAACTTATATATATAGTGAGGAAAATAAGTATTTAAACACCCGTGACTTTGCAAGTTCTCCCACTTACAAATCATGGAAGAATTAGAAATTTTCATTTATATATACAGTATATGTATGTGTGTTAATATATAAACATTGAAAACTTTTGTCAACATGTGACATGTTGATCTTAAACTGTAAATGAATGAAATAAATCAATATAAATGTACAATTGAAATGTGTTGAACTTGACAGGTACTACCTATTTGCTCTGGTCCTCAATGTCACTCGAGACGTGTATGAACTCTGCCTCCTCCTGGACTCTGAGGACTGTCACAGAAGTACCAAGTCCCCATTGTCTACAAGCCCCAGCAGTGCCAGCCCTGCTGACCAACTGCCTTCATCATCATCATCTTCTCCCATTCCAGTCACTGCGACTCCTGCTGTCCTGTGGGTCTGGCTCCGCAAACGCATCCATCAAGTAGGAACTGTTCTGTACAACAACCCTCCACTTCTGTTGGACCTGTTGAAAAATGGCTGTGATATTTTTATTCCACTGGACAAGCTGGGGATTTATCAAACAGGCCCAGGCTTTGTTGGGACGTGTGGGTTGCTCTCATCAGTCCTTTCTATTGTCACCATGCTGCAGCCATGGCTGAAACTCAAGCCATGAACCCAGACAGGCTACACACAATGGGTCATCGTAACAAACTCTGTGGAAGAAAGGCTGTCCTGCCGTCACTGTTCCATGTTAGGGTTCCATCCAACAGCAGGTGGTTTATCATTCCATAAAAAACATATCCTTGCATCCACCTGGGGCCAAAAATATTAAAAAGAAACCAACAAATGCATGTCACTAACACTGTGCACACACAGGAGAAATGTTTGACAGTTTGAATGTTCACTTTTTATTGGTTCATTGGTTTATTTGTTTTATTGGAAAATATAAATTTTTAGTCAAACTCATAATATCAGAAATCTAGTTTCCAAACATACATACATCACACAGCAGCACCGATAGACAGGAGCTTGTTTTTCTGTCCACAGACCAGTAATGAATCTCACTGGACAATGTGACTTTCTCTTCAAAATGTGCTGGAAAAGGTGGATGGCTTTGTTGGAAATTTAGTTTAGCATCGGATCCTGTTGTTGCATTTTGCATTTCAGTTTTTCAAATAATTATCAGGTACTAATATCCAAGAAATATTATGTTTTTTCACACTAGTTTGATACACCATGACTTTTAACTCATCAATATGCAACTAAAACATATTGATGAGTTACCACGATAAGAATAGTGGTATTTCACCAGAGCCTCCCACTTCTCCTACACCTCTCATGTCTCTTCACAATGCCAGACTAGAGTCAAGCTCAACAGGGTCTTCTTTCCCCGCTGATTCTGCCAAGTCCGTTCCCTTGGCTGTGGTTTCGCTGGATGGGAGCGAAAACAAGACGTATTGTCTACCTACAATGATAACATGTGTTATGTTATCATACAAAGTACTCACCCTCCCCTTATGTTTTTTTTCCTTATGTTTGTCAAAAATGAAAAAAAAACATCAGGACTAAAATGTGTTCTGAAAAAAGTAAAAGATTTCAAACTCACATGTTGGACTCAGGGAATTCGACCTAAATACTCAGTAAATACTTAATTTTACTGTGATTTCAAATGACAGGTTTTAATTTGTTCAGACAATGTTGAATCTCTCCTTTTTATTTCCTATTGGACATATGAGCCATCTTGGTTGGAAAATTTCTCACATAGGACACAGATTATGTGTTTCAGGATTATGAGCAGTAATTAGAATACTAGGACTAAAATGGTTCCTTTGCACAAATGGTAACCTGTCAAGTCAAGTATGCAACCAATTATGTCAGGTTGCATGACTTGACATCATACTTGCCAAGTCAGGTATGCATGTTGACAGGTATGCAAATGTGTGTAGAATTTGTGAAAGGAAGTGCACACTAACTACAACAGATTTTCACACTTCTTCAAACTACTTTTTTTTTGCTCTACATACTTTAATACTTTAATCAAATTTTTCCAAATAGTTGCTACATTGGATAATTACTTTTGCACAATATTGTCATACAGCAATTTATATTTTTCTGCTCATAATTTTAAATAGGTTGACACAAGTATCAAGTATCTCCTGTGTCAAGTTTTACGTTAGTGACAACTGTACTCATTAGTTGAGGTCAAGATCTAAACGGTGTTGAGTCATAAGCAACATACTGTTTGAATACTGTATGCACTTTAGTTTTGCACAGTCACTGGTGCATTTCTCAAATCACAATTTAAATTCTCCAAAGTACTTATTCAATCTTCAAGTCCTTTTGCCCCTTCCGAGCATCAAAATAGTTTATTTCTAGTGAACACATTCCAAAGACATTTGTATATTCTTCCAAGTGATTATGTACAATTCTCTGCTTTCTCCAACATTTTCAACTGCTTATGTCATATTGATCAAAATGTATTCAACACTTAGAGCTCTACAGTAAGTGTTTGATCCCCCACTTATTGTGAAAGTTTGTACTTTGACAAATAATTAAACAGTGCATGATTTCTGTTAGCTTCGTTTTAACAGTAAGAGATTGGATATCTAAAAGGAGATCTAGAAAATTAAATAATATTTAAATAAACGATTTGGATTTCTTTGAGGGAAATAAGTATTTGATTACCTAACAACCATGACTAACATTGGCTGCCATAGACCACTGACACACCTTAATTTCAGTGAAGTTCTTACCTGCATTAGAGACACTTGTCCCAAATTGTCACCTGTATAAAAGGCCACCTGCTAACAGACTCAGTGACACTCCAACATCTCCACCATGGACAAGAATAGAGAGCTGTCTAAAGATGTCAAGGACAAAATTGTTGACCTACACAAGGCTGGAATGGGCTACAAAAGTCCTAGGTAAGAAGCTGGATAAGAAGGTGATAACTGTTGGTGACATTATTCGGAAGTGGAAGAAGTACGTTACTGTCAATCGACCTGGAGCTCCATGCAAGATATCACCTTGTTGAGTCTAATTGATCACAAGAAAAACAAGTCAAAACTACACGGGAGGAGTTGGTTAATAATCTCAAGGCAGCTCCAAAAAACTGTTGATAATACACTGAGACGTAATGGTTTAAAATCCTGCAGTTGCACACAAGATCCTTCTGCTAATGAAGCCTCACATCCAAGCCTGCCTCAAGTGAACAATAATAATGATTCTGAGAGAGACTTGGGAGAAGGTGCAGTGGTCAGTTCAGACCAAGTTGGCCGCAACTCAACTCGATGTGTTTGGAGGAAGAAAAATACAGAAATGACCCGAAGAACACCATACCACCATCAAGCATGGTGGTGGAAGTATTATGTTCTGAGGGTGTTTTTCTGTTAAGGGCACAGGCCAACGCCACCGCATCGACAGAAAGATGAACGAGGCCATGTATCGTAAAATCCTTGATGACAACCTTCTTGCCTCTGTCAGGGCGTAGGTCATGGATGGGTCTTTCAGCACGACAACGACCCTAACCCTAACCCAAGGAAACAAAGATGTGGCTCCAGAAGAAGCATATCAAGGTCATGGAATGGCCTAACCAGTGTCCTGACCGCAATCCCATTGAAAATCTTTGGAGCAAACTGAAGCTTCACGTTTACAAACGCACGCTTAAAAACCTTAAGAATTTGGTGATGGGCCAAAATTACTCCTGAAGTGTGTGCACACCTTATAAAAAACAACAAAAACTACTGACTGCTGTGTTTTCCAACAAGTGTGTTTTTCTTTTGATACTCTGTGTCACTGTTTAAATAAAGCTGGCATAAAATTCTGAGATGTTTTATTTTTTTGTGTACATTTTTTAAGTCAGTGGGAGATCAAACACTTATTTCCTCCAGTGTAAGTAAACATACAAAAAGTTTGGACAAATATGTCAAGAATATTTTTATGCATTTCCACTAGACTTTCTAACTTTTGACTGAACTGATATATTTCTCCCAGATGAATCCTAAGTTTCTCTTAACTTAGTACACTGTGTTCCAAATGATTATGCAAATTGGATTTAAGTGTCATAAAGATAACATTTTTTGTTGTGCTATTAAACTCATAGATTGTATTGTGCCTCACGGCTCTTTGAATTACTATAATTAATTTCAGAGACCTGGGATCATTAGTTTGTCAGGTGACTTCAATTAAAGGAAATCTACTTAAGAAGGATGTTCCACATTATTAAGCAGGCCCAGTGGACCCAGCCATACATGAAGATTAATTTTCAAACAGACTTGTTCACTGATGACTGCTGTGCAACCCTGGATGGTCCAGATGGATGCAGTAGTAGGTTGGTGGTGGATGGCCACCTCCTCCCAACACGGCTGTGACGTTAGCAAGAGGTGGTGGAGTCATGCTTTGGGCTGAAATCATGGGGAGAGACTCATTGGTCGTTCCCTGGAGGTGTGAAAATGACCTCAGCAAAGCATAAGGACTTTCTGACTGATCATTTTCTTCAATAGTTCAAAAAAAGAGCCATACATTCAGTAGCAAAATCATCTTCATGCATGACAACGCACCATCTCATGCTGCAAGGAATACAATACCTCTGTGTCATTGGCTGCTGTGGGCATAAATGGGGAGAAAGTCATGGTGTGGTCACCATCCTCCTCTGACCTCTGACCCTACTGAGAACCTTTGGAGTTTCCTCAAGCGGAAGATCTGAGGGTGGGATGTAGTTCATATCCAAACAGCAGCTCTGGGAAGGTTTTCTGACATCCTGCAGAGACATTCAAGCAGAAACTATCCACAAACTCACAAGTTCAATGGATGCAAGAATTGTGCAGGTGATATCAGTGAAGGGTCCTATGCTAACATGAAACTCAGTCTGTTAAGATGTTTTTGATTGAAATAGCTTTTGATTTTAGTACATGTGACCACTTAATGCTGCTCATTCAAAGAATGACCGTTTTCAGTTCTTTATAACCCATAAAATGTTTAGAAAATCTGCTGTGCATGATAATTTTGAACAGTGCGTTTTGAGTTTTTTATTTTTGAAAAAAAATGCTGCACTCTTTGGGAGGTTTGTTCAGTAAAATTTGATTACTTTAATAGTCTAAAAATTATACTGACCATCATTTGCATTGACCATTTAGGAAAATATCACTTGCTTAATAATTTGGAACATGGTGTATAATGTAACTCAAGCACAACACAATGTTACATCTCTGACCATGGAAGGTTGGCAATTTGGATGGGATCAACAACCAGACAGAGGAAGAAGAGTGAGGTCGTTGGGGACGAGTTAAGAGGCAAACAGGAAGAGGCAGAGAAGGACATGCCAACTCCATCATACCATCGTATGGTGGTTTGTAATGTGTCCCATAACAGGATGCCGGTGGAGTTCCTCTCACCTTACTCTTCATTCCTCAACCCTAATGAGGAATATTTTAGACTTTTTCTCAGCATGTGGAGATGGAAATATGGAGATGCACCGGAGTTCTTATAGGACTACATGTACCATTTTCCTTAAGGAGATCTTATGTTCCCATTTTTACTATTTTGTGCTCTTTTTTCCTTCTATCAATGATATGATCTGTCAATAAATTACCGTACAAAGTAAAAGTGAATCTTGCCTCTTGTCATTAATCTTCTACAATTACAATTTACAATACGTATACAAACTTTAGCCATACTTTACAACAGAATGTCCCTCCAGAGTACACTGTTATATTGACAAGATGACTAATGAATTTGTGTTTTTACACAATGAAACAGGGACTTATGCTGGGGCACCAACATGTTGTTTGATACATATTTACTTCGAGAGCGATGAACTCAGAAGTGTTACTGTTTGTATGAATTTTGAGGAATACACCTGTTTTGGAAATGTAAAAGTAAAACTGTGATAGGAATAATAAATTGATTAAATTAATAAAAATGTTATTCCCAAGAATGCTGTTCAACAGTAAATATTAACCGAGTTGCCATGTTCCTGGTTTTCTAAAATGTAGTCCTAATTTCCTCTCATGAACTTCTGCTGGCTTTAGTAATTGGTTACTCTGTAAATAATTGCCTATGAGATTTTTAAGATTATAGTGAATAGTTGCTTCTAAGCAATATTTTAAATTATTTTCAGATTTTTACTTTGACATTTTAGTTTATACATTTCTAATGTTCTCTGTTTGAGAATTAATCAGCAAACACATACAAATTATTAATAAAATGCATAATACAAATCAGATTTTTCAATAGTCATTAAATGATTAAAAAGAGTACAAAAGTGAATTTTCTGATTAAGTTGATTTTAATCTTGAATTCACCCACTTTCGTTATGGCACATTTGAGCCACATGTAAAAATCTACTTCAAAGAAGAGACGTTAGTTTCAACTCTTCAACAAGTTTAATCGTAAAAATAAAGCTAGATGTCTCTGCACCAAACAATTTGTGAAACAAAATACATTTTGTCTATATTTGGAGCTCAGTATAATCACAGTATCTCATGCATCCTTTCTGCAACTTAATTGTAAAATTAACTTTAGGGACTAATGTCATGTGAAGTCCAAAAGTCAAAAACATACCTGGAGTGTTGCTTTGATTCTTTCATACATGCTTGAAAAATCCCTGAATGTCTGTGGAAACCATTTGTGTTGCATAAACCTTCTTTCTCATCAAGCTTCTCACTCCCACCTCCTACAGAGCTGCCCTTCCTCATGCCTTCCCCACTTAGCTTCTTCAAATTAGCGACTGCAGCAATTACACTTCTAATATTTCTGTAACCGTTTCTGAATCCAATACTCTGAAGATTTTGTAAGCAGCTTAATGTTGAAATGTTGTGATGATGTGCTGAAGGCAGTGTTGGAAAAAGAAGCTTCTTAAAGAGACGGAGGCCCAATTACAAGATATTAAATTGTAAGGTAATTTTTTTTTCATGGCATAAAACATGACATTTTAACTCATGTTTGATATATACATTTTTTTTATAACTTAAGGTTACATAATTATTTGATTCTGCTATAAAATGGTACTATAATCCTGGAAAAAGCAATACTGCCCCTTTAAGTTAATCAAGGTATTGATTAAATTGAAGTTATTGTGCACTGGATGGGGATCAAAGCTTGTAACTGATTCAAGACACTATTTACTAAAGATAAATATTCTATTTCTACTTTAGAAATAGAATACTCACAATTCATTTGAAATCCTTGTAAAGATACAAGGATTTCAAATGAATTGTGAGAAAATCTACAAGTGGAAACAATCCTTTCTACAGAAAAGAAAGGAAGTCCCTCTCTTCACATCAAGCTTCAGCTGTGCTGTGGTGGTGCAGGGGTTCAGCACAACCCACATATGGAGGGCGTAGTCCTCAATGTGGCTGTCACGGCTTCGATTCCAGGCCTGGCCACCTTTGCCGCATATCTTCCCCCTTCTCTCATTACCCAATAAAATAAATAATATCAAATAAAGGCCACTAGAGCCAATAAAACCTTTTATTAAAAAAAGAAGCTTCAACATATTGGTGACCTTCATCCTAATTTTGCTCGAAACACTGTATTGGTGCTTCTAAGCAAAAAACTATTTGCTTCGGGTCGATCAACTGTTGTGCAAAGGCTGGATGATAGCAGCTAGTCTATTATCACTTAAGCGAAGACTGCTTGTTATCCTAAGGAAACCCAACACGCTGCTGACATTGCGTGTTGGTTAAAACATTGTGTAAGGGATGTCAATTAGAAATCACTCCTTAACATTACTGTGCAGTTATGCTTCATTGGAAGCTTTGCTTTGTGTGGATGATGCGCTATTTTCATATTTCACTTGTTTCATGAACACACACATAACCCAATCTGAAAACATGTTTATTCAACTTTTACAAAGACAAATATAAAACCAAATAAACGGAAAGAAAAACATGTTGATAATTAAAAGACAATGCAGTTCCATTTTGAGGAAATTCTGGCTTCCAAGGGAGCTCCTCTGATTGGTTCCTCAGAGTACCACACATCAGTCTTATTAAGATCAGCTAAGTTCACTGTGAATGAAAAACAGCAGTACAGACCTGGTCATTTTGGGGCTTCATCATTTAACACCACTACTGATAAACTATGTATCACAACACGATACTATGACACTGAAAAAAAGCAAAAAAAATCTCTTGTAAATTCTTATATTACAGACCGAGGTACAAAATAGTTTTGTGTAGCTAAAGGATGAAAAACCATCCTGGCAATCTGCATTAACATACATAAATTGAAATCAGGTAAAAATGTATGGAGTGAAAATAGTCTCAAAATACCTATGCATGTTTAATACTGGCTTTGTAACCCATGTAAGCATCTTTGTGCTTCACAGATACAAGTGCTTATCATGTATCTGTGAAACATGATTTGGAAACCGTACAGAGGAAATTTGTGCGTAACTCTGTGTTCTTGTAAGCAAGTATGTGGTCAAAAGCATACACAAATATTAAGAAATTATGAATACAAAATAAAAGTACACAATTACAATTTCTACAAACATAAAATTTCTGCACAGATTTTTTTAACTTTAACCTCAAATGTGATTATTACAAATTCAAAACTTTTCCTACGTCTACAAATGTTAAATAAGTAGCACGAGTCGCCTGATACACACCGACAAAACTGCATTTACGCACAGATTGGGTTCGAGTGCGCAAGGATCTTTGGGACTCATTTCAGGCTTTGGACAGCCTCAGAGTGCTGGAAGTGGTGCGTTCAAATGTTGTTGGAAAGCTGGGTCATCTGGTTTTTGCTCAGAGTTTAGGGTTTTTCTCCTCTAGACGTCTGTCACTGTGCTTGTGCCAAAGTGGCAAAGACGTTATTTCGTTGGAACACAGAATATCTCAGCACTTCTTTATAATAATCCAAAATTGTTAATAGACATATTGTGCGTTTTTGAGCAGTACAGATGAGATCATGTGGTTTAAAAAATGACCACAGGTTGGTGGAAAGGTTCGTTGGCTGGAAAAACAGGCAGTCACAGAAAATGGCGCGTCCCGGTGGTCTGTCCTCAGAAGTAAGTAGAAGTTAAACCTGCATTCTTTGCTCTCCGATTATAATGAGACATCAAGTAATTATACATCATTTCAAATTACGTTTTATATATCTGGTAGTTTGATACTCTGTCCTCATATTTTTCTGTAACTGGGAGCTGAAGTCTAGATGTGAGCTATGCTACTTTAGC
Organism: Phalloptychus januarius; assembly: GCA_902982915.1. Classification (NCBI taxonomy): domain Eukaryota; kingdom Metazoa; phylum Chordata; class Actinopteri; order Cyprinodontiformes; family Poeciliidae; genus Phalloptychus; species Phalloptychus januarius. Next base: position 1,197,171 of record CADWAE010000073.1, read on the forward strand.
TGTTCGCAGCCAAGTCTGGTAGTGTCAACACTTCAGCACAGTATAAGAGACAATCTTCAGTCTTAATGGAACCCGGATTGATCTAGTTTCATGATGTATCTTTAGGAAATGAACCGGTCCCCCCTTTTACCTTTACTCTTGTTTTGCAGTGTTGTGGATCATCTGCTTTTTATTTACTGTCTGGTGAAGGCAGTCAGAAAGCATCTGTGATGACAGCAGTGCATAGTTTACGTCTTAATGCTGCTCTACATGCTGGCAAACGCAAAACTCGAACAATTCAAGCAACCCATCTTTTTTGTTCCTGCTTTCCATTATTTATTCCATCTCTGTCCTGTCAGAGATGGAATACGGTTACTTTATATACAAAGGTATATAAATATACTTTGTATTTGTGTAAATAGGGAACATGCATCAGATCAGACAAGAAACAGCTACTTGCTGTTTACATATTAATCCTTAATCTCATATTTCCAAAAGTACATTCCCTTTGATAAGGTAACATCAATAAGATGTTGGTCACTATCACAATAACCGTATTTTGTTGCTTCAACAGTAATGGAGGTAGAGCATCAGCTGCTGCTAACTCTTATTCACCGGGAGAAACTGAAAGGGACCTTCTTTCTTTCTGTTGACTTCTCAGCATAAATAGTGATTTAGACTAATGTTCACAGAGCCTCCAGAAACTTCAGGTCAAAGTGTATTTGTGTCTGGATCTCTGTGAAATGCACAAAGACCCCATTTCATCAGCCCTTGATCAAATATAAGCTTCATCTGCAAACCAGGACCAGCCTGGCGTTCTTGTCAAGTTGATTAATGCAGATGATAAAATATATTCATATGGTTTAGATTTTCACAACACAGCAAATTTCTTTTTCAACGGATATTTTGACAATAACAGCTAATGCTTACTTGTGAAAATAAATATTTTATGCATTTATTTAAAGTACCGCTGCAATCATAGACTTCGCAGCAAAAACATTTAATGCACACAAATTTAATCAATATAAAAATAAAAACTTCCTGCGACCGCTGCCATGACGACCAATGCCTCCATACGTGGGCTGCGCCTTGCCCCTGCGCCACCACAGCACCCCAGAAATTTTATGTTTGTAGAAATTGTAATTGTGTACTTTTATTTTGTATTCATAATTTCTTAATATTTGTGTATGCTTTTGACCACATACTTACAAGAACCCAGAGTTACGCATAAATTTCCTCTGTACGGTTTCCAAATCATGTTTCACAGATACATGATAAGCACATGTATCTGTGAAACACAAAGATGCTTACATGGGTTACAAAGCCAGTATTACACATGCATAGGTATTTTGAGACTATTTTCACTCCATAAAAATGATTTGGAAAAAAGTGAAAATTATTTTATAAAATATTAAGCTATTAACCACATTATGAGCATAAAGAACCTATGACCAGACAAAGGCACACTTACATTATGACAGATGAAAAACTGTATCAGTGATGACCCATTTCAGAAGTTATGAGGCCTGTTGGAACAACAAACATTTTTCAGCAATGCTGCCTTTTCTGTTGGGCTGTGTAACAGAGATTCATCCCTTCTGAAGACTCAAATGAAAGCAAAAGCTGGGTTTTGGTTTCAGCAATGTGTCAAGTTGCTCTAACCTTCCTACTCCTGAGTCTCCATGCTCTCATCTTCTCCATCTCCTCCTTCTTCCAGAGCTTCATCCTCCTCTTCTTTCCTTTCTGGGGGTTTCTCATACGCCTTTTCTGATGGAGTGACAATTACTCCATCCCATGTAGACATTTCTATGGCCAAATCTGGGAAAGAACAGTTTAGATGTTAAGTTGTTTTAAAAAACCTGAACTTTTATGGGTACTTTTTTTTTTGGAGAAGTACTCAATTACATTTTAAATGTCCATTTATTAGTAAAACCTAAAATGGTAAAAAACATCAGAAAAAACAATGTGGATCCTTCTGCTGGAACAGCAACCAGGTTCTGTGGACAGCAAGTGACTGAATGGCTGGAACTCAGGAGGCTCCAAACAAAGAACTACAGTTCATCTACATTGTGCTACAGATGAACAGAAAGGCAACGGCTTCATCATACAGTGTAAACTGAGCATGATTTATGTTCAAGACTGTGACCATGTAAATATTGTAAATAATATTTTAACAACACATGTAGATAACATCAGTTTAATCTGCTGCTTGTGATTATAATTTCAATTGAAAACAGAGCATCAGGTTCTTAGTTTGAAGTCTGTTATTTCAAACTGTTAGTTGAGGATAAAGGATGCAATGAAGATCAGAACTGGTAAGATTCGAGAAAGAGGAAACAGGAAAGCTTCATAGATGACCTGAAGGATGCAGCAGGTTTGGTATTTTAGATAGATTATTTGTAGAGAACTGGAAAAACAGAATGAGAAATTCAGCACATTTCCAAAATCTTCACTATGCATGTTTTCTTTTTGATGGATATCTATAAAAGTTCTCATCTAATTAATAGTTTGAAACCAATATGTTCTCATTTTCTTTGTGAAATTCACAACCATAAAAAAAGTAAACTTTACTTCTGAGTAACATTTTATTCTGAGAACTTCACTTGTATTTTACTCAAGTGCTTTATCTGGGATTCTGTCCACCTCTGCAGCTGTCTCAACATTCTGTGCAGCTTTTAAAGACATTGAGAAACTATTTGAAAATATTAGTAAGCATTGATGAGAGCAGTAAGGCTGTAGTAAAACTTTCAATGCTTAAAGCACATCTGCACAAATTATGTTCTGGTTTTCCTATGGGTAATTCTAAATGAAAAATTCCAACTGAGACATAATAAGTAATGATCTTCTTGTTTCTAGGAGGCAGCAAAGGAAACCATTTTCTTACAGCTGGCATCTCCTTCCATGCCAAGGATCTTTCTGTAGCCTCCATGAGACAGAACCCTGACCAACGTCTGGGCAGTGAAACACACCATGTCCTAAAGGAAACAAAAAAACATGTTTCACCTTCTGTTCAGCTTCTTCGTGTCTACAACAACTCTTGCGGCAAGTTTATTTTTTCTATTTGCAAAATATTTATCTGAATTCTATATTAAGAGAAAATTAATCAATATTGACCAACACCATGGATGTCCTGCAGTAATCCAGAGCAGAGCACTTACCTGCTGTTCCAGAGTCATGACTGTATGCACCCTGAAGTTTCCACTTTCACAGGGGTCAGTGATTCCCACAGAGCCAGGAAGAAAGAGGCCAGCAGCCAGCATCTGAAGGCAACGCCTAAACCAGATCACAACAATGTTTCTATTTAGACAGATTAGTGTGTGCAGAATTTGAGAAGCATACACATTTTTGTTAAAGTAAAGTGTGTCACTACTGTCAACAAATCCAGTCCACTTTAGCAACTAGTAATCAGCAAGATCCTCTGTACTGAAATCTGCACTGTTCCTCATGTCAGCCCAGCGCTGAAAGTATGAAAACTTGCTGATGTAAAGGCAAACAAATATCTCAAAACAAAACTAAGATTGCACACCTTATTTGTTATTCATTTTAAATTGAATAACCTGAGACAACTATTGACAGTTGTGTATAATTAAATATCACACACTGCTCCACATATTGGCGTCCTGTCAAAGAAAGAATACTGTTTCACAATTACATGGGGCAAAGGCTCGCTAATCAGCAGCTTTGGAAAATGGGTTGTGTTTGTACAATCTTCTTTTACTAACTTTATAACATTAATGATTCCTCAAGTGATTCATATATTCAAATTCCTCAAGTCAAGTCAAAGTTTACTTATAAAGAACGTTTACAACAGCCTCAGTTGACCAAAGTGAATCACAACAAACATCACAGGTAGACAAAAAATAAAATAATAGATCACTTATAGCAAACATATTAAAATGATAGAAAACCTAATGCAGTTTCTTCCTCAGTTAAATTTTGACACTGGGAGGAGATTGCTGGTTTCTCATAGTCTCATAGCCGCTGGTTGCAAAACTGAGGGCAGCAGGTCAGTCAGTTATGGCAGATCTGAACTTTGGTGTGATGACATGACATCCTGTCAGAAATGTCATACTGACAGGAGGAACAAAAGAGCAATGTTAAGATAAAAGCACATCTTCTGAAGCTGAGATGTTTTCCTCCACCAGGTTCCAGAGGAATCACTTCAGACCAGAAGCTGGACTGGAATTTATTTCAATGTCATTTGTGAATGTCAGCTCCTCATTTTCAACAGTGGAGCTCTAAAGGTTGAAAAAGGTTGGAGAAAATCTCAACATCAATATTTAAATTAAGTAAGAGACGACAACAAATAGCAAGTGTGATAGAGGAAAAGCCTCTCAGACTCGGAGCTCAAAGCAAGATGCCAGAGAACACCAAACTATTTTCTTAAAAATAGACAATTTAATTTCACACAATTATTGCGGTAAAAGCAATTTGTTTGTTAAATACTGAATGACACATATTTACCGTTTTTGATGTTTCTTGTAAATGACTTAAACTCACAGAGGAACAAGTTTGTCATTTACTGAACATTCAGAAATGACAACAGCTGTGATGCACCACAGCAACAGTAAACAAAGGCTGAATAATTCGAATAGGTGATCAACTCAAAATCACCTTTTACTCTCTCTCCCTTTGTTGTTTAAGCACACCCGTTGCCTTGGCAACTGGCTGCCCTCTGCAATTAGAGCAGGATCAACATTAACAAAACTTAACATTCAGTCCACTAGGATATTAGGTTTTCATGTTTGATATTTATTTTGCGATTTTTAATAACACTCCCTGAATGCATTTGTGACTGCTTACCTTACCTTAAGCTCCTGCTTTGCTAGTGAGAGTCGGACTTTGAGTCGCCTTTTTTCTTATTTTGGGAATGGAACCGAAACGCACAGCATTGCCCTCCAGCTAATTGAAATAATAATTACTGAGACTGTCATTAATTTGAACACGTTTTGTTGATTTTTTTATTCTTTAATAAAGTTACAAATGTTTTGGATCTTAGTGAATATTTGATCTGGTCTCAGCGTCCTGGCTGCGTCTATTTCCTCACCTACTGCTGAGATCGACTCAGAGCTGACGGACATTCTGACCGCTTCTGATTTAAAGTGACACCTGGTAGAGGGTCGGGACCCACTGGGGATAACTTGCATAACATCTTGTCTGTACAAGATGTACCTCCTCCCCTGGAATTTGACATTTATGTGCACAATTTTCTGTTGCTATTAATACCTGGACATGTTTAAATATACATGTCCAGGGAAATGCTTAAAAAGTGTCGGGCAGTGTAAGAAGCCTTGAGTTAAGAACAGACCTGTAGGCCACGTTCAGAGACAGGGGTTGCCTGGATGGGTTGTTCATCACAGCAGAATGACCCTGGAACACAATCAACATAAAAACATAAAAATGCCAACATAAATACAGAGGAGTGTCATAGTGCTGTCGATCAATCTCATGTACACCCTGTTCCATGTGCTAATGGCCAAATCATTTCTGTTAAATATCACACATTGCGCCACATACTGGTTTCCTGTCAAAGAATGAATCCTGTTTCACAAATGCATGAAACAATTACCAGCTTTGCACGATGTGTTTTTGCAATTCTATTGTGCAAACTGCTTATTTGCTGTCACCACTGACCATGCTAACTAGCCTGAGCCTTTCCAAAAGGCTCTGCTGACCGGGAGAAGCTGTAGCATTGCAGAGAGCAAATGGAATCACAATCATACACAATCTTGCAAAAGATCCTTGATCTGAGATACACTGGAGGCTAAAACTCTTCTTCTGGCTATGACTGGCTGCTTCTGACCAAGTTGTGTCTTTCTGTTGTTAGCACTGGGAAAAATGGGAGAAGGCAAAGAAAGTTTAAATTTTTTGCAGATTATCTGTCCTGTACTATATTGTCACAACATAGTGACAGTTTCAAAAATGCATGTGAAAAATAATTATAAAACTTGCACACTGCAACTTCAAGAGTGGGTGATGTCATTCTGTTTAAAGTTCTTTTGAATGTGTGTCTTTCTAGAAAAAGGCCACAACCTCAAACAGAAATTTGCTGACTGAAGGACAGATGGTTGCTTTACAGTTAATATCAACCTTGGGTAACTGAAAAGATTCTACGCACATACGAGTCAGAGCAAAGCCCAACAGCATGCTCATGCATTTCTACTGCACTAGATCTGATGTCCTCCTGCATCACAATAGCTTGAAAAACACTTTCACAAAGTCAGCAAAGTGTCCTGTGTTTTCACATGTCAACATTTCACAAAACACTGTACTAATGTTTAGAACAATACAGTTTATAAGACATCAGATTAATTAATGAAACTTACGAGTAGGTCCAGGATCCATGGAGTCAGAGGCTCAAAACCAGGGAAACGAGCCCTTAGATCTTTCAGCAGGCGGATCAGTACCTTGACTCTAAACATTAGAAACAAAATGGGAAAGTTGAGGTGACTGGAATTGTAATGCAGGAGCCAGAACAGAACAAACAACCCTGGAATATGTTTACAGAAATGTTCTTACGTTGACTGAGAAGCATTCTCTTCAAACCAGCGCGCGTGGCGGATTGCAGCGAGGGCGCTCTGCAGCACCTTGATGTCCACTAACACATCAACATAGAAAAGAAAATGGGATTTTTATTGGGGACGACATCCAACCTGCTTCAACAGCCAACATTTGACATTTTTCTGAGATTCATGACACCTCTGTCTTCCAAGGCGGTCAGAACATTGTGTATGTCATCATAAATTTCAAATAGAAAAATATGGTCACCAATATTTTTACGTTTCACCAAACATTGAGCAGGCATACTGTGTAAAAGTGTCATACGCTATTTTTTCTTCAAATTTATAGAAACATACAGATGTTACCAAGTTTCCTTAAGAAAATTATATATTCAAAATATTTAAAACATTTTTTCAAAAACAGACAATGTGTCAATCATTCTTTTTTTAGGCGCTAACTTTGATATAACCACATTCATTCTGACGGCCACAGCACAAGAAGCCATCCCTGCAGACAAGTGTTGGACATGCACATGATGCATGATGTGAACAGACATACAGTGCAGTTCAGGGTCAAGCTTGCGGAGATTCGGTGGTACGGTGGTGATGAGAATCTTAACAGTAGCATCAGCTGAGCTAATCTCAAAGCCCGTCTCATTGGTCAGCATGGACAGCACTGAAAATAGACACACAAGACATTTAGGGTATTACACTATTTCACAGTTAATTTGAACTTAATCCTGGATAAAAATTAATTATAAAAAACTTTGTGATGTTGAAAATATTAGAAATACCATCTAAATTCAATATTGTACAAAACAGTATTAGTGCCTACATTCTCTTTGCAATTTCCCTGTAATAGCAAATAACATCCTTACTTATAATTCTCAACCCTTTTAAAGTAGAACTGGATGGTATTTTCCATATTTAGCAAAAAATGATTCACATTTAACATTGATATACATTTGCAGAAAAGTCTTTGTCTATAAACATATAATTCACAGGAACCTTACTTTTCCCTAAAGGTACTTAGCACAAAAACTGAGTGTTCAGTCTGTTTCAGGTGGGCAGTCCAATCCTGGCATCAATAGAAACAATTAAGTTATCCTACAATAATTAACATGAGTGTTCATTCTCAATCTCCACTTGTTGAGAGCTTAAATGCAAAGAAAAAGAGACCTAAATTGAGGGGCTATTGTTAACCAAAGACTTTAAATAATCAGGAATATCTTGCAGAATCACACTGGAAAACAGAGATGTCAGCTCATTTAAATTTGAATAAGATTTCGGAAATGGTTTGTCAGATAATTTCAAAACTGGCAAAAACAAGTTAGAAAACTCAGAACATTGTTGGGCAGCTGTCCATGAGACATGAGACATCAAGCACCAAACAGAGAACCTGAGATTCTGAGCAAGGAGCCAACTTGGTCTACTGATTGATAAAGAATGAATGACCAACCAGATCCAGTGGTGAACTTTGTGACTGTTCATTCCCCCAATAAAAGTCTAATTATTCTGCTTTGTTCTGATCTCCATCCATCCATCCATTTTCCTACGCTCTTGTCCCTTACTGGGGTAGGGAGGGTTGCTGGTGCCTATCTCCAGCTAACGTTCTGGGCGAGAGGCGGGGTCACCCTGGACAGGTCGCCAGTCTGTCGCAGGACAACACAGAGACAGACAGGACAAACACACATGCACACACACACTCACACCTAGGGACAATTTAGAGAAGCCAATTAACCTGACAGTCATGTTTTTGGACTGTGGGAGAAAGCCGGAGTACCCAGAGAGAACCCACGCAAGCACAGGGAGAACATGGAGACTCCATGCAGAAAGACACTGGCCTGGAATCGAACCCAGAACTTTCTTGCTGCAAGGCAACAGCTCTACCAGCTGCGCCACTGAGCAGCCCTGTTCTGATCTCTTTCTAGCTATATTTAATGTAATCAATCATATGCAACCAAAAATAGAACTTATAAACTGTTATTGACACAACATTGAGGTTTAAAGGGCTGCTGCCAAAACACAAGACTGATGTTTCACAACTCAGTTCAATTGTGCGTCCTCACTCTGTCCTCTCCCGGTTCTGTCCCTGTTCTCACCCTGTCCTCTTCCCTGTTCTCACCCTGTTCTGTCCCTGTTCTCACCCTGTTCTGTCCCTGTTCTCACCCTGTCCTCTTCCCTGTTCTCACCCTGTTCTGTCCCTGTCTGTCCCTGTTCTCACCCTGTCCTCTTCCCTGTTCTCACCCTGTTCTGTCCCTGTTCTCACCATGTTTAGATGGTGTTTTTTCTTTTTAAATCATTGATCTCTTTGTGTTCTGGTCAGTAGAACAGCTTTAAGAAGGTATTTGCAAGGAAACAATTATGCTAAATGATTCTTTGTAATGTTATATTGTGTTATATTGATTAGAACCTAATGTGTTATAGAACTAAACATTTGACAAATTGAAGTGACTGTCCTTTCATATAATGTTTTTCATTATAGTAAAATTCATTTTTGATCTATGGCTTCTTGTTTTACTTGCATTTGTTTATTTTGTAGTTACTTTTGATTTTAAATATATTGTGTGATTTCAGTCTTGCATGTATTTCTGTTATGATACATGTCATGACCTCAGCTCATAGGAATCCAAATAAAAGAAAAACGTGTGAGCAGAATTTTGGTAATATGAAATTATTGGTTTTTATTGTTTGTTGCCATTGCATTCATAGGTGTAATCTACTTTTACATAATAGACTGTTTTGAAGCCATGCTGGTTAAAATGTATGTCAACAGTTGGACAAAACTGGAACACAGCTGAGAGATGTAAGGCTTGTTTTTTTTTCTTCCTGTGTGTGAAGAAGTCTGAATCACAGTTCACCATTGCATTACAAGGTGATAAGTAACTTTGAACATCACGATGTGTATTAACCAGTGGCTTTAAAATGTATTAAACCCAGAACTTTATGAAAATGTCTAGGAAAGGACTGTAGCAAAGGCCAGTGATTGATCCAACCCTCTCAGTCTTTACCTTCTGTGGGGTCCTGGGTGCGAAGGGTCTCCACAACTTTGTTTCCAAGAGCAGCTACTGCCTCCACTGTTTAGGATTAATACACACATATCATTAAATTATCTATGGTTTTCCATAAAAACTCTTGTTTACCATATAGTGTTGATTAAAAGTTTGTATTAGGACATTTTTAGACTAAACTTATAAAGCACACCACAACATGTGCAAGCATGAAACATGTAAAACTGAGAAACTGTTTAGGTTTACAGTTTTGCATTGCTTCATACAAATTTGTGAATTATGTTGTACGGTTTGTGGATCTCTCATTGCACACGTCAGTGGCTGAAACCAGAACAACGTTGGATCGTCAGAAACTTAAAGCCATTGCCTCAGGGTTCACACAGATATTTCTTGTCAAATTCCACACTTTTCCAGTGCTTATTCATTAACAGAGAAATAACTGGATGGAAAAATAGAACGTTTAGACAATGGGATAAGGAATATAGAACGGAAATACAAATATTTTTCCAAATACATTCAGACTTGGAAAATATGTAGTGATAATTAAACTGGAGCCTACATAAGAAACCTGAAACCTTGATGACTCAAAGGTAAGAAAGAACTTGAGCTTCTTTGTCTTGAGCAACAAAGAAGCTCAAGTTCCTTCACTGTGACATTTACTCACGTGTTGGCAGGATCTTTAGGATGACAACCAAGTCAGCAACATTATGTCCTGTCGTCATAGTGCCCTTCTTGTATGAGCCAACCTGACGGACCTCTTCAATTTGCTATCAAGGGTTGCACAGAGATTTTATTTTTTTGTTTGTCAGGAAAGCATGCTTACTTTTTGTGAAAAATAAGACGTGTTACTTACCACTTCGAAGTTCCCAGGTGCTACAATCAGGTTGTCTATGACATTATTGATCTTTGTAACTAAAGATAAGATGGAGGACTAAGATATAGAAAAGGAAGGCGGTCAGATTATCAGAAAGTATGATGTCTGATTAAAAGACATGATAGTACACGGACAGGGGCAGACCTGCTCTGCAGGTGTGGGGCTCAGATCCTGGTTTCTCTTCAGGAGACATTCGCTGAAAGCAGTTTCGTCAGGCATAGGCTTTACTCTGGGGAATGCCATCTCACACTGGTGCCAAACAGAAGCCTGCTTCAGTACTCATAGGTGCTCATCAATGCTTCTACTTCACTAACAGCTTATTGTAATTATTGGAAAAGACAGTTATTTTGTGATTAATGGTGATCATTTGGTAGCTTTACGCAATATGGTATTACAGTAGGTTATTAAGACCTTAGAACCCATTCACATCTAAAGAACGAGGTTTGCAATTTACATATAATGTCTATTATCACTGTGCAGTTATGGTATTTCCACTTACCACATAAAAATCAAATGGGATGTGTGGGACAAATGGCCGATATCTAAATAGTAAAAAAGGAAAGTAAGAAAAGATTAGTGGTTCTACATTGCCCTAAGTAAACATCAGAGCAAATATTCCAAAGGCCAAAGAGAAATCGTTGGCAGTGGCAACTACTAGTGGAACTTCTAGCTGCCATTACTGCCGGAAGCTGTCACAGCTTAGTAGTGGCAGCTTCCAGTGGCAGCTAACACAGTTTCAGTAACAGATTGAATATGAATATGTTTATTTCCAACAAATCAATAAAAAAAAAAAAATTGAAAAAAAAAAACAAGAATACACCTAGACATACACTGACAGATTTTATTATAGATATGCTTTTTTTCTTTATCGAGTTATTTACAACTCAATAAACACCAAACCATTCAATCAAATCACCCTACAATGAAACAATTATTCCCACCATTAAATCAGGTTTGCCACATCTATACTCTTTGGCCCATAAAATTTCCGATGCAAACCTGTTGCATAATTGTCGTGAATCTGGTCAGTCCACCGTTTCTAATATATTTAGAATGTACACATTTCTTATTTAACAACACACTCACCCCTGAACCAATCCTCCACGGCCCCCAAAGCGGCCCCCCCGGCCTCTGCCGCGGTCTCCTCTGCATATCAACACAGAAACATGTCAGATAATCCACGGGAAACACATGCAGCTAATGTTAGACTACTGGGACGAAACGTTGGCAGTGCATTTTGAGAAAGACGTCAGTCATTAAGTAAAATAAAATTCGGTTTTAAATTTTTTTCTTTTAGGACTAACTACTACCAAGTACTGTACACCATAAAACAACGGATCAGGGTTCAGTGAAGAACCGATTCTTTTCTTTGGAGTAATTCTAGCTTAATGCTGCTTCATACTTTAATCACAACGCTCAATTCAAATTAGCCTCCAGCTGCGCAAGCTAAACTAAGCTAGGCTACTAACGCACAATCACCTAGATCAGTAAACAAACTGCTCCTAAGGCATGAACTATACCAAACAGAATTTAATCATAATTACCTCATTGCGTACGACGTTTTGAATATTATAGTAAAAAACTATAGAGAGAACTGAACCGATTTTATGGTTGAAGCTACCACAGTACCCAATGATTTACTAGCACACAAAGAGTGCCCGATTTCTTCTTTTTGTTTAATGGCGGTTTGCAAAGCAACATTATCGTCCATTACCGCCACCTACCGGAATTGAGTGTAGTTCGGGTATTCTTCTTCTTGTTTTTTTCTGTTGGCAACAAACTTGTTAGTAGCATTACTGCCACGTCCCGGTATGGAGTATGGTTCGTGACGGTCTACCTATGTATCTATATCTATATTTTATATATCCTACCAGAAAAAAAACATTAAAATTATAATGATAATAAATAAATATATCCCACCTATACATATAAATACATATATACACACACATACATACTTACACATATCTTTGTATTCTACTTGTCTATATCATACTCACATTGTCAAACACACAAACTATAATCAAATTTGATGAAATAATTTAGTTTTCTTTAAAAATCGAATAACTATTTGTATTTGTTTACTCCCCAAATTTTTCCTCAAAATATCAAATAAATTAACTTTTTCCTTAATCCTTTCAAACTCTCTCCTCATATATCTTCTCTCTTTTTCACATTTATGAAATTCTAATAAAACATGCTCTGTTGTTTCATATTTTCCACAGTGATCACATCTGCCAGTATTATGTGTTTGAATTTCAAAAAGTGTATAATTAAGCCCTATATGTCCTAATCTCAACCTTGTTATCACTCTTTCTTCCTTTCTATTTCTTCTTCCATTTCTTTTTTCTCCTACAATCTTCTGAATTTTATAAAACCATCATCCTGTTTTTTCTTCATCCCACCGTTTTTGCCATACTTTCATCAATTTTTGTTTAACAATACTCCTTCTCTCAGATTTACTTGTTTTAACTGTAAAACTAATATTATTCTGAATTGTCCTGTTTGCCATTTTATCTGCCTCTCATTTCCTTCTACTCCAATATATGCTGGAACATGGGTTATATTAAACCCATGTTATATTAGACCTGGGTTCAATATAACTATTGAATCCAAGTTTTGTATTCTGAATAATGTATGAGATATTTCTAATAAAATGTCCATCCTACTATCTGAATGATTATATTTTAAACTTAATAATGCAGAGCTGGAGTCTGAACATATTATAGTTTTTAATGGTTTTATGTTTTCTACTCATTGTAAAGCTAATCATTTTGCCAACATTTCTCTTGTATTTACTAATAATCCATCTGTAATTTGTTTTCCTATTTTTATATTGAATTCTGGTACAAAAGTTATTCCTATTTTATCAGTTATTTTGATGCATCTGTATAGATTTGGATATATTTATAGTAATTGTTTAAATATAATTGTACTGAATAACTAGCTACGATGTAAGATTTGTCTTGTTTCTTTTTTGCTTGTGGTAGAATCCAGGGTGGAATAATTGATCTTGGTGTTTGATTAATTTCTATACTATTCATTTTAAATTATTTTATTTTCTTTTCAATTGTTCATTCAAAACTCTTGATTTCTTTCTTTTTCTTTTTCCAACATGGATTTAAAATTTTCCAATTTGGATAATCAAATTATTTCCTTGTAAATTAAATTTATTTCTAATGTTGTTCTTCTTAAATCATTTCTCCCAATTCTATTTCTATTACTGCTGTTGGTGGTTTTAAATGCTCCAGTACATAATCTTAATGCCTGATCTTGGATAATGTCTAATTTAGCTGCTGAACCATAAACTAGACAACCAAAGTCTTCGTTAGATCTTATGTTAATCTGTTTTAGTGGTTCTGCTCCGCAGTCGCTGCCAGCCAGGCATCTCAAAATATTTAAGATTTTCTTACTTTTATCAACAACCTTTTGAATATGTATATTCCATTTTAATTTTTCATCAAACCATAGCCCTAAAATTTTTTATACGCTTTACTTGCTCTAATTCTTGGTGATATAATTTAAATTTTATTTCCTTGTTTATATTTTTTTTCTTTGTTTATTTTCTTCTGAGTAAATATCATTACTAAAACTTAAATCCCCATTGAAACACCCATTTCTCTATTTCAATAATAACCTTTTGTAATTTCTTTACAATAAAAGCTACATTTTCCCTCTTTTCCAAACAGCTTCATCATCTGCAAAAAGTGAACAACCCATGTCATTTTCGATATCTTTAAATACATCATTTATCATAACTAAGAACAATAATGGATTAATAATTATACTCCCTTCCATTTTCTACTACATATTTTCCTGAGATAATTTGACCAATTCTAACTAGTATTTTCCTATTTGTTAAAAAGTCTTTAATCCATTTAAATATTTCCCTTTTAATGCCCAACTTGTATAATTTAATTAATAATCCTTCAACCCACATCATATCATATGCTTTTTCTACATCATAAAATACAGCCACTACACTTTCGTTATTTCTTTCTTTATTTACTTGTGCTATTTTACATAGATTTGATGTTAAAGTTATTGGTTTGTAGTTTTCTGAGTTTATCTTTTCCTTGTTTAGCTATTGGTTCTGTAATTATTGGTTCTATAATTGATTCCTTCCAGTGCAGTGGTAATTTTCCCTCCTCCCAAATTTTATTATATAATTGTATTATTATATCTTTCAATTTTTTACTGAGTTGCCTTATCATTCTATATCAAATTTGATCTTTACGTGATGCTGTATTTTTTTGTCTTCCTAAGTGCATAATTCATTTCCGCTTTTGTAAACTCAACTTTCAACAAATTATTTGTTTCTTCACCACTCTGTAATAAATCTTTATATTTAAGTTTTGTATTTTCTCTTCACTAATATTATTTTAACTATGAATTTCACTAAATGGTCTTGCCAATATTAACTTATCTTCTGATTATATTATTATCTACTTTTAATATAGGATATTCAAACTCTCTGTATGCCATTCATTCTTTTAATTATTTCCAATTTTTTTTTTCAATTTTTGTTTCTTTCCCTACTGTACTACAAAAAATTCTCCAATATTCTCTTTTTGCAGTCTTAACAGTTCTCCTTACAATTGCCTGCTTTCTTTTATAATCAATTAAATTCTTATAAATTGGATTACCTTTGTTACGGCCCCAAGGCATTTCCTCTGGGTTTCTACCATCCCTGTTAGGAATTGGTGCTGATTGGAAGTGGAGTCAGCTGGCCAGTGTCTCCACAATGACATCAGCTCCACCTTAAGAAGCCTATTCTTTCCTGTTCTCCCCAGTTCTTGCTGCTCTCTCCTGATCTCCCTAGCTCTCTGTCACTCTCACTCTTTCTTTTCTTCCTCTCCAGCCAGTTATGTTTTTTTTTTGTTAAATAAACTCACGTTTAAGTTATCTATGCATTGCTTCCCTTTCATTTGTTATGGTTTCAGAGCCAGACCATAACAAATTGGGGGCTCGTTCAAAGTGATGTTAGTTTTTGTGAATTAGTTAATTAATAAGCATTGTTTGTTAATTTAACTGGGAAGCTGGTATGGGAATTTTGAGTTTAGTTTTGGGGAAATGGTTTTCTTTTTCTACTTGTTTTTTTTTCTGGTTTGGGGTAAGTTGCTTGCTTTCATCTGATGAGTCCAGAGGTAAGTGTTGACTGGTTTGTGCAATTACCGTAATTATGGCTGATCTGAACTGACTCCCCTATAGGCCTCAGTTTGTCTCCCCTTTGGGATTCATGTGCTCAAACACAGTAGTGCGAGATCATATGGTTGGAGCAGTTGTCTCGGGGGCACGGCCATAGTGTTGGGTGGGGGGGTTGCCAGTTTTCTGGTCGCCTTTTCCACTCTATTGGTATTTAGTGCATAAGTACCCACCGTCCCTGATCTCTGAAGACTAGGGTTGAGCTAGTTAGTTTCAGATAGGCAGTTAGAGGGGAGGTTCGGATTGGTTGTTTGGTGTTGCACATATTGTCAGCAATTTACTTGGAAGCACAGTTTGGTGATTAAGAATTTAGTCATGTCTGTTGAAGACTTTAGTAAAGCTCCATCTGTGGAATTTCTGGACCAGTGTTCTAGAGAACAGTTAGTAAAAATTGCTGAGCACTATAAAATAAGTGTTGGTGATAAATGGTTGAAAGAAAATGTTAAAGCAATTTTAAGGGAGAATCTAATTGAAATGGGTGTTTTGTCATTGCCTTTGAGACCTGAAGATTTGGGCTCTCAGGTTTTAAAGCCTAAACTTTTGGATTTTGAACAGCAAAAAGAGTTGTTGAGATTAAGAATTTAGCTGAAAAAGGAAAAAGAATTGGCTTTGGCAAACTTGCGACAGCAAGCAGATTTGGATAAGGCTCTTGCTTTGGAAAAGATGAGACAGGAAATTGAATTAGCAAGAATGAATTTGGAAAGTGAGAAATTAAATCTGATGAAAGAGGGCAAATTGTCTATTGGATTGTTGTGGATTCCACATGTAAAGGCTCTGATATTTTAAGTGACTTGCGTTTGGTCCCAAAGTTTGGTAAAAGGGATGTTGAAACTTTTTTCACTTTGTTTGAGAGGGTCGCAGAGACAAGAGACTGCTCTGATTCAGACCGCATTGTTTTGCTTCAATGTGTTTTGGTTGGCCGTGCACAAGAAGCTTTCTCTATATTAAGCTTAGATGAGGGCCAGGATTATGCTAAGGTTAAAGCTGCATTACTGAAAGCATATAAATTAATCCCTGAAGCATACAGACAGAAGTTTCGGAACTGGAAAAAAAGTGACAAAACCTATCTGGAGTTTGCAAGAGATTTGGAGATTCATTTCAATGGATGGTCCAATTCGTCTCAGGTTAAAACATTTGAACTCTGTAATTTGATGATTCTGGAACAATTTAAAAACTCTGTTTCGGAACGCATTGCAATGTACATCAATGAACAGAAGGTAAAAACTGTATCAGAAGCTGCGGTGTTGGCTGATTTTGTTTTGACGCCTGGAGAGCACTCGGATTGGATGAATGCAAACTGGCGTTCAACACGTTCTGGAGGTTCTTTTGTAGACCGTAGTAATCGTGATCTGGACAAAATTTGTAACTATTGTCACAGAAAAAGGTCATTGGAAAAAAGACTGCTTTGTTGAAATCTAGAAATAAAAATGGAACTCCAGTTAAGCCAGCAGCATTTGTTGCGTCAGTTTCTTTAAATGTTTCAAACAAACTGACTGAAGTGCTATTTGCTGGAAAACCTGACTTGAGTTCTTATGGAAGGACAAGTGTCTTTAGTTGGGAGTGACGTCAGGGTGCCAGTCACCATCTTAAGAGATACTGGTGCATACGATTCATTCATTCTAGCATCCGTGTTGCCTTTTTCAGATGAGACTGACACTGGATTATCTATACCTGTGTTGGGTATGGGCATGTTTGTGTTCCAGTACATAAACTCGTGCTCCATTCAGAGTTGTTTGAAGGAGAAGTAAGGATGGGTGTCAGGCCTGCGCTACCTGTGGTTGGTGTCACAGTTATACTGGGCAACAATATAGCTGGAGGGAAAGTCTGGCCTGATAAACCAGAGTCTCCAGTTGTTGTTTCAGTACCTTTGATCAACAGTGGTCCTGACGAAAATGAGAAGTTACACCCTGAAGTTTTTCAAGCATGTGCTGTGACACGAGCAATGAAAGCATCCAGTGATGTACATGAGAATCAAGACTTTGGAAAAGATAAACCAGCATCCTCTCTTTGTTTGGCTAATATTCCTTTGTCTATTTCACAGAATGATCTGGGGCAGGAACAAAGAGCTGACTGGGGTCATGCAGACAGAAACAAATGTTGTATTGTAGGCAATACAACATTTGTTTCTGTCTGCATTACCTGCTGAGGAGATGCAGAGTCGTGCTCATGGATACTTTGTGGAAAGCAAGGTATTATTACGGAAGTGGATGTCATGTGGTGATAATGTTGTTGGGGAGCCAGTTTATCAGGTTGTGGTGCCTTTGAAATAGCGTGACGTGGTTTTGTGGATATCCCATGATGAGTCCTGACACATGGGAGTTAGGAAAACTTATGACCGCATTTTGAGAATTTTTTTTTGGCCACCTTTTAGTACCATCCATCTTCTGCCGCTTATCCGGGGTTGGGGCGCGGGGGTAGCAGCTTAAGAAGGGAGGCCCAGACTTCCCTCTCCCCAGCCACTTGGGCCAGCTCCTTTTAGTACCTTAAATGTTTTATTTCTTAATTTTATTGCTTCTTTTCATTCATTTGTCCACCATGGTACCATATTATCATTTTTACATCCTCCTTTCCTTATTGAATGATCTGCTGCTTCCATTATCTTACAAATTTCTAAATTTATATCCATTCTCATATCTACTTTTCCTAAGTTTATTTGACTCAAGTATCTAAATTGAATCCAATCTGCCTTATTAAAATCTTTTTTTTTTTAATTGAGCTTTATATTCTTATTATTTAAAGTTAATCCTACTCTTATTGTAACGGGATAATGATCACTACCTACAAAGATAAGAATGTCAATGCATTGATGGGTGGAAGGGATAGAGGTTGTTTTTTTTCTGCCCCTAGTGATAAAATAAAGAAGTTCAGGGATAGTTTTTTTTTGGCCAATGTATTAAAAGAATCATGTGTGCGACTATTATAAAGGCAAGCTTAAGTTTTTGTTACTATGGGCATTCAAGATAAAACACTTATTCATGTGTAGTCATTTCTAAGTATAGCGAGAATATTACAGGCTTTGTGGTCAGTCGTTTACGTGGAAGCTGGCTTGACCGCAGCTTACGCAACAGCAGCTGTACCCGGTTCCTCCTGCAGTTGCGCCATCACTGAGCTGCAGTCCTGGACACGCCCTGCAGCATCCCGCAATGCAATTTCAAGGCTCTGACACAAACTCCTCCACGGGATTAAAAAAATAATAATTAAACAATTAAACTGCAGGACGAACAAAACATCCAAGGTAAGGTCATTTCTGAATAATATTGTCAACAGTTTCCATTATGCAATCTCTGTGCTTGAGAGATATATCTTGGCCAATTAAAAACATTGAACAATTTAAAGAACGGGGGTAAATTCTGTGTGATTTGATGGGAGTTGTTACGGCCGGTGCTCCTGGAGCTGTTCTAATTGCAGTCATCATAGCATCCCTGAATCATTTCAGACTAACCGGACAGAACACAGGGAGCATGGAATTAAGCAGATTCTCATTGCTGAGACAAGGATGACTCGTCAGGTGCTGCTTGCTTACTTTTCTATTCACTAAATCCCACTATATGCAGTAAGCGATGCAAGAGACAGACTGCGGCATGTGCGAACCTTCCCGTTTCAATCTGTGGGAAACCTTGTGGAGTTAAATTAAAAAACAGAGCAACGACACTAAGTTCTGCCCATTCACTTGCAGAAGAACAGAAATTGCATTGTCAAGATGACAAGTAGACGGCGACTGCCATACTAAGCATTAAGATGTTCGTACTGGTTTTACACCTGCGCGGCAGCAACGGAAACCTGCTGCTGCGCAGAGACTGGTGCGTTAGAATCAAGGAACAGGCCGTGCAAAAGATCGTGCAAAGCCTTTTCCTTTGCACAGTCCCTTCAGCCCTCACCCCAATAGGCATAACTTCCTGAAGGACTGGTGTGGACATGCCCCATGGCAACGGGTCTGCGCGTGACGTTAAGCTGACAGAATGGGGAAAAGGGAATACAAGAGGTTTTAAGTTGTTCTCCTGGATCTACTTACTTGGACTAATTGCATCATTTGTTCGTGGCAATATTCAAAGCAAATGGTATAAAATATTTTACAGAGCACAGGAGCAAAGTTTGTTCAATTTTAAACCATGACTCTTACAGCAGCAATTAGGTCAAATTAAATTGAGGAGTCCATCCATCCATCCATCTTCTACCGCTTATCCGGGGTCGGGTCGCGGGGGTAGCAGCTTAAGGAGGGAGGCCCAGACTTCCCTCTCCCCAGCCACTTGGGCCAGCTCCTCCGGGGGAATCCCGAGGCGTTCCCAGGCCAGCTGAGAGATATAGTCCCTCCAGCGTGTCCTGGGTCTTCCCCGGGGCTCCTTCCCGGTGGGACGTGCCCGGAACACCTCACCAGGGAGGCGTCCAGGAGGCATCCTGACCAGATGCCCGAGCCACCTCAACTGGCTCCTCTCGATGCGGAGAAGCAGTGGCTTTACTCTGAGTCCCTCCTGGATGGCCGAGCTTCTCACCCTATCTCTAAGGGAGAGCCCAGCCACCCTGCGGAGAAAACCCATTTCGGCCGCTTGTATCCGGGACCTCGTTCTTTCGGTCATGACCATAGATGAGGGTAGGAACGTAGATCGACCGGTAAATCGAGAGCTTTGCTTTTTGGCTTAGCTCTCTCTTCACCACGATGGACCGGTACAGCGCCCGCTTCACTGCAGACGCTGCACCAATCCGCCTGTCGACCTCCCGCTCCCTTCTTCCCTCATTCGTGAACAAGATCCCAAGATACTTAAACTCCTCCACTCGAGACAGGACACCCCCCCGACCCGGAGTAGGCACTCCACCCTTTTCCGGCTCAAGACCATGGCCTCGGACTTGGAGGCACTGATTCCCATCCCGGCCGCTTCACACTCGGCTGCGAACCGCTCCAGTGAGAGCTGCAGATCACGCTCTGATGAAGCCAACAGGACCACATCATCCGCAAAAAGCAGAGATGCGATCCTAAGACCACCAAAACAGATCCCCTCAACACCCCGGCTGCGCCTAGAAATTCTGTCCATAAACGTAATGAACAGAATCGGTGACAAAGGGCAGCCCTGGCGGAGTCCAACTCTCACCGGGAACGAGCCCGACTTACTGCCGGGAGGAGTATGGGAGGAAATTGGTTTAAAAAATATTAGTGGAGGCATATTTAGTGTTTACCTTTCAGCATTTGTCAGTCATAAAGAGAATCTACATTAAATTCAAGCCTGTCACCCTCAAAAAGGGTGGTAAACTTATGTCCCTGTCCTTTTCTATTTTCTTTAGTCTTGTGACACCAACTGAGCTTTATTACCAGCAGAATGGACAATGATAAAGGTTCAGTGCCGCCAGCACCAAGTCTATCTGCACGCCAGCTCCAGTCCCACCTCAAGATGGAGCCAAAGACTTTAGGGGTAAAAAGGCATTTGAAGTTTGAAAGTTTAAAAGTGTATTATGTATATTGTTTTTGCACTTTGATAGTAGGGTATTTTTATTGAGTGATAAAATAGGGGTTTTACACTTCTCATTTTGTTTTATAAATCTGTGATGATTACTTCCTGTATTCCTTTCCAGGCAATCCAAATAGTTATTGGAGCTTTGATCCTATGTCTTAGTGCCTCTGTGCTTCAGCTCCATGAAGTACACTTCACTGGGGATGTAGCCCTGTTCCTCATTGTTGTCATACAAGTAAGACAGTTGGAATTTGTAGTTAACATATATTTAACTGTGGCAAATTTTACTATATTTTATTGTGTGTTACTTATCTAAGACAAGATATTGCCGTGGTCTTTGCTTTGATTTTATGTTGGATCAGCAGCCTAACCAGATTTTCTTCAAATACATCAGGTGACATTGTCTGGTTCAGTATTGGTCCATAGTGGCAGAAAACCAACAATGTTTTGGGTAAGTCTAAACAGTCCTATCTGACTTTTTGCAGTGAGGCACTGACTTAATCATATTTACAAATATAGACCCCCTGTCAATCCTTACATGCAAATTATAAATGGTAATTGCTTTTCCATTTTTCCTTTCATTAGCTAGAACAATTAACATGCCAACTGACTCCTGAGGGTTATGTTTTCTTTGAGTAATGCAGTCTGACTATGGAGTAAATTTACTTGGGCATCTATTGTTGAACTAGGAATATTTCCTAAAAAGATGTTGCTGGATGCCAACCAGAATAACTCTGCCCATGAACACTGGTACTGTTATTTGCAGGTGAAATGTGTCCTGGTGCTGCATCTGGTCAGTGCTGCATTTGCTACTGCTGCCCTGGGTCTAATGTCCAAACATCTCCCCTACCGCCAGGATTCTTACCACTGTGAACATTGCCGAAGACTAGAGCAACATGCTGTGGTATTGTTTAAAATATACAAAAAATGTTTCCTTTTATATTTACATATTATTAACAGAAAAAGCTCAAAATAAATAAACAGATGTTTCTAGCAGTGATAACCCAGAAATCTACCAAATTTCCTGCATGAGGGATTTGTCTTCTTCGAAGATGTTTTATACTTAAAGTCTTTCTTGCCTGGTGCGAGACTGAAACAATGTTTGCGGGACAGAAAGATTCCTTTTGTTTGATTAATATAGTCCCTTATAGGATTTAATCAAACTATAAAATATGTACAGATATAACTTTAGATGAACAGTTCAATTCCCCCATTCAGTACAAGCATGAGAAAGGGCCTTGCCGAAGCCATATGCAGACTTATTTGTTATGGAATAGCAGAGGTATTTTGATTCTCAAATTTATCTGATGAGAGATTTTGAAACTTAAGTTTTAAAATGTTGGAAGTTAATCAGTTGAAAAAAGTTTTTCTGTATTTTCCTATTTGAGGTAGTTGTTAGCACCACTGAATCACAGTCTAAAGATTCTGAAAGAATCTTTCAGAATCATGGGATTCTTGAATACATGGGATTTCTCCAGATACTCCAATTTTTCCCCACATTAAAAAACCTTCAAATTGATTTGGTGACATGGGAGGGGGAAAAAAAGCATGTGGCAACAACTCGTTTAATTCATGGGAACAAAATTATGTGAAAAGTGAGTCAGTGACTAGCAGTTATCAGCTGCTTTGCAAACATGGATAAGTCACTCATTTTTTATTTTATTTGAATCTGACAATGAAATGTCATATTGTTCAGTCATTTGCAGTTAGGCATGAAGTAAGTGGTAGCAAGAGATACTTAATTCAAGTGCTCAAGACCCACAGACTCAAGTATAAGGTCCAAAATACTGACATCAAAAATTGGCAGGTCAGGCTTTTTAAAGATCGGTAACTGGGGATTGGCCAGAATATTGCAATCGGTGCAGCCCAACTGGAAAAGGAATTCATACACACATATTCATTACATATTTTGATTAATTTAATTTCTCTTAAGCGTAACTCCAAGAGCTAAAAATTTAATTTACACCAGGTGAGTCTTTCTCCCCTGAGAACGTGGACCAGTACCAAGTTGATTCTGAGCCTTCAAATGGTTTTAACAGAAATTTCACATACCTTAGAAATTGATGCGAAAATAATGTTTGTTTTAGTTAGAAAATGATCAGCAGCAAACAACATATCACCAAATACAGTTTAGAGCAGTTTATTGATATATTAATATAGCAGCCATATAATCTAAAGTAAAACATTTAGCTATACAATATCAAACATTGAGAAAATTAAATTATTGTTATCAAACACTGTTTTGAAGCCAAAAAACCTCAGAAATAAACAGAGCTAAGCAGGAGAATCAACTCATTTTAAGTTAAAACTTGGCTTCACACAAAGACCCTAGCATAAATGTTTGGCTGTTGAACTGAACCATTCAAGGTCGCTATGAAGCTAATTTTCTATTAGCAGCTTCACATATCTGTCTTATAAACATTACATTACAAAGACATTAAAACAAATCTTTATCTTGGCTTTTTTCTGTTCTTCCTCTTTTCTTTCTCCCTGAAGGATAAGTCATTTTTTGAGATATTGTTATATGTCTCAAAAATTTGTAACTCCAAAGTGACAAAACTGGCACGGCTTCCTTTTGACGGGCTCTTTATTAAACGCCGTGAAAACTGTAAAAAATTAAAATGCAAGACTTTAGATATAGAAACACAGACAGACAGGTGACGCGCATTTTAACAAAAGTTACCTCGTGGCTGCCTGCCACTTCGGAGGTCTTTAATGGACCAACTCTTCGTCGTCCGCTCTAAATAAAAATGACGCAATTAAAACACCATAACCAATAAATTTACAAAATATGACAAACATAATTACAAAATACCTTGACAGCTACAAGAGACAAGGCTGCTGCACGTGGCTCGGTTCCAGGCTTCTGCTCATTCTCTGTTCATTCAAATCTCGCGACCTTTCACATATATGCAAATCTCACAATATTTTACAAATGAAGAACAATTCGAGACAAAACAAAATGCAATCATTTTATACAAATCTCAAAACGTGAATCAAACAACTTAAATTACATTAACCTAATTATTAGAAATAAACATACATTTTCACAACATAATAATTTTAGTGACACTTACACTACAAAAATAAGGATGGAGGGATGTGTCAAGATTTAATAGATAAGTTTGATGGATTAAAATGCCCCACCCAAATAAATAATTGATGTTATCGGTGTTATCTCATGCTAACACCTGCGTTAAAACATGACAAAATTTAATTAATCGAGTTTGATCCATTAAAACGCCCCACCCAATCAAAAATCGATGCTATCGCTCTCAAACATCTGTTGCTTATCAAAAACATTGCTATCGTCCGCAAACACTTGTTGTTTTAACATGACAAAATTTAATTAATTGAATTTGATGGGTTAAAACCCCCCACCCAAATGAAAAATCGAAGCTATCTCTCTCTGACACTTGTTTTCTGTTATACTAAGCAGTTCCTGTTCCACTATAGCATTTGCCCAACCTACTTTTTAGTTTATGTTTGAATGAACCAATAGAGATAAAGGGGAGGGATTTGTTGCTTTATTTATTTATTTATTTATTTTCTGCTTTAAATATGATCTGAAATCCTCCCATTCTACTTGTAGCATTCGGAGAAAAAGAACCGCTTGCTTTTTGAAGAAAAAAAAATAAATTAAAAAAATGGTACGCCATAAAAAAGAAAAGCCTCAAAAGAGAAGAATGCAGGAAGCTAATCTACTAGCATGTAGCTCATCTGTTCCAAGCTGGCTGATGTAACATCTGCTTTCAATTACATGACTTTTGACCCCAATGCCCATCCCACTTTTCAGTTTATGCAGGAAGCTAATTAACTAGCATGTAGCTCATCTGCTCCAACCTCAGAGATTACAGAGGGACATGCCATCCGGAGGCCCTGCTCCATGGTTGATGCATCATACTCTGCATTCCTGGAGAAAAATCTGCTCTTACCTCCATCAGTGTTCGAATCCTCAACTCAGCACGAGATTCCCACTTTCCAGAACTCCAAGCCTGCTATGCATGATTCCAATGGATCACGACCTGCGTCTGCTGAAGGTCGGGAAACATCATCCGGTGTTATCCAGTGGGACCACCCTCAGGTGTGAGACTCCAATCTCGGTCTATGAAATTCCAGTCCATGAACTGGATGCTTCCGAAGTCCACCTTTTTTCTGTGCAAGAGAAAACCTGAAGACAACAGGCAGCAGGTTGAAGCTCCAAAACTTCAGATGGGAATCCCACTATGAGACCCTGCTCCATGCATCACGCTAAGAAGTAATTGGTAAATCAGGAGAGTTGTATATCATTTCTTCTTTTTTTTGTTTTGTTTCATTCACATAAATTTAATGAAATAAAGAACTTTTAACTCCACCTCCAAGCCCGGATAAACTCTCAAGTCACTTCATCCCAGTCAAGGCTGATGAAGAAACAAAGGTCAAGGAAATTTGGAGTCACTATGTACTCAACAGTCAAGCATTTATTAAATCGTGTTAATTGTTATATTAATTTGAAAACATAATCAAAACCAGAAAATAGTTTATTTCACAAGCAAAAATGTGTCTGTGTTTACATCATTTCCTCCCTGTTTCTTTCTCTGTGCTGCACTCAGCTGGTACCTGATAAACTGTCCTCCACCCTGTCAATTCAGCTGACCAACCAACACTCGGGGTGAATAAAGGTCAAAATAATTTCAAGCCACTATCTACTAAATTGTCAAGTATTTTATTAACTAATATCTTGTTTTTATAGTAAATTTAAAACAAAATTGCAATTTAAATAAAGAGAATGGTTTCATTTTGTAGACAACTGATGTATATTTGTAACTTTGAGAGCTTTTCTATCTCTGTGCTGCAGCCAGCTGCTGTGCTCAGCCTGTATCAGATAAATCAACAGCCCCTCTGCAACAGTCTGCAACGGTCCCTTTAACCCAGCTAGGGAATGCAAACAATAAAAGCCAAGGATATGTGGAACCAGTAAACTGTCAACCATCAATACATTCTAGAATAATAATAATAATAATACAAGCACATTACTTTAATTATTACAATAGTTTAATCTTATGAACAAATGTATGCTGTTTTTTTTTTTTCTCTGTGCTGCGCCCAGCTTGTATCACATACTCCGCAGCCTCTCTCCAGCAGCCATTGCTTGCCATTACTTATTAAAGAATAAAAGTCAAGGAAATCTGGTTCTACTGTTCCCTAACTCAACAAGTGTTTACTCAGCCATCAAACATGTACAAAATTGCCAATATTAGTATATGTTAATCATTGTAAATGAAGTTAGAATTGCTTACCATGTCTTAATTTATTTTTTCCAGGTTTTCTTAGTTTTCTATTTATCATCTTAAACTCCTCTCCTATCTAGAGAAAAAAACAGACAAACCAACAAAAAAAAAGGAATAAGAAAAAAAACCCATAGCACTAGCAAGAACATACTTCTCTTATAGATTTTTTCTGTAACACTTGCTAGTGTGACACACTTCAGTAACTCTTCCTCATTTGTACATGTATTTCTTAAGAATATGTTACAGGCAGTAAACAGGCCTCTGTGAGATAAATTGTCTTCCTGATACTCAGCGTAAAGGGGAGAGCGGTGACCCCTGCCCTGCTCACCACACCATTTGTGCATCCATGTATAAACCTGCATAAGAGTGAACACATTCCTCTAAAGAAAACCTACAGTTTAACTGTTTTACTGCGTTGTTTATGGTAACACAACTAGTCAGTGCTGACTATGAGTGAGTAATTTCCTTCATCTGTTCTGAAAACTGTCACTTAAATTTTAAACTCTTATAGATTTTGTCTGTAACACTTGATAGTGTGATACATTTCAGTAAATGTTCCTCATTCATTCATGTATTTCTTAAGGATCTGAGAGAGGCAGTAGAAAGGCCTCTGTGAGGCAACTCAAACTCAACTGCAGCTAAAGTGAAAGACAACCTCTAACATCAATCCCTTTCCAGAATTTGGCCTCCCATCATTGTGAATGCTACTTTGGGTCAATCTTTTTCCTGCCGTTGAATCAACACTGATGTGACCCGTCAGACTGTATTCAAATATTGAGTACAATTCGTATTATTTATCTAGATTTGTGTTTTGATGTCAGCACTTGGATTTCTATGGAATTATTGAATGATGGTCTTTGTAAATGTTTATCAAACTGAATGGCCATTCAGGTTTTATATAGTTTTTTCTTTCAATGTTTGCTGCAAAAATTCAAATATATGAAAGCTATTAACCAGCAATTCAATCAGTGAATCTGGCTTTTCCCTTGGTCCTAATGATGCTATCTGTTCACTAATGTTCACTAACAGACAGTACACCTCTTGTAATTGATAAACTTATAAATTATCAATGTTAGCCTTCGATTCGTCCCAGTGAGGCGGCGCTTCACAAAGCAAACTGTTTGTCAAGCTGTCCATCTCACTCAGAAGAAGAGAAGACACAGTGACTGGGTTTTAAACACCAGCATGCAGCTCATGCAGCTCATGCAGCTTTTTCCTAGATGGCAGTCCTAAAAGCAGGTACCTTTAAAATCTGAATAAAAACATACAATTTCATAATTATTCAATCCAGCAATTATAGTACAACTTATTGTAGTTTACTATAAACTGGCACTGAAAACCCCTGGACAAATCAGAAAAAAAAAACAAAAACAATTCAGTTAAAGTGGGCGGTGCTTTGAGGCACAGAGTGACTCAGCCAACTGTTGGGATAGATGGAGAGGAGTTAAGCAAGGCTGAAGTAAGCGCTGTTACCAGCTCAGGACTTTATGGTGTCAATAGGATATCAAAACCCCAGTTTGTAGGAACTACCATGGATAAATAACTACTATAATAAATACCCTTAATATCCTTCTTCTTTATTGGGAATAATTAAGCAATTTGTTTGTCTCGTGACTCTTTCAGAATTGGCTGTGGCCTGGACCAGCTGCAGTGGTCAAAGGTGTCAAAGATCCTGGAACATCCTGGAACATCCTGGAACAGGTATTTAAAGAGACAAATATCTCCATCACAGTGTACAGCCTTCCCTGCGTTGGCTTAAAGCTTCAAATGATGCCATGCAGTACTTTCCATTGTTGGTTTTTTTTATCTTAATAACAAGCAAACAAACATCCATCCATCCATCCATCCATCCATCCATCCATCCATCCATCCATCCATCCATCCATCCATCCATCCATCCATCCATCCATCCATCCATCCATCCATCCATCCATCCATCCATCCATCCATCCAAGTAAATAACCACATATTTGAATATATTAAACTTTTCCAATAGATTGACAATTACATAGGGCACAATTTTTTTGTTGTTGTTTTAATACAAACATTTATACAGTTCATCATAAAAAATTTTAAATAAAACTCATTAGCTTCATCACAAAATGGTTTTGATGTAACTTGTGTACCACATAAGCTACATGTGTTTTTAAATGACACATTGGGATCCTGCTGCCGCTAGAAAATGGGCTTTCATCCATTAGGGCCATGCAGCTATTTCCTATCTCTGACTGGCTGGTGGCTTATCTTAAAACAGCCATTGGTGCACCAAGTAACTGCTCGCCCTAATAGACAACGTCTCTGTTCTTTTGAAAGTTCAATCAGGATGGATTCTTTTACCAAATGAGTTTCATGCATCGTGTTGAAACCGAACAAAAATCTGATTAAAGGAAGACCTTTGTCTTGTTATAGGAATGGTGATAATCTTGTAATGCTTTTATTTTTTCCATTCTGTAAAAAAAAATGTCTATCAAGGAAATTTACACACAATTATCTACATTTAAATTATATTTAGTTGCACATA
This sequence comes from Phalloptychus januarius, assembly GCA_902982915.1. Taxonomy (NCBI): domain Eukaryota; kingdom Metazoa; phylum Chordata; class Actinopteri; order Cyprinodontiformes; family Poeciliidae; genus Phalloptychus; species Phalloptychus januarius. The sequence continues at coordinate 1,225,972 of CADWAE010000073.1, forward strand.
AGAAACAAACTAATCATCAAGAAAACCAGTATCGGTAGAAAAAATATAAAGAAACAAAGAAAGAAGGCAGCAAATGTACATGTTGGGTCCACAGGGTTCCCTGAAAATATGGATGAAATCAGACATTACAGGGTAAAAGTAATTTGAACAGGGGGAAACATATAAACAAGTCAAGTCAATGACATGATGCAAGCTGCATTTTTAACTCGGATAACTTAGCTATTTTATTTTATTAACTTTTTTTTTTTTACTGACTTAAATATCACATTTAAATTGCTGCACTGTTTGATAAGTAGAATGACATGACTTTTTTGTAAATTGTCTTGAGATTACCTATTGTAAATTAGCAAGATTTAAATCAACTGAATTGTATTAACAAAGGTTACAATTTTCCCTACTGACTGGATTGAAGAAAAATGATGAGCAATTTTTTAAGGCTACTGAAAGCAAAGATAGTTTTTGTTTGTTTGTTTTTGTAACATCAAAAGTTCATTTTTGAGGCAAAACTAAGAAATTGTAAAATTTTTTTCCAGTACATTTTCCCTCATACCATAGCCTGGTCTGAGGGTCCGAGTAGGTAAAGGTCGTCCCTTGCAATAGTAAGCTGTTGGCAGAAACCATGATCTTTTATTTATTTATTTTTTTTAGTTTTATTTACAAAGCAATTTTCAAAGACACAACATAATGCCCAACATAATTCACAGTCTAAAAAGTCTAAAAACAAGCATAAGAATCACGATGAAGTCATGACAAAATACAACAACAAAAAAAAAAACCTAAAAACCTTTTGAAAAAATTCTTGCTCCTTAATTTGGGTCAGGAAAATAAAGCTAAAGGAACAAACTTTGCCACATTTTAAATTTAGAAATTCACAGGAAAGTTACATTTTCAACAACTAAACAGTTTTTGAATAACAAAAAAAAAAAAGAATGTAGTGACAGAGTGCAACATCAGTGTTTGCAATGAGTTTTGCATCTTATTATGAATCAATAGCAGGGAACTGAGTTTTCATATCACTTTTACACCTTAGATAAAAGTGCTGCAGAAGTTTGTAAATCTAGTGAATATGAATTCTCCATCACAGTGTACAGCCTTCCCTGCGTTGGCTTAAAGCTTCAAATGATGCCATGCAGTACTTTCCATTGTTGGTTTTTTTTATCTTAATAACAAGCAAACAAACATCCATCCATCCATCCATCCATCCATGAATGAAATCAACGCTCCTTAAACAGTTTAAGGAAACAATAACTAAGGAAACTATACAAACCTCCTCATAAGATGTTTAGATACAAAACTTTTAACATCCAGTTGATGTAAAATAAACAAATGGGGGTAAATACAACATTGTGTCATTTTCTACCACTCATATCAAAATATAGTTAAGTTCATATTACCTTCATGGTAAAATAATTGTATGTATTTTCCTGAAACATAGAATTCATATTCACTAGATTTACAAACTTCTGCAGCACTTTTATCTAAGGTATAAAAGTGATATGAAAACTCAGTTCCCTGCTATTGATTCATAATAAGATGCAAAACTTATTGCAAACACTGATGTTGCACTCTGTCACTACATTCTGTTTTTTTGTTTGTTATTCTAAAACTGTTTAGTTGTTGAAAATGTAACTTTCCTGTGAATTTGTAAATGGAAATTGTGGAAAAGTTTGTTCCTTTAGCTTTATTTTCCTGACCCAAATTAAGGAGCAAGAATGTTTTCAAAAGGTTTTGTTGTTGTTTTTTGTCATGACTTCATCGTGATTCTTATGCTTGTTTTTAGACTTTTTAGACTGTGAATTATGTTGTGTCTTTTAAAATTGCTTTGTAAATAAAACTAAAAAACTGTTTCTGCCAACAGCTTACTATTGCAAGGGACGACCTTTACCTACTCAGACCCTCAGACCAGGCTACGGTATGAGGGAAAATGTACTGGAAAAAAATTTTACAATTTCTTAGTTTTGCCTCAAAAATGAACTTTTGATGTTACAAAAACAAACAAAAAAACTATCTTTGCTTTCAGTAGCCTTAAAAAATTGCTCATCATTTTTCTTCAATCCAGTCAGTAGGGAAAATTGTAACCTTTGTTAATACAATTCAGTTGATTTAAATCTTGCTAATTTACAATAGGTAATCTCAAGACAATTTACAAAAAAGTCATGTCATTCTACTTATCAAACAGTGCAGCAATTTAAATGTGATATTTAAGTCAGTAAAAAAAAAAAAGTTAATAAAATAAAATAGCTAGTTATCCGAGTTAAAAATGCAGCTTGCATCATGTCATTGACTTGACTTGTTTATATGTTTCCCCCTGTTCAAATTACTTTTACCCTGTAATGTCTGATTTCATCCATATTTTCAGGGAACCCTGTGGACCCAACATGTACATTTGCTGCCTTCTTTCTTTGTTTCTTTATATTTTTTCTACCGATACTGGTTTTCTTGATGATTAGTTTGTTTCTTATGTGCAACTAAATATAATTTAAATGTAGATAATTGTGTGTAAATTTCCTTGATAGACATTTTTTTTTACAGAATGGAAAAAATAAAAGCATTACAAGATTATCACCATTCCTATAACAAGACAAAGGTCTTCCGCTTTAATCAGATTTTTGTTCGGTTTCAACACGATGCATGAAACTCATTTGGTAAAAGAATCCATCCTGATTGAACTTTCAAAAGAACAGAGACGTTGTCTATTAGGGCGAGCAGTTACTTGGTGCACCAATGGCTGTTTTAAGATAAGCCACCAGCCAGTCAGAGATAGGAAATAGCTGCATGGCCCTAATGGATGAAAGCCCATTTTCTAGCGGCAGCAGGATCCCAATGTGTCATTTAAAAACACATGTAGCTTATGTGGTACACAAGTTACATCAAAACCATTTTGTGATGAAGCTAATGAGTTTTATTTAAAATTTTTTATGATGAACTGTATAAATGTTTGTATTAAAACAACAACAAAAAAATTGTGCCCTATGTAATTGTCAATCTATTGGAAAAGTTTAATATATTCAAATATGTGGTTATTTACTTGGATGGATGATGGATGGATGGATGGATGGATGGATGGATGGATGGATGGATGGATGGATGGATGGATGGATGGATGGATGGATGGATGGATGGATGGATGGATGGATGGATGGATGGATGGATGGATGGATGGATGGATGGATGGCATCATTTGAAGCTTTAAGCCAACGCAGGGAAGGCTGTACACTGTGATGGAGATATTTGTCTCTTTAAATACCTGTTCCAGGATGTTCCAGGATGTTCCAGGATCTTTGACACCTTTGACCACTGCAGCTGGTCCAGGCCACAGCCAATTCTGAAAGAGTCACGAGACAAACAAATTGCTTAATTATTCCCAATAAAGAAGAAGGATATTAAGGGTATTTATTATAGTAGTTATTTATCCATGGTAGTTCCTACAAACTGGGGTTTTGATATCCTATTGACACCATAAAGTCCTGAGCTGGTAACAGCGCTTACTTCAGCCTTGCTTAACTCCTCTCCATCTATCCCAACAGTTGGCTGAGTCACTCTGTGCCTCAAAGCACCGCCCACTTTAACTGAATTGTTTTTGTTTTTTTTTTCTGATTTGTCCAGGGGTTTTCAGTGCCAGTTTATAGTAAACTACAATAAGTTGTACTATAATTGCTGGATTGAATAATTATGAAATTGTATGTTTTTATTCAGATTTTAAAGGTACCTGCTTTTAGGACTGCCATCTAGGAAAAAGCTGCATGAGCTGCATGAGCTGCATGCTGGTGTTTAAAACCCAGTCACTGTGTCTTCTCTTCTTCTGAGTGAGATGGACAGCTTGACAAACAGTTTGCTTTGTGAAGCGCCGCCTCACTGGGACGAATCGAAGGCTAACATTGATAATTTATAAGTTTATCAATTACAAGAGGTGTACTGTCTGTTAGTGAACATTAGTGAACAGATAGCATCATTAGGACCAAGGGAAAAAGCACAGATTCACTGATTGAATTGCTGGTTAATAGCTTTCATATATTTGAATTTTTGCAGCAAACATTGAAAGAAAAAACTATATAAAACCTGAATGGCCATTCAGTTTGATAAACATTTACAAAGACCATCATTCAATAATTCCATAGAAATCCAAGTGCTGACATCAAAACAGCAAATCTAGATAAATAATACGAATTGTACTCAATATTTGAATACAGTCTGACGGGTCACATCAGTGTTGATTCAACGGCAGGAAAAAGATTGACCCAAAGTAGCATTCACAATGATGGGAGGCCAAATTCTGGAAAGGGATTGATGTTAGAGGTTGTCTTTCACTTTAGCTGCAGTTGAGTTTGAGTTGCCTCACAGAGGCCTTTCTACTGCCTCTCTCAGATCCTTAAGAAATACATGAATGAATGAGGAACATTTACTGAAATGTATCACACTATCAAGTGTTACAGACAAAATCTATAAGAGTTTAAAATTTAAGTGACAGTTTTCAGAACAGATGAAGGAAATTACTCACTCATAGTCAGCACTGACTAGTCGTGTTACCATAAACAACGCAGTAAAACAGTTAAACTGTAGGTTTTCTTTAGAGGAATGTGTTCACTCTTATGCAGGTTTATACATGGATGCACAAATGGTGTGGTGAGCAGGGCAGGGGTCACCGCTCTCCCCTTTACGCTGAGTATCAGGAAGACAATTTATCTCACAGAGGCCTGTTTACTGCCTGTAACATATTCTTAAGAAATACATGTACAAATGAGGAAGAGTTACTGAAGTGTGTCACACTAGCAAGTGTTACAGAAAAAATCTATAAGAGAAGTATGTTCTTGCTAGTGCTATGGGTTTTTTTTCTTATTCCTTTTTTTTTGTTTGTTTGTCTGTTTTTTTCTCTAGATAGGAGAGGAGTTTAAGATGATAAATAGAAAACTAAGAAAACCTGGAAAAAATAAATTAAGACATGGTAAGCAATTCTAACTTCATTTACAATGATTAACATATACTAATATTGGCAATTTTGTACATGTTTGATGGCTGAGTAAACACTTGTTGAGTTAGGGAACAGTAGAACCAGATTTCCTTGACTTTTATTCTTTAATAAGTAATGGCAAGCAATGGCTGCTGGAGAGAGGCTGCGGAGTATGTGATACAAGCTGGGCGCAGCACAGAGAAAAAAAAACAGCATACATTTGTTCATAAGATTAAACGATTGTAATAAGTAAAGTAATGTGCTTGTATTATTATTATTATTAATCGAGAATGTATTGATGGTTGACAGTTTACTGGTTCCACATATCCTTGGCTGTGATTGTTTGCATTCCCTAGCTGGGTTAAAGGGAACGTTGCAGACTGTTGCAGAGGGCTGTTGATTTATCTGATACAGGCTGAGCACAGCAGCTGGCTGCAGCACAGAGATAGAAAAGCTCTCAAAGTTACAAATATACATCAGTTGTCTACAAAATGAAACCATTCTCTTTATTTAAATTGCAATTTTGTTTTAAATTTACTATAAAACAAGATATTAGTTAATAAAATACTTGACAATTTAGTAGATAGTGGCTTGAAATTATTTTGACCTTTATTCACCCCGAGTGTTGGTTGGTCAGCTGAATTGACAGGGTGGAGGACAGTTTATCAGGTACCAGCTGAGTGCAGCACAGAGAAAGAAACAGGGAGGAAATGATGTAAACACAGACACATTTTTGCTTGTGAAATAAACTATTTTCTGGTTTTGATTATGTTTTCAAATTAATATAACAATTAACACGATTTAATAAATGCTTGACTGTTGAGTACATAGTGACTCCAAATTTCCTTGACCTTTGTTTCTTCATCAGCCTTGACTGGGATGAAGTGACTTGAGAGTTTATCCGGGCTTGGAGGTGGAGTTAAAAGTTCTTTATTTCATTAAATTTATGTGAATGAAACAAAACAAAAAAAAAAGAAGAAATGATATACAACTCTCCTGATTTACCAATTACTTCTTAGCGTGATGCATGGAGCAGGGTCTCATAGTGGGATTCCCATCTGAAGTTTTGGAGCTTCAACCTGCTGCCTGTTGTCTTCAGGTTTTCTCTTGCACAGAAAAAAGGTGGACTTCGGGAAGCATCCAGTTCATGGACTGGAATTTCATAGACCGAGATTGGAGTCTCACACCTGAGGGTGGTCCCACTGGATAACACCGGATGATGTTTCCCGACCTTCAGCAGACGCAGGTCGTGATCCATTGGAATCATGCATAGCAGGCTTGGAGTTCTGGAAAGTGGGAATCTCGTGCTGAGTTGAGGATTCGAACACTGATGGAGGTAAGAGCAGATTTTTCTCCAGGAATGCAGAGTATGATGCATCAACCATGGAGCAGGGCCTCCGGATGGCATGTCCCTCTGTAATCTCTGAGGTTGGAGCAGATGAGCTACATGCTAGTTAATTAGCTTCCTGCATAAACTGAAAAGTGGGATGGGCATTGGGGTCAAAAGTCATGTAATTGAAAGCAGATGTTACATCAGCCAGCTTGGAACAGATGAGCTACATGCTAGTAGATTAGCTTCCTGCATTCTTCTCTTTGAGGCTTTTCTTTTTATGGCGTACCATTTTTTAATTTATTTTTTTCTTCAAAAAGCAAGCGGTTCTTTTCTCCGAATGCTACAAGTAGAATGGGAGGATTTCAGATCATATTTAAAGCAGAAAATAAATAAATAAATAAATAAATAAATAAAGCAACAAATCCCTCCCCTTTATCTCTATTGGTTCATTCAAACATAAACTAAAAAGTAGAATGGGCAAATGCTATAGTGGAACAGGAACTGCTTAGTATAACAGAAAACAAGTGTCAGAGAGAGATAGCTTCAATTTTTCATTTGGGTGGGGCGTTTTAACCCATCAAATTCAATTAATTAAATTTTGTCATGTTAAAACGCAGGTGTTAGCATGAGATAACACCGATAACATCAATTATTTATTTGGGTGGGGCGTTTTAATCCATCAATCTTATCTATTAAATCTTGACACATCCCCCCATCCTTATTTTTCACTACTCGCTTTTGGATGTGCACTGCACGCTGCACCGTCGAAGCGTGCATGACCTACCGCGGCCACCAGGGGGCCCCCAAGAACAATGTAAATTTTTTTGTTTTTGTCCACAAAATAATTTTTACATACATTATCAAATATATATTATTGTGTGTTTTTTGTTATTATAATGACATAGAAATCGTTACTAAAAAATAAAATAAAATAAATCCGGTCCACTGAGGGGGTCCCTTGGTGGCCCTGGGGCCCTAAGCGGCTGCTTAGTTTGCTCATCCTTGGGCCGGCCCTGAGCGGGATACAAGGTGCGTGGAGGTTTCGGGGGGGATGTGTGTGGGTGTGGGGGTGTACGTGTGTATGCGTGTGTGTGTGTGTGGGTGTGCGTGTGTGTGTGTGTGTGTGTGTGGGTGGGTGGGGGGGTCTGGGGGCAGGCGGGTTGTCACGTAAATCGAATTCTTGCTAACCATACCGAGGCTTCGCTTGTCAGCAAGGAATCTGAGGGAAACATTCACCCAATCTTTACATTTAACGGGGAAAAAAATATATATCTCATACACATCAGTCATCGAATATATGACTGTGGTCTATTGGGATTTCCCCGCTTTAGCGACGCCAAATGCGAAAATCCGCTCATTCACAGCCTTACCGACTTCTCATCGGTTCAATTGGAGAAATGTTATTTACATTTACCATTAATATCTTTGTCGGAGAGACGATTACACAACATTACATTTGATTATTTATATCCAAACTGTTCCTGCAACCAGTTGGTGTATTTTTTTTCAATGCAAGAAAAAGTTGCATATTTATATGTTGACATGATGTGAATCATTCGTTGAGCTTGTTTAAAATCATTTTAACCGAAAGAAAATAAAATGCAATTGAATATTCTGTCGTTATCATTTAAAAATGTACTTTCTAGTTTTTCAAAGAAATGATGTCCAGAAATGGACTCAAAGAGATCACTAGCTCATCGTTTGCATTTCACGTGTCATATTTGCTAGTTTTGATAAAAGGAAGCTCAATGTGTTTCCACTTGTGTCTGACAGGTTTCCTCTAATCTCAGTTACCAAGTTTGTGGGAAAAAAAATATTGTCTGCAATATTGCAGACTTTTTGATATCTTCAGATATCAAAAAGTCAAAAATATTTCTGTAACAGGGATCATGCCAGTAAAGCTGAAAAGGTAACTAAAACGTAAAATGTTGGCATATATTGACAAGGTTTAAATGCTCAACATTTACAACATGGTTGTTCTATGAAGTATATGTTGAACACAAAAACTGGTTTGTGGTTGTTTATTGCATAATGTATTACACATCTTTTTTTCTTGTAAGAGCTACTTCCTCATTTTTTAATAATCAGTATTGAATGTAAAAAAAATTTGTATAATGTGACAAACAATTACAACTGTTGAAATATTTTACTATGTTTTTTTGTTTATTATTACAGAAGGTGGTTTTTTTTTAATGACATTTTCAAGCCAGAATTTGTTACAGAATGTGACATTACAGGGTAGGCTAAGTTAAGTGTCTCTTGCTAAAAAAATACTTCATGTCTAACTGCAAGTGGCTGAAGAATATAACAATTAATTCTGAGCTTAAAATAAATAAAGCACAATGAAATTAGACCAGCCAGCCTCTTGGAAATATATGGACAGCAGCAGTTCAGAGACACTTTTGAAATCACTTTGTTCCTACCAATTAAATAAGCTGTTCCTTCACATTTCTTGTGGTGTTTTTCTCCATGGCACCAGATGGGCTCTGTACATACTAAGCTAATTGATCACTCTAAACTGTCCTTAGATATGAGTTTGTTTGCATGGCTGTCTGGTCACCCTATGTCGCCCTGTGATAGGCTGCTGTTCTCAGTTGTACCTCACATGTTGTCCTCTGACTGGAAATAGGCATCACTCTCCTGAAAACCTAATTCTGATATGGGTGTTTCATATCATAAAGTAGGTTGTTTAAAATTAAAATCTAAATTTGAACTAAATGGTTAAATCTGTTAAGTATCTTAAATGTATGACATCAAATGAAATGTTGTTTGATTCTAAATTAAATATGGCCAAACGGTTGCAATAAAATAAAAGTATCTAATAGATTACAAGACAATATATAGCAGGTGCAACAAAAATGGTCTCTATAAAAAACAAATGGATATAAATGAAGTATTTATATCAATACATTAGAGACCCCTAACTGATATCTATAAGATATATTATAATGAGAAGGACAAAGCTTAGATCTCAAAGACTGCTATCACTGATATGATTGTATTTGCAATTAGTAATACCGCATAAAATAAAAATGGGCTGTACAAGTTGTGAAGCAGACTTCCTATTTCTCTCTCTGTTTACTGTCCACTGCAGCAACATTGTTTCAGAAAATGCACCGGGCTGGTCGAGCAAAAGTGTAAAGTAAGTTACTGACTATTGCTACATCTTGGTCACACATATTTTTAGATTACATACTGGAGTCTAAAATAAGGAGGTTGGAGAACACATATTTTTGTAGATGCATTATGGAGAGACTCCATAACATTGTATTTTTAGAAGCTACTTGTCTCTGGAATATTCACACTAATTGTAACCATGTTAACTTTGAAATTCTCTGGGCAGCTACTTCTTGATGGGATTTTGGGAACTCTGGTGATCTTCCTGGTGCTTGAGCTGCTGATCTGCATCACTGCCATGTTGTTTGGACTAAGTGTTCTAGCTGCAGGAGGAAGCCAGGTAAGGGTTTCATTATTTCAAGCAATTTTCAAGGAAAGAAACAAATAAATAAATAAATAAATAAATAGTTGCACAGAAGTGTTCCTCATTAAACTGAATTTGCTGCACTTGCTTTACTGTACTTACTTTGCAGTAAATTTAGTTTTTTTTCTTTGTGTGTCACAACATGCAGACTGAAATGCAACTTATGTGTTTACTGTCAAAAACAGTCACAAAGATAAACACCCAGAAAAACCAAGACAATTTGAATGTAATTTTATAGAGAACAGTGATAAGTACATGATTTGATTTGCAAGGAACTGATACATCTACCATTAGAGCCTTGTACATAGCAGCAGAATTGTGGTTGGACGGCTGGTGTTACTGGTTGGACCATCCAGCAGGCTGTCAAAATAGTAAAGATCAGCAGACACAGAGACTCAGACTGTTTACAATGTTGCTACATCACAGTTGTTGGGTGTACAGACATCCCATTGGCTGAAGCGAGAACAAATGAGTTTGTGTAGGCTGTTGCAGGTTCCATATTTTCCGCTATCTCTTTTAGCCTCTTTTAACTGCTTACACACACAGTGGGGAAAAAGGTATTTAGTCAGTCACCAATTGTGCAAGTTCCCCCACTTAAAAAGATTAGGCCTGTAGTTGACATCATAGGTAGACCTCAACTATGAGAGACAAAATGAGAAAAAAAAATCAGAAATCACATTGTTTGAATTTTAAAGAATTTATTTGCAAATAAGGTGGAAAATAAGTATTTGGTTAATAACAAAATGTCTTCAATACTTTCTAATATATCCTTTGTTGGCAATGACAGAGGGCCAACAGTTTTTGTAAGTCTTCCCCAGGTTGGCACACACTGTTGCTGGAATGCTGGCCCATTCCTTCAAGCAGATCTCCTCTAAAGCAGTGATGTTCTGGGGCTGGCGGCGGGAAACACAGACCGATGGGGTTGAGATCTGGAGACTGGCTAGGCCACTCCAGGACCTTGAAATGCTTCTTAGGAAGCCATGCCTTTGTTGCCCTGGCAGTGTGCTTGGGATCATTGTCATGTTGAAAGACCCAGTCACGTTTCATCTTCAATGCCCTTGCTGATGGAAGGAGGTTTGCACTCAAAATCACAATACACGGCCCCATTCATTCTCTCATGTACACAGACCAGTCGTCCTGGTCCCTTTGCAGAGAAACAGCCCCAAAGCATGATGCTGCCACCCCCATGCTTCACAGTTGGTATGGTGTTCTTTGGATGCAGCTCAGCATTCTCTCCTCCAAACAGGACGAGTTGTGTTTATACCAAACAGGTCTACTTTGGTTTCATCTCACCATCTGACATTCTCCCAATACTCTTGTGGAACATCCAAATGCTCTCTAGCAAACGTCAGGCACACCCGGATATGTAGCTTAAGCACGGCAACATGTCTGGCATTGCAAGATCTGAGTCCCTGGTGACACAGTGTGTTACTGACTGCAGCCTTTGTACCTTTGATCCCAGCTTTCTGCAGGTTGTTCACTAGGTTCCCCCGTGTGGTTCTGGGATTTTTGCTCACCATTCTTATGATCATTCTGACCCCACGGGCTGAGATCTTGGAGGAACCCCTGATGGAGGGAGATTAGCTTTGGTCTTGTAGGTTTTCCATTTTCTGATTATCGCTCCCACAGTAGATTTCTTCACACCAAGCTGCCTATTGCAGATTCAGTCTTCCCAGCCTGGTGCAGGTCTATAATTCTGTGTCTGGTGTCCTTCGACAGTCTTTGGTCTTCACCATAGTGGAACTTGGAGTGTGACTGTTTGAGGTTGTGGGCAGGAGTCTTTTATACTGTTAATGAGTTGAAACAGGTGCCATTGATACAGGTAATGAGTGGAGCCTCTTAAAGAAGAGGAGCCTCTCAAAGAAGAAGTTACAGGTCTGTGACAGCCAGAAGTCCTGCTTGTTTCCTGGTGACCAAATGCTTATTTTCCACCTTTATTTGCAAATAAATACTTTAAAATTCAGACAATGGGATTTTCAGAATTTTTTTTCTTATTTTGTCTCTCATAGTTGAGGTCTACCTATGATGTCAATTACAGGCCTCAGTCATCTTTTTAAATGGGAGAACTTGCACAATTGGTGACTGACTAAATACTTTTTCCCCCACTGTTCCTAAAGCAGAAGAGGGGTGAGGAGCACATTATAAAATCTTCCATAACACAGATTATGAACAAATTAATGATGCATTCAGGGACTTTTATGTGGAGCTCTACCCAAACCAATTCTAGCATGATTGATGATTTCCTAGCTAAGCTCCACATTCCTGTGATTTCACCAGAACTTAAGAACAAGTTTAAAGGATATTATTTAAAGATGAGTATTAAGCTATTAATACTATTTAATAAATGTATGTACTTTATTGTTTTCCTGTATCGCATAGAAATATGTGATCTGTAGAAAGCTCTGCATTACTCTGCGTATTTATCTCACCACTAGGATTCCAGTCATAGACCTGCCTATCCACAGACGCGCCCCCCACCTGCTCCAGGAGTTCAGACCGCTCAGGTTCCTCAATCTGCAGTTGATCCTCCTCAGGTACTTTTTGTCTGATTTTGATTCTAATACAAAGTTGCAATTAAACATTTACGCTTCCCTTGTCTAAGCCTATTTATCTATGCAGTCTTGTGAGGTTCTTTTTGGAGAAGATGCCAATCCATCACATAGCAACACAGAGACACATACATGTTGAAGCAGCCATTATCAGTAACTGAATATCTCAACCATTTTGAGTTGCAGAGTCCCTGATTCACCAACTCTCTGTTTACTTGGCAGTCACATGGAAGTTGAAAATTTTCCAGATGAATACATAGATTCACTTACTATGTCTCTATTGCCAAGAACACTGTCTCACACACACACGCACACCTCCCACACACACAGTATTTTCAGTGAGTGATTCTTCTTGCACTGAGTCAATGATAAATATTTATGTTCAATGAAAAAATTGTTTTAAAAAGTGGAGGAAGTTGTGAGCAATTTCAGTGAAGATTTGAACGATTTATTTTCAGTTTTGGAGGAAGAAGCTAAATTAAGTGATGAAGAATAGGGACAATGGCGGATCTTGAAAAATATCAAATGTGTGGCAAGAGAGGCATGTATTTCCTAGGGTAGCAGCAAATGCCAGAATTACATGTAAAATGATGTCGTTGCTGTAAAAATAAAAATTTTACAGCAACGACAATCTAGTAACATTCTACATGAGAACGTAGTAACATTCTCATTGGTGCACTGAATTCAGTAACTTCATTGTTCTCTGTTTATGCATACATTACACTGACATGGCTTTCACATCTTGCATGAGGATAAGACGTTCATTGTTTCCTTTTTTCCTGATTTTGATAGCACTTGAGTGAGGTTAAAATAGTTCTTGGAGCGTCAGGGACTCTGTACAGCAAACATTTGGGGTTAAATTTGAACAAAATTGTAGACAAAATTGTCATGAAGTGGGTTTTGGTACGGTGAGAAATTGCAGGCGGGACCAGGAATGAGGAATGAAAAAGATGGATTTAATGAGGAAAAACACGATGAGACCAGGGAACACGACGAGAAGACAGGGTAACACGATGACAGCGACAATGACAACAGGTGGACTTAAATACACAGGGAGGGCAATCAGGGAACGGGACACAGCTGGGATTAATCACAGGGAGCAAACAGGACAACACAGAGACTCAGACACCGAAAACCTAAACTAAATACACAGAAAAACTCAAATCACGACAGTACCCCCCCCTTAAGGGCAGCTACTAGACGCCCAAAACACAAAGACCACACAAGGGAGGGCGGAGGGGAGCCGGACGGCGGGCCAGAGTCCAAACTTAACAAAAAACAACCCAACAGGGTGGGCGGAGGGGCGCTAAGGCGGAGGCAAAATAACAAAAAACAACCCAACAGGGTGGGTTCGACTGAAGGCTCTGGAGGGCCGGCTGAAGGCTCTGGAGGGCCGGCAGGGAGCTGCGGAGCCTCGTCCGCAAACTCCAGGGGCGGAGCCACGTCCGCAAACTCCAGGGGCGGAGCCACGTCCGCAAACTCCAGGGGCGGAGCCACGTCCGCAACCCAGGCGGAGCGCAGGGAGGCTCTGGCGGGCCGGCTGGAGAGACGGCGGCAGGAAGCTCTGGCGGGCCGGCTGGAGGACGCTCTGGCGCCATGTCCGCAAACTCCAGGGGAGGAGCACAGGGAAGCGGAGCCTCAGGCAGGACACAGAGGGGTTCTGGAGGGGACTCGGAAGGGGCACTGGGAAACTCTGGAGGGGACTCGGAAGGGGCACTGGGAAACTCTGGAGGGGACTCGGAAGGGGCACCGGAAACTCTGGAGGACTCGGAAGGCACCGGAAACCTGAGGACTCGGGAGGGACACAGGGAAACACTGGAAGGGGGGCTGGCGGCGTCCCAGAGACTCGTCGTCTGGGAGCGGGGACCGGCGGCAGCTCCGGAATCCGCTGCCGAGGTGCGGGGACCGGCGGCAGCTCTGGTATCCGCTGCTGAGGTGCGGGGACCGGCCGCGTTCCCCACCACGGGTTCTGCTGCCCAGGGGCCGGGATCTCCGGCGGCTCAGGACAGCGCCGATGGCGGGGCTTCCGCCCAGGGACCGGGTTCTCCGGCGGCTCAGGGCGGTCTTGCCGACGGCGATGGCGGCGGCTCTCCTCACGGCCAAGTCATAGTCCGATTCAAGGCCCAGTTCCTCCAGCAGCAGCGGAGAAGGCAGGATCTCCACATCTCTGTAGAGATCCCTTTGTGCCAACTCCAACTGCTGCTGGATCCATTCCTCCCGGTCAAGAAACGCCATGCTTCTCACCTTGTTGGTCGGATCCTACTGTCATGAAGTGGGTTTTGGTACGGTGAGAAATTGCAGGCGGGACCAGGAATGAGGAATGAAAAAGATGGATTTAATGAGGAAAAACACGATGAGACCAGGGAACACGACGAGAAGACAGGGTAACACGATGACGACGACAACAACAACATCAACAACGACAGCGACAATGACAACAAGGATCCAACACTCGACAAAGACAACAGGTGGACTTAAATACACAGGGAGGGCAATCAGGGAACGGGACACAGCTGGGATTAATCACAGGGAGCAAACAGGACAACACAGAGACTCAGACACCGAAAACCTAAACTAAATACACAGAAAAACTCAAATCACGACAAAAATACTATAATTTTCTTAATTCATTATACCCAAAAATCTCTATTTTTTTCATTCTGAAGCAAACAGAGTTATTAGGATGATGAATCTGAATATTTATTTGATGATATCAAACCAATATTTGTACTCTCTGGAATAAATTAGAAATAAAATTTATTGTCCCATAGAGGGGCTGCACAGTGGCGGAGTTGGTAGAGCTGTTGCCTTGCAGCAAGAAGGTTCTGGGTTTGATTCCCGGCCCTGGTCTTTCTGCATGGAGTTTGCATGTTCTCCCTGTGCATGTGTGGGTTCTCTCCAGGTACTCCGGCTTCCTCCCACAGTCCAAAAACGTGACTGTCAGGTTAATTGGCCTCTCTAGGTGTGAGTGTGTGTGTGGATGTTTGTTCTGTGTGTCTCTGTGTTGCCGTGCGGCAGGAAAAAGTAACTCAGAATTCAGTAATATTTCCATTCTTTGTGAACCAACTGGACTGGATATATTTCATGATGATGACTCAGTCATGGATATTAGCTTACACAGACCTGATATTAGAGTTTACATGTTGCAATATCCCATCCATCCATTTTCTTATACCCTTGTCCCATTGCGGTTCGTAGGGTTGCTGGTGCCAATCTCCAGTTGTCAACGAGTGAGAGGCAGGGTAGATCCTGGACAGGTGGCCAGTCCATTGCAGACATATTGCAATAAGTCTTTTATTTTTAATCATGTCAAAATCAACTTCACAACATCTAGTAGCACTGAGAATTAAATATCATTTATTAGTGTGGGATAGTTCGTTTTTCCTCTTTCGCACTGCTGCCCATCGATATATATTAATGGATTGGTGATGCGCCATTACTATGTCCAGCCCTATTTTTCAATGCAAGAGTAGAAGAAGAAACTGTGAAACTAAAAACCTGGATTATCTATGTTCTGCTAAGAGCCTAAACCCAAGAAAGGCCCGTTGGATAATGTTCTTTTGTCATTTCAACCTCACTATCACATATCGCCCAGATTCCAAGAATTCCAAAGCAGATGCGCTCAAGACAATTTTCTCCTAATGACTCAGATAACTCCTCTGAACTCATCCTTCGAAGGATGAGGGTTCCTCTTCTGTGGGATCCACTACTTTGGATCTCGAGGCCTCATTCAGGCAGTTCTGGTAAATGAACCAGACCCTGGAGGAGGTCCTCCCAACCGGACTTTTATCCATGCTTCTGTGCGGTCCCGAGTGATCCATTGGGGTCACACTTCAAAGTTTTCTTGCCATTCAGGAATTAGTCATACTATTGGACTTCTCTGCCATTATTTCTGGTAGCCATCCCTTAATACAGATGTACAGGAATACATTATGAACTCTATAGTTTGTGCTTGGGGTACCAGTCTCCTGCTGGTCTTCTTCAGCCTGTTGTAGTTCCCTCACAGTCACACATTGTCCTAGATTTTGTCACAGGTCGTCCACCTTCCCATAACAAATCGACCATTCTCGTGATCATTGACAGGTTGACAGGCCACCTTGTTACACTTCCTAAGCTTTCTTCTGCCTCAATTAAATACAGCTTTTTTTTTCCAACATGTTTTCTGCTTACATGGCCTCCCATCAGAGAATGTATCCAATAGAGGGCCTCCGATTGTCTCTCATCATTATTATGCCTTTGGGCCAAGTCCTGTCCTCCCTCTGGCTTTCGTCCCCAAACCAATGGACAATTTGAGAAAATGAATCAAGAGCTAGAAAATGCCCTGCATTGTGTTTCAGCCTCTAAGTCTGGTTCTTTGGGCACCCACTTACCTTGGGTGGAATATGGGCACAACTCTAATAATTTCAGTCAGAACTAATAAGTAATCATTACAGAATCAGACTAAAAAGTCCATTAGCTTGATGTGTCAATTTGTGTTGATAGGATAGTGCAGTTTACATCTGTAAATTTAGTGCTGTAAATTTAGTGCTGTAAATTTAGTGCCTTTCAATTAGATCAGAAGCAATCACAGAAGTTGTCTGACAATTATTGCAAGACACTGTTTTCCTTGCCTCTGTCAGACTTCACCATCATCAGCATGTGAATGTGTGCATCAATGACTGAATGTAGTGTGGTCCCCAAGACTTGATACAGCACTATACAGACCATTTACAATTTAAAAACTCCTGTTGACTACTTTGCTAAATAGGGAGGTGGAATTTCTATATATGTTTTTATAAATGAGGACTCAATTCCACCCTACTGCTTAATGTTGATATGGCATCAAAAATGGCAGAGTATTTTTCCTAGTATTGGTACTGAGTTTAAAATTTAGTACTGACAACTCCAGCATTTTAACAGTGTTATAGTACAATTACATTTCAGTGCGAAATTTCTTTTTACCTTGAGGAAGTGAGAAAGATTTTATATTATTTAATTGTCCAGATAAATGTCACATACAGTCCATCAGACACAAAATGTATGCTTGGTCCATTTTGTGGTTATATCAACATTCATCTAGGTTCTGGCTCAAATATAAAATCTCAATTTTTTTCATACCAAAACAGATTTACATCTATTTTTTTTTCCTTCCTTTTCTTAAAAAGAAATTACAAATGATAGAAAATATATTACGACGTAATTACTATAATTTGGGATATTTGCGGGAAAATAATAATGGTAATATGGAGCACAGCGGGAAAGAGGGTTAGAATACAGTAGTTTCCTGGCTAAAATGGGAAACTTGACACGTATGGATCATCTGAAACAAGAGTATTCTTTAAAGACCATGTCATGTCCTAATAGTTAATCCTTTCTGCAAGCTGTATTGACCTCTAACTGCTTCCTTTGTGTCTTCAGGTGGCAGTAGTTGTGACAGAACCTGACTCAGAGCAAATAGAAGACATTTCCACACCACCGACTGAACCTCAGGTGGAACCAATTGAAGGCATTGCCACCGAACCCTGAAATGAGCTTTCACTGTTCTGCCATGTTGCTCTCAGAAAGAGTAAAACATATGATCATCATTAATGAAAATTTTGTTTTCAGGAACTCCAAATGCAACCATCAACAAATGTGTAATCATACGAAGATAACTGGAAGCAAATGGTTTTAGGTTTAAAAAAAAAAATAAAAAATAGCCCCAGCAATTTTTGAACCCTTTCCAATCCATTGCCCTATGCTGAATTGCAATACAAGTTTTTAGGGAAATTTGGACTGAAGTCAATTCAGTTAGTCAATTAAATTAATTTTATTAAAGACAATTAAACTTGAGAAGCAGACATACAGTAACTGCAGGTTGAACTTAACTCTGACTGTGAGGTAGGTAAAACTTAAGAAGTTCAGGAATCAGGAAGTACTATATTCTGTGCATAAATGTGTCCACTCTATAATTCTATCTTCAGAGTTTGTGTTGTCTGCTAAAATACGTTTTTATATAGTGCATTCCTTGTCCAGTTGGTCGTCCAACTTGCTTTTCACTATCAGTACTGTTCACTTGGCACGACTTCATCTGTACAGTTATACAGATATTGACATACACCCACTCATCAGCAAACTTAATCATACTGTCTTCTAATTGGCACACAGCTGTTATCATCCCTAATCTTTAGGTCTTAGCTGCACTTTTAGTTATTAGTTAGAAATGTGAGAAATTATGCAGAGAAATGTTTGTATCCAAGTATTATTTATTTTCTTTTTCAAAGTGAGTAATCACGTGTTCCACGAAACGGCCATTACTTCACTAGTAATTATAGAATATCATTTAATTAAATTATGCTTATGATCCAAGACAGCTTGCTGCTCATATGTATGTTATGCATTGCTGTCATTTTTGGTCTACTAGCTGGTCAGTTACTATTTATGAAAACCACATAATTATATGAGTGTATAAACAGTGCAATCACAGTGAAAATAAAGTTAATGATTTGAAAACCCAAACAGTATTCATGATTGATTTTTCAATTACCATGAATTTTATTGCTTTTGTGAATAAATAATACTAATAGCATGACAGCTGAATGGTCTTTAGTTTGTCTTTGCAACATCTCCCTTATTCCAGAGTTTCCTTTAGATCCAGTGGAAACACTGAAAACAAGATGAATGTTAAAGGGAAACCAAGTCAAATAAATATTTTAAAGCCATGGAAATGGTTAATAAGAAAAGTGAATATTCATCATGTGGAAGTGAAAAATAGCTAACCCTACTGCAGGCTATTTTTCATAGCATTTGTATTAAAATACTAACGCAATTGGTTGCTTCTGGCAGTGATTAAAAAAAAGTCACAGTCAACCTTTCTTTGTCAACTTAATTTCTGAAAGCGGAAGTCAAAAGGTGAGTTCTGAAAGTTGTAGAGAATAAATTTAAAGCTTAAATATGATGCGTTGATGTAAGCAGAAAATGATGAATATGATGAATCTCATAAGCGGTGTTTTATTAGGTTATATGTATGAAAATTCCTACCCCACACTGTAAAGGATCTCATTATAAAAAATTTGTAAATTATTGGCAGCAGGAATGCCAGAAATGTAGGGTTTTTAATAGTTAATTCACTGTAATTTAACAGTATATATATTCTTTTACACAACATTTTACTCACTTTAAACTTCTTGGGATTTGCAGAAAAATTTTGGAACATTATAAAAATGTTATACACTGATAGATTTAGCTCTGTATCTCAAACCTGGTATGACGCCCAAATTTAGAGTTCTACATTCTGCTTTAGCCAGTCATCACTCAAGAACCCCTTTATAAGGCCTAACGTCCATTAAGTCACACACTTTCCAGCCATGCTTTGAGGTTGCATGTGCACCTTTCCTTTCTGTCTGACTTTCAGTTGGATAGTCCAGCTGGCTCCACTGATCCTCCCACAAGTGATGGCCAAATGAAGCCTCTTGCTTTGCCCAAACATTAATTATTTGATGCTTCATGCATTACTCACTTCATACACCTGTTGCTGAAACTATAACAGCCTTATAACTCGATCTTAAAAAAATTAGTAAATACAATTTTGTCACAAAGATTTTGCCAAACTCATGTTTATTAACAGGAAAATCAATTAAATCTTATTTAACTGTTTTTTTGAGTTATTAAAATGATTTGTAGTCAAACTAATTCTCCAATATGTTGACTATCAGTAGTTGAGTTGTGTTTTTTATGTCAGACTGATTTGACAATAAAGATATTTGATGTTTTAGTGCTTGTCTGGGCAGACTGTATTCTTTGTGTTTTGACTTGCTTTCTGAAAAACTACATTTTTTCTAAATTCTCTTTCTTTTCATTTTTTTTATTGGCTTGGATCCTTTATATCTGATCTCTTAATTTCACACTTGCAACAACCCTAAGTCTGTTTCTGCTGTGCAAGACTGACATATCTTTGCTGTTCAAACGATATGTCAGATAGTAGTGGAAATTCCAAGAAGATCAGAATTTGGGAAGTGGAGTCCTTAATTATTTTTATTTCAGAAGAATCTTATTGTGAACAGTCATCTCAGACGTCAGAGATTTTCCTCTTGCTGGCTCCATTTCACCCAAGTTTATTTGTGTGGCACATTTCAGCAACAATGCATTTAAAGTGCTTTTTCCATCTTAACACATAAATATAAAGTCATTAAAAACACCACAGTCAACAATTGAGAAAACCATTACATTTTGAGTGCAATCATCAATATTATGGAAGACCAAAGCTGACATAAAAAAAAAGTATAAGTATATTTTGTTTTTCCTTTCCTACATGCACTACATGCACTGTCATCAAAAAATGTATATTAATTTTTCTTTTTCCTACACGTGTTTTCATCAAGAAATGTATATATTTTCTTTTTCATTTCATCTAAATATGCATTTTTGTCAAGGAAAGTATGTATTTTGTACAAGCCCTTGTTCTTTTGTCATTGCCTCATCTGCATTTTTTATTTCTCCATGTGCATCTTTATGTTAATGAGCAGGGCTGCCTTCTACTGCCTTCTACTGCCTACAGTAGGCCAACAGTTACTGCCTACTGTTGGCCTATAGAGTTTTGGCACAAACATCACTGCATATGACATTGTGGAGCGTTTACATCTCTCCCAATCGCACAGATAAAAACACGAAAATTGTAAGAAAAAAAGTAAAAAAATTAAATCAACTCAATAAAGGGCACTTGGGGTATTAACCCCGTCTACACGACGTCACGGTTAGGGTGTCAGTGCCTCCAACTCATGTTAGCAACACATGAAATTTGTATTAATTTAGACGAACAGTATATAATTAGTGTTTGTTGGATATGTGCTTGGCACTAGTTTTTGTACTTTTAATTTTGTATATTATAAATACTATAATATTATAAAATACTTCATGTGCTAGGTTAGAGGATACGTCTGCTGTGGAACAGTAGATTGTCACGTTCGGGTCTCACCCCTACACGTCCCGGGAAACGAAAGGAGACAATGAGTTAAGGGTAATTCCAAATTTCTCAAGTCCTCACCTCAGCATGGAACGCCTCAGCTAAATGCGGCGCAGCTCGGATGCCTTCGCATCCTCACGACAGGGTCTTAGCCTTCGTTCAACCATCGCCACCTTCAGCTCCCTTATCCACAATAAATGGAGACTGTTGCTAGTTCATTAATTCATAGAGTCCAGACTCTCTTGGGGGCGGAGGGGACCTGGTTCAGCAGCTGCTGATCCATCATCCGTCTTAGTAATCTATTGCCAGTCATTGGGAAAACATTCCCAAATGGCTGATGGTGGAGCAGTTTGGCATACTTAACATTCACCTTCTGTCCAAGGGGCCAGCCAAGCCTAACAAGGCCGGAACAGCCCACAAACATGGCTTTCCCTGCCGCTCATCGAGGCCCGGACCAGCTTGCCTCGCCCGGGCAGCCCTAGTGCTCTCCCACTGTCAGCAGGTAAATGTTCGCGACAAATGACTGGTGGTGGAGCGTCTAGTTGCTTAACCATTATTTTCTGTCCAGAAGTTCCCGCCTCGATGCCTTCAACCATGCAGACTCCAGGTCGGTATTTTTCCGGCTTTACGCAGCCGTACACACGCCTAACAAGGCTTCGCCCAGCCTGCAGGCAGTCCCATCGCAAGCCGTCACGCGCCCGGCCTCTGCAAACCTCTTTTTGGGGGAAGACTACCCTGAGTCCTGCCCCGAGCTGACCTAAGCTCGCGAGGAGGCTCAGCTCGATGTCTTCCGCCGGCGCCCGAGCGCCAAAAGTACATTGTCCAATAAATCTTTCTAACTGATCTTCCTTTCTCTGTGTGAGTCTCTCCAGATTGAATTATGGTTTCAAAAAGATCTCAGCAATGATGCTAAAACTAATTAATGAGTTTCATGCAGCAGATATGAATTACTGTTCTACTTATTGTTGATGTAATTGTTTTCCGCCATGTTTCAAGCCTGTTCTATTGATATCGGCTCTGTTCTCCCTTTGCAACATGTCTTTTATGTGTTCCAGCTCATGCATTAGTCTGTGGGTCTCATTAACATTCAGCTGAAACTCCAAACAAACTGAAGCTTTGAAGGACGTGCAAAGGAACCGTGTCCAAGAAACGAGCCACAAAATCAGCTTCTGGAATCAGGCAAACCTTTCAATTACTATAATATTCAGTTTTCTGCTCTGGAGCTTCCAGGCGAGCGTTGGGACAACGCCAACCTGGAAAGGGTCAAAGGTCATTGCCAAAACATCTAAAATCCATCATCCTCAGGAGGAAATCAGGTTCAGAGTGTGAAGCTCAGAGAAATGACCCCAGTCCCCAGGTGGGAATCAGTTATCGGGTTAAAGGTCAAATGTCATGACCCTGAACCAGTACGGTTTGGAAGCTTTGAAGGAGGAAACATCTGGTCTTCAGTGATGCCTGTGAGCACGGTGGTGGAGGAGTGATGATGTGTGATTTTATTTCCTTAACCTAAAAAAACTGAATTAATGATGAAAACATTAAAAGTCATCCAGGCCCTGACCCCTAACCCTAATCCACCTGGGCCTGGGAAAAGAGGGGCTCTCGAGTTGGTCCTTCCTGGAAGACCCAGGGCGTGTCCTTCAATGGCCAAAGCAGCTGGAAATGCAAGGCAAAGCCTTAACAGTCAAGGTTTATCTCGTGAATGTATCCCAATTCATTACCTACTTCATGGAGACTCCACCAAAGAATGCAGGTTGACGAGGCGACAGCTCTTGTCCGTGAATAGAGCTCTCAAGTCTGCACTTCATCAGATTTCAAGGGCAGTGGTCCTCCAGCAGATCAGGGTAAAAGACCAGAAGGTATGTCGCTCTGTAACCGCAAGCGTTCTCTGCAGATGCCTGGAAGAGTCCCGTCGAATTGTATTGAAGCAGCTTTCCAAGATGCGGAGAACCAGGCCCGGTTCTCCGCATGGTATGGACAGATTGCACAATGAAATGCGAATCTGGCATATTACTATTGGTATTGTAATATGCAACTACCAATGATGTCTACTGTTGATACAGGTGAGGCAGAAGACGCCTCACAATGATCTAAATAAACTGAAAGGGTTAGCTTGATAATGACATCTGACTTTTCAGAGTGGGAATTGGATCCAGAACATTTGAGTCCAAAGGAAAGAGCAGCCAGTGAAGGCATTGCTTCATATCTCAGTCCATGGAAGGGCTGAAGCCTATAAGCTAAAGGTGGTAAACTTGAAGGATGAAATGCAGAGTGAAAACACAAAAAAATCTTAGTGCAGTGTTATTTGCAAGGTGCTCTGCTATAGCAGATTGCAATTGTTAAAAAGTTTGGAAATGGCATTAAATACATTAGGACTGCAAGTAAGATGTTTCAAGTTTAATAACATTTAAATTATCTGTTTAAAACCCCATCAATGCCATTTACTTTAGGGACACAAGTCTTCACAGACCTGTTTGTAGTACTTTGAATGGGCCACATTGCTGAAACATTCACAAATACTGTATCATTTGGTTGTTGAACTCAGAAACAATCCTGATGTGAACTGACGCTAATTAAAGAGTTTTGGATTTCATTAATTGTTACTCTTTTTGACTGAGATTTAAAATGAATGTCCTCATATGTGAACATCATTTTTCTCAGAAACTACATCATGTAAAAAGAATTTTACATATTTGGGCTGATTGGGATCCTACTGATTGCAAAAATAAAAGAGAATTTAATAATAGATGCCTGTAAAAGCTCAGGTTTTATGAGGTTAAGGCTGTTTAGCAAAACTAAGCTAAAGATTTCCTTAAATTAACATCAACTCCTTTTGCAGTTACAAATGGTGGAGCTGCAGAATCAAAGACTGATTTCCAGTTGCCGTGTGTGTTGCTGCTAAGGGTGTGTGTGTGTGAGGCTATTCATCATAGAAGACTGGACTGCATTTAAGACTCCTGAGTCCTAGAGTCACCTTTCCCACGTGCTGTTCCTATAGGCGGAACCTGGGAAGGCTGATACGCTGGTTTCAAAAACACGCTATCCGTTAACACTGCAAGGTGGAACTAGCATGCCCTGGAAGCAGAAGCGTTCTTTGTTGAATCTCTGCTGGTCTGTGTTGAGTGCCGACGGTCTGCTTGGTGGGAGCAGATCTCCACCAGCTTGTTATGGCTTCCCATGCCACAGTGCCCCTAAGAAGGATGAGCAAAAGCAGCCATTCTCCCAAGGAAGGAGAACTTTGACCCTTGACCAGCTGCTGCCTTCCAGGTCTCCAGACATTTGCTGGGATTCAAACCATCATCCCTAGAATGAGAGCAAAGAGCTGTTCTAGAGCCTCCACAAGACCTCTATAGAAAAGCTCTTTATATGTGGTCTAAAAAAAATTGCGTGACCACATTCACAAAGTGAGACAACTTACCCAAAGCTGCCAACAAGAGAGTCTTCTTTCATCCAGCTTGCAGCAGGCAGTAGTTCAACAATGCACTACCCATTCTGAGTCATGGTGCTGGTTTTCTACATGTTTCCAAGCTCATTCTAAGTCATCTAGGTTGACAGAGGGGCTCATTCTGATTGCCACAGTGTCTGGTTTGTTAGGGATTGCAGCAAAAACAGAAGAACTAGAAGCTAACATAGGAAGCCCCATGATACAATGCATTGTGGGTAATGCTGACAGACATTTTAAAGTTCATTTCTGACATTCAGAAATTCACTAACACATTTCTGGCACCTAGCAGAAGCTCAGACATTAGATTTGAAGCTGAGCAGGAAAATAGAAAATTTCTGTCAGGAAAATAGACTTTGAAGACAAATTAAATAAAATATGGCTAAAAGACGGGACTTGTAAAACCAAATGCCAGCCGTCATTGAAGCATCAAGGCAAAACACCTTGATCAAACAGATTCTCAGAGATGACATTTTAAAGCTGAGCTGTGACTTATGTAAAGAAATTGAGCTTTAAGAAAATTATTAAAATGGACTTTTTCATGGCTGACTGGGACACGTGTGCACTGAGTGCCCATCATAAACCTTTCAGAGGGGGAGTTTTATCAATTCTTACTCGCACTAAGCAAACACAATGCTTTCGTCAAATGAAAGTCAACCACCAGCATTACTGCAGGGTATTTCTTGGACACCACAACCTTTAAAGATCCAAATTTCAGCTGTACGCACCAATTGGACATCAAAGTTTATTACAATCCAAACTTTGATGTCCAAAGTTTGGACATCAAATCATATCAGACACATATCACACACATTATGATATTTGTGTGATATGCACACACATATCACACACATAACATAATGTGTGTGATATGCACACATTATTGAAATAAAGTTTTGATCTAAAATAAACATTTGCTGGATTAGTCAAATCACAATTGTTGCAGTTTTAAAGAATTTGGGCACAAGAATCAGATTTTTATGAAGAAGTTACGGTGCTGTTTGCTGCTTTGTCCACCAGGGGGTTCCACGGGTCCTTCTTACGGAGATGCTTTGAAGTCGTTTTCTGAATCCAAGCCAACTGATGGGACCGTGGCATTTCCTTTTATCACCTACTAATATTGATTAAAGGTCTTCAGAACTTCCTGTGCTTCTAGTGGAAGGGGCATTTTTGTGCCTTGATGATGAGAAATCCTGGCCTGTTTGAGTCTAAGTAAGATCTGGATCAGTGAAAGTCGCTACACCTAGAAAACGTTTGGTTGGTTGTCGAAGTCATTGCTTCTGTCCAGCAGGTCAAAGTGGACGAATTCTGAACCCAGTTTGGACCTGGACTTTCTGCTTGCGCTCTGATCCGGACCCTGCCCGATTTATTCACGCTTCACGGAGAAATGATGACAAATCGTCCGATGTGATTAGCAGATTGTTTCAGCTCACTTGTTTAAGAGCCATGTTTATTGTTCCATTTGCACATTTTGTGAGCATTTGAGAGAGGGAGAGAGAGGACTAATCGTTATTAATTAAGGTCATTGTCCTGGTGTGTTTGGGTGTGTTTGGGTGTGGGGGTGTGCGTGTGATGTGTGTGTGCAGGGGTATGCGCGTGTGGGGTGTGTGTGTGTGTGTCTGCAGCCACTCTGCATGTTGTGACAAAGGTCCACTACCTTGTCTAATCACACAGCCTGTGATCCATTAGCTTTGTCTAAAAGCTGCATTAGGATGAATTGGACTCGTAAACCAGGGTTCTGATCCGGCCTGGTTTTCCTCGGTTTTCCTTTTTCCCGGGTTTGGAGGTTTGTGTATTTTCAAGGATCCACCAGAAACATTCAGTCAACAACGAGGCAAGTTCATCAGTTCAGGGTAAAATGAGTGAGGATGAACCTGCAGCTGCTCGTCAAACCAAACAGTTTGATTTGAAACGTGGAAATTCATTAGATTCATAGCAAATACTTGTGAAGTAGGGTTAGGGTTATAAAAAAGAGTGATAAAACGTTTTTGCACTTGGATGAGGTAATTTTTCATCCAAATTAAAATAGATGCATTTTACAGAGCTGTAATGCATCACAAGTCATGTGATCAACAGCTGGATGTTACCACTGGTGAAAGCCACAAAGAAGATGACAGGAAGTGGTCTTACTTGTGATTTACAGTTATTTTTCAGGGGGTTAAAGTGGGCAGCTGACTCCACCAGTGATCTCTCACAACATCACACAATCCATAAAATGTTGTGTGTCATTCTAATGGGTTGAATCCATAGCTCTTCTGTAAAATATCTGGCTACAATTTCCCTAACATGTCACATACATAGCCCCTCCCAAGTAGGCTTATTGTTCTAACACCAGAATAAGAGAGAAGCACTTCGGAGCAGCAAACAGAAAGGGGTGGGGACAGACCACATGTCAGTCTCTTACCTTATTTGGAAATGGCACCATTGCATTCTGGAACTAAAGGGGGTGCTGTTTTCTATATTATCTAAGGTCCCACATTTAAAAAAAGAAAATAATGAAAACAGCCATGATTAACACAAAATTATGAAACACAATATATTTGCAAATATAGTAGTTTGTTGGTTTTACTCTTTAAATGTAACAAAAGCGACACACTTCTCAACATGGATAACAAATTTCTTAGTTTATTCTTGTTAACAACCTTAACATGACTGACCAACTAACTAACTAACTAACTAACTAACTAAAAGTTTACTGGTTATCATATTAATGAGACATAGAAAGAATCTAAATGATCTTTCTCACATCCTCCAGTGTAACTAAAATCTTAGACACCACAAGTTTTCCATAATCCATAAAAACACAATAGTACTTGCTGGGTTTCAGACATGTGACCTGGATGACGCACGAAATTCAGACGGGGGTCCGGAAGTGGATTTCTCTGGTTCAAAACGGAGTAAAATGGATAACAGCAAGTAGCTAATGCCCTAAATACGCTGGAACAGACGAGGCATCATAATAAAATACGCGTATATTTAGGATATGATCAATATTGTCTCGGTAAAAAATACTTCTCACATGGGATTTACCCAGAGTGGAGGCGATCGACATAACTAACTATGTGGAGCCGCAGACCTCATATTGTACAACAAACCAGGATTAAGTTTTCAAAAGCCTGGAGGATACAGTTATTTAGTTTCAAGTTGGGTCAAGCATTTAGGATCAAAAGAAGCATGAAAATGGCTGTCAACTTGTTTCTGCCGGGTGAGTAGTGAGTTGTGCTATTTTAAGTATTTAGTCTATGATAAGGCTGCTATCACTAACAACAAGCTAATCCATGTTATTTCTCTGAGCTTGGATCTCTTGGTAAATCATTTATTTAGCTTCTGTAAACCCAAATTCATGCTGGAGTTGTACGTTAATGTTGAGACATTGTAGGACACTGGATTCAGGCCCAATATAGGTCAACTATTTGCTGCAATCTACAGAACCCCCATGTTCATGTCCGTTCAGACCAAACCATGTAGGGGAATAGCCACAGCTCACTGTGACTGTATTGCTGGGTAAATTCAAATTCATTTATTTGGCTTTTTTTGAACGAAAGTTCGACTGAATAAATATATTTTCTCTCCAGGACTTGGCACTGAGTGAGCTGCTAACAACATTAACACTCTGAGGACTACCAAGCTAGGGCGTAGAAATAATGTATCTTACTTTATATATGAATGCTTGGCTTTCTAAGTAACTGTCCAATAAAATAAAACGAGAACAGGCTTAACCGGAGGAGTTTGGCCGTAGGTGCCAGATTCATGCAATAACTGTATTTTAAAAATTAACCTATCTCGTATGTAAAATAAAAAAAGTCTATAGCACCTGGGACTCCAAGGTGGTCTCCCATCCAAGGATTGAACAGGCCTGTCCCTTCTTAGCTTCTGTGATCAGACGAGAGCAGGCTTTTTTAAAAAATCTTTTATTTATAAAAATTCAACAAACAAAGTTTAAAGTGCAATTATTTACAGTGAAAGAAAATAGATTTTGTGAACAAAATATACAATCGTGAAAACAAAGATACCTGAAGACATTTTTTACAGTGACAAAAACCCAAAATCATGCAAAAAGTTCATCGAAATATTTACAATTGTGTAGTTGTCCGAAAAGTTCTTGACAGAGTCCATGGTTGATGTGTTGATTGTTTTTTTTGTGATCTTTTGAATGAATATGAATATTTTCCATTGGCTGATGATTTTTCCTTCGTAAAGTTTATAGTTCCGGGTGATGTAAATGGTGTGTCTGGCCAGGGAAAGGATGATATTGCAGAGGTGGAATTGATGTCCTGTTTGCTGTCCATGAGGTAGTCCAAAAAGTCGTGTCCAGTCCCATGTCTTGTTGTCCATTTTTGAGTTCGGAAAGATGCTGGTGATGGTAGTTTTGATTTTTTTCCCAGAAGATGGTGCAGCCGGGACAGCGGAGGAACAGGTGCTCTAAAGTCTCGAGGCCTGAAAGACAAACTGTACAGTCTCTGCCGAACCTTTCCTTGTGTATCTGGTGGAGGATGACGCCCATATAAATCCTTCCATGCCTTATCAGAAAATCTGTATTATTTGCTTGTTGGTGATTAAATTTGAAATGTAAACTTGACCAAATGTTGTAAACAGGTGTACTGGAGAATGATTTCAGCCATTGTTTATGAGCTCCGGGTTCTTTGATAATTTGTGAGATGAGTATGGAGTACCATTTCTTTGTCCGGACCAAATTTATGTTTGATTTGTGAACACCGGTTGACAGAAGGAAAGTCAGGGCGTCATCCTGCACCTCCTGATGTCATCCTCTCCTGCCAATGATCGAAGAGCAGTGGAATGGCAATGCGGCCTGGATTTTCTTAGATAGCTGAACTATTTTGGATCTTTTATATGGTGTTCCGGAAACTCTGAAATGACTGAGAATTTTGTTAATATCCAATGATCCTCGATCATTCAGTACCTGCCCAAAGGTGTGAATGCCTACTCTTTCCCAGGACGGGAGATTCAGCATCCTGCCTTCGCAGACCACTTCAGGGTTGTTGAAAATCAGCAGCGAGAGACAAGACCTGTACTTGACGTGCATGACCAAATTGGATCTGATTTTATTCCAGGCTTCGAGACATTCTGTGTAAAATTTATTGATTCTTGTTTGTTTCAGATTTGTGATTGAACAGAGGTTGTAGATGCTTTTTGTACCAAAAGAATTTAAATGGGATTTGAAATAGTCGTGCCAGGTATGTTTGATGGAAGAAGTAAAAAATCTGGTAATTAGTTGGATTCTTATTGCTTGTTTTTTTGATTCTATGTCAGTTAACTTGAGTCCTCCCTCTTTAAACGGAGCGATTGTTGTTTTATGACTTACTAGATTATATTTGCTTTTCCAGATAAACAATGAGATTAGACTGTTAAGTTTGTTAAGTACTTGCTTTGGGAGATCATAAACGCTGAGCGGATAAATGATTTTTGAGATGATTAGACTGTTTATGATGACTACTTTTCCTTTGATGGTTAACTTCCTTTGATTCCATAGATTGAGTTGTTTTTGAATTTTGGTCACGACGTTTTTCCAAGTCTTGTCTCTCGCCGGCCCCCTCTGCTTACCAAGGTACACTCCGAGGACCTTGACCGTGTCCTCCACCTCCCTGAACTCCCACCTGCCTAGTGTCCCAGCCGCCCCGCCGCAGTACATGATTTCTGATTTGGTTCTGTTTATTTTTGCTCCTGAAGCTGAACTGTAAGTATGTATATGTTTCATGACCAGGTCTAAACTGTTTTCATCTTTTACTGTAATTGATGCGTCGTCTGCGAACTGAAATATTTTGCTTACGTTGCCCTGTGGTGATTTGATTCCTTGAATGTTTTCGTCCTGTTTGATCAGGATGGCGAGGGGCTCGGCCACCAGGCTGTAGAGCAGGGAGGACAGAGGACAGCCCTGCCTGACTGACCTATGCAAACGGAAGTAATCTGTGAAATGACCATTACATTTAACTTTACCTTCTGCGTTTGAATACAACTGCAAACTGCTAATGAATGGCTGACCAAAAACAAATTTATTTAAAACTGCCCATAGGAAATTATGTTCTACCCTGTCAAAAGCTTTGCTGAAATCTACGTTGAGAAATAAACCTTGTGAATTGACCATTGATTGAATAGTGTGATTTATTGACAGTATTGTATCAGATGTTTATTTGAGGGATGCCGTAAGCTTGAGATGAAGTAATTATGGAACCTATGACCGATTTTAACCTGTTTGCTAGAATTTTGGAATATATTTTATATTCTGTATTTAATAAACTGATGGGTCTGTAATTTTTTACATTGTTCCTATCTCCTTTATTTTTGTAAAGCATGGTTATGATTCCTTGGGCAAAGGTCCTGGGCGTGCTCCCTGTTTGCTCCATGACAGAGAAAACCTGCAATAATTTTGGACTGATTTGGTCTGTGAATTGTTTGTAAAATTCTGACGTAATGCCGTCATGTCCGGGGCTTTTATTGGTGTTTAAAGAATTTATGGCGTGTTGTATTTCTTCCTCTGTCAATGGAGCGACGCAGCAGAGTATCTTCCTGAGAGAGCGAGGAACCAATCACACCAACAACCTGAAATATTGGCACTTGTGACTAGTTGTGAATAGAAAGTCTGAACTGTTTCTAAAATACTTGTTATGTCTGTCACTTTCTCCCCTTTTTGATTTATTAGTTCGTTTATTGTTGCATTGGTTTGTTTATGTTTTTCTTGAGCTAAAAAGAATGCTGTTGATTTTTCTCCTTCTGTTAAATATTTTACTTTTCCTCGAATAATGGCTCCCTTGCATTTACTTATTTCTATTTGATCCAGTTGTTTTTTTATTACTAAATAATCTGTTATGTCTCTGCTTTGGTCGTTTTCTAGGTTGTCCAGTTCAATATTTAATTTTTCCCTAAGAATGTGTTCGTTTCGGAATTCCCTACATTTTTTCTGCGTGCTGTACTTGATTGAGATGTTTTTAATTGTCTGCTTAGCCTGATCCCACCACTCTAGCAGGTTGTCGGTGTGATCCATCTCCTCACTCAGGGTCTGCAACAGGACACCGAACTCACTTCTGTAATACTCGTCCCGCAGAAGAGCAGCATTCAGACACTAGAGACCCCCATTTCTGATGCCTCGCTCCATCTCCACCTGCAGGAAGGAGTGGTCACTCCAAGCGTTGTCCCGGATGAGACAGGACGACACCTCGATGACAAGAGAAGACGAGACCAGACACAAGTCAAGGCGTGATTGTTTCAGTTTTCCTAATACTATTTGTTGTTTTTTGGTGAATTGTTTTTTCCCTGGGTGAAAGAGTCTCCAAATGTCTATTAAACTGTTGTGTGTGATGATGTCATACAGCACGTTCCTGCTAGAATCCTCTAAGAATATATAGTTATTGGAAATGTCAGATTTTGTAAGTGTTATGTTAAAGTCTCCTATGATGCAATTATTTACTAACCCTTTTCTTAACCCTAAAAAGAAAATCGTCTTGCGTTTTCTATGTTTGGTGCATGTATGTTGATTAGCCTGCATAGTTTTTTGTTATGATAGAAATCGATTATGATGAGCTTGCCCTCTTGATCTGTATGAATTAAATGACAGTTGTTGAACAAACCCTCCCTCATGAATATTGCAACCCCACCCGTTCAAGTACTGGATGTTGATGAAAACATTTTCCCTTTCCATTTATCTGCTAAATCTCTTTCTCTTAAACTGTCCCACTTTGTTTCTTGTAGACATTAAATGTCAAAACAAGACTGAAAAAAAACAGTGTGGGTTTTCTCTTCTCTGTGGAGCCATCGGGCATAAAGCGAGAGAAGCATCATGGTTGTTGAGTAGAAAATTTTTGCTGTCATTACCTTTTGGATTTCCTTTTTGGTTTTATTGTTGCCAGAGTTGCTAATCTTTTCCTTGTTACTACTATTTTAGTTAGATCAAGGTCAGGGTCCGACTCCATTTCCTCACAATGTCCCAGGTTTTTAGTTATCATATTCGAAGGGGTTTGGAAGGACGGCAGGTGATTTGGCGACGAGGCCAGCGAACAATCCTCGGCTACGGGGAGAGAAGGAGCAGCAACTTCTCCCCGCTCCTCCTCTGCCTCGCCTTGACCGGTTTGAGCGGCTTTTCCCTCGGCCAGCACACCGGCCACCTCCGTGTCCGCCGTTCTGGCCTCGGGCAGTTCAGCCTCTGTTTCGCCCTCGCTTGGGTCTCCTTCACCTCTCTCCCCCTGCTCATTCTCTTCCTCCTCCATCTCACTCTCCTCTGTGCTTTGTGTTTCTGCTCCCTCTACATTCATGTCAGGACCCTGACCTTGATCGTCTGATTCACTGTGGTTACATATGCATTTCTCCATTTCATTGTGACATATTAGACACTTTTTCCCTTATTTTTACTGGAGTATTCCCTCGCATAATGTCCTTGGATAGGCATGGCACAAAAACTCTGGACAATCTCTTACAATGTGTCCCGCTTGTAGACATATTCTACACACCTTTACCTGTCTATCATGAATAACCCTGAAATATTCCGGACCCAGTGCTGTGTTGAAACGAACAGAATACGGCATAGACAGTACAGTTTCTGT
The DNA here is from genome assembly GCA_902982915.1 of Phalloptychus januarius. NCBI lineage: Eukaryota > Metazoa > Chordata > Actinopteri > Cyprinodontiformes > Poeciliidae > Phalloptychus > Phalloptychus januarius. The sequence goes on from CADWAE010000073.1 coordinate 1,259,194, forward strand.
GAATTTAACTTTCACAGAACTTATTCCGTCCGCTATTTTCGTTCCCGGCAACACTCGACGCTTGATAGATGATATCGCCAATAAATCCTCATAGATTGTGTATTACTTCTTCGTCAGTGATATATGTCGGTAGTCCAAGGAATGATACAATCAGTTCGTCATTTGTTAGTTCTTTTGCCATTATCTTCGTTGTTGCAATTATAAAACCATCACTTTGTTCCTGCTTTAAACCACCAGATTAGTTATTTTAGATTTCATACTGTCCCACAGCTAAGAAGGCTGAAAACTGAATGTGAGCTGCAAATTACATTTTGTCCAAAAGCTTTCCCTTGCGAGGAAAGCTTTTGGCTCTCATTCAATTTTGTTGAAACTTAAAATGTAACTTTGTTTTTCAGCCCCTTAGCTGTGGGACAGAAAATTTCTGAAAATAAGCTAATCTGGTGGGTTTTAAGAGAATAATGTACATTTTTTTAACAAAAGAAAAGAGGCCAAAAAGCTTTTCTCGGCGAGGAAAGCTATTTTGGGCAAAATTGAATTTGCAGCCCAATTTTTAGTTCTTTGCTGTGGGCAGCTACAAGTGCTGAAAAACTAATCTGGTGGTTTGAAGAGAGAACTAAGTGTACATTTTGTTTCAACAAAATTGAATGTAAGAGGCCAAAAGCCCCGGCAGGAAAGCTATTT